>OY101433.1:13071611-13731555 GCA_956483605.1 Tuberolachnus salignus
ACGGCCTTGCGAACATGCGTATATACAATACCCCCCGGGACAGCAATTTGGGTAATGTAAATATTATAGAAATATTTCAGCTAGATTAAATTTGAAATGTTTTAAATACGATATTATTATAATGCTGAGGTATATTTTAGTTGTTTGTCTAACATTTAAAATTGTATTTCAACAGAACGTTAAAAAAAATATTGATTTCTTAACTTTTAGTATTGAGTTGGACACAGGATGAGTGTACATTATGGGCAGGTGCCATTTTATCGTGCCAGATACCCTATGCCTACACTCAGAGAAGACATTTCATTTCCAAAACGAAATGGAAGAAGAAAGTGTTTAAATAGCATGGATTCCATTATACGTCTCATCTAATATAGTGACGAATAACGCATAGATAGTAGGCATGGGTAGAGCCATGTAGGGCCAAGTTTAAATCCCACAAGTTTTCACAAAAATATTCGCTTTTTTGCCACCGGAAATTTACAAAAATTTGACACGAGGCTTACCACAGAAAGTACTTGACGGTAATAAAAGAATTTCAAAACATGATTAACCGAACTTCGCTCGGAATTATTTTTCGTCGGCAATGATTTGTTCGTTAAATCAGCCAAAATAATTCCCGAGTCGGCAGCCACTGTTTAGGGAATGAGTCACGGAAGTCCTACTTAAAACGAGGTGCGCGCGGTCCGTTAATCCGCATCCGTATGTAAATTTGCAGACATCCTCGTGCGATGGATTCGGCTTTGGATCGCCTTCGGGGCAGACCCTTTATATTAATATAGATTAAATCTGGCAATAATTAAATAAAAATAAATAAAAATGGTTGCGTTTTTTTCTCTCTCTCTCTCTCTCTTTCTTTCTCGCGTCTCGTCAATTTATTTATTTGTTTAGGCATAACGCACAGAGTCCAATTTAAAAGAAGAAAAAGATAATAAAAAAAAACCAAAAGCTAGGCCATTGGCTAGGTCAATTACCCAGCTATTAAGACGAGGACGATTATTTCGCCACAATTGAGAGCCTTCTTATAAACATTATATTCAGTGTGCGTGTTGTCGGCTGGAGGGACTGCACAAATAGCGAATTCGTATCGTATAATATAATAAAAATTGTTACTGCACCGGACAAAAATGTCATATTATTTTTGTGGCAATTGCATTACGGTAACACGTGAATTATGTTTTTAACAGCTCCGATATTATATGGCCACTGTACGTACACGACATCATACGAGACTTGCGCTCGGTTGCAGTCGACCGAGCGAATTTTTAATCTGCGGGGGATGGGGAGGGGGGGACAAAAAGGAATAACGAGCATTTTTTTTTTTTTCCGGTATTTTATAATTAAATATTGCATTTTTAACAAGTTATTCAAATTCGTATATTATTTCGCTATTTTTACCTCGTCGATTTTTTTTTTTTTTAATTTACTTTTTCAACCTTTATAACTGTATTAGGCAACTTTACAATCTGAATATTATATTATTATTATTATTTTTTTTTTATTATTATTTGTCGCGTGTTGAACTAATTTACATATAGTTTTTTAAGCGCGCAGTACAGAGTTACCTAAACGTGCGTGAGGAGAAACGATTGCATACGGTATATTAAAATAATAACTTTGCTAACTTATTGTTACGCACGTCAAAATTAAGTAACCCTTAAAAAATATATATATACGATGATATTAATAAAAATAAAATTCGACCGTCAAAATAAATACGAATTATTTATTGCGTCAACAAAAGGCAAAAATCTTCTTTTAAAAAATTACGCTCTTGTTTCCGATAGTGGCCAGTACTGTAATAATTTCCAATGCGACAGTGATTATTATTCATGAAAATAATAAAAAAAATGAACAATACACACGGCTACAGCCGTGTCGGTTTTTTTTTGTTTTTTTTTTGTCAAACGGTCAAAACGACTCGTTACAATATTTCGTAGTAAATAATGTAAAACGAGCGTGCTCGTAGATTATTATTTAAAAAAAAAAAATTGAAAAAATTAACCACCTTGCCCCTCTACTATGAATGTTTTCCATCACGGCACGCCGATTCGAATATTATATAAAACGTCTCGTACGAGATAACTTCGTTAATAAATTATTTTTTAATAAGCTCTTTTATACAGTAACGGCTGTATATATTCGTGATTCGTCGCGGTAATCCTGCTGCCGGCATAGTGAAAACGGCGCGACACGTTCGCCAAACAAAAAAAAAAATAAAAAAAATAAATAAATGTACTATAAAACGTCGTAAGTACATTATGAAATCTGCTCGTTTAAAACGAGATATAGATGTACGAATACGAACATAAATATAAAAACGGAATAATACATTTATTAAGTCGAGTACACAATATTATTATACACCCGACGACTGTAGAGTCTTGTGCCAATAAAAATTGTACTTGGAGCGGATATTTGCGGGTTTGTGTGGTATCTGGATGTAATGTATGCATATTTCATATAAATACGTATTCCTTGCACTTTTATATATATATATATATATATTATGCAAGTGTGACGTCTTGCATTTGTAATTTTCACACTGTTGCAATAATTATACATTACGACAAATGTTCCACTTTGTTCGTCCGTGCTCAAGGTAAAACTGTTAAGTTGTATTGTTTTTCGTTAATATATAGTCACAGATCACTAATTTAAACGTTTGCGTTTCTAATTTTTAGCCCTAAAAAATGGCCTATCAAAAAAATAGCTGACCCGCGGTTCCCTTACCCCGGATCGGATCCGCCACTCTGAGACACGTTCAATACACCTATGACCCAGTCAGCACATGCGATTTTTTTATATTTTTTTTGTCTTCATCTCGTTGCAATATAGTTGCACTAGTCTGCAGTTTCTAGCACTAGTTGCCGCACAAATGTATTATCGCTATCGGTTATAACGGCAAATGCATTCCAAAGGTGTTCGATAACATCTACACAAACGACATAAAGAATTCTGATTTGAATCCGGCGCTTTTTTTTCTTCGATTTATCCGTTTACAGATCGAATTTTTCGGAAACTAAGGACTGAGTTCTGGGGAAACAGGCGACCTGACAGACATATCCAGTACACTTCACGGTGAATGCAAATATTTTTACACAATTCTCATCGTCTCACTATATTTGATTCCCTACAGTATTCTTACGTAAACAATAACGGGGAATCAAATCGTTTTGCGATTAAAATGTACAGGATTCAAGTGCTTCACTTCCACCTGTAAACGCACTTGATCAAACAAAAACGAACAACAGCGATCTCGCGATGTATAATATTGAATTTAATTGTACGGAGGTGCAACACAATAATAAAAAATAAAAAAACCCAATCGTTTTACTTATTTTGTTATAAATAACGATTTATATAAACTTAATCGTTTATTAGAGAAAAAAAAAAAAACCAAAATAGAAATCTAAGAGATTCTGTAGTGAACAGATTAATTTCGGTAATTTTTTTTTTCTTTTACGAATAACGCCTATGCAACTATATTTTATTACCTTAAAAACTACTATTTATCAATATCGTCAGATCGTTTTTTTATAACAAACAATAACAATACGATATTGTAATTTGAACGAAATAAATATTAATTTTATCAGGCATCTCGTTATATTCTGTCGTCTATAAATTAATTAAAAAAAAAACTTTTGTTTTTGTTTTTTTTTTGCCAAAAGAAGAACGACAAAAAAAAAAAAAAAAAAACCTAATTTAGATATACACGTAGCAACACGAATTACTTTCTAGTTTCGGAAGTAAAGTAACGTACAAATTTGTGGCAATAAAAGCGTAATGTTATTTTAAATTTTAGAAAGGTATGTAATGGGGTAATTATAATTATTGTATAATTGTATTACTTTTGAAAATTGTAAACCGTCGTCCAGACGTACGATATTAAATGTCTACGGTTTTTATTTATTTATTTTCCTTCGCGTCCCCGACCACGTTACGGTATTAAATAATCCGCCGATGGTAATATAGTATTATTATTATTTTTATACAATTCGAGAGACGCGACTGACCGGCTGGAAAATAATCAATTTGTCACATACACGCACTTTTCGTTCACCTATACCGACGCAAAACGTCAACCGCATCATCCCTATATAATATATATATATATGTATTTTTTATAATGTAATAACGGTCAGAAAGAGATTTTTTTTTCTCCGACGGATTTATTAAAAACTCGGCTTTTCTCATTTCAATAATATATTATGTATTATGTAGAGAAAAAAAAAAAATGTAACATTGTAGGAAAACGCGTATAAAACTGTATAATCGCCGTATATCGTATAATATCGCGTGGATAACGGAAACCTTATATGTATAAAAAAAAAAATTATTATTAAGGTGGTGGGTGAACGGTTTTTTTTTTTTTTTTTTGGAGGAAGGGAGGCGTATCCTAATAGTTTACTCTTACAGGTGTAACAAAAAAAAAAACCATAGAATCTTATTTAAGAAAAAAAAAAAAATTTCCAGCTCGTTAACAATGATTTTAGGCGATTCAACAACGCATTTTGTATGTATATTATTTATTTTTTTTACCATTTAAACGATCGCTGATCATAAAATAACATACGGTAAATTATTAAGAGGAAAAAAAAGTAACAAACAAGTCCCTATATTAGTTGATACGAAATAAATCAGCATTGACGAGATTATTAGCCGTAAGAATATAAAACATTTTTAAGGAAAGTTGATGATTGCACCTTTAAAGTTTCGTGACTTATAAACTTAGTCAATATTGATTTTCTTCTTATCAAATAAAACACCTCGATTTGTTCCTTAACTCACCTTTATATTATTTTTGATTTTTCAGTGATCATTTAAACCGTACGAAATACATACAAATTGGCTGCGTTATTCGCCTAAAATGGCTGTTCGCAAACTGAACAAAATTTTTTTTCCAAAACAAAAATTCTATAGTATTGATACACCTGTATAAATAAACCACAATTCTCGGTCCACCCTATTGTAAATTTCTCTCGGAAATGGTTTTTGCGGGTTCATTTTGAGCGAATTTTTGTAAGAGTAACAAATCACTTTTCCCAAACCTATCGTCGTACATAGACAGATTATTCTGGCTCTAAGGTTTTTCCGAAAAACTGCAGTTTTTTTTGTTTTTAAATTAAAAATGTTATATAATATGCGCATTTTTGACGATTCCCGAACGGATCTACAGGATCTATGCATTTTTCTTTTAAAAATGTATTTCTATTGATATTATTTTTTTTTTTAAATACTACCATAGTCTATCGCAAATAAATAGCATGTGTATAATTCAACGTGAATCGGCTGTGCGTATAATTATTCTACCGAAAACACCGTTTGGCAATAATGTTGTATATTTTTTTTTTTTTTTTTTTTTTTTTTAACAGCACGGACTACTTACAACAATATCGAATGAAAAAAAATTGTCTACGTGATTTTCATCGCTTTCGCGGGGAATGCGGCAGACGAATGATCCATCGAGAAGGGGAAAAAAAACCGCCGACTATATAATAGAGGATATAACGAATATTCGAGAAAAAGACCGAGGAAACGGGTACGGACAAAAAAAAAAAAAAAAAAAAAGAAAAAAAACGAAACGAAAATATTGAAAAACTGGACCGCGTCATTTATAATAGGTATTATTATAATTATTATGCGATAGTGACGACGTGCGTTAGTCGTACGGGGCCACGTCGTAGTCGCGGTCCGCCGAATCGAACGCTACGCAGTCGTGACGTTTATCGCTGTGTTCGGTGGTCGGTCCGCGAGCGCGTTACGTGACAAACGAAGAGTCACCGCCGCCCGCGTTCGTTTGGGTCCGCCCGCGATAATTGTATTTTTATTTCTTTTTTTTTTTTTTTCACCGCCCATAGAGGCCCTTCCGCCCTCGGCAATCGTTGATTTCGCCGGTTGAAAAGGGCCCTCCATTCCGCCGCCGCCGCCGCCGCCGCGATTCTCGCGGAAGGCCCGTTCACCACGACAGGCCGGCGGTCCACGGTAACGACAAGTCAACGACAACAACGACAACAACAACAACAACAACAACAACAACAACAACAACAAACACCGTCGCGAATTTCGTCGTCGGTGTCGTCGCGTTAGATTACGACGTCGCGTAGATTACGACGTCGCCCGTACAGCAATAATATACGGCCGGCGCGTACGCACGCGCACGATCACGTCGCGTACTAATACGCCAGATACCGACACACCGGGCGGCAATTTGTTTTCACTCCTTTACCGGGACGGACAGAGAGTGCCGCGCACGAGCCTACCGTCAACTCTTGTGTTATTTATCGATACTGATCTATCATCCGTTCGCAGCGGGTCCCGTAAATCATCCGACAGGCCGACGATCGCCCACCGCAACAGCACAATAATTATTATTGTATTTATTGTATCTCTCGGGAAGAGTACGGACCCGTAAGCGTTGGCGTCGTCTCCGACACCATGTGACGCCGCTGCGGACGGTGTACGACCGCCGCCGCTGCCGCCCTTAAGTCGCAGGGCTGGCGCCGGCGAGCCGCCGCCGTCGGCTGCCATGGTCGGCGGGTTCTTCAGCAAACCCGTTGGCCGCCAGTACGTGGCCGCCTTTATCGGTAAGTTATTTCGATAATATTAAAAATATTTTTTTTTTTTTTTTTTTTTAACGGCCAACGGACTGCTCTCGGGCGGATGGCATTATGGTCATGGGCCGCCCTTAAGGCGCGTTGTCCGTTGGATAATTATATACGCTAACACAACGTTAGGAAAATACAACGAAAAATCATGAGAATTTATGGGTGTGTAGTTCTGAGGCGGCGAACGACGGGTTAGATGAGGAAAAAAATATTATCGAATCGGTCTCCCGTCGACCAAGGTGCGCGAGTTCCATTAATATGATATTGTGTTCGAATATAAAAAAAAAAAAATAATAAAAAAGTGCGTCTGAGCTGAGCACACTCAGTGAACCGGCGAGCACAATTAAAAAATTCAGCGGTATGAATATACGTGTTCGAATATTGGACTCCGCCGATTGTATTTGAGGCTGAATTCCTTTGGGTCCGAACGGGTAACCGGCGGACGTTGGATCATTGCGCTTGCTAGTGTTTGTTCAATTTTTTTTTTTTTTTAGTATTTGTACAACGGCCACGCACACACGAATATTATACGTGAGCTACGAACCTTTTAAAGGTCAATCACGATTTTAAGTGAACTGCGGGTTCATTTCAAAACCCTGATACTTATACTTGACTGTTGACTATTACTACCGCAAACAGGTACTTTTTTTCAATCGCTAAAACCGTGGCCGTGGGTAATTGGCCCGGAGGCGACTCGTTTTGGTAAAATTATGGGGCTCCCTAAATATTGAATAGTACGAAATTATTAAAATTATTAATAAAATAAATTGACAATTGGAAATTAGACACAATCATTATATTATATATATATATAGTAATAATGTTGATATCGATGCGTGGTACTAAATGTGTATTTATTCAATTTATTGGTAATAATGACGTTTATAAACTATGGATACCGTTGATATCAACTATTGACGGTCGAGTTTTAATACAGAATGTTCTGGAAATAATTACGAGCTAATACTGGGTGTATATTGTATACATTCTAAAGTATTTTAATCAATTAATTTACCGGTGGAGACGAGAAGGCTTTGACTTCTGAAAAAAAAGTTTGGGAGCCACCCCCCCGGTGTGGCTAACTAT
This sequence comes from Tuberolachnus salignus, assembly GCA_956483605.1. Lineage (NCBI taxonomy): Eukaryota > Metazoa > Arthropoda > Insecta > Hemiptera > Aphididae > Tuberolachnus > Tuberolachnus salignus. The sequence goes on from OY101433.1 coordinate 13,079,306, forward strand.
ATAAATTATTTCTTAATGGTATATGTACCCTATATAGTCAGTTTTTTTTTGATTTGTGGGGTGAACCCACATAATCCCACCTTTATGGCGTAATGAGCTAGGGGGGGGGACGCTCGCAAATTTTTGCCCCGGGGTGCCAAATGGCTTAACACGGCTATGAATTTAAAATCAGATACCGGTTTAAACCTATATGAAACTGCATAAAAAAAAAAAAATTGTAAATTAAATTCGATTCGAAACTACGAAAATTCGAAAATATTCATTGCGCTAAAACTAATATTTATTCGAAAAAGCAATTTTGAACGTTTAATTTTTTTTTTTTTTGGATAGAGGGGAAGATATCGTACAGACCGCATTGAACTCCGGTTTTCAATAGTGTCATCTCGAACTTTATAATAAGTTTTGAAAAACCCTAAATGTTTAACTTTAATTTTATTAATTTTTTTTTTTTTTATACCATTATTTAAAATCAAACGGGAAATCGTCGGAGTTCAACGTGGTGTGGTCTGTGCTGTTGTTAAAAAAAAAAAAAAAAACGGTAGAGGAATACTATGTCGTGTTATAATGCTCTAGTATACGGCGGTCGTTGAAATCGTTAAAAACTCTTTGCGAATTTTAGAAAATCGAAAAAAAAAAAAATCCGAAAACCCGGCACCTTGAGGTTTGCCACACCTTGCGTGCGCAGTTGTCGGGACGCTGGCTGGCGCCCAGGTGTGGACGCGCATTACTATACGTAATAATAACGTAATAAAAATAAACGACGGGAAAATAAGAACGAAAGAAAGAAATTAACACGGCGCCCGTGTATTTAACGCGATTCCGGTGGAAATCTCTCGGCTGTTTCGCGGTAAATAAAATTATATCCCGGCGCGCATAACGTATAATATTATTATAATACACCGCGGTGTAGACGCGTCACGTTCAATTAAATATTATCCGCGGTAATTAATAAGGGAGCTTTACCGGCCTTAATTATATAACTTATACATTTTAAATTGCCGACGCAAAAGTTACCGCCGCCGTATAAATCCAATCCGAACGCGTCATCTTAACTATTAATAATAATTATTAACTCTCGGCGGATATTACGACGCGGAGCATTGCAATCATAACGATAACCATACGATATCACCGCGTGTACGGTTTTCCGTTTCCCACCCCAACCCTTTAAATTAAAAATATATCGTCCGGTTATTGTAGGTTTAGATTCGACGTACCGACGTGCGTTTTATACTTTTCGACGGTCCGACCGCAGAACATTATATTGTTTTTGGTATACTGTACAGAGATCGTTAATGATATTTGACGTATTTCGCACCGTGCGTGGGCCCCGATTTTTTTAGATGAAAAGTCCGGCCAAAGGTATGATAATAATATTATAAACGGGCGTGTAATTTAGTACATACCCCCCACCCACCGGAAGGCTTTTTACAATCCACCACAACGTTCGATTTAATATTTAAAAAAAAAACACCTGTATATCTGTACCGAAATGTTCGTACGTATGAGTGTATTGTCTTTATTCGTATAGTAAGGTGTATTTATAATATTATAATTAACTATTCAAACGATTATTGTTATTTTTAATATGGTGTGTGTGGTCTTGTTTTACAATTTCTCACAATAAATCTCCAACACCCACCACCGAATTTCGCCACTGATATTAGCAAACGAATAAAACAATTGTGACCGAGGTTGGTAAACAGCGACGGGGAATGCGTGCGGTGTGCACAATTACCGCAACTTTCGGCAAAAAAAATAATAATAATAATAAAATATTTAAACACCCCCCCCCGTCTTTTAACCGAGTTAAATTGACATTATTATATTATTATTATTATTATTATTATTATTATGTTTTGCGTTTAAAATCATCGGACATTTTTAACCGGACGCTTTTATGTTTAACGTGACTCGGCCTAATCGAATAATCGGTTATCCGCACTAACCGTTTGCCCCACACATGCTCGAATAAAATATTATATAGTCGCGATATGCTTTTTAAAAAAAAAAAAATATATATATATATATATATTTCGCGCGTTTAAATAAAGACACAATGCGTATTGTTGAATTGCATATTCCTAGTGGCGCAAATTCCCGTCTACGATTATTATCGCGACTTCCTATATAAGTGAATTGTATTTATTAACACTTTATGTTTACCATAGTAATAATATACCGTAATTGTTAACAATAACAACTCTATGGCAATGATTTATCTGCCAATTTATCATAATTGGAACGGACGCGAATTACTTTTTCGAGTTTAAGCTTTCGTTTCGTTATTTGCCCGGTGGCACACCGGTCCGGGATTCGTTATTATTTATACAAGAATACAAATACGATTCCGCGTGGAGCTCTCGGTTCTAACATTTCGTGTTGTCAAATTTTTATATTACGATTTTTATTAATTTTTCACTGCGAAATAATAATAATAATAATAATAATAATAATAATATTTACAAACAATTATGTTCGCGATTTTTTTTTTTTTTTTATACAAATTATATTAAAATTACAAACGCTCCAAACGTTCATAAAAAATAAAAAAAAATAAAAATAAAAATCATTTATAACCAAACATTTCGAATAGCTGTTCGCAATTGAATAATAGCCGAAATATTACCACGTAGTATTAAATAATACCACGTCGCACAATTATTATTTATTTTATTTTTATTTTTATTATTATGGATCAATTGTTAATTAACTTTTATGTGAATCATAATGTGGAACATACGATACCCGATAAAGACGAAATTGACGTACACCGAATATTTGTTGTACTACACAATGGTTTATAAATAATTTTTAATAATAAATGATGATTAGTTTATAATTTGATAAATTTTTAACGAGACAATTGTAGCGTAACATCGTTTTTAAAACAAAAACAAAACTCGATTCGCCTATAACAGAAAATAAAATACAATTTTCGAATTGTATTTTATATTTTACATTATCGGACGCCCAAATCTGACGGTACCGATATATACGAATAATCTTTTCTTTTTTTTCTTTCCGTAACGAGTCATCGTTAAAATTTCTATTACGCATAGAGATAAACGCGCGTTTGTCATGGCATGCAAAATTAAAAATTATTATTATAATAGACGCGACGTGCATATAAAACGTACGTTTAAATTATTATTTAATTTTTTTTTTTTTTTTTATCAATAACTTAAAATATAGAATGTGATACGTACGGTATTATAATTGATTTCGGCCACCGATGTTAGTCCGTTAGTTTCATAATAGATTTACGGGTTATATAATAAAAAATATACCGTTTATGTGACGAAAAGTACTATTATACTATTACACGTTCTTTTGCAAATATTTACAACGAATTAAATACAAAACACTGTCTATAACAGTGGGGGCCGCTGTTTTTTCTTGTGGGCGAGTAGACGGAAAGTATAGGATACCGGGGCCATTCAGTCGTACGCTCAACTGTTCTCAAGTTGTCCGTTTATTTTGTCATTATTTTGTATCTCGTTGGAAAATAACCACCGCCAAGACTCTAAACCGCCGACGGTTATCGAGTCATTATAATAGCTATTTGAAATGTTCGTGTTGTTTTTTTTTTTTTTTTTTGGTTTATATTTTTATCGGCGTTTCGATTTCTGTAATTTATACCGTACCGTTTCGTTAAAAACACGGACAACCGTAATTTATTTCGTAGTTACAGACGAATACGAATTTTTTTCAATTAAAACCGTATCCATAACACGTTTATCCGGACTCTGTTTTTAGTTTGCCGATATAAATTAACAATATACATACCCTCATACATATATATGTATATATATAATATTACATTCTAAATTTACCGACTGCCGCCCATACACAACATGGCCCACCCTAACGGTGCGAAGTATTTCGGGCTTTTTTTTTTTTCAAATTTTGTTTGTTTTTTTTTTTTTTTTTGAAATATTATAGCCTTTAACAATATTGCCACGTATACAATACGAATCAATCGGCTGGTTGAACAAGTCCAATTTAACATACTCTATTGAATACAATTTAAATATACGACATTTTCTGGATTTTAATTGTTGCATTATGAAAATATGTTTGTCAGACCGAACACAATAATGTGAAATTACAATACAAATCGACACGACTACGCCGCCGCCGTTATCATAACGTCGTTTAATGAAATTATATGTATATATATATTATTTTGAACAGCAGGAAACGGTTTATTACAGTTAATAAATGTATTATAAATATTAAAAATCAAATTATTTTTATCGTTTTCATTGTAATTATTATCGATAATTATAACCGATCGATTACGTACGTCGATTTAATACTTACCCGCGTAATAGTAATAACACGTGGCACCGATTTTAAACTATTGTATTTTTTTCAATCGAAATTAGTAATAAAAAATTTCAGAAAAAATGTAAAAAAAAAAAAAAAGTACAGTTTTCAATCGATTTTACAACGCATATTTACTACGCGCTGTCGTTCAAAAGCGGTTTTGAGATTTTAGTTAATCGGGGCAGGCTTAAAATATACTTGACATTACCTACAGCCGCCATTTGATATTAACAAAATAAAAAAAATAAAAAGTGTACAAATATCTAGATAATGATAATATATATTTATCTAGATACAAATTAAAAGTAAATTAAAATATAGGTAACTAGATAAAGATAAATAATCAACGACTTTTTATTTAGATAAAACATTTTTTTTTTTTTTCTTTAACTATTATACTCTAAATATTTAAAGTGTTCATATTGTACATTTCTAGATTTCAGAAAAGGTCCTGTGATACGATATTGTAGTAAATTAAATAATTTGCCTATTATATCTAATTAATATTGGTATTATATACGGTTGTAGTTGATTTTTAATAATTATAACCAAACCAAGTAATTCATGTAAATACCTTACACTACAACATTTACAGTAACAGTATACTGAAGTATCTATAATAAAACTATATTCTATCTTTCATGTTTATAATTTAGACCTTTGATAAACATAACCAAAACAATTATATACATATAATCATAATTATAACCTAAAAAATGAAATATATTCTATAAAGTAAAATAAACAAATAATAATCTAATACTGTTATAATATTGCAAAAAACGAAAACCCCGAAATTCTATACTTAATATATAAAACCGTGTACCTGTTTGATAATTGAATACACATTAAATAATTAAATATAATTACAATTAGAGAAGAACGATTTGAAGGTTTATTAATAATACCAATAGTAATTCTTAAAATATTTATTTGTGTTATTTGTATCAATAAATTGAATATTTCAGAATCAGAAAATATTTAAATATTTAAAACATTGAATTCTATCTAGATGATGAAATCGTGTATCATGGATATCGGTTCAGTTAATTTATTTATCATTTATTTAAATAAAAAACTAAAAAAAAAATCTATCTAGATAATTGATTTATAGATAAAATACATCACTGGTCACACTACACAGTAATTCAATTACACAATAATACACGCAAGTATAATATATATTAAATATATATTTATACGAATAATATGATTTAACCTAGTCTAATTCTGTTTTTCATTTAATAATAAAATAGTAATTTTAATCAAGATTTATAGTTTATTATTATCGACCCTGTTTATCTAACGGGCAATATTTGCTTTCGTACTTCCAATAGTACTCGGCCTCCAAATGACGTAAAACAAAAACGATTTCCCAGACGGTCTTTTCATACTGTAAACTTTAAAAAAAAAAAAAATTACAATTTTATTTACAATAATGACCACCCGCTATAAATTTGGACTGGTGGGTGGGGGCGCAATACTCGCGGTCCTATGCCATTCGTTAATAATTCTCAGCGATACGTTAAATTAGTTAAACTAATAGTTGCTCTTACCTGCAAACATTTGCATAACGTTTTTACAGTAATAGCGACGAAATTAATTAATTGGCGAACCGTATACCGGCTCGGACGAGTGTGTCTTTGGATTCCGCAGTTGGAAACGTTATAGAACACACAATATACATATTGCATACGGATGGAAAACTAACTTTAAAGAGGGTTTTTGGAGGTCGAACCGTTGCGAATAGGGACGTATAATTAAGGGTCCGGGTGTACATACCGCCGAACACACAAGCGAAGTACCTATACATTATTAGCGTTATCGCGAGTATAATCATATAATTTAATACGACGAAGTGTGTACCAAAAGCGCGTATAGAATAACGGAAACAAAAAAATACCCTACACAAAGTGACAATATAAAGAAACCAACAACGACATTTCTAGACGGATACGTCTCGTCGTCGAGACCGCCATAGCTAAATAACTTACGTACATGACGGCATTTTGACGTTTTTCGGTATGCGCGTGCGCGTGCGCGTGCGCATTCACACCGTTGAAATGTCATGGAATGAAAACTTAGCTGACTGTGATTTTCATCGCCCGCCGGATTTCACCATAAGCCCGTTATATATATGTAACTGATAAAATCACTGCCAGCGGTGGCCATGACACTTGCATATCACAAGGTGATCAAACCTAGTTATTTAGCCAAGGTCGAGACAATCTTGCGTGTCGCCGATTCGGCGTCGTCGGAGGTACGAAACACTTATTTTTCTCATAAATCGATAGGGAAAAAAAAAAAAAAAACATTAATAAGAGATTCGATTGCGTTTGTTTAGAAAAAGTAATAATTGTCCGACATCGAGGCGTTGTCCGCCTGTTTTTCGTTATTCACAGATCTTTAAGAAATTTAGCTATACAAATGGTTGATATGAGGGGTGCAACTGCCCCAGGGCGCCAAAATTGTTCGGGGCGCGTTTAAAATTTAACAAAAATTGAATTTGTATTTTATTTTTACAGTAATCGAGAAAAATATACCTATTAAATAGTTGATTAAAAATATGATGTTATTAAAATATTACATCTAATTTCCTATATGATACTTGGATATTTTCAAAAAACTGTATTATATTTTCATAATTTCAACGGCAAGTTGGGTTACTGATCAGGACATTTCGCATGAGACTTTCACAAGCCCGCCAAACACAACCCACTCCAATCGTTTTGCTTTTAGGAACAATCTGATATTCGGCTTGTTATATAACACCTTTGTAGATCTAGATCAACGTTTTTTCGTCTCTCGTATTTCTCATTTAGGTTTCGAACAGGTCCGTGAATTATCCGTAAAAAACTATTTTTCCGAATGTGAGGAGCAGATTTTCTTCGTCACCCCGTGTTGTGGACCACGTCTACATTACTGTCGAACACGGATAGGAGGTATACGGTTTCTCTTGTTTCGTTGCTTTGGACGGTAGGTAGTCGTTGTATTATTTTCAACGGGAAATATAGCCATATATATACTTAAAACCGATCCGTACGATTTGCGCCGCGGAAGGAATTAAAAATAAATACGCCTTTTGTAAAAAAAAATTTAAAAAAATTATCGACAATATTAAAGTATTAAATCTCTGGCCAACGCCACCGCGAGTCTCTGCAAGAGCTCCATTGCATTATAGACGGGACGTAAAATAAACGTTTTTACGAGCGCGGCGTAGAATCGGCGACCCAAAAGCGCAGAATATCAAAAGCCTCGTATCATAAATCAAAATAATATCGTCGGGTTTTTTTCCTCTCTCTCACTCTCACTCTTTCTCTCTCTCTGACTTTTGCGCCGCCCGCAAGCGAATCCCTTCTGACCGCGGCACGGGGTCGTGAAAAACATCGGCGGCGACCCCTGTACACATATATATTAAGGGAAATTCCATTAACCCGTTATAAGTTAATGGCCCGGTGCGGTCCGGGCGCAAAACCGTCCCTTGGCCATAAACTGTTCGGAACACACGGCGGCCTACGTGGTAATATCGTGTAAATGAGGGGGAAAGAAAAGAAGAAAAAAAAAAACAACAACGGTTATTTTAACACGGTGTATAACGTACGAGTGTACACAGTAAAACCTCTCTGTAACGGACGGTATCCACCGGAAATTAACGGGAAATCTAGTCAAATAGCAGTGGAATCGACCTCTCTAAGCCGGTAGCCTCTACTATACGGGAACGGAAATGTTTTCGTAATTTAATTTTGTAAAAATACTCTTTACGACGGAAAATATAACTATTTTATGATGAATATTATATGTATTGTATTGGAAATAACGCAATCCGAAATTTATCATTAGCTCATATTTAGACACGAATTACAAAAGTTTTCAGCCACAATTTCAAATTCAAAGCTATTAGAATTACCGACAAAAGCGCGAGAATGTGCTGACGTGTTGCCCCTTGGTCGCAAAAACAGTCAAATATTCCAAATTATTTTTCTTAATTATAAAAAAAGGTAACATGTAATATGTTTTTTTTTTTCTTTTAGTTTTCATTTTTTTTTATCATTTTAACACATTTCAATATAAATTCATACATTATAATCATTAAGTATAAATTGCAATGGGGGGTTGGGGGTTGTGAGCTCAGAATCGTTTTTTCGTTTGTGGTCGTTTATCGTATCGTACAATAGATTACAAACTAAATTATCCGATATTGTACCTACCTTCCTGATTTATAACACTGACCAACGCCCACGGTGCGAAGTATATCGGATTTTTGTAAAAAAAAAAAAAAAAATTAACTAAATTATTCCTTTGGTAATGGCTGATTTTCAGCCAGACCACGGACATACGATTTTGGGCCGGGCCACCGGAAATCCACTCCGTTCCTTGGATTAAATCCGCAGCTGGGGGGGGGGGGATTTCAATATTTTAATCGGAGTTTGCGACCGCGTCATCGATAAAGTATTTTTGTCATTATTCGCAGCAGATTTTTTTTTTACAGGGCAGACCGTTTCGTATACGAATTCGCGGGCCGGTGTATAAACGGCGGTTTTTGCGAAAGTGAAAAATACGGTGCGGGGCCGTGAATTTATTTTTCCATTCGGATATCGCGTTACATTTACGCCGGTTATTATAATAATATTTTCAGTACGCCCGGGCGGCAGTGGCGGGCGTGCGGTTTGCCGTAACACCGGATGTGAAAAATGGACGAAATAATCAAAAAGTTCGCGAAAAGTTAATATCGCTCGGTTGTTTTTAGTCGGTTCCCGCAGGTAAATCCGGCCGCCCGCCCACCCTCGCGTCTACTCGTAAATCTTCGCCCATACCTACCGTAAAAACCGTACGGTTTTTATTTTTATTTTCATTTTTTTTTTTTTTGTTTACTCGTTCTGCATACACAAACACGGCAATTGTTCCCAGTGTACGGGGTTCGTTATACTATGTAGATGGATACATTTGATCGTTATGTGTTATACGAGTTTTTTTTTTTTTTTTTTATCCCTACGAATGGGAAACAAGTCATCCGATTTCGTCCGCGATAAATAATTAAACTACACAACTATTATAAAGATCATTTTTTTTTTTTTTTTTTTTTTAAATATACCAATTCGAAATTAACGGTAAAATATTTAATTTTGAAATTTAATCAATATGGTGTATGAATTTATAATATATTGAGCGTAGCGAACAATGTATTGGTTTTACTATGACGTTTTTTTTTTTTTTTTATATATATAAATTACATTACAATATTCTTGTGTTTTTCATTTTACATTTAAGATTGAACAATTTACAAAGTAATCGTCAAATTTAAATACTTTCAAACGTTGAAAATGTATTTGTATTACAAAAACCGTTCCGTGGAAATTGCCTTAAACACCGAAGATGATAGCAAGTTGACCAATTGTTTTAACTAGTTAAAATTCACTTATCATATAAAACAAAAATAACTAGACTCTATGTTAAAGTTAATTTTAATATATATCTAAACGTATTTGAGTGACTAAAGTTAAATTAAAAGTCACTTGTATTATTTAATTGCCCTTAACTACACTCGTAAACGTGTTTCGGTCTCTTAGTCGTAGGCTTTTAACAACAATTGCCTAAATAACTTTTTTTTTTAGAAATAGCATTCTATATAGATATTTGAGTTACAAGTTATTAAAAAAAGAGAAAGTAACTTTTAACAAATTACTGTCTAACCAGCTTTGTTAAACACCGGTCGTGCTATATAACGTCATATCGGTATGTTTTCAAACGAGAATTTCAACGTGTGAATATATTTTATGGCACGTGTCTATCTGTACAGCTCGTAGGGAGTTCGAGGGACCGTAGCCGTAATTCGAGTGTTAATCTCGAATTGTGGTTTTCACGACTATAATTCGAATTGAAATATCCGAGCGAAAAATATTATCCGTTCGACAACCGCAGAATAAATACGGGCGTATACGATGATAATAATAATAATAATAATAATAATACCGTGTGTAATTTCGTTATATTAGTTTTCGCAGTCTCCTCCGTACAAAGAAATGTTTTGAAAACTTTCGAAAACGCGTCGTCTTGTCAGATCCGTCGCCGCCGTTGTCCTCGTGAACGAATATCTCGAATAGAGGAGCGCGCAGGGAACCTACGCGTCAGTAAAAATTACTTCGCCGTTCTTTATTACCTTTCAGCACGTGTACGTCTTGTTTACGGTATTTTATTATACAGGTGCCTATTGTTCAAATTCGGATGGTTCGTCCGCACGCCGAGGGGTGTACCTTGAACATATTTTTTTTTAATTTGAAAATCGTCTTGTATTATTCGCCGGAAACCGTCCGGGGTCATTGAACATTTTTTTTTTTTTTTTTTTTTTTTAATTTTTATAAACGATCGTTTTTTCTATTTTCAACGATTAATTTTGTGATATTCTAACGGTCGACGTCGCCTACAACGTGGCAACTGCGTCGTCACAGATTCTAATACTGTTGCCTATCAGTAATTACTCGTTTAGTAATAATTGTGGTTCGCGTGCATTCGTGTTCAATTTTATAAACCGTTTAAAGGCAATACGGACAATGTTGGGAAATTATCGAACACTCATAGATTTTTATTTATTTTTTTTTTTTTTTCTATTATACTGCGTAATTGTCGATTAAAATTTATGGCCTACATTAGTTTTTGTAATCACAATAATAAATGTGAACCGTAATACCGTTACTATTTACTAGAAAACCGCAGAGTTGGAAAAATGAACAAATTATCAAAATTTCCATACAAAAACGTGCGTCACTTTTGCCTCCAATCGTTATTGTTCCCGAGGTGTTTTATTTTTTCTCTCTCTCTCTCTCCAATTTATCTAAAAGCGACGACTATGTAGCTGTTACGTATTGCATACAATTGCCGCATTGTGATAACGGCCGTTATCAATTAATTTGCAAAATTATTATCAATAAAAATCGCATTTTATATTACGGCGGTGGTGGGTACGCGGCGGACAAAGTTTTACTTAACTTTTGTTCGCCATAGTCCTGATATTAATATTATAGAGGTACATTAAATTTCCCGAATACGGCGCCGCTGATGTATTGTAATATAAAAGGAGAAAAGGTTTTTGCGGTTTTCGTCCGTCTTCCATCATCGGGATCGCTTAGAATAGAGTAATATTTACCGGAACAACAGTTTTACCGTTATTCGATATCTCGGGCAAAACAACGAGCCGTAATCAATTTGAAAATAAAACCTAAAACGGCCCGTTTTGTAAGCGAACAATATTTGAAAACTTCTTTTCGGATGACCGAAAACCCTAACGAATATTTTAACAGTGATTTGCTCAAAACGTTTTTATTTAATTTCGCTTTTAATTTGACACCGTTTTATTGACTTGAAAAACAAAAACGCAAAAAAAAAAAAAAAAAATACTTTTGCCCTACTGATATTTGATTTCGATCGATTTCAACCGATTTTCAGCGATTTATTCAAATAGAGGTTATCGTTTGCGATTTAAACGAGTTAGAGTAGAAAAGTAGAACTTTTCAGCGCATCCGACTAATATCCATTTTTTTTTTTGTTTTTTTGTTTTTTTTGGTTTTAAGTTTGATTCATATAATATAATATATACTTTAGACTTGGTACATTTAGATTTTACAAACGATAGCCTATACAAATAAACACGCCTAGTGCGTATTCATCGTTATTCGAAAACTACTATATAATTATAATAATAATAAATCCGATGATCAATGTAAGTTTTGTACTTCAGATTTTTAAATTACTATACGTCGAGTTGGACATAGAGACTTTACAGTATTATTCTTATTTACACAACATTAATTACGAATACGAGTAGTGCAATAAAAAAATAATAAAAAAATTTAAAAAAAAAATCAAATCGTATACCGGATTTATGTCGGTTATATAGATATATAATATATTATGACGTTATATCCGCCCACTCGTAATAATACGTATGTAAGGTAATATTATGTAATTTTTTATTGAAGCTGCTTGCTTTTTTTTTTGTCGTACACTCGAGAGGTTCGCGGATATTAAACTGCAATTTAATGCTGCAGGTAAAAAGTACTCGTATTTAATACGCGCAAAACTCGTCCGGAAAATATTCTCGAAATCTTTGCTGAGCGTAATGTAGTAGGATTTTTTTTTTATTTTATAATCCTTAAGAATTTTACCGGATATCGTCAAAATCACGGCATTTCAACACACGATTAACCGAACTTTGTTCAGAATCGTTTTTTCGTTAACAATGCGTACAGATATAAATTAAATTCCCCCCTCCTATATCCTACGCCTTCCCAACTTCTCACCTACTACAGTGGCATGGTGTGAAGTCTAGCAAAAGCCCTACTGTCTTTTTATTCAAATGATATGTTCTAAATATTACCATTCATTCGTTCGGGCCTTTAAAAGTCAATATTTTGATCATTTTGACGGTGGCTTCAATGGTTGGCTTATCCATGAACGCATTATTTCGAATATTAATTTGAACAAAAATAGTAGTGTATTTGTTTTCTTCTTCTTCTGGTAGTTGTTGATAAACAATGATCTAACATTTTATGTATGTATAAAAACAAAAAAAAAATACACTTTTTTCCTTAAAAACGACGCTCACGACCTTCGAAAATCATTTAAACAATCTGAAAAAAAGTTCGGGATGTATTATTAAACTCAACACAATATCACGAGTAGAAGAATATCTGATAATAATAAAATAAAAAAACCTTAAACAAGCTACTACTCAATAACCATATAGATATTAGGAAGACAATGCATATGGGATATGGGCCTCTATTGAATGGTCGTTTATAAAAAAAAATGCTCATAGTGAGTTAAATCCATAACACAGTATATTTGAAATTTTGATAAAAACAATCATATTGTGAATTATACGGCATTTTCCAAGTGTCTCGAGATTTAAAACAACACATATCTGTAGACTATATTGTGCGTTCGTATTTTTCAGCTTCGCTGTCCGTGATGATGGCCGGCACGTCGTTCGGCTGGCCGTCGCCCGTGTTGGCCAAACTGGCCAACGGAAGTCTGAAAATGGAAGCGACCAACGAACAACAGTCGTGGATGATCGCCATGCTGGAACTGGGCAACCTGCTGTCGCCGATACCGTTCGGGGTGCTGGTGGACGCGGTGGGCCGGAAACCGTGCCTGCTCATGACCGGCCCGCTATACGTAATCAGCTGGCTGATGGTGTTGAGCAGCAAGTCGATCAACGTGCTGTGCTGGGTGCGGTTGCTGCAGGGCGCGTGCATAGGCATAGTCACCACGGTGGTGCCCATTTACATCGGCGAGATAGCAGGCGACGGTATACGCGGCGCGCTCAGCACGTTCTTCAACGGCATGCTCAACGCCGGCATACTGTACGTGTACTGCATCGGGCCTCTGGTATCGTACGACAATCTCACATACTTTTCCATGCTGGTTCCGTGTGTGTTCCTGGTGGCGTGCATGTGGATACCCGAGTCACCGTATTACTATGTCATCAAGGACAACGATAAGAAGGCGCACGAAGCGCTGGTGTGGCTGCAGGGCGGCCGCGGTGCCGCAGAACCGGACGTAGTCTTGCACGAGCTGATGCACATCAAGGCCGAGGTGAAGAACGAGCTGCAGAACAAGGGCTCGATGCACGACCTGTTCGGGTCCGAGTGCAGCCGGAAAGCATTCGGCATCGTCCAGATCGTGGCCGCGGCCGACGTACTGTCCGGCATGACCACGGTGCTGGCATACGCGTCGTCCACGTTCGCGCACGCCGACACGAAAGAGACGCTATCGCCCGACCAGTTTACCATGCTGCTGGGTGTGCTAATATTCTGCACGACGTTTGTCACCGGTTTCTTGGTGGACAAGCTAGGCCGCCGTCCGCTGTTGCTGTTCTCGTGTTTCGGGTGCGGTGCGTTCGAGCTGGTCACCGGCATTTACTACTACAAACGGTGGGGCAGCGTCGAATCGCTGGGCGCCTGGATCCCGTTCACTGCCATCGGGTCGTTCGCCGTCATCTACAGCATAGGGCTGGGCCCGCTGTTGCCCACGCTCCAAGGCGAAATGTTCCCGTCCAACGTCCGAGGGCTGGCCAGCGCCATCACGTCCGTCACGTTGACCGTCATATCGTTCATCGGGCTCAAGATGTACCAGGTGATCACGGACAACTGGGGCATACACGTCAACTATTTCATCTACGGTATCGGGTGCCTGGTGTCGTTTGTGCTCATCTATCATTTTCTGCCGGAAACCAAGGGCAAAACGTTCACGCAGATCCAAAACGAGATCATGAAAACCATCGTCGATCTCCGGACGCCTCGGAAGACGGTCCAACTGCCCTGTTCGCAGCGACGCAAGTCTGATAACGTGACCACGGATGGTGTATAACCATCGGCCAATTTGTTATTTACGATTTTTTTTTTATATTATAATTTGTTCTATTTTTTTTTTTTTTTTTTTTTACATTTCCTCCAATTTCTCTTTGTACATTTGAAATATTTATTACTTAAATCGATGTATATTTTAAACCGACGCGAGCCTAACAAAAAAAAGCCGGCGCTGTAGAGGCGTTGGGTTCGTGAACGATAATAGTTTGTTTGAACTATTCTGAACCGTTTCATTACCTGTGACTTAACGGTTCCCGGTTCAAAAAGTAAATCGATAGCGTTGTGTTATAATAAAAATACTAAAATATTTCTCGAACGTCTTCTGAACTTTCTATAATCGGAAGTTCTTAGGTTCTAATGGTGCGACGGTTTGTAGTTCGGTAATTCGAAATGCTGAAAACAACTGTTGACGATAAATTATACGATCAAATTATTAAAATTCAATGTTTACCGTCAGAGTTTGACGCAATCATACTTTTCTTAATACGCTTGATTTCAGGCCATTAGGTACGAGATTAACATTTTTTTACACGGAAATTTACCAAAACAACAGTTTTACCGTTATTCGATACCTCGGCAAAACAACGAGTCGTAATCAATTCGAAAATAAAAACTAAAACGGCCCGATTATAAGCGAACAATATTTGAAAACCTCTTTTCAGACAAACGAAAACCCTAACGAATATTTTAAACACGATTTGCTCAAAACGTTTTTCATTAATTTCACTTTTAATTTGACACCGTTATATCGACTTGAAAAACAAAAATGCAAAAACCTTTTTTATTATTTTTAATATGTCTTACCGAAATATATGGCTTTTGAACAGCTTTGAATCGAACGAGTTTGCGCCGCAAACTTTTGAATTTACATTATTTCAACATGTAACCTGAAATCAGAAAAAAAAAAAAAAATGATAAAATTGATTATGATTTTTTGTACATCATATACGTGCGCAACGTATTATTATACACAACGTGAACAATTGTATAGATTCGTGAAATAATTGGTAATAAACTTCCCGGCCGATATTGGATTTCGATCGATTCGAACCGGTTACGGGGGCGATTAAAATCCAAACGGACCCGCGAACAAATCCGCACAAACGGACCGAAAACTACTGGATACACTTCTCCAGGGCGCTTTACCGGCCGGCCAGGCGTGTCATTTTTTTTTTTTTTATTATTATTATCGTTGTTATGCGCGCGGACGCGAAAACGACGGGCTAGGAATTTCACGCCGACGTGTCGTTTTTCGACGGTTTTTCGTACCACGCCGACAAATCTTCCACGGCAGCAGCAGCAGCAGCAGCAGCAACGATCGATAGCAATAAGACACGTTCCCGTCTCCCCCGGGCCGTTATATAACCGAAAACCGGAAGTGTGCCCCCCGCTCACACACGCACACACACACATATATATATATACTCGATTTGATTGACATTTATCCTCCCCATATTTTATGTATGTGTACGTACGTACAAAACACGCCTCCTGTTCGCCGTTTGAATCCCGGAGGGGGATAAAGTTTCGGAAATTGCGTTAAGCCCGCCACCGCCAGCAGCACCGCCACCAAGCACCACCGGCATCCGCCCCGGGAACAAAACAATACGCGGCCCGCCGCGACCCTAATCAATCATAAACGATTTTAGCGACGCGTTCGGCGGAAGACGAGACGAGTTGCCCGGGGCGATTGTCCCGGCCCCGAAAACAATATACAATATTTTCCACGCCGCCGTAAAAAACGCGAAACCGAAGAAAATATTATAATAATAATAATCGAACCCATTACGGTTCCGAGATTATTGTACACTTATACGCGGCAACGACGAAACAAACAAAAATAAGTATAAAAAAAAAAAATAAATAAATAAATATAAATAATAACAATAACGAATACCTATTAATATAATATAATACGTCCCATACGCGAATGAAAATCCATATTCGGTTGTACGCAGTGACACCGTAACGTGCAATAATATTTTTAAAAAAATAATAAAATATATTATATACTTTACTTATACGTGTGGAACGCGGTTTGCGTCCTGTTGGTTGTTTTTCCCCCAAAAAACAAACTAATGTTCCAATACGATATATAATATATAACAATTACATCTAGCCTAAAGGATAGAATACTATATTAATCGTATATCGATATACCGTTACAATATAGTGTTCAGATATTATAATAAAACAATAAAAAATTAATTTTAAATTCAAAAATATTATGGTTTTTTTTTTTTTATTCTTCTGTGTATTGAGTCGGATGGAGGTAATAAATGTTTTATGCGGGGACTGGAACCGGTTCCCAAAGAAAATTTCTGGACCGGAACATTTTAAATACATTACAAACACTTCCGGGGATTCTATAGGTTCCTATATTTTTTTATTTTTTATTCACGTGAAGAATATCTACTACAATCTAGACGACTAAAAATAACGGTGCGTCTTAAGATTAGGAAAATTACCCCCCCAGAGGTAACACCCAGGGGTTACCCTATTCTAAGTGTCTATTTTCCATAGAAATATTTTTCTATTATATATCTGTGGTATTTTTAACTCGAAATAATCGTATTGTACAAACGTGAGCAGTTTTTGTCCAGAAATAATAAAAACATTCGGGTCCATCAACGATTATGGATTTTTCCAACGAGAATACTTACGAATAAATACAGTTTATTTGTTTAGGATTCGATACCGGTTTCGTGTTTTCTATCAAAATATACTTTTATTGTGCCAATTGTACCGACTGTCCTGATAATCGGATAAATCTTCTGAAAACACGATTGAATTCGTCATGAAGTTTACTTGAAAAATACTTTTCCACTTTTTTTCAAATCAAACATAATATAGAGTGAATGACGATAGTAAGAATAGAGTTAGAATTATTGGCGTTTATAATCGTCACCATCTCCGCTTATCTTCTCATCCCCAATCTCCTTGTTAAATCTCTAGCTACTTCTATTATTCCTGGCAACCCTCCAAGACTGTTAAAACATAAATTGTGTCGTGACCTCCTGGTCGACTAAAAAAAAAAAGTCAAACTAAAGTGTCGCTAAATGTGTGGCTGCTTTCCTCGAATTCTTCCTGTAGTGTATATACAAATTTAGTAGACTTGGCTTAGTAATTTATTTATCGTTTATAATATCTGTATCTCATTTACTTATTGTGCCTCAGTGATACAGATTGTAAATCCCATTTTAAATAATAATAAAAAAAAAATTAAAAATATTCTCACCAGACGTATTTATTTTTCACTACGACCTGCATATTATTTTGACCGTTTTAATCTTTGTTCTATAACCGGTTACTTATCTGTTTGACAATCTATCTGTTTTATTCTATTGTTTTGACGGCAATCGTGCCGCCGATGTCGACCACTCGCACTCGCATGTCTCGCCCACAGACGACAGCCGAACCCACAAGAAACCACGGCTTATATAAATCACTTTTCATTATTTCCACAATTCTCTAGTATTTTATTATTTAATATATTTTTCAAAATATATTTATTTTAACAAGACAGAAAACGCTTCGACTTATTTTGTTTGTGGTTTTATAATATTATAAAAAAAAAAAAATAAGTGCCTAATAAGCAATAGGAGATATTATAACCATTTAAAACTATGCATTTTTAAGAACCGGTATTAACCGGAACCCAAACCATTATTTTATCATTTTAAGAACCGAAACCGTTTTTTTTTTTTTTTTTTTTTTTTCAATAACAGAACTGAAAAAATCATTAAGGTTCCAGTCCCTGGTGCAGTGATTAGCCACACCCGTAAAAATCGATTTCGGTGTCGCCGCTTGGCCGTCAACACGACTTCCTTTCTTATTTCCAATATTTATAACTATATATATATATATTATTATATTGACTATAAAAATAAAAAAAACATTCAAAATTGAAATCCGTCAAACCCAATTCTTTATAGCTTTCTCTGGCTATTAGGTCTAAATCGACTAAACTATACACCGTCATCAATTCCCTTAAGTAAATATAGAAAAATGTAAGTTTAGTTTAATGTTAAAAGTTACTTTTCTTTTATATTTAACCAGTAAAAATTACAAGTTAATTAGAAGAAGAAAAAAAGTAACCCTACTTAGTTAAAAGTAAGTTCCTTTTTATATATTTTAAAAACATACTCGCAAAAACTACATTATCACAATAATATTTTCGTGTGTGTATTATCAAAATGATCCGGTGCAATTTATTATCGGCGCGCACTGCCGAAAAAACGGGATAATGCAAGTGTATTTTTTTTGTGTTTTAGGTTTATAAGAAACGTCTCCAGATCGGTTATATGTAGTATAAAATATAAAAAAAAAAAAAAAAAAAAAAGTGAACAATGATAATATTATTTATGCGACTGTTATCGGTATAATTTATACCTACGCGTTTCGCCAACACATTGTGCTACCCTCACTGTGTAATCGGAGTGATCCATTTATCATGATGATCCAACGATTTTTGTCGGATGATTACTGTTTTTCCAATCATTAATGAATCTTATTTTTGCTTTATTTTAAGACTATTTTCAAGTTTGCATCCCTCAAAGTGGATATGTAGTTTATTACCCTTCCGTATAATTTTTAAACGGTTGTAGCACATAAACGGTATTATCCGATATTAATGTTATACGCATTACACTAAGCGAATAGAAAAATATGCTCTGTTTGAATCTGTATTTAAATGTGTGTGGTGGGGGGGGGTTGCTATTTTAAAATATAAAGTGCATATACACGGTTTAAAGGTATTAATAAGGATTCGCGATGACAATTTGTAAAATAGTTTTGAAATAAAGCACCGAAGATTCCATAACAATTGAATAAACCAAAAGTCGAATTCACATTAAATCCTCCGAGAAAATCGCTTGGACATCGATAAATGAATCACTCTGTGTACCAACCGTCAGCAATACCACACACATCTGCAGTCGTCGTAGTGATAGAAGGAAATATTGATATTTATTTATGTCATATCGATAGATATTTTTCATTTTTTCATTTGTATCGGATACATCAAATAATAATAATAATATCGGTATTTTCGATTCTATATAACACATTATTTTATTCTAGTGGTACTATGCGTTTTCTTTATCGCCCGGGAGGATTGGCTATATTTTTCAACCCGAAATTGTTCGACATCTAAAGGGCGACTCACTGTTAGGCGGTTATGGGTATTTTTGGTACGACAATCGAATTTTTTTTTCGCTTTACCTTGGTTACCTTGGTGATACGGATGGAATAATAAAAAAAAAAAAAAAAAAAATAATAAAAAGTAATCCGTTCTATAACATTAGCCATAAGGAATTTATACGAAACAATCGACGACGATTTCTCAAATAAATAAATTACATTTCCGTGTCACTATTTCTTTCTTTCTGTTTCTAAACCGATAACCTATTTACCATTCGTACGCTCCGTCGGAAAAGCGAAGTCTACACGGGCCGCACCCGGTGTTTGATGTACAAATTAAGTTTACGGTCTAACGTGGAGCGCAGAAACTGATTTTTTTATTCTGCTGACAAATCCGCAACGTATAATATTGTTTATTAGACAAAAATAAAAAAAAACCAACCGACAAACGTATTCATAAAACAAATATAAACGTTATCGTTATTTCACGGGAGACGATAGGCCGATGTCGAATGATTAAATATTACATTATTTTTTTATATATATATATATATTTTTTTTTTCCATTTCGGACCACTAAAACTACTGACGTGACTAATATTTCACTATACTTATATATATATATATACCGGTTTGCGGGCGGTAGATTAAAAAACCCGGTACAGAATATTATCGGCGCGGTTGCCCCGTTCCCACCGGTTCGCCCCCACTAACCGTCTGTCGGCGGCGGCGACAACGGCAAAACAGCTGCTGTTGGTTTCGCTATAATATTTGTTGGTTGTCTGTTACCACCACGTGGTGTTAACCATCGGGTTGCCGACGCCGGGCTGGCCCCCCCGCCCTCTCGCGTTGCCGGTCCGCGCGGTCCACCGGTTCAGTCGGTTCGGCAGCTGCGATCGGTACGCGTCGGTCCCGAAACGATACGTTATGCCCATGGATCGCGGTCGATTCTCCGGGTCGTCCAGGCAGATAGCCGCGTGCGTTGTCGGTTCGTCAGCTCGATTATTATTATTGCTATTGCTATTGCTATTGCTATTAATCAGTGCTCGGATTTTCTTATTTTTTTTTTTTTTTTTTTACAGCATTTTCTAATTATATTCTAGGATACAGATAAAAATTAGAAGATACGTTTTGTTTTAACGCACACCGGAGATTGCAAATACGAACATTTTACATCGCTATTTTTTTTTTTTTTTTCGCGTATTTAATGTATTTTCGAGTTTCGGTGCTATTTATTTCGCCAATTACGCATAATATTAAACGCATTCGGTACGAAAAATCTGCCGTTTATGCGAATCCATAGGAAAAATACTCGCATTTTCGTTTCACATTTTATAATCGATTTTTTTAATTGTCCGGCGTATAATACATTTTTCTCTTTTGCTACTTTTCATGTTTTTTTTTTTTTTTTGCTCATATTGTTAGCTCACGTTTCACGTTTTATTTTTACTACTATAAAATCCGAGCCTTGATTATTATTATTGCTTTTTTTTTGTTTTGCTACGCCTGAACATTTTTTTTTTTGATCACCGTCAAGTATTAAACGCACTTTTATGTAGGTACATCACGGAAAACGATACCTCGTAAACCGAACGATACCAACCCCTGGGCCCTAAAATGTTTTCAACAATTTTTTTTGTTTATTAAAATGCGTGTGTTTTTATCGGTACACCAACAATATTATTATTATTGCCGGTTTAGGTGCCAAAAAACTACCCGCCCAAATCAAATCGAACCGTTATAAATTTGGTGGCTGTACAGTTAAACCGGCCTATAAATACAATCGGTATAATATCGAAATTATTAAGACGCACCCGGTGTACAGCCAACCAGAGCGGGAGAATAAGAGTTTAAACTTTCGAAATTTCCACTACCGAGTCGGCAAAACTGTATTATTTTTGTTTTTTTTTTTGTTTTTCAGTGTCGAATTTACCCCGAAATAAGTGACCGTAATTCACTGTGTCCAGCTGTTATATCTTGTATTTTTTTCACTCCCAATTTTTGGACACTTATGGCCCGCGCTTCATCCGGACCAATTGAACTTCGGTAATTCGGATTGTTTTATGAAAGGATTGAAATGATTTTTAGACAAATCGAGTTGGGTTTAAATATAAATTTAAGCACGCTGTCGCCGGGAGCGGCGTGTTCTTTTGGCTTTAAACTCCCTTACAGAATACCCAAATGGAGATGAATGGAGAAATGAAATTTCGTGCATGTATAATGTTACCGTTGTTTGCCTCGTGTGTAAATTTTAACTTTCAACTCCCCCTCTATTTGTATATTAAAATGCCATGTTTTTACAGGATTACATCGAAAACACAGCCGGACGTTTTCATAAAAGGATAACCTGGCTCACAGGTGTTCTTTTTTTTTTTTTCTTTTTTTTTAATATTTTATATAGGATGTTTTTTTTTCTGTTTTTTATTTCATCTACAACCAACGCTCATCTCCCAGCCGGTATACGTTTTAATCAAACAAGTTAAATTATTTTTATTTTACCGAAACCGGTTACATAATGAAATTTTATATAGCCGACAAACTTCTCAAATCCGTCAAAAATTCCCGACTTGATAAGAAAACATTATTATTAAATTAAATATATTTGAATAGGTATAAAATAAAGAAAAACTCCGACTTGAGCAAACTAAGACGGCAGCCTTTTGTCGTCGAAGTTAATACAAATTTAAAAACAAAAAAAAAAAAAAAAATCTATTTCTATATTATAATCGCGTGTTATTATTTCAAAATCGTAATCGATATAATTCATATTAATACGATTAATTTGTATAATTATATACATTTACAATATACATCTGTTTGCCGTCGAGAAATTTACTCGTATTGTAATGTTTCACATTGCGCACGTCCCACTGGAAATAGTAAAAATCGAAAAATCAACGTTTTCGCGTGATAATAATCGATACACCAGAGTCCGATAAGCAGAAGCCTTGCTATACAGCCCTCCCCATATCGATTGACCGCGATTATTTTAGCCAACGGCCGTTATTATACTCAATATATTATATTACTTGAATACAATTCGAGTAACTATTTTAAAACCAATTTGAAATATCGCGTGGTCAACACTTATCTAAACTTTAATTGTGAATTTTACTTTTCATACCGTCAACGGCACAATAATTTAACCACACGCACGGGCACCATGAACAGAGAGGCTCGGGGCCTAGAGCCCCCCCCCCATGAAATTTATAGGACAAGGATCAGCCCCTCGCCCCTTCTCCTCACAATTCTTATTTAAAAAAAGCATTCATATCTGCCACGTACTTTCACAGAATATTAGCATTATATTCTACATTATAGTAATTGTATAACGGATAATTTAAGGAAAAATACAAATATGAATTTTTACTGAAAATGTTGAATTACTTTTTTACGTTTTTTTTTTTGCTCATCAAGTTTTGCTTAAATTGTTTTTACTGTACAAGCATATCAATATAATAGTGAGCCCTCTATGATATTTATTTAAAACACGGTTAATAAACCAGTCGTACAGTACTTTGGTATGTATGGGCCGTCAAACTTACGCCAACGAGTATCACATATACCGTCATATTTATTACTGTTAAGAATGTCACTGATATAACCGATATTGATAGTTAACTAGATACTCCAGTTTGTTACTTATTTATATGATTTTTTTTTGTTTTTAATGTCACTTAGCCGGCCCCTGTCCCTCGCACATACGAAATTCCCTCGCCACACCGCTGCCCCGCCGGCAAGTATATACGTAATGAACGCGCGTCGTTTACAGGGTCGTTGCCGTTGTTCATGGCGGGCATCGTACTCGGGTGGCCGTCGCCGGTGATGGAGTACAAATACGCCGGGTTGGCGCCCGTGTCCCTGACGACGAGCCAAATGTCGTGGATGATAGCGTTCATCGACATCGGGAACTTCGCCATGGCCGTGCCCGCGGGACGGCTGATGGACCGGGTCGGACGCAAGTCCGTGCTGATCCTGTCCGGGCCGCTGATGGTCGCCGGATGGATCGTCATACTGTGCGGGCGTCAAGTAAGTGCCGCGTACAATATAACACTACTTAGCGTTCCAACTGTTCTAGATTTTTTTGATTTTTTTTTTTCCCCTCCTATAAGCGTTTGATGTCGTCAGATTATTTTTAAGGAAATCGTAAAAATCACGGCGTTTTATTAAAACGCATTTCAATGCTGCACGCGTACCGCCGCGTAAATTAAATTCTTCTGTGCCTATCCGACTTCCCTAGGGCCGAGACCCGCCCGCGAGCAATATCTTTATATTTTTTTTTTTTCTCCAATTATATCGTACAGAAATCCCGACAAGTTTGTTTTTATACCAAACAATATAATGGAACTGTTTTCCCCCCCCCCTATGTATGTACGGTTAGGTGACATCGGAAAAGCCTACTCCCGTACGCGTATTTTTTTTTTTTTTTTTTTTTTACATTGTTCGGATCCGTTTGGCGTGCGCGTTTAAACAATACACGCGAAGCGAAATGCGATTTAAAACACGGCGGGGGCCCCGTGGCAACGGATTAAACGGGCCGAACGCGACCCGGCGACCCGCGAAAAACGTCTGCAAAACCGTGCACGAATCTGATATGTTCGTATGACGAAAACTGTCGATACATTTTTCAATTTTTTTTTTTTTTTTTTTTTAGATTCCGAGTGTATCGGTTTTACTGTGATATGCGCTTCTCCCTCACCCAGACAAATATTCGACCAGATATCCTACTCACTATCGAAAATCGTATACAGACATTTTTGGTGGCAATTCGGATATAATTGTTGCACCGAAAACGTCGATTTTTAATAACCGTCGTAGTTTCCTTATAATCGGTGGAGGGGGGGGAAACGTTTTTTGTTGTACTTCAATAAAAAACGATAGTATATACTTGAAATTTGTATTAAACTTGTGTTATATCAGCCGTTTGTAGAAGTAGTACGATAAAACGTTAGTAGTAAAACGATTTTCAAATCGTTTTTCGTGAATTTTTCAAATCATAGTTGTTTTATATTTTCGAGATGTACCGGTTTTTCTAAGTTTTTATATGGATACAATTGTGATTTGGCTTCACGAAAATGGTCGACAATTTAAGACGAAAAAACACGGACGATTTCAATTCATTAAAACACTTTTAACCGAACATTGCTCACCGTCGTTTTACGTTGGCAATGAATTATCGTTGCGCACATTTATTATAGAAATTAAATTCCCCTCTATATCCCAAATTTCCATACTTCCCACCGACAACAGTGGCCCACCCGTGACCGATATATATGACGTGTAAAAATATAAAAATGTACCCCAACGATAAATCATTCCAAACAAAAAACGATTCTGAGTGCAGTTGGGTTAAGCACGTTCGGAGAAATTTAAATTGAAAACTGTATTGATTTATAACTAGAAAATGTTGTTCCTTTTTTTCTTTTTTTAACAAATTTTTAACATAGTTTGAACTCAAAACGAGATAACGCTTGGAGTTTTATATAATTCCCGGATAGGAATAAATCGTAAAGGCAAATGGGAAAAAAAATAAGAACCAATTTATTCTAATTTTGTTTTATATTATTCCGTTTTGCTTTCTGTTTTGAAGCTATACTTAATAATGTTTTGTGTTCGGTTTGCGGGTTGTTTAACGATATCCTTGAGTTTTTGTTTAATTGCGTTTATAAACTTCAATGATTTTTTCTTTTTTTTTTTTTTTTTGTACTATAAAATGATAATCATAACGTTTGCAAGCACCGATAATTTTACTAACGCGTGCAAAGATATCAAATTGACGAACGAAATATTGTATTCAAATTTTTCTTGACGTACGTATAAAAAAATATGAAGGTCTACGGTAAAATCAATATGATAACTATAGAATGTTTGAAACTATTTTTAACACAGTGTGGAATTTTTTTTTTTTTTTTCTTCTGATTATATTTTCGCAGGCGTTATGAAATACGATTTTTTTCGTTCAACAAAAACGATTTATATATTTCTGCGAGGAAAACAATTTTAAATTAGATAGAAAGAAAAAAAAACCGAATTAAAGAACGTGCGGAATAACAAAAAACGACATCGTAACGACGGAGACAATATCTCTGGCAGTGTACCACCAGTGACACGACTGTTCTGATAATATTAATTCCGCGGTACATCCAGACAAAACTACGTGTCTATAAACGGATAATAATTACAGCACCGATTTATAGCGAGCTCTCGAAACTATATTATTGTGAATAATTAATTATTACATCGTATGTATATGAAAAAAAAATAAAATAGAATAAAAATAATAATAGTGAAAAAAAAAAAAAACCGGACACGGTGGGTGGGTTTTTGGGGGGGGGGGCACTACGGTTTGGCCGCTGTTGTGGGTGTAGAGTTGACAAGGTATAAAAAAACCTGATATATAAAATATAGTGTGGACTAACACATGTAAATCGTTGCAAAAGACAAAAAACAATTCTGTGTAGAGCTCGGCAAACCGATAATATGGTGACGATTTAGGCCCGGAACTTGATGAATTTGCATTTTTTTTTTTTTTTTTGCCCTATTACGCTGCTTATATACATAGAAATTTGTTTCTCGGGATATAAAAGTTATTTTATTTTTGCATTTTTTGATACTATTCGGGCATATAAATTTCGGGTATTATATTTTTTTTTTGGAATATCGTGTACGCAAAACACGTGTTTTTCAATTTAAATGTCTTAAATCTCGTATTCAATAATACTTTATTTAACAAATCGAAAACTACTGTAAAGTAATGTACAAAAAAAAAAAATAATAATAATAATTTTTTGGAGTATTTAATACGAATTTGTTGTGCATTTTGTGCATTTTGTAATATAAGGTCATCGAAAATTGCGGGTCCTGAGGGCGTGTTTTTCTCCGTTGATTTTCGTCGAAAACCATTTTGTTTTAACGCGCACGGCCTCTGAACGGTTCGGAACGTTTTTATTAACGGACAAATTAAAAAAAAAAAAAAAATAAACGCACGAAAGAAAAAAATATTTTCCACGGTCGGATTCCAAACGTAATACCAGTACCGACGTATCCGGTGTACGGTTTCGCTGTGTATAATATTCGCCGGGAAACAACAACCGGGAAATTAAATATTATTCCCGAATTTTCATGGGATTCGCCGTAGGAAATCCCGGCGCGGCCGTACCAAACGCAATAATATAATATCGCGGCCGGCAATTTATCATATTGTACTACACGGGGGTGTTTGGCGCGATTTTGTATTCGAACAATGAACATTAACGTCATACTCGTATTATTATTATTATTATTATTATTACGCTGTTATTATGCGGAAACGACGCCGTTGTTGCTAAAACGCGCGCCCGCGTCGTCGGAACACCGCGAGGGCGAATTATAACCAAAAAAAAAAAAGAAGAAAAAAATGCCAGTCCTTTGGTGGGATGGGTGGGAAAGCGTTTTGTGCTCTTCCGCGCGAGCCCTTGCCCGCACAGGACACTGGCGTTAGCAAATGGGGGCCACCGATAAGATACGATAAAAAGAGAAGAATTGCATTTCAACGATAAACGGTTCCGGAGTCCGGTTAATCGTCGTGTTTCGGAGTACCGTGATTTTTACGATTTCGAGCAAGTTAAACATTTTGCACACTTTAAACGCTTATAAAATAATAATAAAACAAACGATTCGCTTGCGCTCGACTTTTTTTTTTCTTTTTTACCGTCAAGTCCGCCGGACTTACGACGAATCCCGTGTCGAGAATTCGCGTGTATTCCTGCTGGGCCAAAACAGTTTTATTCGTGTAAAACCCCCCCAAAAAAAAAAACGAATTGGTTAATCGAAAAATAATAGAAAATTCGCCAGAACGTTTTTACCCCGTCTAGACAGGTCTACTAGTATTCAGTGGAAATTTCAAGTTTCTATAATTATAACCGAATTACAAAAAAAACATAAAAAATAATAGAAACTACGAAGAAAATCAAAAAATAACCCCAACCCCCTTTATATAGTGATAATCGAATTTGGTCTTTGTCTTGCAGTAAGACCAAGGCTGCCTAATTAACTCGTACCCCTAATGTTGGTGGTTTTCTATAGAATAATCGGCCAAGCTCTTGAATATTCGGTCTTATTCGGTATATCGGTCTTGCAGCAATACTAAAACGGTAACGGCACTAGCAAGACCAAGACCGAATGGAACCGAAAACGTATGAGCCTCCTGGCAGTGTTGCTGATTTTCCGATAGAAGACTACGGTTTATAGCGTACACGTAGCACGGTGGGTCTTGCTGCGAGACGACATTTTCTACCGGATACCGATCAAAACATTATCTCTGGATAATGAAAAGCGGTTTACCGGCGGAAAACAAATGTCTAAACATGATTACCTACTCGGCATCTAAAATTATTATTAATAATAATATTAGCGGCCGATTAATGCGGAATTTTCGGCTCGGCGGCAGGCCCGTGACGTTTGTCTATTTTATACGACGGACCGGCGGGCGCAAATCTCCTCGTACGTATTAATAATAATATTCCGGAATTAATTAAACGTCTCGCCGAACCGTTGCCGCCACCATCCGTCTCCCGGTCGGATTTAAACAATTATTATTATTATTATTATTATTATTACGTGCTGCATGCAAAGGCAGTAAATGTATATGACGTTATGCAATTTAGACCGGTGGTTCCCAACAGGTCTGCGAATCGCTCGCTATAGGTCTGGTTAGTTAAAAAAAAAAAAAAAAACAATAATTTTTGGAAAACTTCAGAACTCGGCGACAGCCACGTCGTGACCCGGTATCGTTTACGGACTAAACATAAAACAGAGCGTCCCGGCATTTTACGGTTCTCCGAGTCTATAAAACCGGCGAATAGACGCGGCCGTGGACTCGTCGAACTCGTTCCTGTGCGGTCCCCGCGCGTGTAGTCGGGAAACGGTTTGGGAAATGAGGCCATTTGAAGCGATTTATTTATTTATATTTTTTTTTTTTAAATATTATTATTGAATTTTTAAAGGAATCGCATAATAATAATAATATTATAACGTTCCCGCAGGCGTGGCACCTCTTCGTGGCCAGGCTGCTGCAAGGGGCCGCGGTCGCCGTCGCGTTCGTGGTGGCGCCCGCGTACGTCGGCGAACTGGCCAGCGTCCGGATACGCGGCAAGCTGGGCCTGTTGATCCAGGTGAATTACGCGTTGGGCCTGCTGTTCTCGTATACGGCCGGTTGGCTGTTGAACGACTACACGGCCCTGGCCGCGGCGTGCGCCAGCGTGTCCGTCGTTTCCAGCGTGCTGTTCCTGTTCCTGCCGGAGTCGCCGTACTATCTCATGTTGGCCAAGCGATCGGACGACGCCACGAAATGCCTGTGGAAGCTCAGGAGTTACACCGTACAAGAGCTCGAGGCCGAAATCGTGGCCGTCAAAGATTCCGTGATGAATGATATCGGGTAAATATTGCAATATTGTGTCCACGGCGTGGTCGTTCGATTTTAGACATTGTATTTTCGTAATTATAAATTGGAAATTTACCCCCGAAGTCGGTCGGTTTCAAATACTACACTTTTACCCGATTACATCAATATGACCAGGTAAATAATAAAAATTAACGGCGCATTATTACAAGTTATACATTATTTCAACTTCAAATTAACGGTTATGCTCAAAACGATTTATTATAAAAAAAAAAAACGTACATTTACGCATATTGCACACGCGTAAATACATAGGTATTAAAAAACAAAATAAGTTTAAGGGAAATAAATTGAATTTAGCGAATGAATTGATATATTCGTCGGACGTTACATTAATATTACGCTCTAAATTAGTTATTTAACACATTACAGTGAATTTACAATCTCAATAATTGGAAATATATTATTCTATATTATTTTTCTATAGGTTATCCGGGTATATAACGAATAGCGCGGAGTTCTGATTAATATAATAAAATTGGTTTTTTTTCAACTAAAACAGTTTAATGATAACATAACATGCTTAGGGACTATTGACATTTTTGGAGGAGCTAAGCCCCGTGGTGGTCCGCACCAGAATCTTTTACGTCTCGTATAGTTCCCACGGGTATATAGAGAGCCGAAAGACATTCCGAGGCCAACAGTAATATTAAATTTTAATTCGTGTCTCTAATAATCTCTATTGTTATGTCCGAAGATATAAATGTAGTGCAATATCAATGAATAAATATATTTCGCTGGCTACCAAGCGTTCGACTATACGAGAATGTATTTCGAACTGGCCTTTAAGCGTAAAAAAAAAAAATAATAATATATATTATATATTTTTTAGCCATAATTCGCCCGCAAAGACTCGGTTTGCGAGTCTCCGATTTCGGAAATTCCCTCTTGCTCTCTTTCAATAATGTCTATCCGCCCGAATTCCCCAGTCGTTTCGTTTTCGTTTTTTTTTCTAGCCGAGTACGGTTTTTCTTGCGTCAACCCGCGGACGTTCGTGTGCAGTTATTATATAATATGCAAGTGTGTAAAATATAAACGAACATTATAAATGGCGATATTTTCCCGCCAATATTATTATCTCATTTTTTTTTTTTTTTTTTTTACGATTGTTTAACGATTTGTATATATTTACTCTTTCGCGGTGTGGCGTCATTTCGGTATTTTTTCGCAAATTTTCTAAACAATGAACTGAAATGTTGTTTTTTTTATTTATTTTAATGAAAAATTCCTATACTCGACACACATCCGATTTATACTGTTTACAGTCGAATCGAAACATAGTCGAAACGCTAGACCGAGCCAATTTATGAATATCCCCCAAAGCTGGACAGAGACTATATTAAATAGTTAATAGTTAACTTTTTTGATAACTTTCAACTCTACCGATTAAAAAAAAAAAAAACTAAATACGTTAAATATTCCATTCAATAAATAACTTGAACTTAGTAATATCGTTATAATTTAAATTGTTTCTAAAAAGTTATTTGCGAATTTGTATAGTAACGCTAAATATAAGGCTAATATAATACATTAGTGTGATTTGTTATTATTAATGGTAATATTAAAAAGTAAATTTGAACGTTCGACTAAACTTGACTTATTATTTTCCTGAAATTCGTAACTTAAATTTAAAATTAACATCTAGTTTAGTAGTTATTTTTTTTGTCCTTTTAGAACAACGTAACTTAAACTAATAATAATAAAAATCGGGAAATACTTGTTCGGCTTTGGTAACCTTCAACCCGCCTTATCCCTAAAAACAAACGACCGCTCTTCCGAAAATTATTTTAGGTAATATAACAAATTTACAACGTCACGTTATTACAGCCTATTGTGTACTTAACAAAAAACCGTCGTATAATGTCGTATAGAAAGAAGAATACCACCCGCTGGTTTCTTATAATTAATACGTTTTCTATGGACCGTCGTTCTCCGTTAAGGTTAGGTTGGAAAATATTCTATTACTATAATGTACACCGACGATATATAAGTCTACTATAATAACTAATTAAAAACGATTGCGTTACGACGGCAATATATATTGACTACCAATAAAACCGCGTGCATACAAATTAAAAATACGACAGTCTGTCGTTGTCCGTCCAGTGCCGTTTGTTGGACCGCGTCGACAAATACAATTTAAACCACGCGTCGAAAATATTATATCGGACGCACTTCGTTGCCGGCCTAAAATTAAAACTGACTAAAATTAACTGAAATTGCCGCCGGTGGTAAATTTGTTTCCGCAACCGTATTTTGTCGCCGTTTAAATCTCAACAGTCGTCCGTAAAACGGACGAAAATGCCAGTTTTAAAAGGTATTTTAAAAGGATTTAAGCGATAGAGCATTTATTTGGCGTTTTTTGTATTTTCGACAATTAATCTAAATATTTAGAGAATTGTACACGAATTATATAATCGTTTATCTTTAACACCGTACAGTGACGTAACCAGTGTGGGGACAGGAACTGATTTGTGACTGGGTGTAACGAATGGGATCTAGTCAGTTCGGTTCCGTGATCAGATAAAACGCCTGATAAGAGAGTAATTGACGCGCGGACCCGGATCCAATAGCCGTCGTTGCGGGCGATTGCCGGCACTGTTCATCGCACCAGTCCGCACGCGCCTTTATTTTTTCACGTAATAACAAACTTAATATTTAATTGGGGTTTTTATGTTTTTCAAATAACTACAATTTTCGGTACCGTCCGCTTGACAAAATCCCGATTTGTGAACACATTTGAAGGGTGACATTCCAAAACGTGTGATTGTCATTTAAAAAAAAAAAAAAATAAGAGTTAGACATTAAATTTATCTACAACAACCGCGGGGAATTCGGGGTTTTTTTTTTTTTTTTAATTATTAGACTTATATCTGTAATGTTTACCGTGAAAACTTAAAAACACGAACTATTGGAATAAATCCGTAATGTTCTATATTTGCTGTTTGAAAAATAAACCAAAACGTGCTGTTATCATGATTTACACCGAAACGTGCTATTATACGTATAGTAATCTACGAGTAACACAATACCCGTAGATATTTTTGTCAAAAACGTTCCATTGCGTTACCATGTATAACATTAGGGATTTCGTACTCGGTTTATCGGTATCATTTGTTGTTTGCAATAAAATTATTAATTTATTGGTTACCGCATACCGGAGTTAGGTGTATAGATAATTTATTTGTAATAAACGATAAGGTGGCCTCTGTATGTTGAACGTTTATTGTTCGCACGTTATTACACACAGCTGTACAATTGATATTGCGTTCAGTGGCGATATATTTAAAAGTAGACGAAAATTGAAAATGTCAACACGGAAATTCGTTTTAACTAAAAAAAACTTCGTCTATATATCGAATTTTAAAATATTGGTAACCGTTTGAAAACGAAAAGTGGGTAATGGTTTCACCCCTAAAAATACGGATGGAAAACAAATAATGGTAAGGTTGGGTTGTTGTGTAACGTTTTAGAGCTGCGTGTTTCTTATATTGTCGACAAAACGAAAAAAACTGTTATAAAATAAATACGGAGATTTTGTTCAAAAGGTACTGAAACCAGCAATATCACATTGCATTAAATTAGGCAATAAAAACGCGTATTGTTTCTGGCATCGACCCAATATTTTAAATAACGAATAAAGATGATTTTAAAAAAAATACGATTTTAAATACGCCAATTTATTTATTTTTTTTCATTTTACATGAAGTTTATCGTCCTTATCGCACGTGATTTTTTTTTTATTTCTCTCAATTTATTACAATTTTGATTTTTTTGGCAATACCACGTTTTGGAATTTCGCCCCCTTCGTGTTTGATATATTATCCGTTCGAAAGACAGAGACGGCGGCAAATGTCATTGTGTTTTTGAAAATTTAACAATAAATATTATTTTAATAAGACTATACAACAATAAAAGAGAGAGAGAGAGAGAGAGAGAGGAAACAAATATTAAAACAAGTAAACGTTTGTTGTTTGTTGTACAAACATCGTTTTATTATGCGCGGACAGAGAATATGATTATTTAAGTTCGATTTTATATAGTAGTGTTGTTTATGTAAGTACACAAACAAAAGTGATCCGCCAAACATTTCGTAATAATATTACGTTTTTTTAATTTTATTTTTCTTATTCACGTAAAACATTTGTCGTAACGATTATTTTACGCGCAAGGTAATAGTTATTTACCCGTCGCTTGCCTACGCGAGTAGTTGTCTGTCTCTCTTGTGTCCACGGGGCGAGATTTCAAATTGATCTACAAGAATTCGGTGGAGATCGTCGCGAGGGAATTGGGTTTATCGTGTTTTATTAGTTTTTTTCCCCCTCTGTTTTGTTATCTCGTCAAACGGTTGATAGTATAAGCACACACTAACAATAGAAAAGCCGTGTAAATATTTATAGAAATTTGGAGTAAATCCACTGCGGGAAAATTGGTTTTTTCGCTCAGTACACGTGCCACCGTAGCCGTCGTCGTCCTCGTTACCGTAACATATATATTATATACACACTGTTCGATGATATAAATCCCCTCGAATAAAAATATATAATACTATTTTTGTATTGTTACTATATAACCAACACCAGACACGTGATGGCTTGTCAACACGTCTCTTTTAGACTTTCAGCGCGGCGAGAAATGTTACATTTCGTGGCCTTTTTTTTTTTTTCCAGAAATCTTGTTCATATCGAAATTATTATAGGAACATTCTTGTTGTATTTATGATCCGGTCAGTGGCGATGAGAAGGTAATTTTTCGGTTTTTCTCGTAATTTCCTTTAATAATTGGAAGAAAACAACGCCGGAATATGGATATATTCACGCAATACCGATTTCGGTTTTTTTTTTTTGTAGTTCCGTTAAAAATAGTCGTATACTAGAAAACTTTCCACCGAATACTATAGACTTATACTATATACTTTTTAGACTTTTGGCAATTTTCGAAATATTCTGGCATCTTTCGGGTAATTTATAGCTATTTTAACTATTTATCCGTTGCGTAAAAAGATATCATAAACTAAATTGACCGGTATATTCCATGTTCTCTCACTTCCCTCCTACAACAGTGGCTCACCCGCGGTGCGAAACATGTCCGTCTCTTTCCCCCCCCCCGAGTTTATCATAAAAATAATAATAATACAAAATGTTGACAGGAGCAAAACGAACATCAGAGACCTGTTGAACCGGGACCGTCGACCGCTCGTCATCGTCTTGGTGATGGCCGTCCTGCAAATGGCCAGCGGCGCCAGCGTGCTGGAAGTGTACGGTTCGTCCATGCTGACCGGCTCGGGCGTGTCGTCGAACGCGTTGGCCGTGATCCTGGGCCTGATCATTCTAGTGGCCGCCGTGCCGTTCGTGCTAGCCGTGGACAGGTGTGGCCGCCGGCCGCTGATGCTCGCGTCGTGTTTCGGCACGGCCGTCTGTCACGTAACCGTCGTCGTCATCCTGTGGTATCGGTACGCCGGCGGCGGCGCGGCCGACAGTTGGTGGCTGCCGATGTTCGCGTCCATTTCAGGCATCCAGTTCTTCATCAACATCGGCATCATGCCCATGCTGTCCGTTGTCGAGTGCGAGTATTTCCCGTCCGACACCAGGGCTCTGGCCGACACGGCCGTCGTGCTCATCCTGACGCTGTCGTCCACCGTTGCTATCACCACCTACCAGGCCACGGCGGGGCTCGGGCAGGTCGTCAACTATGCCGCGTTCGCCATTCTGTGCTTTGCCGGCGGCGTGTTCTGTTACGTTTTCATGCCCGAGACGAAATGCAAAACGTTCGTTGAAATACAAAAGGGCTTTCGGCCGGTCGGACAGACCGGACATGTCCGTCCGGATCACGAATACGAACAGATTTGAATGCGATTTTATGAAATATTATCGTATCAACTCTATATTCAACTCTCGTTGAACACATTATTATTAATATTATTATTATTGTGTTTCGCACCAAACACGTACTTAATGTAGTTCCTTTAAACCTAATCGTAAAATTGACGAGCGGGTGAAGAAAAAGTAAACTTAATTTTAATCTATGGACGGACAGAGCTGCACAAAACGTTCTTAGTCGATATTTCATTTCTCAATCAACGGACAATTCGATCAATGCGTATTAAAATAAAATACAAAACGATGATCGTTGGAGCCCGGATTTTCAGGCAAAACATATTTTAGTAAAACATACACGTGAATTTTCAAAAATTTACAAAGAATATTATAGGCATCTAATTATTATTATTTTATTCATATTTATTTATTGTGATACAGTAGAAATAACATTAATCTTTACATTAATAAAAACACATTACTAATTTAGCATGATAAAATTATATTAAATTTGATACGAAAACCAACACGAGATTGTATAAGACCTGCTTGACAATTTTCATACTGAAAACTTCCACGACTAGCACACATTACGGCAAAGTCTTGTATTTCGAAAAGTTCCTGTTCACATATGCCGACGCAATTAACGGATGTTTGATGCAAGAAATGTCACCGCTTCTAATTTCAATATTTGTTTCACGCGAGAAAACCCCGAGGATTTTTCGACAATAGTTGCGAAAAATGTTTTATGTTTCGCAAATTCAATTTTCTATTCGAAATTGTTAATTAATTCAATTCAAATGTCGTTCGGTCATCTTTGGGTGAAAATAGCTTAAAAGCCCGTCATTTCGATGTATTATCCAAATAATTAACGTAGAAAAAAAAATAATACATTTAAAACTATCTGTAAAATATTTGGAAAAATCGGCTTTTCGGTCGGACACATTGTGTTAATATGCAACTTATATTTATTTTTCGTTCAATGTACAAACAGCGTAGGAAAACATGCGTTTCAATTATAATCCGAGCCCCAAATGAGATCATCACCAAATCATAAAAATTATTTTCTATATTAAACTCGGCGAATATTATTCATTTAAAATAGTAAATCGACCCCCCTGCCCCGAACTTTCCAAGTGTATATATTGACTTGTTTTATTTATTTTTTTTTTTAATGCAAGTACGCGTGTTTATACGCGGATTGTAAAGTTGACACCATTTACCCGCTGAATTTGTCCCTGGCTACGCCACTGGGTACAGTTATGCAAGAAAAAAATAAAAACGTTCGGTAGGGCAGTGAATTATAAGGGGCGGGCGGCGGACAATTCAATTTCGTTCGGTGCCGTCGGTGTTTTTTTTTTTTTTTTTACGATTTCGACCGCTGTAAATAATAATGTGTCCATCCCACTACTCGATTTTGACGGGACTGAGTTTCAATGGACAATACTATAACGCATTCGATTGTAATATTATTATGTAATTAGTTTTTATACGCGGGAAATAAATTATTTGACGACGATTATCAGTCACGAAATTGTATTTTTTTTTTTTTTTTTTTGTTCAGTAACTACTTCCTCCTACCTAGAAAACGTGTAGCGAACCGCATTGTCGGGAAAATCGGAATTTCTGATAGACAAATTGTTTAGTAAAACCACTACGTCATATTCCCCACCGGCTAACCCCATATATATATATATATATTGTTATTATTACAATTTTTTTTTATTTTTTTTTGTACGCGATTATTTTGCTGAAATCGCGCCCCTACTACCTACACGAAACATTTGTCTAGACGATAATTTTATACGACACTATAATATTATCCAACGCGTTATAAGAAATATTAAATTTGAATGTAACCATACCAGCTAAAATGTAATTCGAACGAATTAATTAAATGCAATTTAGACGTCCCATTTTTCAATTTTGAAAATTCCGCACCGAAACTGTCCAAAATGTATAGTTTACGTACGGCAAAATAAACGAACGGTGTAAAACTCTCCAAACCAATTGGAAGATGGAAAAAAAAGACAATGAAAATTATCAGAAATATAAATCAGATGTATTATATTATCCGAAAATCGAGTCGAATCGACAAATTCGTAAGTTCGTGTCAAGCGACGCAATATCATCAAACCAGTCGAATTATTATTAAAATTAAAAATACGTACTGTGTTATATATATATATATATAAAAAAAAAACCCTATATAATAAATGTTTTTCCGCTTGGCGCTCGGAATTTAAAAATTGTAGGGTATCATTGTACCTTACATTAAGTAAATAGGTTCATGTTTTATATAAAATCCAATTATTATTATTATTTTTTTTTTTTTTACCTTACCAATCACAAATAGTACTTACGATTCAATAACGGATATCCAATTAGGTATTTTAACGGTACGTATTTAGTTCGTTTTTATCGTATGGTCGTAGACGATTGTATAATATTCTATCGCTATATATTATTAACTCGATTCCGATTATGAATTTATGAATAATTAATGAAATAATCCATATTAATTTTGACGGTCGACCCGAGTTATTGAATTTATTTAAATATATATATTTTATCGTTTTGATACCGAAATATTTGATGAAATCGATTGCGGGATGAATGCATTGAAGATAGACACTGCAGTACTGGAGGAAGTCGGTGTTGGCAGCTGATCATTAAATATGTAACGCAATTGGCGTGCGGGGCCTATGGGACACCCACACGAGTATAGTAACTCTATAACAAATCTAAATATTAGAGTGCAAAATACATTTACTAGTGTAGTTAAAGGTAATTTTAAAAAAAAAATAATAATAACTTTTAACTAAATTATTATTACACTTGAAAATTTGTAATTCATATATAATTTTTAATTAACTTTATCTCGCTAAGTTATTTTTAAATTGTTTTTTTTTTTTGAGGATAACTTAAACTAATTAAAACAATTGGTTAACTTGCCCAGATTTGACTAAGGGTTTATGACGAGAATTTACACAATAATCGATACGCGCAGAAGAATATTATTATTAGGGATGGGAATTCGGGAGGTTCCAACGGTATTTTCAAGTCGGACTTACCATAATTCTATTGCGACTTATGAATGGATTTATTATTAAAAAAAAAAAAAAATTCTAATCGCCGAACGTTGTTCGGGAAATCGAGTTTATTATCACAAAATGTTTAATAAATGTTTTTTTTTTTTTTTTTTTTTTCCCCAATTCAAAATAACAAATTAATTTTACCTTTTTCTTTCTTTTAAAAAAAAAAATATATTTATACTGAATGTATAAGAAAATTCTAATTTTGTACGAATATTGAAATATAAACTGGTAAACGCACGCGGTGGTTTTTCATTTTATAATCATTTAACACAACATCCGATACCAGGCATATTGGTATTTATGCACGCAAGAAATATTATTCAATATCTCGAAAACCGACCATCATCGTACAATGTGTAATATAAGCTTACGTTTGGTATAGTCGTTAAGTCAATCTCAAATTTCCAATCGTTTAATGATGAATGCGAATAACACTATATATATATATAGCTCAACCATACTGTAACAATATGTTCTACTAGACAATTATTTTTAATCGGCGAAAAATATAATATTTTATAGACGTAATAATCTATTTCGTTTTGTTTCGGAAACTGCGGAGACGGTTAGTTTTATAATCTCAGCGTGGAATGTGTGCTTTATTTCTCTGTCCGCAAACTTGCTTCCGACTGGAAGACACGAATCCAATCAAAAACTTCACAAAGGAGCATTCTTTGTTTGTACTTTGTAGAGATACAACATACATTTATCAAGGGTGTGCGAGTTTATGAATAATATTAATTCAGTTTGGTTAAGTGAATCGAAAAAATAGTTTACTAGTTCGATGTTAATTTGAAAATTGAATTAATTTTTTTTAACTCGAGTTAATTTAATATTTTCGTAAAATTATTAATGCCACAGTGAAAATGATTAAAACTTATGGTGTTTGCCGTTGATGGAAAATAAGGACGATCACAATGTTAAACACAACGGAGTGATATTCAGGGAATATCAAATTATACTTATTTTTAATTTAGAACTCCGTACACGTTATTGAGTTAAAAAAAAAAAGAAAAAAAAAATTGTTCAAACGACAAGTGTTCGCGAATGATCGTCTTCATACTCGACATTCATATACTGTTAACAATAATGGACAAGCTGCGTTTTAATTATAATTACATAGTTATCTAAAAAGTTTTCGGCCGAGTACCGGACTCGGAAATGTATTCGGATCATAAAATATAGGCAGAGAGAACTTTTCAAACACAATATGTCTACGCGGATTGGCGAACGGTATACACCGGGTGGCGGTGGGGTAAATAAAAAAACTTATTTAAGAAATTTCGTGTCTTTATTTCGTAAAGTTTGTGCGGAGGGACAAGTAGATGTGTACAACACCGGGGGCCTCGCTGATAGACTTTTGACAGGTGACACTCGGAGGTAGAATATTTCATTCGCTAAAATATATTACATAGACGCGTAATATTCTCAGGGGGGTCCGTCGTGAAAGTAAATAACGGGATGGAGGTTTTTTTGTCGAATCGCGTGCGTTTTTTTTTTTTTTTTTTTTTATAAATTTGTGGGGGAGACGAGTGTGTGTATTCGGTACTCGTTAAAATGCCCGATTATGCAACGAAATCGTAACCACAACCGGGCGAAACTAGAGCGGAACGGAATTATACGAGTAATATAATATACTCCTAGTCCGAAAACAAAAAAAATAAAATAAAAAATCATCTTGCCAAAGCGAACACTACACTGCGGAAAACTCGTACGAACTCGCGAGTTCGTGTTCGATTAATCAATTAATATCTTTTTCGTTATTATAGTATAATATGTTTAATTTGTTTAGTTATTTTAGACAGGCGCGTCTACGAAGCAGTTATGTTTTAAATGGGATAAATATCGCATTTTTTTTTTTTTAATATAAAACACTCATATAGTCACTCGTTGTATAATATTTAACAAATTATTTTTAAGTGAACATTTTAATTTAATATTGACCTAACGAC
This sequence comes from Tuberolachnus salignus, assembly GCA_956483605.1. NCBI lineage: Eukaryota > Metazoa > Arthropoda > Insecta > Hemiptera > Aphididae > Tuberolachnus > Tuberolachnus salignus. The sequence continues at coordinate 13,119,449 of OY101433.1, forward strand.
GTACCTATTTATACCTATTCGATAATAGTAATAAAAAAAATTGCACGAGTATTATGTAGGTAATTAAATGTAAATATAAAAATTCGGACATACTTCGCACCATGGTGTTGTAGATGGGAAGTGGGAAATGAATTGGTAAATGATAGGTATAGGGTAATTTAGTTTACACACCGAAAGCGATGGTAAATCATTGCAATCAAAAAATGATCCTGAGCGAAGCTCGATAAAATGGTAAGGTTACTATTACTAATAACTAATATCTTTTAGTCGTGGTATTTACCTTGTAGGATAAAAGGTAACCCGGAAATTAACAAAACTAAAACCCCAATGGGTGGTCGATGAGCTTCTAAATTTTTTACTAAAATTGTTGGAAATCTAGAAGAAAAAAAACGTTCGAACAAAATAAAAATTGAATTCTTATCTTTTTCATTACACTCAAAGTCTAAAAATAAATACTGTAAATTAAATACACATTATAAATATAATAAATACGATTAAAACAAAATATTTAAATTGATATACTGTAATACATTTAATACTATTAAATATTTTTAAATAAATTATTATTATCTAATCGTATTTACTAATCGTTTTTTTTAAAATATTCGACAAATATATCGATCGTTTCAATGTATAAAAATAATTGTAATATCATACATGGTTCGATTGAAGATAAAACTATGCATGTGCACATTCTGTTATGTGGCAGCCGCGTATAAAATCTATAATTTTAAAAGTTGTTTTGTTAGCCTGCAAATTTAAAATTATTTTTTTCCGGTTCGAAATAAAGTAATTTTAAGCGTATAAAATAAAAAAAATAAAAAATTACAAAATATACACACACACACGAGGTATTCGAATATTCGCTGCATATTACTGTTTTATAATGATATATAATCTGTTAATGTACTATAACCTATGTAAGATTGCGCTATACATTATTCGATTTGTTGTTACCTAACTTATTACACATATATTTATACGGCAACATGGGAATTGATTAGATGAAAAAAAAAAGAAAAAAAAAATCATCATTATATTATCGACTATATATTAAATACGTGAACGTTGAATTAACAAAAAAAAAAAAATGTATTATTATCGTTAGTGTTAGTGTATTAATATTATTGTGACAAAATACCGTTTGCCGGAGACTAGTGTAATAGTTAACGATTTATGCTCTCTGACAAATTAATTAATATTACACAGTTAGTCTACGCATAGAAAGTTCCGATAACATCGATTTTGCTGTATAGTGATAACCAGCCGTACATTACGAGAGTTCAAGACGATAGTTATACTTAACGTTTAATTATTGCCGGTATACTTGTGTTCAGTCTCTTATCGGTTATATTGATACATTTTAAATGATTAAAATATTACGTTATCGTACGTTATGTTGCAATATAATTCCCAGTAAAAATGCGTTTCCAATCGTTTTACATTTATTTACTGTACAGTGTGATTTTTTTTTTATATATATATATATATATATAATTTTTTAAACATATAAGTAACATTATATAGAATATTTTTTGATAATTAATCGTACTGAACGTATTCGATTAATAATAAAATGTATTTTAAATTTTGTTTTACATTTTTCGTACCGCAACGAGATAAACGTTTTGGAATTGTTATATTAATAATTATAAAAAATACGATTTTTTTTTTTTTTTTATATATATATATATATATACATGGTTGCATTTCTTCGTACCAATCAAAAAACTTTTTAAAATAAAAAACCGTATATAATATCACTTGGCATAATACACACTTGGAATTAATAATAAATACTTAACGTTTAAAATTTCCCCTGTATACCTACCTGCAGTACAAACATAAGAGTACTTAATAAAAACGATACAATGAGATAAAATACAAATATACAATTCAAAGTCTACTATATAGACGAACTAGATAATTATTTAAAAAAAAAAAAAAAAAAATACGAATATATTCAACTTGAAAAAAATATATAAATGATATATATATATATATTATAATATTTTCACCGTACAAATATACGTACATAATAATATTATGAAGTATATGAACTCGTAAGGGAAATATTAACGTTTTATGATTCGTTTTGGTTTATATGACGAGTTAGGTTGGGTTAGGTTTATATATATACATACCCATTTACCTATCATTCGAATATTATAAACCATGAAGGATGAATACAATAATTTGTATGGTTTTACCTCTCAATTTGATATCGCTTTTGTTTCTATATCGTTTTCTTGACTATATAATAAAAATTCAACAGTTTTATTATAGTTTATTAACCAACAACGTGCAGCGTCCTAAAAATGTGCATATCGACCACAAAAATATGTAGGCTCTCGTGCAGGAAACCGACGCAGAATGCATTCAAAAAGCGCATTAAAAAAAAAAAAAAAATACCATATGTTTTTTTTTTTCGCGAAACAAGAATTCAAGAAGTTAGTGCAATTATCAAATTTAATGATATTGTCGTATTAAATTGGTTTTATAGTCCAAAATCAAAGCTACAGTACTACTCACCACAATACACAAATACCTATTAGAATATATATATATATAATAATTTTAATTTAACTAAAACTCCCTCACTTTTGTATTCATAAAAAACAAAACATAATATTTTTTTTGTTTAGTAAACGATCTTATCATATTCGACTTTAATAGGCTACTTATAAAAAAAAAAAAAAAAAATGCATTAAATATGAAACAAATGAATTCCTGTATTTAATTAAAAACCCCATATACAACAATAAAATATTACAGTTTACGAACACATTGCAATATATTTTTATTTATTTATTTATTTATTTTATAACTTTACTGCCGCTACCTAAAAGTGTATACAAAATGTAATATTATTAAGTTCAAAAAGCTTTTAACCTAAAATTTGTTTTTATTTTTTAGATTCTGAACGTAGCGAGGAATGTATTGATTATACTATGATGTGTATTTTTTATTCTGACTGTAAAAAACTTTTTTAACAGAAATCTTCTTAAAAAAATGACAAGAGACATTTTTTTCTTGAATATTGGACCTAGTTGGTATATAGAGGTAATATTTTTGTATTTTTCTTATATTTTTATTAATAATATGGTAAAAACGGGAATATTTACACAATAACGGTTTTCTGTTATTTTCGAATTTGTTTTCAATTACTAATAACCACAGTTACCTGCAACTTTTACCGAATACCATAGACGTGGTCAAATTTTCATAGTATTTTTGCAACTGTTGAGCTATTTATAGCCATTTAAAATTGTCTAGTTTTGATGGGAATAACATTTGTTATTTTTTTTATAATCAACACCTGCCATAGCAGACTACGTTTCTGCCTTTACTGTGCAACAGTAAATGCTCGTGGATTTAACCCCTATCCCTAGTTCAACTCTGTCGGCCCAATCGCGGTATTTTATTCATTCTAATCTCTTTAAAAAGAGGACTTTCTTACCCGTGACGACCCATCAAATAATAATAACAACTGTTTTTTAGTTCCATTCGTGTCGCCAAGGTAACACAAAAAATCAATTTTCAGCGAATTTCATGCGTGAGCACCTCTTTAAGAGATGAGTTTCCACTAATCTTTTCGTATCTCACCTCTAAACCATAAATAAGATAAATACCACCAAAATGTCAAGTCTCTAGATCCAGCGGTTTGGTCTGGACGTTGGTCAGCGAGTGAGTGGTATTTGAATTTTATACATACAGATTATTGTGTTTAGACACACGTATAGGTCTCCATTATACGAATCAATACACTTGTATGTTAGATAAATGAACATCGTGTACACGTCTAAAATCGTTGGCTTTAATTTAAACCAAAGAACGACTATAATTACGTTTTCATTTTAACACGTCAGATTAGAAAGTGTCGTCAGGTATCTAACACGACGCGTTAAGTCAGTTATTCAGGATTTAAAATCATTAACAAAAGAAACTTTTTTTTAACTAGATTCTTACTGTGAAACTGTTAGTTAGTGCTTGTTACTTTGTACAATATCGAAATAAGAAAGGAAAAGAAAAATACTACATTTCTCACACACTAAATGGATTCGTAACGTGACACTCGCTGTAGTTTTAGAGGTTTTGGACGTATTTGGAACACGATATTATGTTATACGGTATACTTAATAATATTATTATAATATTGTACAACATAAACGAGTATTATAAACGAGAAAATTCCGAGAGATTATTCGGCGGTAGCTACGGTAGTTGATAAAAACCGAACTCCAGTAAACCGAGATATGCAGCAAATAGGTAATAATTATTATGTCAAACATTCGAATAATATTATACAATTATTAGAATATCATGACGTGATTTTTTAAAACGACGACGTTTTTATAACAAAAATATAATATACATTTGTATGTTTTTTTCTCAAATCCCATTTAGTTCAATAATTTATTTAATCTTTTTGTTTTTTTTTAAATGCACGTCTGCTTGATAAAATTGTTTTTATTATTCAGTTTTAATATTATTAATTACATAATTGATTAAATATAGAGGAATAAACAGGTTGAGCAATGTGAAAAATAGCGCGTTACGAATTTGTATTCATATTTGTAAAATGTACAATATAGTATAGGCTGTTCCCGATAACCCGTGAAAATAAAATATTGAGTTTGACAAATTCGAAAAGGTTAATCGTTATAATTAATAAATTAGTATTATTATTATTGTTTTATAGATATAATTCGATAAATCCAAACGGTTTCGAATAAATTAATTGAATCATTTTTTTCGAGACAATAAAAAGAAGAAGAAAAAAAACGTACCTAAGTATCGATATATTCATCTGTCTGCTAAATATGTTGTGCGAATTATCGAACATTATTATACACGATCTATATTTCGTAGACGTACCGGAAAATTGGAATAAATATAAAAGCGCAGAACGCGACTGTCCAGACTAGTTAATATTTTTTGTTTGAATCATAGGTAACAATATATATATATATATATATCGACTTCAAACCGTGTACAAAGAGCAGGCAAGGTTACAAAGAGTGAACTTGGTCGAATTCTAAACGTGCCGCTATCAAACATTATCACATGCCGGTGAATATTGTTGGATAGGTCGGCCATTGACATTGCGTGTGGTGGACACCGGCCTAAAGGATTGTCCACACTGAGCTGCGACGTTCGAAGACCGGGCCGGGCACGTATATTTCAAAATCGTTTTTGGTTACACGGTAACGATATTTGACTTATAGACGGCGAACAACGAACATCAAAAAAAAAAAAAGAGATCGAATAATTCGCGGATAAATATAACTATGGGCGGTGAACGTTATAATTCGATGCGCCATTCTTATTGAAGACCGCGAAGACGGATTTTTCTATTCGATATTTACCACGTCGGCGTAATATCAGTTTAATATCGACACATAATTATAATTTTGATTTTAGTTCGAATATGTTGTCGTCAATTAACGCCGTGTCGTTATCGCGAATGACGTAAACCGTACGCAAACGACAATACGTTATTTTGTATCGAATTTATATTTAAAAAAATTAATTGAATACAAATATAAATTTAACAAAAAAAAAAATGTAGTAAATGACAATATATACCTGATATATTTCCTGATGATTTTTGAAGTCTAAACCGGTCGTACTTACAAAATACTCCAGGTTTTGTTTGGTTTTTTTACTACATTTTTTTGTTTACATTTATTTATAGATTTTTATTTTAATATTGTTTTTTTTTTTTCAATATCAATTTGATATTTTATCGAGTATTAATTTTTAAAATAATTTTTTAGTTTTACATTATATTCGATATAGAACGTTTTGATATTTGTAGGTTCCCGGCTGGACCCTGGCACGACGTTGGTTCAGTGTGAACTCCACTTAAATCGCACATCGAGGTACATTACCTTATGCCGCGATAACGAAAAGGTCAGTTCGTCGATCACTCATCGACTATACCGACGTGCACGAAACCGTTTAATCGTTGTAAAAACTATTTCATTTATGTTTCACAAGTCGTTTTCTACGCTCGCCGAACAATAACAATAATAACAAATACACTGTGTGGTTATAGTCCTAGTCAATCAAAATACGTTAATCCACCAACGAGGACGGTCGATATTTTTTTTTTTTTTTTTTTTTTTTTTTCTTATCTAATTTACAAACAAGCAGAGAAAAAAATGTCTTTACTGCCGATCGGCATTTCCAAGCAATTGTTTTCGTGTTTTATAGGTACCTCCTGCATACATACATATATATATATATATATATGATATGATATGATATTGATTTTATACTTAAACCGTTAATTTTCTGATAAATATATATATATATCTATATATATATATATATATATATATATAATATATGTACAGTGTCCATGCCCCTGCTGATGGCCGGCACGACGCTGGGATGGTCGTCGCCGATGATGGAATACGTGGTGAACGGCCAGTCGCCGATTTCCCTGACCACGGCCGAAGAATCCTGGATGGTGACGTACATAGACATCGGCAACGTTTTACTGTCGATACCGTCCGGCATACTGATGGATCGGATCGGTAGGAAAATGTGCGTGTACCTGACGGTGCCGCTGACGCTGGCCGGCTGGATACTGATATTGACCGCTCGACAGGTACGGATATATTTCGGTAGAACCAAATAACAAAAAAAAAAAAACAAAACCGGACGTAATCGCGCGCAAACGTAAATTCCGTCGAGATAAGTGCGGCATACCTGTGCGCGTCTACGCGGAGATATCTCGGCTCGATAATCTAAAATGGTTCCGTTTAGTGCGGAACGCGCCGCGAGTACGACGTCCAGAGACCGCGTCTGCGATAATATCAATACAATAATAACATTAAAACACCCAGAGTATACTCTGCGTTTTGCGTTTTACAGTTCAATACGCACTCAAAGTCCCCTGACTTTAATACCGAACAAACTGAGAGTGTACCTATTAACCGGATAGGTTGGTAGGCGCTGTCGTTTATGTGTTTTTCACCGGCCGCGTATTATAAATACAATACTACATATAATATTTATAATATTAAAAACTTCAAATTCGTTCGGTTTTGTTTTGTTTTTTTTTTCATCGTTTCAACCGCTTAATATCGTAGATAATCCATAAAGAATAGACGACATGACGTGTAAACCAGTTAAGGTGCGCCGAACACGGCGAGACTAGTCGCGATCACGGAAATTAAATCACTTTATTCATTATATAATATTGTCACATGTTAATCGCATCAACCGCATCGCGTTTAGACGATTTTCATCTACCGATAAATCGTTACAACGGCATATATTCTGATCGCTTAGAATTTTTCAATTTGTTTAGACTCCCGTCCGCGTTCATGGGATCCGAGTCTTCGGACTATTCGTATAAAACTCTGCGCAACGATGCCTACGACAAACCGGCTGAAAAATGCAAAGAAATATGCCCCGCAAAGCTATTGCCCATTGGTTAGGATATAATCGGAGCCATTCGTTTTAATTTTCCTAACCCACAACAATCTTTTTTTTTTTGGACATCGAAAGGATTGCCGCAAAGCTACAGATTTTTTTATAAAAATATCATAATATTGATACTAATTTTGCAATACTCTGTCATAGTAACACGCATCACAACTAATCGCGTCGTGTACGGGCCGCTTTACGTAGCGGGTAGTGTTCTCGAATCTCGAAGAGAAATAGTTAAACTAAATATAAAAAATACTAAATTAGATATTTTATCCTACTCGGCCGTGGGCAAAAATGGGCAATACCCTCCAACACGAGTTTCTAGACAGTCGTTACTAGATACAGCGATTTTCAGTATTTAGGTACAAGGTACTATAATATGTATTTTGCTCTTATTATTTTATACTTAAATATTTAATACTCGATATTCAATACACTATAATTAATATTAATAACTGTAAATAGGTGTAATATCCGTGACTAGCTTTAAATAATTAATAGTCTACATTGATAATCATAAATAAAAAAAATGTACATTATTGATAATATACCACTTAATTATTATTGAACAAAAAAAAAAAAGAATTTAATGATTAAATTATATTTGATCATATTAAAATATGTATGTTAAAGTTAGTTTTTGAAAACATATATGTATATCGAAATAATTATATTAATAATTAAACAAATATATATATATATATATATATCCATATATCGATTGACTCTCGATTAGCGAGTCAATTTTAAATTGATTAAATAATAATAGATACAATTAGTTTAGTAATGTGATAACTGCTGGATTATTCAATTATCAATTTCTATATGGGATTTCAACTCAATTTATTTTGAAAAAAAAAAAAAAATGAATGCTTCAAAGTATCGAGTATTTTACGTTGATATGCATTTTATGAAATACTTGCGCACGCGATAAAACGGAGAGGATGAATATAATTTCCCTTCAATATTTATATCGATACGTAAACTATGTATCGCCATGCTATGGATACTCGACGCACAACTGTATCGTGGTGCAAGATACAGGATGAGGACATATTTAAGATATTTGTATCAAAAATAGTTTTCTTTTCCGCCGAGTGAGACATACAATAATAATAAAAAAAAAGTCTAATAACCCGGGCCCTGTCTGTAATATTATCCTAGCGTCCATATGGATAATGAATGGTGCATTTGTCGTAGGTGTGGTGCTTGTACGTCGCCCGGTTGTTCCACGGCGGCGCAATGGCAATCGCTCTGATCGTGTCGCCGTCGTACGTGGGCGAGATGGCCAGTATATCGATCCGGGGATCCATGTCGCTGGTGGTCGAGTTTACCTACGCGTTCGGCCTGTTGCTGTCCTACATAGTCGGCTGGGTCGCAGACTACTATACGCTGGCCGCGATTGGCGCGGCGATCTCGGTCATCACCGGCGTGTTGATGATCAGTGTACCGGAATCCCCTTACTACCTGATGATGGCCGGCGAACCGATTGAGGCGGCCCATTCTCTGCGGAAGCTGAGGAGTTACGACGATACGGCGTTTGAAGCCGAATTGCAAATCATCCGACACTCCGTCATGGAAGAAAAGTGAATAAAAAAAACTTACTATAAATATATATATATATATATATGCCATATAATACCAACCCAACCCTAATCTAACTTTCGGTCCGTACCCTTCGTATTGTAGCTGAACGTGCTGTTTTTCGCAGGTGCGGCGGAAAACTGCAGGACCTGTTGAACAGAGACCGGATCCCATTGGTCATCGTACTGACGTTGGCCGTCATACAAATGGCCTGCGGCGCCAGCGTGATGGAGGCGTACGCGTCGTCTGTGCTCACCGACACCGGGCTGTCGCCGAACGCCAGTACCGTGGTGTTCGGGCTGTTCATCATTGTGGCGTGCGTGCCGGTCGCCCTGACCGTGGACAGGTACGGCCGGCGGCCACTGTTCATCGTGTCGTGCGTGGGCACGTTCATATGCCACGTGATCTTGACCGTCCTGATGTCGATGGAGAACCTGGCAAGCGTCGGCTATCTAGTGCTGGCCGGAGTCTGCGGCGCCGAGTTCTTCATCAACATCGGGCTCATACCGCTCGTGTCCATAGTCCAGTGCGAGTACTTCCCGTCCGACACCCGCGGTCTGGCCAACTCCGTGGTCGTGTTCGCCATCACGCTGACGTCCACCCTCATGTTGAAAATCTACCAGCCCGTCACGGACGCGTACGGCAAACAGACCAATTTCATCGGGTACGCCGTAGTGACGTTCTTCGGGGCGCTTTTCTGCTATTTCTGGGTGCCCGAAACGAAGGGCATGTCGTTCCAGCAGATCCAGACCGACTTCGAGACGTACACGTGGCGCGACAAAAAATCCGACAAAAAATCCAATATAAATTACAAAATCGAGTACTCCCGGATCTGATCGTGACGCTACTCGCGATGACACGTTTGCCGCTGCGGCGTTGGTTTCGATTTCGGGCCGAGGTAAAAATAGATAACGTTAATATTCGTGCACGCGCATTTATAATTTTATTTTTAATTTAACTTATGCACACAACGCGATATATACCACGTTACTCTAATATTAGTGTTAACCCATTTAAACCCAAGGTTAATTTTTATCAATAAAATTGATTTTTCTATTATACATTTATATTATCACTAATAACGTTCAACTACACAACGTAGAATAATATCGACGGGTCGATTATTATATTAACTAACGGTCTACGTCGATAATAAGGGGAAAATTCTAAAAATAAAACCGAATAATTATTTACGGTGTCCTACATAGAAGCCACTGGGTTTATATGGATTAAGGGGGCTGGAGCCAATTTTCCAAATTGTCTCCGATTCTGTAAAATTCGGAAACAGTTTTTTTTTTTATATACATTTTAATGAACCTTAATACTAAGACAGTTCCAATAGTCTACTGCCAATACTCGTTTAAGGGGAAGAGCTACGAACATTTTTATTGACAAATATGTCGTTTGCAATTGACGGTTTTAATTTTTGAAAACAGATTTTATTTTGTATTCTAGTTTTTCAGTGTTTGGTAGAGGCGATTTTCAATATTTAACTTTATCGTTAAAATACCGATAGTTGTAAAACTTAGTAAAAAAAAAAAATCATACGATTTATCTACACGTTCAATTTTTCGAATATCGAAAATATTTCGATCAATCCCTGGAAAATTTAAATTCAAAATCGAATCTGTTTTCAAAATTCAAATCCATCAATCTCAAACATTACACTTTTGTCTGGCAATTGACCCGTGTTTATTTTTATCGTCTGCAATAATCATTTTTCTGTTGCTTTTCCTGCGAGTTTTTGTCGCGATTCGAACGAACCGCAGTTCTCATATTATTTGGAATTGTGCGGTTTGGTTAAGTCTCATCGGATACCGACTCGTTTACAAAATAAAAAAACAAAAAAACGTTTTAATATATGATTTGCAGATATTAGCCTACCTAGTATTTACATCAATTTTTTTTTAATAAAACCTCTTCAGAAATTGCAGACATCGTAGTGAAACAACCAGACCATAACTACACTTTTTTTTCTCGGAAATTCCTTTATTAACAGTATAGTTGAAAAAAAAAAAAAGTTCTTTATAATCAGATTAATCGGATATAATATACAAGTATATTAACCTAATTTTCAAATGAGGGGAATTAGAATTATCTTATTTTAGTATTTTGATGCAACAGTCACTAATCTACAATACAATACAATTATTAATCAGATACGCCACTGTACAAACTTTGACGTAACAATCTGATAAATCCAAAAAAATAAAAACGTTTTTTCTTATTGTTCCAGCACAATTTCAAATTAAATCGTGATGCAAATAAAACGTCTGGGATTTAACAATATTAATAACACAGTATGAAATACTTAACCATTATTAAATCGGCCTAAATTCGTAAACATCGTGTCCATAAAAACATAATATTACTAATTATTTAATTTGATAAATAATAATAATAATAATATAATATATCCTTATATATATTTGTGTAACGTACACGTTTTCGCATTCATACGTGTATACAAAATTGCATAAGTATAACTCCTTTTTTTTTTATTTTTGTATATTGATCTCAATAAATTAATAATAATCGCCTATATTGTTCAAACAACCGGAAATATTGCGCACAATATTATTATTTTCCATAAAAAAAAAAAACAATAATATTCGGTGACAACATTTTCAATTCTGAATTAATTATTTATAATTACGTGTAAAACGCGAACGACGTTTGTATATAATATAAAATCAAACAGTAAAATGTGAACGGAGAAGAAAATTTGAAAAAAAAAAAAAATGCAAACAGCCCCGGGTAGAATATATTTTGTTTTATAATATTACCTAATAATAGTAAGTTAAGTTATAGTTGTTAAAGTGTTAAATAATATATTATATAATATTACTGTAATTGTGCATAGTGATTATGATAATAATATTGTAAATAACGTAATAATAATAATAATATAAATATTTATATTTTGTTTCTGTAAGCTGCAAAAAAAAAAAAAATTTTTTATGTTTTGTAAGTTTTTAATCGCAATACAAGTTTTTAATTTACTTTCCGTAGCTTATTGTATTATGTCAGTGTTTCCCAAATAATACCTATACAATTTCACATTATCAATCAATACCAAACCTAACATAGAAATATTAAACAGATTGGGAAACACTCTATTATATTGTATAGATACCCACTGCCTGTTATTGAAATTATTTACTCGCCATGATATACAAACATGATCCGAGTATGTATATTTGTAAAAAAACATATTATACGTATTTATTTATTTATTTTAAGTTTTGTAGTTAGGGTTTTAAATGACATTAATATATATATAATTATTACAATTCGACTTTATACGATTAACGAATGTCAATATTGTTCTTAAATCCCGGGTCCGACATTATATTTCTTTCAATTGTGTAAATTTCTTTGGTTTTTTTTTTTAAAAAAAAAAGTTTCAAATAGCCGTTGGATTCAAATTAAATTTTACATCACATGTATTGATATTTAATAGAGTATTAATCTCGTTTTAAACACCGTACTACGTATTAATCGAATCGACTTCGTATAAAACTATGTACGGTTTATATAATAATATATCGTTAACGCCGAGGTTGATTCGGAGGTTCTGTTGTATACCACAAGTCTAGGATGGAAAACAAGTTACAGTTGTTTCTGCGACTTTTTACAACTCACCCTCACGCTCACACACATGACTTCAACGTCAGCCTCGCCCTAAACCTCACCATCGACTTCGACCTCAACCTCAACCTATTTGTCGGCGTCGACCCCGGCCTAATGTGGAATACGTCCCGTCCCCGCAGCACCCGATTTTCAGATTTTAGGACCGGCGACTTTGATCTTCAAGAAGCCCCATTTAAAAAAAAAAAAAAATGTATTTATGATTTCGAAAACTTTATTGTAACACATAAGAAGATGGATTTTTTTCTACGTTATTTTGCAAATTCATTAGTATCCGTCGTTGGATAATTGTTTAATTGTGTCATATTCAACAGTAAACAACGTCAGGTTGTCTAACTTATCTCGAGTCGAGCACCGTCTCAAAAGAGTTTTAATGAGTTGGAGCGCATAAAAAATATAACGGATCAAAACGATGCGTCTCGAAAACGGACGTCAGATGTACTCGCCTAAATCAGGGCCCGTGCGTCCCCATGTCGTCGTTTGAAATAATTTCCTGTAATAATACATTTCGTTTTCAAATATAATCGTATAAGTTTGTTGGTGGGCGCGTTTAAAAGACTTTTTGAATGTTACGTTAATTGCACGCAATAGGCAATGCGCATTAGTGAAAGTACAGCGCTGTAAACCTCGGGCAGTACAATAAGTGGCTTTTATCGCGGTGGCAGGCGCTGGGAGGCGTCTGACTCGACTGACGTCACGTTCAAAAACAAATCCTAGATGCGAGTCGCTAGGTACTTTAATATTATATATATATATATATATATAAAAAAATTAAATATAAATAATAAAAAATTGGACTTATTGAATAAATAAATTTCAACTCTATTCCATAGAGTTTTCTTTTTCTCGTCGCCGGTAGCGAAATCTTTTTTTTTTTTTTTTTTTTAAATGAAATCTACACCACTTGGGCACAATAAAAAGATGTGATACAGATTAGTTATATACAAATTATTTTTTAAAAAAAAAATACATCATATCCTTAATAACATTTATACATAATACGTGACATTTTTTAGGAAAGCAGCCACTAGTAACACTTTCATTTGTAATTTGAATTATATATATTTTTTCTAATTAATATTGATATTTGGTGCCAACAGGTCACGACACCGTTTCCGCATTAACCGTCTCTTAATAATAGCGAAATCTAAAACCAAAATTGAACCGTCCAATTCAGATGCGACGAATCGGACCCGTTGTATTTGAATGTTTTACATATATTTCGATTATTCATTGTAAAATTATAAAACATAAAAAAACTAACAATTACCATTTAATAAACTAAACCAATATAATAGTTACTATAGAACGTAAATAACGATAAAATAACGGAGTAAAAACATAATACGAGTAACAACGAGTTATGTTTCACGTGAAATATATTTTATTATCGAACCACAAGTGCATTTACAACGGTTGCACCGACAATTATTTCAGTGCAACAACAACGTATCTCCGGAATTGTCTTGTTGTTGCACCGAACCCTTTAATTGTTATCAAGTAAACGCTAACGCAATTATAATATTGTCAATTGATCGGACTGATAAACACAAATGATAAAATTAAGCTTAAAAAAAATTAAATTAAATCACACGCGCGTTTCGATTGATTTTGGATTGTGAGGGAGACGTCCGTATCAATACTATAGACGGGACAGGTAAGTTGGAAAAGTTCCGCGCTGAAACTTTTCAAAAGTCAAATTAAATACGGATTTTATGGTCGTTGACGAATGTATAGTTTTCCGAATTTTCCGATGCGGAAAATCGTGATAAATCGAGAGACGAACCCCACCGCGGTAGTAATTTTGTGTTCCGGCCGTAGGCCAATGCACAATTGCACACGCATGGAAACCGGACAAACCGACCGGAACTCGTGTGCAGACGTAATATAATTGGCAGTTTTAACGTTTCAATTTAATATTGTGACCGAGATGTGCAAATAAAATGTAAATCATTCAACGACAATCATAATCGAAATATGTAAAATCGGTTAAAAACAGTTCTACAATAATATATTTAATAATATCATTATTATTTTTTTTATTTTTTTTTTTTTCTCTATACTATAATCGATTACGTATTATTCACGTTATCAATATTATATTATACGGACAGATAGGATATTTTTTTTATTTTTTTTTTATTCGTTAAACACAAGACGCTCGTTATGTTTTTATAAACCGTAAACGATTTTATATTTATTTTTTTCATCTCCTTTCAATACATTAAAAAAAAAAAAAGAAGGGAATACCACCGGCGTGAGTGACGTTTATTATAAGAACTGCGTCGACCGACGAATTGCCGATAAACGTCGACGCGAGTAAAACACGAAACGCAGAATAAAATAGAAAAAAAAAAAAAAAAACGACCGACAGAATATATGAACAGTTTTCGCGTCTTTTCGCGGTAAAACAACGTCTTGGAAATACTCTTAATCGTATCGAACAATACTCGCACGCGAGTATTTTCTATGGTATTTATTTTCATTAACTTTTGCGTTTGATTAATTTCAAACTAAAAAAAAACAGAGTTAATAACATAATATATACTTTCAAAGGAAAAACCGCATTGGCACTATGCGGCCATAGGTACCGCCCGAGAATACTCTAAAATTGTGTCTGTATACTGTTGGTGGCACGTGCGGTGACCGTACAATAGACGGAATAGAGTTGACATAAGATGAAAGATATTGACATTTTTATTTTTTTTTTATTTTTTTAAAAATTGAATTTTTTCTATGATTTTTAATCAGTTATAATGCTCGTTTGTCTATAAAAAAAAAAAAATACTCGTTTTCCGTATTTTATTTATGCGTAATTTTAAAAAAATATTACCGTAATTATACGCGTGCGAATTGGTATAGAGCAGTGGTTCCCGACTGGCGGGCCGTGGACTCATCTCAAATGGTCCGCGATGCTAAAGAAGTTTTATCATTAATAATTAATTTTTTTTTATTATTTAAAAATTTAAGAAAAAATTTAAATTTATGAAAAAAATGAGCGAAATTGTATTTCATATTATTTACGGTTTAGTGTACGTAATTCATGATCCCATACATAACTGGTCAAAGAAACGCGTGCTAATAAGTCACACTAATTAAATACATTATGAATACATATTAATTTACACTTGTATTATTTTTTTCACGTTGAATAAAAATCAATATAAATTAAGTTTGTAAAATCTTATTTTTATGTCGATTAAATACCAAAATTTGAATTTGTATCATCTTGTTTTTTTTTACTGAATTAATCTGTTGTTAATAAATAAGTGAAAATAAACTGTATTCCTGATTTTGTTATGTACACATAAATTATAATCTATAGAAGTATAACGAAATACGTGTTATAGGGGCGGGAGGGAGTGATAATAAATAAGTCGTGGTCCGCGACGGTGGAAAATTTACAAAAGTGATCCCGTGCCTAGGTGTCGAGTTGGGAACCACTGGTGTAGAGAAACGCGTATAGGGATGAAAGCGAAGGAAACGTGAGGCGACAGCTTCGAGGAGGATTTGGTTTCTGTATTAATATAATGGCACTGGCAACAATTAGAAAATCCGGGAGGCGCGTATTTAGAATATTCCGTACGGTATATTTAACTACACTACCAGTAATGGAGTAATGGCTTTGAAATTCTCGTATTCTTAAATCGGGCGAAAATTTTAGACGATAATGGGATAACGGCCGATAATGTACGGTGGGAAACGCGAATTCTCTTGCTGGAAATAAATTGTCCGTTATACAATCTACCGCTCGGTTTCCGTAAACTGCGGGTCGGCAAAACGGAAATACGATAATATTTATTATCTAAGAACGAAAAATAAAATATAAAACAACCGGAGGAAGCACTGCAGTTTATTTACGGCGGCAGCAGCGTTCGTTGCCCGATTTATCATTTACGAGCCGGGGGGGGGGGATGGGTGTCGTTTGCGAAAGTTCGGCGGCATGTTGGGCAAATTAAAATTTCCTATACACCAAAGTTAAGATTATAATTTTCCTAATTGGGTATAGTATTTATCATATTGAATTATCGTACCCTCAGCGTTCGAACGTTGATATATTTCTACACGTTTAAAACACGTCCAAAACGAATTCAGTTTTAAAATTTATTACCGTGGATTTTCGCCATTTTTCCGTATAAAATTCAGATTTGTTTTTTTTCGCAATTGACAATTGTCATTAGGAAACGACCGTGATGATTCGAACAATGCGATGGTTCAATATGATAAATGTCTTAAAATGTTTTACTGTGCAAAGACTAATGGCATAAATATAGTTTCTTGCCTCATCTTATTCAGGAATGCTGCAGCTTCATCTATGTCTCACTATAACGTATTTGAAATGTCGACAATTTTCTTGTACCCTGTGCCAAATTTATTATACGGGATTATTTTTTTCATGCGGAACCGCACGTTCCGCAAGAAATAATTAACAAAAATACAATTTTAAAAATCAACTGTATTATATATATATATATAGAAATAATAATAATTATGATTATGACAAACGTAACATATGATTACGTTCAATGTTTCAATAATTGCGCTATGATTCTAATTAGAGATTGGCTCATTCGTCAATCCTCGGAGACAATCGCCTAGGATAAAACACGCGTTTTTTCCACCGAAATGTATATATTCACCAAAATACATTTGTGTTACTGAATAAAGGTAACCAAGATTCATAGATTTTGTTATTAATAATTTAAAGGGGGGGAAAAAAAATATTCAACAAATTCTAACTAAAACTGTTGTATTTATTGAAAAAGACGCTAAAATCGAGAAAATGGAAAAATCGCATCGGCTAGGTCACAGAAAATTCATATAACAAGTGCACTGGGCCCTTAAAAGAAAAGGGCCTCGAATTTAGAGACCAGAAAGTAGATATTATAAGCAACATTATATATTTTCTTAAGCAAAGTCATTACACTATACGATTTTAGATCCTGGGGGTAGCGAGGAATGTATAGGTTTTACTATGACGCGTGAACTTTTTTCTGTTTGAACAACTTTTCCACCATAAACCTTGCTCCGATTATAAACTTCAAGAGTGGTTTCTGGTGGCAAACTTTGTCTAATCATGTTATCTTTTTGTAAATAATAGGGTAAAATTAAAAAAAAAAAATCAGGAAAACGGGAATGTTTACGAAATATCGGTTTCCGTTATTTAAGATTTTATTTTTTTTTTATTTTAATTCAGTGAAAAATAATCGTAGAGACCTGTGACTCTCACTGAAAACATATACACTGAACACACGTAACTAACAAGCTATTCTAGAGTTTATTGAGTTATCAATAGCTATTTAAATTTGTTTTTTAAAATATTGTAATTGACTATTTTTATCAGTGTTTAAAGTTGAAATTTATGTTAAAATTCGTGAATAAATGAACAATTGTAATTACAAAATAAATGAACACGATTGTCAGTTTAAACAAATCATAACGTGTTTATTGGTCGTCTAAACTTCGCTCGGAATCATTTTTTGTTTACAATGAAAATCGCTGCGTGTTTTAAACTAAGTTTATATATTTTAGTACTTAATAATACTCTAAATACATCCTATACCTTCACAACATCCTATCTACAACAATTGCCTGGCCACGATGCGAGATATGTCAGCCTTTTTGTATTGTTCTATTTACTTTCTGTACTGTTACTATAATAAATAATAATCAATTATATTACAAAAATATCAGAGTTTATCGATTTTCTTCTATAATAGAATAACAGTTGTTTTTACATTGTGTATTATTATTAATATTAATAAAATACGGCGTACAACGTCAAGCTAAATATAGATTATTATACACCAAAATCAAAAGATATAATTTTAATTTTAGTTTTCGTTAGTTTCTTGTAGCCATTATCAGTAATATTTTTAGTCAAATTCAGAGCATAATTTACCAATTTCATGTGCCATTATCCATTAAACACATATACGTTGCAGTTATCTATAGTATTTTTTTTTCTCGATTTATTGAAGTTTTCGGAAGGGGACGAAATTTGTGTAGACTTATCAAGGTTAGAGGTTTGACTTAACAAGGTTCCGCTGTATTTAAATTAAGAAATCGGTAACAATATATTATTAAAACAATGTTATCGTTTTATAGTATGGTAATTACGCTTTCAACGGTAATTTAAAATAAACAATTACGAAATATTAAAAAAAAAAAAAAAAATTAGAATAATATACAGATTATACTAATATACGCCTGAAAATAATCGGTTATTTTAATTTTGCAAATTCACATTATTTATGGATCATATTGCACTCGATTTTAAATTTGTATACGTTAAACGAATGTATATATCGCAGTACTCGAAATATTTTGGCGATTTCGAAACAATGCAAAATATGATAATATTTGATACAATTTATTATTTTTGATTCACACCATAACGTACTTGTATCAATAAGTAAGGTACGTTTCAGTAAGTATTTCTATAGATATTTTATTTTATTTCGTATACGTCAAATCATTGATTATAACTACTAAATGACGTTATATGGTTAATTGTCATATCTGTACAGAAAAGAAATGAAATAGTCGTGAGAGTTACGTAGTATACAACTACGTCGAGGATAATTAAATATATATAACTTTGAAATAAAAAAAAATACCATCTGAGTATCTCGAATATTACATATAGTTTATGTTATGAACCTGCAGATGTCGAATTCTTGTTCCGCGTGTATATTTGTGTTTTACTACGCTACTAATAAGCGTTTGAAAGCGCGAATAAAACAGTTTAAAGACTCGAATAAGATATACTCCTATTATTTATAATGATTATTGATGGCAAACTGTTAAGTACAAGCGAACGTTTAGTTCTGTGTGCCGTGGTATTTGCAATAACTGAACAAAACTCGGGAGGAATCTATACGAACTACTCCAAAAAACCTATGCAGAAGTATTTGAATTAATTGACCCGGGTAATAAAAAAAAAAAACGAATTAAATTACAAATTATTTGCACGTGCTAACACGATGCAATTTTTCCAGAGGTGCGGTTTTATAATACAAATAATAGATTGTAATATCAGCGTTTAAAACATGGCGTCATCTTGTGAAACCCTGGAGATTTCGAATAACAACAAATAAAAAAGTGTTTGTTGAAGTTGATTATTAAGTTGCTGAAGGTTATACGCATAGAAGGTAAAATCGGACGAGGAAGACCAAGAATGAAGTATATACCGAGAGTTTGTAAAGACGCTGCGAATGAAAAATGATTGAAAGTCGAAGGCTTTAAGTTTGACAGAGAAGCACGGCGGAGCTTATCGGAAGAATGTTCAAAGACCGAAAGACGAAGAGA
Organism: Tuberolachnus salignus; assembly: GCA_956483605.1. Classification (NCBI taxonomy): domain Eukaryota; kingdom Metazoa; phylum Arthropoda; class Insecta; order Hemiptera; family Aphididae; genus Tuberolachnus; species Tuberolachnus salignus. The sequence continues at coordinate 13,139,441 of OY101433.1, forward strand.
TTCTATTATTTAATTATTTTCGAAATTTATTTTAAGATTACAATGTCAAAAAACAAAAACACAACAAATGAACGGTCGTTTTTGTTTCAGAGTATTTGTAATAAAACAAAATGAACACAATAAACATGTTACTGTCCTCCAACTATCAATCCAATAACAACAAAATACGGTTCCAATCGTAATTATAAATCATAAACGTCGGGCGGTGTGGATGAACGGCAGTATGTCGTCGTCGTTAATGACCGTCACCGACGAAAAAATCAATACGATCTTCATAAACTATTAGCAGGTATACGCGAGAGTCTGCGAATGCAAAATAATAAAATAATAATAATAACAATATTCACTTGTATTAGGATTTCAGAAATGAATAGTTTATAATTACCTACCTTGGCGGACTATAATATTATATTATAGACAAAAGCCGAATTCAATAGAGTCTGCAAAGTTTTAATTTCAAATATCCTATACTATATACGAAACCTTTGTGCAGACATTTTTTTTAATATTTTTTTTTGCACCGGAATGCGATTCATTAAAGTTACCCCCGGGTTTTGTAAAACAAAAACCCAGGCCATATTAGTATTGCACAGGATAATATTTTGGACCGCGAACGAAACTATACCGACTTGTGTCCGGAACGTTCGTTCTTCGGTTTATATAGAAATATTAAACAAACAAAAACTTTCCCCGAGTTTTTATTATTTCCACGATTATCGCCTAATAAAATACTGAATTATGAGTTTATCATTTTATTATATATACTATAAATCGAGTTATAGGAGTTGCATATTGTTCAATACGCTCTCGATTTATAGAATACCGAGCTAGAAATCTGCGCTACACAATGGTGAGTTTAAAAATTTTAAATTTAAAACGGATGTTTTGCATATTCCGTCAGTTTTATGGAAAAAGTGCATATATTTCATTGATTAATGTACGCGTATTTACTATTTTCTAAAAAAAAAATATCTTTCCTTTACTTTTTAACTTACGTATTTTAAATTAGATTTAAAGTAAAATTCAATATTATTGGTTTAGTCCCCTATTAATTTAACGACAAGTGCGCGGTGTGAATATAATCTCTATCGCACTAGTTTATAATAAAGTTTTATAAATAAGCTCCGATGACATCAATTGACGTTGAAAGAAGTTTTTCTCGATAAAAAAATATCTTCAATCAAATAATAATCGTCGATCGTTTGAAATAGAAAATCTAAAGAAAATATTGGTGGTTCGACGCAACTACTTAGCGGGTATTATAAAAAATGTATCGATTTCGTATTATTTCAATATCACAAATACTGAAAATATATTTTTCAAACTATTTAAAATAGTTCAATAAAATGACAAAATGTCAACCAGTTTTTTTTTAATATAATACATTTTTTTTTTTTTGTATATTTTACATATTTTTTTGTGTTATTCTTATAACTTACGAGCTCTGATGATAATATATATTTTTGTAGTAATATAATTAATTAAATTAACGACATTCCGTTTAAATTACTATGAACACAAACGTGTTTTTACAATTAACAAAAAGCAAACACTGTACTATTTTTAATAATTTAGTTAACATTGGACCATACGGATTATTCGTGAATATTTTAAGAAAAAACCGATTTGAAAAGCCGGATGTACTTCGAACAATGGGCGGGCCAGAGTTTTAGGTGAGAAGTTCGGTAGGTACTTAAGTATAAAGGATAATTTAGTTTATAGACACGAAAGCGACGATAAATTGTTGCAATCAAAATACGATTCTGAGCGGAGCTCGGTAACTCAGAAACAAACGAAAATAAAATCGTAGAGTATCGACACTGATTGCGGTCAGTTAATTAAAAAAAAATTGTTGGAAAAAGTAATGGAAATATTTCGAAAATTGTTTTCAAATCGGACGAACTCCATAATACAAAGTTTGACCAACAAACAAATGGTGACGTTTTGGTGAGGGTAAGCAATATTATAATATAGAAAAGTAGAAACGTATAAAATACCGCGTCGTGATTGCCGCGGTGCGGTGTAAATATATAACGGTAATTTATTTGTCGTATACGTACACTGTGAATTATATGGGTCGTTGCCGACCGACTGCGAAGTGACTTTTCGTCGCCCTAAAGGTGATCCATCGAGTGTGAAATCCACCATTATACCGTCTACATTATAATATTATATACGATTTTCCGTGCGTTGTCGTGTGAAATCGACTGACTGCTAACAGGGATAATAACGTGACGTTCACGAGAACACGTGTTTGTTATTCGGTGACGTATATTACTCGTAATGATAATATACGCTTGTTTTAATGAATTCCGGGCACGGGCACATACAATGACGAAATGTTATTATCTCGGGTGGACCGTGTTTGCGCTTAAATACCGTATTTGCGTCTACATGAAAAAAAAAAAAAAAAAAAACCTCATGTACGGGTTTAATAAAATTAAATAACGTTGAAATAATACTTGTTTGCGGCCCAGTAACATTACAAATCAATATCATTTTGCAACCACACGGAGAAATTACATTTTTATCCGTGATATTTTACTGTATGCTATATGCGTACACATTTCGTTTATTTAATTTATATCGATAATCATACCAAGCTTTGATTGTCTATAGATAATTTTTATTACCACGATACGGCGGTATCATATTACTACCTAAACTCTCGAACGCTAGTTAGTCAGCCGTCATGGTACCTTCATCTGATTAGGTATTTATGTATTTCAATAAATGACAGGAAAAAATTTAATTTCATTTACGAAAAGTGCAAGTAACAGTTCTAAAGATTTACTTATTTTCGATGGATTTAAATTTAGAAAAGTTTATGAATGTAAATCTGGTAATGTAACGTGACAAAATTATGCAAAAATGTGGGACGGGAAATGTAAGTTTTACTGCGATGTTGCCAAATTTATACCACAGGGCGCAAACAAGTATTTTGACGTTTTTTTTTTTATTTTATTAACCGCAATAGAGGTTTTTCTGTATAGGCGCAAATACGGTTCACCGATTTTATTTTATTTCGAATAAGCGCTACGCGCCCGTCAAGAAGAACTTTTTCTATGTGCTGCCTTTATAGTTTTGGAATCTGTGTAGTGTAATCTGAAGGTTGTATGGTAAAAAGAGTCATCCCGGTGTAAGTTTTAAGAGTAGGAGTAATTGGTAAGCCATATACTCTCTTACTCTCAAAAATAAAATTTGGAAAACCCGGTAGCAGTATTTTTCTAATAAATATATACAAATAATTTAAATTGTTAAAATCAATGTAACATAACGTTTTAACGATTAAGTTATAGTAATTAATAAATTTATACTCTATCAAGTCCATAAAACCTGATGGTCATTCGGGTCATCTGAAAAATTCCTATTCGGCCACCCCGCCACTGCTCGGTAAGCATATAGTCTTAAACGATCTTTCGTTTTAATTGTACATTTTCTTATATATATATATATATATATTTATATTTTTTAATCAAATTAAAATAATAAACCTTGACAATGACAGACCGCGCGGACTGGTCAAAATACGTATTAATATACAAATATTATTATGCACTTCAATGTAAACACCTCCATTTGTATACTAACTTACCTGTAGAATTCGCCTAAAATAGAACGTATGCAAAAAAAAAAAAAAAAAAATGATAGGTAGCCCACCGAGACAATGTAGTTCTAAGCACGTGCTAAATTTAAGGACTGCGGCTCGTAGTAGAAAGATTGAACGTCTTTATCTTTGAATTTATAGAACGAAAACGGCACGTAGACTAAATTACCGTGACGTAAACCATTAAAGAATTTCCATAAACTTAGACAAATTAAGGCACTGACGTGCGTTAAAAGTATCTATTGAATAATTTATTTCGAGTAATTCCTATATTATTACATAGCTGTTTAACAATTTTTGATGAAAAAATAAAAAAAATTGTACTTTAACAAATTGAGATAACATTTATTGTACGGGTACCATAATTTTAATTTGCCTCGTCTATTATGGTATTCACGTTATAATTAATTTTTTTTTTTTTTTAGATTCTGAACTTCTGACCGTAGCGGAGACGGTGGTACCTATTACAATTGGTTTTACTATGATGTGTGTATTTTAATTTTTTTTTTTTTCTGTTTGTGAACAACATTTTTTAAAAATTGTTTGATATTCTTTATAGTTTTCATAAAAATCGGAAATAACCGGGAAACGACGGACAAATTTACAGAATAACGGTTTCTGTTATACTCGATTTTGTTTGATTTTTATTTTTATTTTTTAATTGTTTATTTATTTTACATTGTTCAGACTAGTCTCGAACGATTATGAAGGTTATTTAATAACCTAACAAATAATAATAATTGGGTAATACCCGGCCGTGTTCCGCGTATTTTTATTTTTAAAAAGTTATACAAGTAAATTTAAAAACAATGAAAAAAATCTTTTCGGTCTGTAAGGGCTATAAATCCATTTATCCAACCTTCAATAAACTTTTCACTTACAAAAGTGGAAACGCTCATGGTGCATAGTATCTCGGTCTTTTTTTCAAATTGACTTCTGTTCAGATATAGAAGGTACAACCTGTTGCGTTTTGTTTGGACAAATCTATAGTATATTATTAATTTTTAAAATATTTCTGAAAAATCATCGGACAACCCATAAATCAAATTGATCAAACGAGAGTACATCGATTTATGTTTATTGAGATAAATACATATTAAACAGTCGCCCGTTGCAAAATATTTATATACGTACGTATAATAATCATTGCCGTTCAATCTATTTATACATTAATAAAGTTTCGAGTATTTATTTTGAACCGCGTCCAAAAGACAAATATATATACTATATATTTTAAGGTGACTTAATACATTCGCAACACAATATATAAAATAAAATATTGAAAAAATAAATAAACCTCAACAATATATTACAATATTACGACATGTAAAACCGGAAGGAATCAAATTTCTCATCAGCGGTCTTCCATATAGTGGCGTAACTGAGAACCCGCGGTTCGCGCGTCACATGGGGGGGGGCACGATAATTTGGAGACCTTGTGTAATACTCCCTAAAGTAAATTGAACTCTAAGAAAAAAAACTATTGAAGAATTCTACAATTAACTTTATTTTTGCGGATGAGCTCAAATCTCAGTGTTACGCCACTGCGTCCATATATTATTGTTATTCCGCCCGACTGTGGCCAGCCAGATATTATCAATCGTTTCGTCTGAGTCCTGGGGACCACTTCGCGATAGCTCGTGTCAGAACTCCAACCGAAAAAGTTACCCGGTTCGTTACGCAAAACTACGTCGGGTAAATCGCAGTGGCGAGAAAAGCAATTCGATAGACCTGAAAACCGCAAAAAACACATCTATTACAAATGAAAATTCGCCGTTTAGCAACCGGTGTTTCTTGCCGTTTAGAATTTTAATGAACTTTTCGAGTCCGTATTCTGTCGGCAACGTAGGTATACAGTAAGCCGGTCCCGGACGGAACGACCTGCTGATTTATCCGGATTCAAATGGACTTTTCAAAATAGTCGTAAAGGGTTTTATATAGAGAAAGAAAAAATTGAGATAGAATAATTTATTAATACCGGGCTGAGACTCGTCAGTCTGGAGGCGGTGGGACTCTCGAGTATAGGAAACGGTACACAATCTGAATAACGTGGTAACGTCTAACAATTATCTCAAAATTGGACCTCTCTTTTACACTATAAGAATGTCCATTAACTCTAAATTCAACTGAAAATGCGCGCGCAGACTCTTGTCGTACGTTTCAAAGAGCGTTTCAAGGAATAACCGTAGTTATGCGGCATAAAAGTCGTTTTTCCCGAGCTAAAGGATTAGTATAATAATATCGTATTTGAATAACGTTACAAATTGCCGAATTGCCGTATTATAAAAATACACAATATCGAAAACGTCATGGTTTCCCACCACGCCAACACCCCCCCCCCCCCCCAAAAATAAAAAAAAACAAATCCCCATAATATGTATAATAATATTAATTATTAAGGTATACTTAAGACCAAAGTGGTGCAACAGGTCAGCTGGACGATAGATATGGCTACCGGGTGCGGAAATGAACGCAATAAACGTGAAAGTACAACGATTATATTACGGCAAAGTCGGTTTCTAGTTTTGTCTGTGATAAATGGTTTTTACTGATAACGCGGTAGTCTATTTGTCACTGTAGCTTATTTCGATCGGGGTACGAACACTCGCTAATATACGCGGACGGCGGACGGTTTTATAAGAAGATAAATTTTATACGAAAAGCTTTTTATAATCTCATTATATCGTTAAGACCCCTCTCTCACTCTCTGGAATCATTTTGACGAATAAAAATGATAAGGCGGCGGAAGTAATTATTTATTCGTTTCGTATAATATTTTAATTACCGATGAACAGAATAATTTCATTTAAATATTTCCCAAACAAGACCCGTCTGTATGAATTACCAGTATCATAATCGTATCGTATACGTTTTCTTTAGGCAAGAGGAAAATGTTATACCGAAACGTATGGAATTAATGAATTCGTTATATACACATACTTAATAATATTAATTTGCTGATGCTGTACAATTTAGTATTCAATGCGCTGCGCGTAATTATTTAAACTAAACATATTATTGTACTGTTTAAATAGACTGAATATTTTATAATTAATATTTAAATCTTAACGCTTATTTAATAAATTGTCGTGTAAATAAATTATCGTTTTCCGCGAAAATTACGCGTTCACAATACACCGTTCAATAATTCAATAACTAGATTCGGTGAATTTTACCGGCCAATTTGATTCAAGATTCATTTAATAAAATTAATTTACTCTCTACGTAAAAAAAAAAAAAAAAAAAATCCTCCACCCACCCCCGGTAACATTTTCTACGTACACGTGTTATCCACATTTCGTTTTTTTTTTTATTCAGTCTCGCGTAACTTCAGACGGAGTTCGTCTTTGTTGTCGCCCGACGATGATTTGTTTTAATCGCGTCCCAAAACCCCCAACCTATATAATATATCAATTTTTTCTTCATATTCGTAATAATTTTATTTTATTGTTGTACGATTTACGATGATATCGGTATACACGAAGATAAATATTAAATTTCACTCTATAGACTTTCTTCCCGACTTCCCACCAACAAACTGCGGCCCCGTCCACGAGTTTTTTTTTTTCTTCGTCCCTACCCGAGTACACGGTAAACGTTATAACGTACGATAACCAGTTCTGTTTTTTTATACACAGATATATATATGAACTAATGAAATTTATTTGTACAAGAAATGTTTATACGAACCGTACGAGTGTATATAATAATATAAACTCCCAAGGTCTGTCTCTGCAGTACCCGCGTCCGCAGGTTAATAAAACAGAACGAGAACATTAAGGGTGGCGGCGTTGCGCAGGTCCCGGGGTACCGTACGCGGTCGGGTACGAATAAGATAAAATCGACGATATAAATTATCGTTTTTTTATATAATAATTCGCCTGTATACCGGTATAAAACGCGGTCGTATATTATTTGTATACGTACGAACGACTCGCGCACACGCGCACGCACGTGTAAATCGGAATAAAATATAATATTATCTCTCGGCGCATTATAATAAAAAAAAAAAAAAAAAAAATTTAAAAAAAAAAATAATAATAATAATAATTGTGCGTTTTCAAAAGAGAGGTAGGGACGAGAAAACGATACTAATGTATAAAGTGGGCGCCTCGTACACCTACCCGGCTAATCGAAACGGTTTTTTTTTTTTTTTTTTTTTTTCAGGACAATATTCGAGTCCGAGTCGATTACACCGCGGACGTAGCGCAACACACACACACACACACGGACTATAGAAATTATAATTATTTTTTTTTTTTTTTTTACTATTATCATTATCATTATTATCATTATTATCATTATTATTATTATTATTATTATTATTACTATACGATAATACGAACCGCCGTGCGTCGCGTATCGGGTACTTAGTCGACCGAATAGCACTCGTTTATATGGTTTATAGTTTACAATATTTCACGTGCGCATCGTCGTCGTTGTCGTCGTCGTAGTCGTTGTCGTGTTCTAGAGTAACAATCATAATAACAATAATAATAATAATAATAATAATAAAAATAATAAAAAAATAATAATAATAATAATAATAACAAGCACGTTGTATTTACAAAATCATTGCCAAAGAGTGAAGTTGGTATTTCTAAAAATAAAAGTCTACCGTATTAACAAATAATAACATAACATCGGCGACGGCGGCGGCGGCGACGACGAGGTACGTCCGTTCGGCATAGAAGAGAACGGGAGAGACGACGGAAATAAGCAAAAAAACCAAAAGGAAAAAAGCAAAAAAAAAAAAAAACTAATAATAATAATAATAACAACAAAACAAAAAAAAAAAAAAAAAACATTATCAGTAACTATACACAATGCACGCCGGTACATTCCGACAAATATTAGCGTCGTTTATTAGTAAGTACATAAAATATTACAATGATTACTAATATTCTTATTAATTAATGAAACATTTTTTAACGGTTTTTTTTTTATCCTCTTTGTTCGTATTCGAATAATATATTATACGTACATTATTAATATACATATTTTGTTTTTTTGAACATTGGTCGATATCGACGACAAAAACCGTATTATAATATTCCGCCCGTAATCGATGACGTTATAGAGGTTTAGTTAAATCGTTTGTAAACCGTTTTTTTTTTTTTTTTTGTGATATTTTCGCACAAAGTATTTTATCCCTGGGTACCTATATAGACCGTAAGCCCCCATTCGTATATAATATGGTAAGTAACCAATTTTTTTTTACTTTTTTTTTATTACATCTCTTCCCCACCCCTACCCCGTAGAAGAGATATCAATTTTTTTTTTTTTTTTTATAAAAATCTATTTACATAATATTTATATTACATTATGCGAAAGTTTCCGCAAAAGCCAATAGCTCGTATTATTGTTTTTTTTTAATTTTTTTTTTTTTTTTCTTATACCTGCGTTCTTTATTTCAATAAAACTCAATGTTAAAATGTAATATTATATAATATAAAAAAAAAAAATCAACGAAATTTAATAAAACTTTTTATTTTCTATATTTGTATATTGTTGTTATATTTTCTTTATATTATTCTTTTTACTGTTTAAATATAAAACAAAAACAAAAAAATACGTTATATTATGTGGTTATTTTTTTATCAAGATTTTACCGAAGAAAAAAAAAGTTAAATTTATATATATATAAAACAAAAAAAAATAATAATAATAATAAATAATACGTTTTTCACTTATTAAATCGTCGATTAAAACACAAAACAATAGCGCGTGTTTAAAAGTTTTTTTTTTTAAATCTTTTATTTTCTTATTTAAATAATATAATTGTTATTATTTTACTATTATATTCGCAAACGGTTCATGGTATAACTTACTGCAGACGTTTGCTATTGGATAGGTTAATAACTTAGTACTATAACTCGTGTCTAATAATATAATCTCTCTTTTTTTTTTCTTCTTTTTTTTATTTATTCTGGGCCGAGGGGGAAGGGGCCTTTTATCGCTTCTGCCGATTCCTTGCGACCCGCGGCCGTCAGTCATCGGTATTTCAATACAATTCGTCGTAACGTATTTATTAATTTGTTCGACACGCATTTTACGGGACGCCTGTTTGCTTTACCCACACGAATCCATAACTGTCCATCCTTGCAATATTAACGTAGAAACAAAAACCAAACACGAATTCAATACCGAATCGTCGGGTGAAACAGCCGACCTACCGGCGACCAAAACCGCCGTCGGTGTAGACCGGCCGTGGGCACATATTATTTAATATTTCAATAATCGCAATATCGCAACGTTAAAGTCCACCGTGTTATCGGAATGATTATAATGTTTATCGTACGTTATAACGTTTACACTGAGGCCCGCGGACAACCTGCCGGATTTCGCATCTAGCATGGCCGAGCAGCATGCTATAACATAATTTTACGCCATTTTTCTTATCTACTTATGTTCCGATAAAACATATTATAATATTATACGAAAATATATTATGATATATTTGCTGATGACAGTGTATAACGAACATTATAATTGGTTTCGTTGCGGTGTTAATTACTCCGCCATTGCTCTCAACAATGTACCGATTCCCACATCCGACACAGTCAAATACTTAGGATTATTCATTGGCAGAAGACTAACATGGAACAAACACCTTCGAACCAAACAGAGACTAACCTTAAGCTATCGCATGCGTATGCTCAGACCTCTGCTAATTAGAAATAAGCGAGCGCTCCACCCTAAACACCAAACCGCTAATCTACAAAGCTCTACTCAAACCAATGCGGACGTACGGGCTCCGATTTGTGGGGTGCGGCAAAAAAAAATCTAACACTAATAGAATACAAACTTTCCAAAATATATCACTCCGCCGATTAGCCAATGCTCCGCCCTATATCTCTAATCAAACTCTTCACAACGATCTCCGTATGAGAACAATAGATGAGGAAGCGCGCATTTTCTACACACGTTTTCATAAACCACTCCAAACCCATTCTAAACCCCTCATAAAAGATCTTTCCATCCTTACTCTCCCAGGAAATCCTAACCGCACATTAAAAAGGAAATGGTGCCGTGACCTTTTACAAAATTTCAATATCTAACGTCTCGTTGTGGTAAAAGAAAAAAAAACTAACTAATCAAAAGCCAAGAGTCACTAATGGGTGGGTGGCTGCTTAAACACACCTTTCATGTTATTATTATTTTTTTTAAATTACTCTCGTCATATGAATTTATTGTGTTAAATTGTATAGATTGTTTATGTCAAATAAAAAAAAAAAAAAAAGTTAACTCCGAATAAGTTATATGTGTTGCCTACCGTACGGGGCCGTCACTCGTCGGTGTTAACATAAGTCATCCGGATTCGTGTCACTCTTAAAAGTTTAAAAAAAGAAAAAAAAACAGTCGGTTTACTACGAAAATTAATCTTGTAAATCTTGAATTTGATTTGGATATTTTCCGTCGCACGGAACACATTTGACAAATTACACACGATTTACAAACGAAAAAATGTTGAAATCTTTTTCAAGGGGCGTCATTTCACGTTTTTCCATGGGGTGCAAAACCAATATTGATCATTCAAATCGATACAAAAAACTGATCGCTCCGCCTTTGTAGCGCATTAAGGACGGAATCAATACGTATAACATATTAAAATATATAGTTCAAAGACCTATTTCAATTAATTTCGAAATTGATTATTTATTTTATATTAATTTATGTCTTCTGATACTGAGATAAAATTATAATTGAAAACATAATGAGCATTAACAAAATCCCGTAGATATTAAACTGAAGTTTATTATCTATGTGATAATTGCTAAAATATTGTGATAAAAGATTAAAAACAAAAACATTTTTTTTTTTTTTTTTTTGTATAATTACAAAATTATTGTTTTATACTATAAATCCTACGCAATTATCTACGCATATACACATTTTATGTGTGTTTTTAAACAATATTTATGGAATGCATTCGCATACCCTTGCAAATGGCATCGCTGACTTCTGTGCATGCGTAGTGAAATATTATTTGCTTAAACAAGTCAAATAGGAACCACCGGTTTTGAAAAATGGATGTGTATAATCCTAATTTCGTTTTTTTTTAATTTTTTTTTTTTTTATAACGGAATGAACTAGAACTAAAGTTTCAAACAATCACATGAAAAATGTGCAAAACTATAGTTTACTATTAAATATATATATATATATATATATATATATATATATATATATATATATATATATATATATATATAGATAAGTAACTAGACGTCACTATAATAGCATAAAATACGAACTGAATGTATAAATCATAGAATGCAGATTTTATCTTATCTCAATATGTGCGTGTTAATTTTTCGACGCATCGAACGGAATTTTAATTTTTTTTTTTTTTTTTTTTCCCCTAAGATACTTAACGTTACATACATATTTTTTGTTTGTTTTTTATTGCAATTGATATATTATGCACGATATACAGTGATTGAATAGGTCACGGATTCGTAATTGAATAGGTCATGGATTTTTTTATTATATAAAGATGTATTGTTAAAATTGCACACGACGGCGCAGTATCTGCAGTATACGTATGACGATAATTTATTGACAAATATATATATTCAATTTTATTTGTTCGCCAATTCGTTAGGTGTAAATTCGCAGAGAACAATATGAATTGCGTGCACGCGTAGACAAAAATTCGCGGTTGCGAATCTAAACAAAAAATTGTCTACGAAATATATTATTCATACCCATACGCCCGAAAATATTTGAATTTTTAAGATAATGATAATTAGTGTGTCTTAACTGTAAATGATGGCTATGGCTTAAGGTACCCGGCTAATTATGTGCGTAATAATAAAACTGCGATATCTGCGGCCGGCAGGTGTTAGAACACGTCGGTACGGTTTACGAATATTTTCAGATTTTATCAAATTATTTAAGAAAAAAAATATATGGACAAAAGTATTCGGTCGGTATAAAACTCGTACGGACAGTGACGTGCGCAGTGGGCGGAAAAGTTACGGGTTTAAAAACATCACCCGTCATTACCTTAAAAATACTTTCAAGATTGAAATCGGATTTTTTTAGAAATACTTCAAGGGTTCCGAATAACACATTTTGAGCTTATTTTCAAAAATGTAGCCTCGGTGCACGCGTGCGCAATAGAGCTCGCATTTTCTTAAATGGAAACGACTATTTTTTTAACAAGTCAAAGGACTCGAACAATTATTTTGTGAATACTGCCTGGAAAACAGCCACCAAAATTGTATGGAAAACATACGTTTTTAGTCGATTTTTCATAAAATTAAAAACGTATGACTCCGGAAAAATGAACAGTTGTGACTATTGTTTTACGAGAAAACAGATTATCGGTTTAGATAATCACAAAATTGTACGTACACAATAACGTTTTTTTAAAAAATCGAGAAACAAAATTTAATAATTTTAATAAGCTCTTTAGATGGGCAGTGAGTGTGTCGGGCAATTTTTGTAGTAGAAAAAAAACGCATTAGATATGACTAAAGTTGCTTGGAAAAGTGTTTCTAATTGAGATTTCGTACGTTTTATACTCGTACACACGTAGTCGCTGGTCACTCGTCTGTACACACAAGCTTAGCAGCACACGTCTCGCTTTGCTTGATTCCGGACCGCACGATAGTACCTACCCACATGATATTAATGTGTTTTTATATTTTCATTATATAGTCATTTTGTTCGTAATACGGCGATTGTATTAGAATAGGATTTTAACGTTTCGAGCGCTCGTAAAAGAACAAAACGAAAACGAATAAAAACTTTGGCGGGCCCGAATCTGTGAGATTATCGCGAGCTCAAGAGGCACAATTAAGTCATATATATATATATATATATATGTATACCAACAGTATATAAATGAACAAAACTATATATATATTTACATCATTACGCATATATGTAGATATGCGTAAATGAGAATTTTCGGGTGGATGGAATTTAACGTTTTAGCACACCGAAGATAATATTCAAAACGATATATAATAAAGAGAAGAGTGGGGTAGACAACCATTTTGTTTAAGCGAATAAAGATTTTTCAGATAGTTTAAAGTATATATATATATATATAGAGAGAGAGAGAATATGATAACTAATACGAAATGTGCATATATTATATCGTTATAAATAATCTACGTGCCGTTAATTTAAAACTATTCTAAAAAAAATCCGAAAATTGCACGTTTTGTACAAATATGAACTGTAAGGCGGCAATTCCATCCAGTCAACGTTACTATATTATTACATGCCCTATGTTTTAATATTCTATTAGTTTAGCTCATCGTCGTGCCCCAACAAGGTTTACATTATCATATGTAAATATTTAAATTTTTGAAATTAAAATTACACACAACAAAAAACTAAACGAATTTTTGAAACTAAATCTAAAGGCCAAAAATCGTTTTTTGTTTAGAATCTAAGCGTAGCGAAAAATGTATTTGCTTAACTATATATTGATGTGGACTTTTATTTACTGTCTGTTAAAAAAATATTTCTACCAGAAATCAACACCAGGGTTGGTTAGGTTAGGTTAGGTTAGGTTAGGATATTTCTCGAAGTTTTCTTAATAATGGCGAAAAACCGGGAATATTTACGCAATAACATTTTGTGTTATTTTGTGTTTTATTCGTTTTTCCACTAACACATCGCTGTGTGCTCAGAAACTAAAATTGTAAATTTATATTTTATTTTTCGCAAAATTGTTTTATTTAAACATTCAAATAACGTTTTTAATAGTTTTTTTTTTTTGAATATTTTAAATTCAGTTTCAATTGCGCTAAATAAAAATAATAAAACAAATTATTTTATAATAAAAGAAAGAAAAACCAGCTGTAACGTACAGGTTAGTTTTAATAATCCAAAATTGACTTATCCTTGGAAAAAGAAAACGACCCATTAATATGGGTATATTTTGAATTGTCACGAGAAAATGTAAAACACAAAAATCACAATAATGTTTAATTTATCGTGGAAAATTTCGTTTTCGTTTTATAGTAACGCTGTCGGTGATGATGTCCGGCACGTTCTTCGGATGGCCGTCGCCGGTTACGCTGATCCTGCGTTCTGAGCGGAGACCGATGAACGTGACGTTGGAACAGGAATCGTGGATGGTGACGTGCATCGAGATCGGCAACCTGCTGCTGCCTCTGCCCACCGGGTACCTGATGGACGCGGTGGGCCGCCGGATCAGCCTGATGGTTGCCGTACCGCTGGCGCTCACCGGATGGGCGCTGATCCGCGGCACAAAGGCCGTGTGGGGCCTGTACGTGGCCCGGATACTGCACGGCTGCGCGATGGCCGTCGCATACACCGTGGCGCCTGTCTATCTGGGCGAAATCGCGGGCAACAACATACGCGGATCGCTCAGCCTGTTCTTCCAGGGCATGAACTCGTCCGGCGTACTGTTCGTCTACGTGGTCGGCTGGATGGTGTCGTACGACATGCTGGCGGTGGCCATGAGCGCGGTAATATACAGTGCATACGTACCGTACCTATACCGCGAACTGCAACGCGGTTATTATAATATTAATTCGGCCGAAACCTACGCGCGCTCCGGCCAAACTGTTCTCGGCGGCCCGTACAGGCTAACCGGACAGGCCAATCGGAACGGCGTGTGGACGGCCTATTGTACGCCCAATATAATAACTGGTTGTTCTTTTTTTTTTTTTTTTTTATTGTCATCTGGATCGCGGTCGCTACATTAGGTCCCGATACTGTTGATCACGCTGTTGACTTTCATACCGGAATCACCGCACTATCTGATAATGAAGGGCGATAAGGACAGGGCCATCAGATCGCTGGAGTGGTTGCGGTCGACCGACAACAAGGCCGAGCTCGAAGAGGAACTGCGGTCCATCGTCACGTCGTCGTCGCCGGCCACGATTTCAACGGACGGAACGCCCGACACCCTGTTCAAAACGTCCGGTCGTGCGCTGGTCCTGGTGCTAGTCATGGGCACGTGTCAGATATTCAGCGGCATTGGAGCGCTGGAGGCGTACGCGTCGTCGGCGTTCGAAATGGACGGCAACGGCAGCGCCATAGCGCTGGGCCTGGTGGCCCTTTCCAGTGACCTGATATCCGCGGTCATTATCGACCGGTTCGGCCGGCGACCGCTGTTGCTGGTGTCGTGCGTCGGTTGTGGCATCAGCCACGCCGCTGCCGCTTACGGTCTGTTTCTGGGCCAACAAAAGCTCACGGTACTCGGTGCCCTGGCCGGGGCCATGTTCTTCGCCAACGCCGGTATCATGCCGCTAGTGACCACCATCGTGTGCGAGTACTTCCCTACCAATCACCGGGCCCAGGCTAACGGTATCGTGCAGTTCGCCATGACCACCGCTTCGCTGGTATCGCTGAAGATCTACCAGCCGATCACCAACACGTACGGCGTGCACGCCAACTACGTGTTGTTCTCGGCAGTCGCGGTGTTCAGCGCAGTGTTCGTCTATTGGTTCATACCGGAGACCAAGGGCAAGACGTTCAAAGAAATCGAAATGCTGTTCCGAGATAAAAAGTACAACAGCAAGGGCGGCCCGAACAGTAAATGCAGCAACGGCGGTCAGGACAACAAGGGTTTCGAGAACGGGAAAAATGGCCATGACGCCGGCAAGGACAGCAAGAGTATCGAGGCCAACAAAGGCGTCGAGGATAATATGGGCGGTGGTGGCGATTGGAGCTGCTGTTGTGTAACCATAAAACCGGAGCAATAGCTCGACGTATTCCGTGGGGCGGGATCCACGCGACGCGGATTCGGGCGCTCCACGCGGTTCCCGGTGAACTCCGCCCCGTCCCGTCGGTTCATACTGTACTACAACTTGAATAACGCGCGTACTATGCCGGCCGGCAGACGACGTCCGCGCCGCAACCGACCCGGGAGAATATACGCCCCCGCGTCAAATCGTACGTGCCGGGAAAACCCGAATGAAAATCATTTTGTTTTTTATTTTTTTTTTTTTTTTGCTCTCCTCCCCAATGTCTTCGTAGTCGCGCGTGCAAATTTAGAAGAAAAAAAAAAAACATTTTTTTTTTTTTTTATACAAACTTGAACAAACTCCGTCCTCAAACCCGTTTAATCGTATACGTATATCGTTACATAATAAATTTCGGGCCGCGTATTACATTTTTATTCGCGTGTAAATATGCACACGCGTATATACACATAATCGCATTACTCGTATATTCGCCACTGTAATTATTGTTATTAAAACGCGATTTTCCACAATAATAATAACAATAATAATTATTATTATTATCATCGTTAAGTTCGACATTTTTTTTTTTTTTGTTCCGGTGTCGCGAACTCGCGCGGTCGTTTCCCATCCTCCCGCCCCCTGTTCTTTCTTTTCGCTACATATAACTACAACAACAACAACAACAAAAAATAAACCAATAGAAAACAAACGAAACAAAAAAAAAAAAAAAAAAAAAAAAAAAAAAAACAAGCGGAACCGCGTTTTCTTCTCTTTTTATTTATTTATTTTTTTTTACTTACATTGTTGTTCTCGATCGTCGATACACGCACACAACGTGCGTATTACAACCGAAACGACGCGATATTTATTTCGAATCCCCGAGACGTTCCGAAGCCGGGCCAGTCGGCTTAGCGTCGCGCCGGCCCGCCGTTATACATTATGGACCGTTGCCAATTTCGGAATTTCACCCTCCCCGGAGGAACGGCGCGTTTCCACCTGAAAATCCGAATGCTCCTCTAAAGCCGAAACACCGGGCCAAATTACTTGGCAGAACGTTTTTGGGCGCAGTAACTCACACTTCGCGTTTTTATCCGCCTAAACAGAAACAAAAAAAAAAAAAAAAAACCCCCCAATAAATAATTGTTCATCAATCACTGCTGCACAACAACTGTTGTGTGTTCGCTCTCTGCCAAATAATATTATAGTTTTTTTTTTTTTTTTTTTCTCTTTATTTATTAACCGAAAACGCGTTCAATATACGGGGACGGGGGTACGGGGTTTTTACTACCTTATTAAAAATAAATTTAATGTAAATATAATCGTGTGAAAAAAAAAAAAAATAAAAAATAAAAAAAAAGACATTTAAATTACACTTTTATTTTTAAGTTAGATTTATCGTTGAATATACCGGCGCACTGGTGCTTTAAAACGGCAGAGCGTTATAGTTTGTAAAAAAAAAAAAAATCGATCTTTAATTAATTTGTTATCCTTTTTTTATAAGACTAGCTATAATATACATAAATATGTTTTTTTTTTTCCATTCAGATTATAATATTAATTAAAATACATATATATATATTTTTGTATAATCGATTAAAACTAAAAGTGTCTATTGATGTAATCTTTTTATACGAAAACAATTTTATAATGAATGCTTGTGGGATTGTATATATAGTTATACTCACAATATATATGATTGTTATCTAAACTATACGAGATTATAATTGCATATATTATTATAATAAAGACTTACGAACGAAATAAATGATTTGTTTAAATGATAAACGATTAGGAATTATAATTTTGAACCGTTTTATTGATTTCCCGTGTACACGTATACCGACAACACCTTTACACAAACCGGTAAACTTACAGCGTGTTACTCAGATGAATTGAGTTACAGCACTCGTTCCATTACTGGATAACTGTTGCGGTTATCTAACTCGATAACGTTTTTACCCGTTTTGCGTTGTTATCGCACCGATATTTCGGACTCGCGTAGCGTAATACCGAAACCAGACCGGGATAAATTACCACGAGACCATGTCCCAAAAATATTAGACGAATAAGGAAATGCGGAAAAGTGTTTAGCCTACTGCAGCTGAACGTGTGACCCGACTACGACGAATGTTATTCGACTCGAATACATCATGTTTATCGTCGTAAATGAATAGTCTTAATTTCTCTCTTCGATTTTCGTTAAGCTGGAATTACTCATCGCCCGTTACTTTTATGACTCCCTTATTCATAAACCGTAAACAGACACGCACATTATTTTCATTTGACGGTAACAACTCTGTTAGCAACGGTACACGTTTAACATAACATGTTTATTACATTAACATTTGCATTATATGCACAATTAACAATTCGTTTTTAATTAAAACATTTTTATTTAGTAAAAACGATTCGTTACAACGAAAGCAAAAGCCGAGAAATTATTAGGCGAATATAGGCGCAAAAATTCATTATCGAATAACATACGAGTAGACCGCCTTGGGTTCACGACCTCGGCCAGTCGTTTCACAATAAAAATGGCTCTAACATTCCTTATCTTAATTCCGTGTTTATCATTACTACTGGGCATGTTTATTATTTTGTAAATTGTGTTCTACGATATTACCAACGACTTGATGAATACACATGAATACCGATAATTTATCTTGTATCGTATTAATGTTTTATTAATAGCGCGGAATTTCGCCGTTTGTATAACGGGCAATATTTGCAGTCTGAGTAGTAGAACTCGATTGATTTTGGTTTTTGAGTAAAATCACCTAAAATTTGTTGTGTTCTATTTAATATGCTTTAATTTTGATAGTTGGTCAAATTTATATCGACATGCAAATTTAAATATTGGTACCTGATAAAATGTTCGGCAGTTAACCATATTGAGGGGGGTAAGGCCCATTTACCACCCCTTGGATGTGCCCTCAAGCGCAGCGGAAAGCAATGACGTGTTCAGCGTTTTTTATATGTGGTGGGGAATTCTGAATTTAACTAGTTACGGGTTTAAAATCAGTAAACATTCACATATTTTCCTGTAGAAATCGGTACAATACTCGATAGCCATAGCCCTTCAAACAATACAAAATAATTTGTAATTTTGTACAATACATTCATTTATTTATTCACATTTAAAGAATCGTATGTAATGAAAAGATAACCTAACCAAATCTTCTAGGCGTTTCTCTATCTTTATGGGCGGCCAACAATGCCCCCATAAGCCATTAATAAAAAGCCAATATCAATAAAAACGAACAGTTTTTATATAAGAAAATTCGTAAAGCGTAAATTAATTATTAAAAAAGGGAGCACTTTGCACGACGAATGCCGGTATTGGCGAAGACACTTCGCTCGTTGGATAGGTTACTCTTGGTGGATGTATTGAATTTGAAAGAAATTATAAATCACTTCAATAATTCACTTTAAAACAATTCTGAGCAGAGCTTTAGTGTAATATATCGGACTATTATTGTCAATTTCATATAAAGTATGTTTTACACTGTGTAGTACACAAAGAAATTATGAAAAATGTGATATTATTTGTTTTAATTAATTATATCGGAAAAATATGTGTCGACAAATTTTAAACGGCTATAAAAAAAATTATGACAACCGGATTTTGGAGATTTTTCGAACATATTTAGAATAAATAATTTTAGGTCTCAAAATCCGAAATTTTCCATTTTAGGACATAAAACCTTGAAAAATCAAAATGTCTATAAATAACCCAAAATTGAAATAAATTGTTTGAAATTTTATTCACGTCATTGTTTTACAAAGTTACATTTTATGTGAATATTTCCGGTCTGTCTCTAGAACAATTATTTTCGGAATCACAAAGAAATAACAAAACTCGAGTTTGACGAAATCGTGGTTTTGACGTTTTTTCGTTTTTTTTTTTTTTTTTGGTAGTTTTTTCCGCCACGATTAAAACCTAATAGGTATATCGAAAAATGACCTCTTTAAAGTATCAACTAGATAAAATTTGGTACCAGAAATAATATAGGAGTGTATAGATCGGATGAAGTCTTTTGGTAGAAAAAGATATAAAAAAAATAAACATCATTGTAAAACCACATGACACCTCGCTCCGCTTAGAATCTAAAAAATAATAGTTCAATGGGAGGAGGGATATGACACCCTAATACCCCCCCTTTTGAGCACCCCCCACCCCTGGTGGAAAGCGTCAACATTTTGTCCGTGGGTTCGTAATGACAATGACAATATTGTTATAGTAAGCATTAAAAATGTTAAAACTCGCCACCGCCGCTATAATAATTATTCGGTACGCCACCGCCGTCGTGTCTAAAAAGGTTTCACCGAGACGAATAATAAATCAAAGGGCTCTCCGGACACAAATCCCGTCCACTAATGATTCTCGCGCGTCAACGATTTTCCTAACGAAATCCATCTTCGTCGTCGTCAATACGTTTACCGAAAACGAGGTAAACGGTTTTTCTTCGTCGGATATTTTCGTCTTTTTTTTTTTTTTCACGACTTTAAACGCTGTATAGGTATCGTCCGCATACACCCAATAGCCGCACGTTATGGGAAACCCGAAAACGATATTATTTTGACGATGCCGAAAACTTTAGATACGGTGAACCGACGAAATTCGGCAAGGAATGTAATGCATCTAGACGATGTGTCAACAGGGATTTCGCCATTGCCAATGTCCAGCAATTGTATTGAAAAAACTTCACCAGAATGATCGTTTTGTAACTCAACACGCATATTCATACTTAATTTGAGTGTTTTGGCGTTTTCCCATAAAACGGACGACTTCACACATGCATTAAGTTCATCGGCTGGCGTTGATCGCGGAATCACTGGTAATGTTTGACGGAAATCACCCGCTAACAGAATTATCGCACCATCGTTTTGAAAGTTTCGTAAATATTGCACTGTGCGGTCTTATGCCTCCAAAGAATTTTTGTGTGCCATCGTACATTAATTTCAAACGATAAATTTGCATCGCTGTAACACTTTAGCCGTCGCAGAGTTTGGAGTATCATTTATTTGCGTGTTCAACGGCAACTCGAGTGCCGAATGAGCTGTTCGATCACCTTCCAACAGAGTAGCTGAAATTCCTAAAAAAGCAAGTGCAAGTGCAATTCCATTTTGCGATCGAATCGTTGCGAAAATCAATGATATCAAAAATGTTTTTCCAGGTCCACCGGATAATCCAAAAAAAAAATTCCTTCAATTCCATCGTTCATCACATTCATGAGTGTATTGTACTCATATATTTGTTGCTGATTCAAGAGAGGAACGTTTCTTTGATCTGTTTCGCTCAATACCTCGTAATCGTATTGTGTTTCACGCTTCAATTCATGATTAAATGCGTCGTGCATTGGGCGATTGGGCGTTGTCATTCCTAATTGAGTTAATACCTTGTTGGTAAGCATTAAGCACATGACCTCAATTAGAGTCAATGCTTCGTTGTGAATTTCCTCGCTCATTTCCATATCTGGATTTAATGTGATGTGATCACATACGCATATGATGTAAAATATCATCAGACATGTGATCATTGTATTTGTTCCACAAATCAATCGATTTTGATAGAAAGCACGCGGAAAGAATTATTGAAAACAATGTTCGTATTTATAAAAAGCATTTGACGAAATGACAGAATCTCTGAGGGCGTAATCCCAATTTGGTTGAGATGCAGCACGACGCGTTCTGCGGCCCAAATTGGTCCGTCTTATTGGCATAGCTATTTACCGTACTGCACGAAGATTGCAACACAGAAGCACTTACACAACAATTACTTAAAGCCCCCATACACGGTCAGTCATGAATGACAATCTTCAGTCGTTCGATTATTATATTTTTATAGTCAACACAATTTATGTCAGCCGTTGGATCGATTTCTTTTAATTTATTAGTTAATTGTACATAGCATTCTTGTTTAAAAATTCTATTTTTGTACAAATCACTTTTAATTTTCCTCGTAGCAGGTAAACTACGGTATAGACGTATAAATTCGCGCCAAAATTCTTCATTATTTAATTTATTTGCCATTTTTTTTAACGAGGATATAGAATTTACAAAAGACAAAAAGACATGACCGCTTCATACAATTCGACTTGATTAACTGATAAATTATACATTCATAGACGTACATGGTCAATCATGAATGTCAATCATCTTGATTGACGATAAAAATCAAACATGTATGAATTCCATCAGTCATGAAATTTGATTGTCAGTCATTATCATTCACATGCATACACCATCAGTCTTGATTGTCAATCACGTTGATTGTCATTCGTGGCTGACCGTGTATGGGGGCTTTAATAATGAGAGAGAGAAGGAGAGAAAAATAAAAAACCTTAACAATAATTGACTAATCATGACTGACCGTATATGGGGGCCTTTACATGCATAAATTCAAAGATACGTCCATGGCGTTATATGTGTTTTCACTTAATACCACAGATACCCGCACAGCACAGGGATTGCACTACATTAATTAAGAACCGTTTTTTTTTTCATTTGTGTTACCAAGGTAATTACTAAAAACCGATTTTTAGAGAAATGGTATTCAATAGGTATGGATTTCTTCAATAACTATAAACCCTATCCAGACAACGCGGAAAATTTTGCAAAAAACCTAACAAAGTAGCGCTCAACATTTGTATATATATATATATATATATAGATTGTATTACGGCAGTATAATATTCCCGATCTCTTTGCCATCAGGTTCTTGTCCTGTACAAACACCAAAAATTAAACCCGAAGCGAAACGGTTGCGGCCGGGGTGCGAATTTGCATCCGCGGCAGTCGAGTAAATGTCGTCGTGTACTACACACCGCCCGTTGTTGTGCGGACGACACGCTAAAAAGCAAACCCACGTCGGCATAACCTTACATTATAATATATATATACCACATTTAACCGCACGATACTGTGCCATGCACGAAGACTTTTTTCTTTTTACTTTTTTTATGATCTCTTATGTTGCTGTTTTTACAGTTGTAGCAGCAGGACTGACGACGACGCGGGAAAATCGTAAAACCCGCCGACGTTCGCGCGCAGTCGTGTATTTTTTTTTTTTTTTTTTTTTTTTTTTTTTTTTTAATATTCGGTAAAAACATTCGAAACAACGTTTCTTTGAGAAATGCGCAGGGGACTATCAAAATATATATCATAATAATATCTGCGATATTACCGATAACAGCAATTTTAACGCACAATAATCCAAAACGCAAAATTTATAAACCGACCGCTAATCAAAGCGGTTTAAATTTTAGAGGCAGCAAATAGAAAATAATGTACAAATACAATTTTGTTTTATATAAATATATAAAAGCATAATAACGATCAATATTTCATTTTTTTTAACGATTCATAATGATTGTAACGATTTAATTACACCCATGTATAAAATTGCCACGGATTACTCGCGTGTTATCCATTAATGTAGGTACACTAGCTGTATGATATTATTATTTTTCACCAAAACAGTTTGGGTATTATGTGTTATACAATATTCCAGTTAATGATTAGGGAGAATTTGTAAAAAAACAAAATTGTATTTTTTTTTTTTTTTTTAATCTTTTTAATCTCTTTTAACAGCGGTATTCTCTTCCTTGTGACAACTGAATTAAATAGGTTATAACCATCAGTTATTTGTTCGTTCATACCACCAAGGTGTAAGCCACGCTTTAAGAGTTAAATTCCGGAATATAATATCGCCTGTGTTACACATGGCTAGTGTAGCTTTCTATTAGTGAAAGAAATATTCGAATCGGTTCAGTAGTTCCAGAGATTACTCCCCCCCCCGCATACAAATTCACCAACTAACAAATTTTACCTTTTTATAATATTAGTATAGATTATATTCCTATATCGGAGTATATTACTCGTATATTTTTAAACGCTAATTAAATGTTATAATTCAATACTTATTAGTGTTGTTGTTGTTAATCTGTTAAGTTCATTGGGTTAACGGGCATAATCGCGAATAGGTAACTATAATTATATCATACCTAAACATAGATAAACGATTACGGTAGAATTAATTAATGTTTGTCATTATGACCCGAATAAAAAGTAACTATAATTTTTTTTTTTTTTTTTTAAAACCATACACAATATTTTTTTCTACGCGAGTAGGAATCGATATTTTTTTTTAACACAGTCGACTATAAATTTAAAATACAATTTAACTGTATAGATTAATATTAAAATGGCAAATCGCGTGCATCGTCTTATTTTTTTATAAATAATTCCAAAAACGTATTTTTAAATTTCTCAAAGAAATTTTCTATTCTGAAATGTTGTATAGAAAAACTTTAAAGAGTTTTTAGCCGCCACAATAAAACGAACTCAAACACATAGATGACGACGACGACGAGCACGGTGGAAAGGAAGTTAAGGTTAACTTTCGAAAATATATTTCGGAGGAAAATCTGTGAACCAGTACTTGATGTAGTCACAGGAAGTCGGCGAAAGAGATATAACCATAGTTGAACATTATCTAGATAAATAGTAATTAATTATAATAAAATTAATAATTTTTATTTTTATTTATTATTGTTATTAATTATATAATTATTTTTTATAGATATTTACGAAATTGACCGTCTGAAGAATTATCTTAAATGAACAATAATTGTAAACTAATTTATCTAGAAACATATTGAAGATACTTAGCAGTATTTTTTCCCCCGAAAATTAAAATGGTAAAATGGAAAAACCTAATTTAATCTCTTCTTGTGGTAGGTGCCTATACAGTATACACGAATATGCGGGTCATTTTAGGTTATGCGAAAGCGAATTGAAGCGGGTGACGATTAAAATATAATTTTTAAACATTTAATTCATTTTATCAAAGTTGATTAGGTTTATATACATAGATAAATAATTAAAATTAAAACTTTTATCTAGATAAATAGTATTTTATCTTTAATTAGAACTCTTTTAACTATTATCTGTATCTAGACATATTTTATTAAATCATCTTTTATCTTCATCTAGAATCTATATAAACGTTCAGTTACCTTTGCGCAACACTGGATATAACAGGGAGCTACAAAGACCGCGATGAAACCTATTAGGCAAAAACTATAACTTTATTAGGGGTGAGAAAAAGATTCAGGCTATGTTATATGTATCAAAAAGAAAACGAACCACTACTTAGTGAAAATGGGTAAAGAGAAAAATTAAGATAGAGATGGCGTAAAAGAGAATTTAAGAGCGTCAGGTATAGTAAATTGGAATGAAATCGTACATATAGTGAATGTATATATATATGTATATATTTATATATGACGGCGTGGTGTTGCAGCGGCAATAATAACTCTTATAGAGTTTACGCCAGAAAAAAAAGAAAAAGAAAAAAGAAAAATCGCCGCAAATAACCGCGTGTTCGCTCGGAGAAAAGTAATGTATACGGGTATTTGATAATAATAATTCAATAATACGCGTTCATAATGTTTACAACTTTTGTATTTACACAAGACTCTAGTTTAATATCAGTAGTAGTTGATCTCATTCGAACGTTAAACACATAACAATATTAAACTAGGTCGGTAATCACCGTTATTATCAATCTTGTTTAGTGAATTGAAAACTATTCATTTGAAATGTAAATAACGCACCGATTGCTCGTTTACGCGAAATATTCCCGTTCTCATCTTATTCGTATAGCCGTACAACAACAAGTTTTCCACGGCAAAATAACATCACGCCGCGTCTATATCGCCGCCTCAGACCACGACTCACACTCCAGTCTTCCCCACACTCCTAATTCCCCCTCGTTAGGACTATTAGGACCCGATTTCCCGGGTCTACCGTAAATTCTATTCCCCGGAGACTTCCGTTCTAGCGCTGCTCTAACATTATCATCTTCTATCCTCTTTCCATTACAAATATCTACTAAGGATTCTGTTATTTAGACGAGAATAATTTAATTTGTTATTTTTTCGTACGTCTTGCACAGTACATAACGTATTATTCAAAATACTTTCAAAAGACTATCGTATTATTCGCATTGTATAATGTACAAAGAGGAGTAATATTTTTTCGCTATGTAAATAATTGAGAGGGGAGAGTAATCGTTTGTTTTTGTGTGTATAATGTGTACACTGTACGCATATATATATAATAAATGGGCCCTTTTGTGTTTGCCATCCACATCCACTTTATATAACGTTATGTGCACAGTCACGTCAAATGAAGACGTAAATCCCACTTGTAAAATCGTTCATCAAAATTAAATCCACCCCGTGTTTAGTCGTAGGAACAAAAAAACAATGGGCCAACCGATAAAAAAAAAAAGGAAAAAAACCAATGGAAAACGTGACGGATTATATTCTTAAGCTTGTGCGGTTGAATTTAAACAAAAAAAAATTATCCCTCTCATTTTTTTTAAACACTCTACCCCCCCCCTCTCCCTCCGAGAAGTATTAATTTCAATTAATTTAAACAAATAATAAGACGCATAACAATAATAATAACTAAGAGATCGAAATACTTAGTTGTACACGATTCGATTAATTTTGCTTAAGAATTTATTATATTATTTTCGTCTCGTTAAAATGAAAAATAAAAATCATACCTATCGGGATAGCAAAAAGCAAACATTTTTATATAAACAATACAAATAGGTGTATAATTATAATTCGGTGGTCGTCACAATTTAATGTGACTCTTGAGGATACGAGAAATTAAAAAATTGCGGTAAACCATTTTATTGAGTCACATCGTACGTTTACGGGGGTGTACGATCGAGATTAAGTCCTTAAATCAGTTATTTTTTTATTACAAATTATTATTATTTGATTTTTTTAAATTTATTTTTTTAGTCTAATTGACAAACGTGTGTGTGTAAATTAACTAGGTACTGTTTTACTGAAATGAAGGTGGAGGAAAATTTCTTATTTTGGTAATGAGGGAAACTGTATTTAATTTTTGGAGGAAAATTGCTATGGTCGAATTTATAACAGATAACACTGGCTACATGTCAATCGAGAATACTATAATAACGTCTATAGTCAATTTAGCGAATTATAACAATGTCTCTTTTATCAAGTTAAAGTCATAAATATATGTTAATTTTTGTATATTGACCAACGTGTGCAACTTATTACAAATGAATTGATTAGTCAATCTCGTCGTTACCTAAATTTACGTCATTAACCGTAAAATATACAAACATAAATAAAAAGGTTATAACTTATGACTTTATAAGCATTTTAATGTGTTGTAAGAAATTGTAAGTTGAGTTAACAATTCTAGAATCTAAAGGACATAATGCCATAATGACTTAAATCCAAAAGTGATGAAAAAAAAAATATTAAAAATGGCTCAAGTCCGATATTTTTGTAACTGCTTAATATTTACATAATTAATTTGTTTAGCATAGAAAACTAATAATACGAATATTTTAAGTGGGAATATAAATATTTAATTTCCACTTGCAGCGTTTTACAATTATTTGATTGTATTGAAAACTAGGCAAAAAATGGACCTAAATATTTGGTTTCCGCAACATAACAGCAATACTGGAAACTAGAGTTCTCAATTTAAAACGTGAATTAATACGCGTGTGTACACGGAATACGTGTACATGTGAATGAAAGATTTTTATTCACGTAACTTTACGTTTTATTACTTAATACGTGCATTCAAGTACTGCCGTTTCTCTTTATTATTTCGTATTATTTGAATTACTATTTTATTGATAAATTGTAATTTTTAACGATATTATGAACTTAAAGTAATTGTTAAAACACTAAAACGTTTACAGGTACACGGATTTTTCAAATTCATCGAATGTAATTTGCACGTGAATACGCTGAACCGCGTACAGTGTACAGTACACGTGAGATAGGGTGCTCTACTGGAAACAAATACTCGAGTACTTCCGCCATTTCTTCCGTTTTCTCTTGACTATTGCAGTAATAAAATACGAAAACAATAGAACGACATTGTTACTGCAACACGTATAATATAATAGGTGATTAATTGAAATTCCACTTGGCATAGTACTAACCCTCACTGCACTGTTAGTTTTCACTTCAGTTTTCGTATTGTCGCGAATCGATTGACTATAATAATTCAACGTAGGTACTCGAGAAAAATAAATAACACGACAAATAATGCAAAAATACACTTTTGTGACAAATCCGCTAGCGCCTACTATATATCTACGTCCCATATGTTGGTTTTACAATTTAATAAAAAAAATAAAAAAAAAAAACATGTTAAATCAAATTCCCAATACGAATATACGCTATATACTATAATAATATTATATTGATTACTGCATAAGAAAGAAGAATATAGCGGGTATAAAACGTTATAACATTATATATTGGTGGCTGGAATATAAAACGAATATGCAGGCTAAACACTTTTTTTTTTTTTCGAAATTTGATAAAAAAAAATAATATTTACAAAAGCCTGACGCCGCGAAGACACTCTGCTTGCTACAGAAGTGCGCCCGACCGGAAATTTAAATGAAAAAATTACACTTATAAGCGTATATAAAAAATGGTAAATTTCTGAATTTCCTATTTATTTATTATTTTTTTCAATTTTTTCGAACACAAAAGCACCTCGATAATGGCACATTAGCTGATGGATTCAGAATATTATTATGAATTATACTGGCCGTTATAATATATAAATATATATATATATATATATATTATTATATATATTATTATATAGAGTGCAAGAGACATATATATAAGTACACCGACCTAGACCAAAGATAAAGGGGTACATGAAGGACACTCCCCTCCTGAAACTTTGAAATTTAGACTATTGAGTCAATTCAACGATGATTTAATTTTAAAATCGCTAAAATTAATAATTTCTTCTTTTTTTTTTTTTTTTTGATATTTTAATACGTGTTTACTGTTATCGTGAAATATATCATTTATATAATTATAATTTATCAAAGGTATGGATAAAAACCTTTATTGAAGTCGGAGCGAAATTCAGGTCGAATAAAAAATAATGTTAAAACCAATACATCCCGCTGAACATAGATCTGTAACGATGCCGTCAATGCGGCGTAAAATATAATAACTCGTGACGTTTGAAAAATATACTGTGTATATGATACTGCTAACCCCGGTAATTTATATAATTTATAGGAATGTTATATATTATCTGTTATTCTACTATATCAAATCGATTTCAATTTACGGAAACACGATAACAACTTATAAATAAAAATGCAAAAAAATACTACATTGCTGCTGCGAGATTCGATCCGCTGACTTTGACATTGGCACAATTTAGTTATCTATGTGTAATCATTAACCTACCAAATTACTCGACAGATGTTCGAAGTGAGTGAATAATACACTATTTAAATAGCGTTTTCACGCGTTGGTGCTGATTGCATTCCTAGTTGTTGTAATCATAGGCGAATCCAGACTCGACAATATGCGCTATTTTTACATATAATTTATTTTAATTCAAATCAAAGGACCGAATTACGGATAATAACCATTTTTGCGGTCGGCAAATTTGGTATTTGGAGTCGAAACATTTTTAATCAAGCCTCCCCTCTATCAGTTTCTGTTAGCACTGGCACTGAAACCGACCCAAACAAATCTATCCCTCTGGCCCTATAACGACTACTACCCGGCAGTATACAACAACGGTATTTAACGTTCCTAACTGATTGTGCGACACACTCGTATAGTAACCCGGACACAGAACACTGTATACCACTAAGTTACCAAATTTAGTTTTTCAAAAAAAAAAAAACAAAAAAAAAAGCGTTTTGACAGGTCAAATAATAATATTTATTATATATATATATTGTATAATTGGTATTTTAAACATGCAATGTACGCGCAGTGCCTTCATTGTTTAATTCATTTCAAGAAGTTGACAAAATTAAATGGAATTATCGTTCATGTAATACAATTGGTGTACTCGTAATAAACGTATGGCCGAGACAAACGTAAGATATATTTATGCTTTGAAATACCACTGTAAAATGAAAGAGACGAATATATATGTTATTTAGGCGAGAAGTTGAGAAAGGAAATTGTATAGGGTAATTTGGTTTGCATCTGTACGCAAAAAAAATCATTGGATATGAAAACCGCTTCTCAACGAATTTAACATGTTTTGTTTTCATAAATTTAAATTTACAAACATATATATATATATATATATATATATATAAATAATTATATTACTCGAAATGCCGTTATTTTTACGATTTTCGTCAAAATTTGAACTTCAAACAAAACTTCAAACAACTTCAAACGCTTATAAACAAACGAAAAAAAAGTTAATCAATTTTTGATATTTTCATATGATAACCTAACTAATGATAAACCTTGTGTAACATTTTGAGAAATGTCTTATTGCATTGAACATAAAAAAATGAAAATAAAAAATAAAACTATACAATTTAAAATAGCAATTCATAACTCAAAAAACGTCAGAATGCTTCTAAATCGTACCAAGCGACTTGAAAGTGGTAATATTCAGTGAAAAATTTAGGTCTCTACAATTAGTTTTAATTGAATTACAAAAAATGGGAAAAAACCGAAATTTCGTAAATACTTCCATTTTTCCCATTATCAAGAAAATTATAATGAAAATCAAAAACTAACCTCCTTCATGCACCAGCGAAATCTAAAACGCTACAAGGAAATCTTATATTTTTGATCGGTGCAAAATTCTGGTTGAAAAGTTATTTAGAAACAGAAATAAAAATGTTTAACTCGTTATGCTTAAGATCTAAAATGTAAGTTACACGACATGGCACACGGATTTAATAATATTGAAACCCAAATCCCGATAAAGCGTCACTTTAGTGGGATGCCAGGTGGTATACAATGTTATAAATTATATACATTAGCTTTTTACGATTTTATTCGATAATATAATCGAATTTTGTATAATTATTTTTGAAAAATAAATTTTTTTTTTCACTGTTTTTCTTAATTATTAAAAAAACTAAAAATTTTAAAAAAAATTACCTCCCAATCCACCAGCTAGACAAAACTTGCTACCAGAAACCACCCCTGAAATTGGTCGAAAAGTTGTTCACATACAGAAAAAAACATAATTAAAGAAATACCAATACATTGGTCGCTACGTTCAAAATCGAATTACTTACGAAATAAACATACTCCACCCAGAATCTATAAAGGTATAGATGCGAAAAAAAAATAAACACACGGTCGGCGAAATTTTATAGAACTCCCTTTATGGGAATAATAGTAACCGGAATCGCAAAATAGTACCAACAAATAGATAGTGTTAAAAATGCAGAGTGTAGCGATTAACTGGGTACCTACCAAATTGGTCGCGATAACAAAATACTTTTGTGAAATTCGAAAAATGTCAATTTCTTTTTTTAAAATATAGGTACTATTTACGGTGCGACCACCCGTCGAATTATATGGAAAATATTGCAACTTTTAAAACCACAACACAATATTCGCTTCACAAAAAGACTAAAAAATTTTATTATCTCACCGTATACACTTAACGGGATAAGAAAAATTATTACAAAATTTCTTTTAAGTTATGACATTAACAAGATAATTAAAAATTCTACACTAATGAAATCGCCAGATAGTGTTTATATTATATAATCTATAGAAAATGGTTGGAAAATATTTTGTGATTGTTTTTTTTTTTTTTATATATATATACTTTCTAATACAAATTTTTGACAACATTATTATTATGTTTGCTTGCATAAATAAATTCTCGATACGATATTAGAAACAAAGGTGGAATATAGTCTTGGAATAAAATACGGACTTTTTCCGTTTTCGCGGGTTTTAAAAGGGAAAAAAAAGGTTAAATTTTTATCTTTTCCTACGATGACGTATTTATAAAAAAATTACGTAATAAAAAATAATTTTCTTTTTCCGTGCACACTTGTCTGCGAATTAAATTGTCAAAAGGACGATAGATAAACCAACGGCAACGGTTTAGGTTCGCAGCTATACAAACGGATATTTTTAAGTACGTTATTAAACAAGTCCGTGTGAATGAATGCATGCTAATAAAACAAAGAACCTGTGTGTCTGTCCGCCGGTCCATGGAAAGTCTATTATAGAAATACTTGCCGTAGACGTAGAGTCGTGAAATGTTTGGTACACTAGTGGCTTACGGCCTTCTAATTTCCGCTCTCGAGAAGACAGAATTTCAAAATTGTAATTAGGCCGCAAAATCCAAAGTAATACGCGAAGAAGGTCTGAAATGACGGGTCTCCCCGGGGAGGGTATTATAATATTTTCGCGTACGCTTAGTAACAACCCGTAGTAATACGCATAGGTACGCATATACACTTAAGCTATGGTTTCCTAGAAAAAAGCGGTGCCGTTATCTAGCGGCCGTCATTTTACGGTTGTAAATAACGGCCATCATTTTACGGTGACCAAGCTGTGGTTTCCTAGGAAGTAATGCGACCGTATTCAATCGTAGTCACAGAGGAAACGAGTACATTTTTTTTTTTACATTGACGATAACATTTTTATTTCATTGAACATATTTGATATTAAATACAATTTAGACAATTCACTTAACACTAAACGAGCCTACAACGTCAAGCAGTTTAGCAGTTTTTTTTTTTTTCCCGAGGAAAAAGTGATAGAGGTCAGGTTTCGGGTAGCATAGTGGTGGAGTAATCGCCGGCAAGTCGAGTGATTTGAGTTCGATTTCCGGCCGCCTGAATTTTGGCACTGTTTTCCGGTCGCGTCAGTGGAAAACTATGCGAGTCATAGAAATACCCAGCAAAACAAAACCAATGTACTTACGACGGGAAACTTTACAAATATCGTGTAAGTTAGGTTACTTAAAAAACCGCGGTTAATTCGTTTCCGTGCAAACGTAAGACTAAATGACCGTCGCATGGGTTCGACACCACCATCACCAAGTTGCTCTTGACCACGGACCAAGGACCGAGTACTCACTCGAGCGTAGTAGGTCGTGCACTGGTGAAAAATGGACGATTTGGACATAGCATTATTAGTATGTTTGGACGATAAAGGGTCGTCAGAAGACGAAAAAAATCGTTTGGAGAGGAGAGTGTCATGTTCAAAAATCGTGATACCAAGGGTGCGTTTCAAATTTTAGCGCGTCACCATCTGCAGTGGTAATGTCTATACTCTTTGGATTTGCTATTGTACAGAGCTTCGTGGTTTTCGACAAAATCAATTAATCGTTCGTCATTTTCCCTCGTCCAAGTCACGTTCCCGTTACTCGTCGTATTTAATTAAATATGCACACGCGAAAAAACGTTCAACCACTGTTTATTATCGCCGCCATGACGGCCGTCATGCGACTGACGGGCACCGCCATTTGACGTCACGGCGTGTTGTCAACGTCCTCTGGGAAACCTACACCGCCGGTGTTATTCGTAGACAACGTACGGGTGCCGTCGCCCAACGCAACATTACGGCCGCTGGATAACGACGGCACCGCTTTTCTAGGGAACCGTAGCTTTTTTATAGAGTCGCTTTGTCGCGCGAAAACGCGTCCGTTTCGCCTTCGAGCCGTGGTTCCCGCCCGGCACATCCGCGTATTATTATATAATAAGATTACCTACCCTATATATTCTATCGTACGTAATATAATAATAATAATAATAATAATAATAATAATAATAAATTGCGGTGTACGAACGTTTTTGGGTACCGGAATCGGGAAAATTGGCCCGCTTTCGACGGGTTTCCGTCCCGTTCCGACCAACGTACCGTACGGTACACACGCGTGGCGAATTTTCACGTAGTAATCGGATGAAACCGAACCGCGGGCCGTGAACACTCCGCGCGCGCGCGCCCGGCAATATTTAGATTTTTATTTATAATTTATAACTTTTTTTTTTTACATGCATTACGACGGTCCTGCCAGACTCCGAGCCCGTACGTACTGCTATTCTCAATTCCGCATAAATATTATACTCGTAAAATACTCGGACGGACACCGGGTACGGGTGCAATATTAACTTTTGCTATTATATTCATTTTACATTCGCGCACATTATAATTCGTGAGATTGATATAATAAGTTGGCATGTTACGCATTATTATATCTCCGATAAAGAAAATAACTTTGTTTTTTTTTTTTTTTTTTTCCTTTAACCTATAGGTCCGATAAAAAAAAGTCAATGCACATAATACTGTTATTGCTCGCGGTCAGATCGCATGCGGAGACCAAGGTGTACTTATATCTCGGTTCACTTACACGGATCGGGCGCATTATAATTAATTCGAACGTAATCGAATACCTATAAACCTATTAATAAACCGTTGCGTTCGTACAGAACTCGAATTACCGCAGTATATAATATAATTTTAAACCATTTCGAAACGTTTTAAAAAAAAAAAAAAAAAAAGACAACAAATTATTAATGGATAATAAACGGTCGGTAAACATTTTACTTTCTGTCAATTCGTTTTAGATTCTGAGCGTACAAATATGTGTTTTTTTTTTTTTTTTCTGTCTCGACAACTTTTTGACCAGAAATCTCGCTCCTAACAAAACACTTCCTTGAAAAATTTAAACCTGTCCAACTTCCCGCCAACAACAGTGCCACAGTGACCACGGTGCACGGTGTATGTCCAATGCGAACATCCTTTTCAGTTTCAGTATTTTTTTTTTTTTTTTTCTTACACACTTATACAAATATTAAACATTAATATTATATTTTTATATGGTCAATTTTGTAGGATGTATAATTATTTCATTTTATTTTATCGCTTTATCCCTTTAGATTCTGAGCGTAGCTAGGAATGCTTGGTTTTATTATTACGTATTATTACGTGTGCTTTTTTACCGCCTGTGAACCACATGTTCGTCTTAATTTTTTTCCAAAGATAAATTATTTTCAAACTGTTTATGAATATTATGTAGATAATCGTTTCAAGACAATATAACAATAATACTTATTTGAAACTAAAGTATAATCAGGAACAGAGTATAATTCCCGGTACTGAATTTTTATGGGATAAAATATTTCCTCACCGCCAAATTCACGGTTATATAGTAATATTATGTCAACTACATATTATTAATTCATAATAATTAATTAATATAATGTAAATATTATTAACTTATAAAATATTAGCCATTGAAAAAAGAAACTCGCCAAATAATTATCAAGATAAAAAAAGAATAGTATTTTATATTTCGTCTTTTCTATATATAATAAAAATAAAAAAAAATTGAATGTTTATATGAATTAAAAATAATCATTGAATTATTCGATATTTCTCGAAAAAAAAAAAAAAAACATCACCGTACCTAACCTACTATGCTACATTTTATTTTTAGTAACCCCATCACAGTATTGGTCGGCCCATTGGGAAATTTCCCGGCGTACCTAGCGGTAAGTCGAAAATATGCAATATTGTAATTTAATATCTGTATAAAATACGAATTTATCAGACGTTTAAAAATATAATAAATCATCTTAAATTTCGTGTAAAAATATATCTTATTTTACAAAATGTAATTTTGTTTTGTTTTAAAATAACATTATTTTTATAGATAATACTCGTTTGTCAATTCAAACATTCGTCCTTTGGACGTCGAAATTTGAACGCGGTGTAAAATTTAAGTTAGATAATACGATTCGTGTTTTTACGTTTGTAATTTTCCTTTGTCCTACGAATCATATTTCTCAAGGATAAAAAACTGCATGTATAATAAACTATACAAAACAAAAGTTGGAAAGAGAAGTTCATTTTCGGAGTTCCTTTGAGTAATTCCATGTATTTACTGAGTTTAAACGAAAAACGATTCTGAACAAAGTTCCGTAATTTTAAATTCAACATTGTATTTTGATTTTACGATTTTTGAATTTATTTATACATTTTTTACTGAATTATATAAAATAAAATTTAAAAAAACTTAAATCATTAATAGCCGTAGTTAATGTGTAAATATTTCCGTTTCTCTCGTTTTATTGTTGAAAAAATTACAATTAAAATCGAAAAATGAACCTCCCAATGTACCAACTAGGCAACATTTTCTACCAGAAACCATCCCTGAAGTTGTTGATCGGAGCAAGTTTTTGGTAACAGAGTTTTTAATAGACAAAAATAAAACCCACACATCATAGTAAAATCAATACGTTTATTGCTTCGCTCCAAATCTAAAATAATTTAAAATTGCATGCACAGTGCACACATGTTCTACTTATCTCAGATGAAATATATTTGTTGAAATGATAACTCAGAAATACTTTGTGGAAACTCATAAATATTAAAACCGAACAACTACTTATTTTATACGTTACTAGAACCCATTTAACATAGAGATAAAACCTTTTTCGGAATTCATGCGAAGACAAACAAACGAGCGTAACTACCATTATTTTTATTTATATAAAAATCTCCGTTTACGGAATAAAAAAAGAATTGTACAATATAGTTTACGATTAGTATAATAATTACTATTAGCTGATCCTGCACGACCTTGTCTGTGATAAATTAAATGCCCATAGATTATTTTATCTCAATCAATAATAATTATTATAACAATAACAATTTTAATTCCGTAGTCTAAAGACATTTAATAATTTTCCTGCGCAATCCCCGCTTTAGTGGTCGAATTTCCGAAAATCCCTTTTTAGTGGTTACCTACATTTTATAAACTATATCATTGCAAAATGTCATTTTCTAGACCCAGCGGTTCGGGCTGTGCAATAATGAATTGGTCAGTTTTTTCATATTTGATAATAATATATGTATAGGTAAAATAACTAGTAGTAAATAGTTTACTCCAAAACAATAATAAGTTATATATAAAACGAAAACCGTAATATTATCTCATCGGTATGTTATTAATGTAATAATATCAGATCCCTGTCAAACCAGCGCGGAATGGCCGGTCCGGAAATGGGAATTTTCTAGATTGCCTGAATCATATTGTGACCCGGTGGACTGATAATTGTACATACTTACGATAAAATAGAAACTAGTTACTATAACTAAACCTTTAAAACACTATATTTTCTCTAGTGTAACCTCTTTATTAGATAGATTTACGCAGCTAAAATTATTTTATGTTTTATAATTTTAATTTTGTAGAAAAACTATTGTAAATCTAAAAAAAAATTGTCAAGTTTATCGGTGTGACAGGAAATCAAATTTCTAGGTAGCTATTTTATGGGGGGAAAAAGTCGGATGCCTGGATAAACTTCAGTCACCCGTCCTGAATTTGGTTTTCACTCTCCCTCTGCTGTCAAATATTATTTAATATAAACAGTACCTATATCATCATATAATTGTAATTTGTACATACCCCTGTTCTGTTTCTGAATGCTCAGAATTAATTTACACATTGAG
This sequence comes from Tuberolachnus salignus, assembly GCA_956483605.1. NCBI lineage: Eukaryota > Metazoa > Arthropoda > Insecta > Hemiptera > Aphididae > Tuberolachnus > Tuberolachnus salignus. Next base: position 13,177,042 of record OY101433.1, read on the forward strand.
ATTTCTGCGGGATTTCACTAATTTAAAAAGCTGTCTATTCAACCAAATGACCTTTTTTTCCCCGTCGGTCTTCTCTGGTTTTTTTCTGTTTTATATTTTACGAATAAGGCAAGCAATCCCTTGATTGCAAATGCAGATTTCCCTTTGACATAGCTGGTTTTTACAAGAAATATTCAGAATCAATTATCCCTTCATTAATCGCTCGATATTATCTTTGTTTCTTCTTCAGTTCAGACTTTCATATTCCATATTACAAGTGAAGTTTTCTTAAAACAAAATAATTCGAGTACTCTTTCACGAGTTGACAAAAATTTGTCGTATGGGTCGTGATATAAATTTGTCGTATAGTCGATAAGCTGCAGACTTTTTCGTCATAAGACACGAATATATCTATTTTGAACGCTATGCACCCAAATATTTGGAAATTTAATAGAACCCTACTAATATAAGAATAGCTATACCGTCTGAAAATGATTCAATATTTTATTGGGACAAAAACCCTTAGAAAACGGAAGAAATATAATGACACAGCTAAGAAAATAACCAAAATATGCCAATCGTTTAATAAACGAACATTTGATGAATATATGTCAGGGGTAGCTCATTAGTTATGAGTCATAAATTATAAAAATAAATATTGTTTTTTCATAATTAAATTATAATTTCTAAGAAAAATGATGATAAATTATTATTTTTTCATAAATTACATATTTTATTCGTAATTTATATTAATTTGCAATATTGTATTGCACCATAATAATTGTGTGCGTTTTGTATATTTATGTAGTTTGCTCATTTCAAAACATTAATATAAATAGGTAGATTTTATTAAATTTTTATTTGACGACAATAATTTAATAACCAGTTTACCAAACGGCCAATTTCAGGCGAACAATCTACTGTAAGGGGGTACAGTTAGTATCACGAGTATAATTTAGAATGTATCACTTAAAACTTTTACTTTCATTGTTTATATATGTTTTTTCGTGTGGATTTTAACCTAATGCAAATAATATTCACAACAAATGACATTTTTACTTGTACTTCTAACAAGTACAACATAATTAAGTACTAAATGTTAATATTTTATCTTGATAGACAATGACAGAGATAGTAAAATACTACAAGTACTTAAAACTAATATTATATTAATTTGTTTTGGAATGACAATTGGCAATTATTTACACTTTTATAAATTATATTAGACAAGTGAAAATAGTATAAGTTGGTTAAAAATAAGAAGTAAATTCATGTGTACATTTAAAACCCTACTTTTGTTCTTTTATTGTTGTAAAAGCTAACAAAATCTAAAATAGGACGAAAATTAGCGACTTTAAAAACCGTAAACTAATATAGTATTAGTCGTGTTTTTTTTTTTTCCATTGTACCCAAGAATCAACAAAAATAAAGCCGATGTATTGTCATTTGATCATTTGTTTTTTCATTTCTTAGAAAAACAGTAGGAAATCAAGAAAGATCGTACAAATAACCAGACAAAAAATTCGCATTTTCCAAGGTATGATGTGAAGAATTTGGAGTATTTTTACTATAACCAAGAAGGTGTTTTCCGAGAAAAAAAATCAAAAAAAGACTCTAGGGGTAAACTGTTGAGCATTTCGAAAATGTTTCAAATAAAGTACTTACCTAACGGAAAATAACTTATAGCTACACTCAGAATCGAAAAAAAGTAAAACGGAAAATGTAAGTTCTTAAAAGAGATTAAGAGATTAATGTTTTGCTGACTACAAAAGTGTACTAATTAAAAATTTAAAATAATATTAAGAAATTTAAAAAAAAAAATATATATATATATAGACAAAAATTCGAACTCAGTAGCAAAATGATGGCTTACGAGAAAATAACTCAAGACTAATTAATTAATCGTTGCATTGAAAATGAACAGAATTAGACTTTGTCTCGAGACAATGGAAGATAAATCGAGTTGAAAGATTTACGCGGAAACATTAAGTAAAAAATGTGAAGAAAAAAAGCACCGGCGATAACATTTCTATAAAATCAGTAAAATAATTAAATAATTTGCGATTTTCTCTAAAAATATGATAAAACAGGGCTCAGGTTTTTGATATTAATTAACCAAATATATATATATATATATATAATATGTAGTTTTTAGATACTTTTAAAATAAATGTTTTGTCATAATTTATATTGTCGGATAAATATAATTTTAACTTTCATACATTATAAAATAATTGATTATACCTATATTTTAAACTCTTTTATGATAATATATAAAACAGGACACGAATTAAAATAATTACAATATTATTGATTAGGGGAAAGTTATTAGCCCCAACATTTTTTTTTTTTTTTTTTTTGAGCGGGATAATGCTATTATTTTTACGCCGAACAACAAATGAAAAAGCGTGCGAGCTTAATAATTAATGGAAAGGGTCACTGTTGTAATTTATTGAACAGACCGTGTACAATAGTAATGTTATCCAGTGCAGGATATATTATAATAATATATACGACGACGGAGTCTAAAAAAGCAATTTTAAACCTTGGTCCAAAAAAAAAAAAAAAAAAGTATATATTTTCACGTACACGAATATAAAAATTCTGGCTGCTGAAATCTAATTAAAACAATATAATATCGTCGTATAGGTATTTATACAGGGTGATCGTTTAAAAACAAAAAAAAATAATCATTTACACACAACACGTTTTATTTATGGTTATAATATTCAAAATTATTATCGATTTAACGAGAAAACCGAGGGTGTTAAAAATAAATGTTCATAAGAACAAAATCATTAATTTTCACTTTTGAACATAGTTGTTTTGATTGTGTTTTGATTGCAAATGTCGATGATCTACATTCGACGAGTATTTAACCGACAAAAACGTCCGGAATTTACATAATATAATATTTTATTGTATACGTTATTTGACGGACAGCGGCCTGTTTCTCGGTTGTACAAATCCAGATTCGTTTGATTATAATATTTTATATACTGGCCCAGTGTGTTTACTCGGTGCGGTCTGTATATATTGTTTTCAATTTCTACCGTATAATAGCGAGAAAGAAAAAAAAAATATATTAAAACAATTCCCATTTCCCACGAGATTATATTATACGTCGCGATACTAGCGGTTTTATACGATTAAAGTTATATCTTTCGCGTCCGAATTTTACGATATCAAGTACAATATGTACGGGTAATATTTTGGTAAACGGAATAATAATATATAGAACATTACGCGGTAGACACGCCATATTGGTGTAGGGTATACACTTTATGTTCCGTCCACTCGACGTACCTATTAAAAATGGCGAACACACGCCGGCTCCACATTTGAATAATTGTATAAAATATATTGCCGCGTCCGTTCAGTTCGGTTGTCTGTTCGCATTCCGTCCACGCCAGTTCAGTCCATCGGCCGTCGACTATAGTTAAATCAACCGAAGACGGCAAAAATGCGTATTTAGGCCGAGGCGAAGTCATTTTTTTTTTTTTTTTTTTTTTTCAATGAGGCAACCTAAGTCCATTTGACCAACACACTTTACAACAACAACAAAAAACGTACATACGCGTATAAATACGTCAAATTTTAAAATTGTACACCTTTTTTTTGTAATTGTACAATTCCGTCCAGTGTTCTTGGGTTTAATATCGAAACTCTTTGTTATACAATAATAAAATTACTTATTGGATAACGAACTGAACTTACAACGAATAAAGCAATAGATACAAATAAGTTTTTAAATACAAATTCTTTTTTTTTTTTTTTTTTAACAAATTGACCATTGTTTGACAATAACACCTAACTTAATATCATCAATCGCGTATAATGGAGATAAAAATGTTAGGTACTATTCGCAACCATTGGTTGACCGGTAGACTATAACGGAATATTATATTGCTTTTACGAAAGACTTTTATTTTCGTTGCTCTGTAGCTATATACGTAAAATATGCATTTTTTTTTTTTTTTATGTCGATTTTGCCGACTCTAATACAAAGAAAAAAGTCCGATTGGCGGCCGACTGAGGGAAGTTTAGGGGTGCAAAAAATCTCCCATTAGTTTCGCCTCTGGTCTAGGCGACTGCGAACGGACTTCGACGAAACGGCGACATGAACGAAAAGGACCGCGACATTCACAACGTGCGATTAATTTCAAAACCTCGCAGATCACATTCGGAATGCGACCTAACCGAACAGAAACGGATCCGGCGTGCCCGTTCCTTTATTGTGATTAATATATTACGGTAGATAAAAGTCGTTTTAAAAAGCCATTACGAGTATATAGTTCCAAAAGAAATTAATTACAACCGTGCAATAAACGTTGGCCGATTCGCGTATATAGTGTCTATAGTGTACACGGTCTAGTAAGCTAAGAAAATAATGTTCCCGGCAAGTTTTTAGATTTCGTATAATACGTCCTGGGGGAACAACTTACGACCGGACTAAGGCCGAACAGAACGCGGATACTACGTAGTGTATATACTTGCGGGTAAAAAAAAAAAACTTTTCATCGACTTGTCTACACACTTTTTAAAACTATCTTTAAAAATAAAAAAAAATCTTAATTTACGCGCGGTGTTTCTTTTTTATGTTAGCCGCACCAATCCCCGCGGGAACGACCCCGCACGGAGACGTGACAAACGAGATTCTGAGTTTTCTCCCTGTAGTCTTGTACAACATTGTAGATACTACATAACTTATCACGATACGCTAAACAATCCGTACAATTTAAAAATCAAGTTTTCGTTTATCGAATATTTTCTGCGCCAATAAAATAAAATTCTACAATAAATAAATAATGATATACAGTTATGTTCTGTACGTACGCAATTTTAAAAAGAATTTTCACGAAATAACTAACGTAATAATTAGACATTTAATAAAAACCAACCTAGACGCAAGTGGACGCATTCTAATTGTACGTAGAATATTTATTATCATAATTAAAAAAAAAAAAAAAAAAAAAAAAAACACACATACACTATTGGTAAGTGGGGAATTTGAAAGGTAGGATATATAAAGCAATTAATTGATAAATTTAAATTGAAAATTGTATTAATTTGTAACTAAAAAATAGTTTATAATTGTTCAAGTTTTAACGAATTTCGTCATAAATTTGAACTCAAAATGACTGATAAAAATAAATTACAACACTTTTGTTGGCATTTAAAAATAAAGGAAACTAAAAAAAATCTCGAAAATTCCCGATAGCTAACTCAAAAACCACCACAATGTATTTAAAACTAAAGCACGTGTAGAAAGTGCTAATAAAAGTACTCGGTGTTAGTTTCAGGTGTCTGTGATTATTTTTCACCGAATCGCAACAAAATAACAAAATCGAAATTATCATAATAAACGATTATTGCGTAAATGTTCCGATTTTCCTCATTATTGAAAATTACAAGAAAATAGAAAAATCCAAAACACTCAGACAAAATTTGCGATCGGTAATCACCCCGGTGGTTCTGATCGTCGGAACAAGATTTTCGGTCGAAATGTTGTTTAAGGGCCAGAAAAAAAAAAAAAATACTGTACACCGTAGTAAAACCAAAACACACTGCTAGGAGGCGGCTCCGGACAGAATAAATTCAATTTCATCCGCCCAAATTATGATTTTATCGAAACGTTCGTGGTATTATGCCGAAGTGCGTTTTAATTTTGTTCAATAAAAATAATCGTTATAGTACAATAATCATAATTATAGTACGCGCATTGAACGTTCAGCGTTTATTTTTGTAATAAATATGAAAAAAAAAAAAAAAAAAAAAAAATGCTTTTTACATTACGTCGCAATACAGAATTATTTCAACCCGCCCCCGATGCGATATTACAAACGAGTTATGCGCTATGCGAGTTTTATGGTTACGCGCGCAAGAGACCGTCCAAATATAATAATAAATAAATTACGTTTTAATGGGGTCGGCTCGGTATATAATCATGATATTATAATATATGTACGAGGCTGCAATTGTTATATGTGGACGTTGTTTTTGAATTGGCGACGTGTCCACCGTTTGGTACCAACGAATATAATAATATAATATTATTATTATAAACCGTTACGTACATATAGAAATGAATCCATCAAAACGTTAATTGTAACGTTGATTGTAATATTGATTCGCTACGATGTAAATCTGTAAATGAACATACACAAAATATATACGTAAAAGCCAAATACACTCTACTGACTCGTCGGTGTATTGCAAATGCACTGACTGGGTTGAGAAACCCGACGTTTTGCCCACATGGTTTTCTTAATATAATATCAAAAAACGGGAGACGTGCAATAATAAGTAGAGATTTTCTGACGTTTCACCCGTAAATCGCGGAAATACGAAAAATCATTATGAAAAAAATTATTATGTTTATTGCCCCGCTTAACGGCTACATTGTGGAGTAATATTAATTGAAAATGCGAATTATTAAAGCAAATTGTTTAAATTGCATTTCAAACAGTAAAAACCAGACGTACTTCGCACAATTGCCGTAATTAGCACAATAGGGTGTAATTTACTGAAAAATATGATAAACTATTACAATAAAAAAAAAAAACGATTGTGAATGGAGCTATAGGTAAGTACTAGTATCGGTCGTAGTATTTTCTCTTATAGCCGCGAGCTAACCCAAAAATCAACAAAAGTAAAACCGATGTATCGTCAATTTTGTATTTTTTTTTAGAAAAACATTGGAATATCTAGGAATATGTTCAAATAGAATAACAATTGGTGAGAAATCTTACGAATCATTTAAATTTACGGAGCATTTTTACTACCGAAAAAGGTGTTTTCCGAAAGAAAAATAAACACATCTTAGTAAAACAAAATTCGCTATTGTATACACTCGAAATCCAAAAAAAAAAAACTGTAAATTAGTTTCTTATTATGCTACGAAACAAAATATATTGGTCTATTGAAAAAAACCGTCGTACAATATAATATTATTATATGGGGCGGGCCCCGATTATTGGCGGATTAAACGGTCATTTAGTCGGCAAACGCCGACGGGGCCCCTCTCCTCAGTAGGGGCTCCATCTAAATGATATAGTTAATTATTTTCAATTTTCATATCATTGTATTATATTCTTACGGCTCGGTGTAAAAAGTCGGTTTCACTTATCACGTTGGACGAAATCCGCGGACCGCAATGACGAGCTTCTCTGGGCAGGCGGATAATAGACGATAAATCTACGGGAGACCTATGAGAAATCGGTGTGTGAGGGGCACGAGATAAAGGTTTTTATCGGAAACCTCCGAGAATTATGGTATTATTCGCGTGTACTAGGTCTGTTCAAAAATTACCAGGATTTTATTTTTAATAATTACAAAAATGAAATTTCATATTATTTAAAGATATCTCCTTCAAAATACTCTCCTCCGGACGATACACAGTAATCCCGGTGATCTTGCCGGTTATCAAAAGTCCTTTGGAACTGTTCCAAAGTTAAAGCTATGGTTAAAGTTTAAGTTCTGTTGCCGCGTTTGCTTTTAATTTCCTCTACATCTCGAAACCGTTGTCCTTTAAGCGCAGATTTTAGTCTTGGGAATAGAAAAAAATCAAATGGGGCCTGATCAGGAGAATAGGCAGAGTCTGCGGGACCACAGCAATTTTTTTAACAGCAAAAAATTTACGAATCGACAGCGCTAAATGTGCCGGTTCATTGTCGTGGTGAACAATCGCGGAACGAATTTGGCAGCGCGACCCTTCTGATCTGTACGTTTTCCTGTAAAATTGCACGCAAGACTCAATTGAGATTCGATTTTTTAACTCACGAACGGTTCATCGGCGGCCATTTCGCATTTTTGTCGCAAATTGTCGCCACACCATCGTTTCTGGATGACGTCGACGGTCTTCCAGAACGTGGATCGTCTTCAGTTGACCGCCGACTGTCCTTGAAACGTTTAAAACACTCGAAAGTCACGAAACCACTTAATGAATCATCCCCAATAGCGGTTTTAGTCGTTTCCGTTGCATCATTTTTACCAAGTTTCAAGCAAAACGTGATGCACGCGCGTTGTTCGTCAATTTCGGACATGTCGAAAACGGCGAACGAAACAAACCGACTGGATTTAAACGAGTGTAATATTAAACTGTAATAAGATAGTGACTTGGAGTTTTGTTTAAAATATGCACTTATTCGCGGGTAATAAGATCTATTTAGAATTTGAAACGTTATCGTGTGTAGATTAGCCGTAATAACATTTGTCCTGGTACTTTTTGAACAGACCTCGTATAATAGTATAATATAAGATTGGCGGCGGCGGTGGCGGCGGCGCTACAAAGCAGGTATACCAGACGCGCATAATTCCTGTGGGATTTTCGGGGAGACGGTGTCGAGGAAGTTTTCCGCGATGCCCAAGGCCATTAGCGAATCACACCGGGGACTTCTAAAAACGAAACTTTTCGCCCTCGGAATTATTACCACTGCAGTGAATCCCGGAACGGCCGTTCGTTTATTATTACCGTTGCTCCGGAACCCCCCCCCCCCCCCAAAAAAAAATAAAAATAAAAAAAACAAATGTTGTCCGAGTTTATTTCCATTTTCGGTTATAATTCTCCGGCAACAGCATAGTGCGGTTCACCACCAATCTATGGCCATGTACAATAATTGTTATTATTCATAATCGATAATTATGACTAACACGCGGCGATAAAACTCTGTACACAATTTACGTATATTTCCGTACATTTCGTTTACATAATATTATATTCTATATATATATATATATATGCCTATACAAACTATATCGCTACGTTCCGGTAAAACATATTGCGAAATACGTTTACGTTTCGTTTTTCGGAATATCCACACGCAATCATATTATAGCCGCAGATGATTTCGTTTTTTACGACCGACTATACAAATTGAAAAACGACAACTCGATTATATATATATAAAAATACGATAATTTTGAATATTGTCACTGGTTTCGTTTAGATCACATTTAGAAACACGGATATTTCTAATGCGTTACTTCCTGCCCCGCGCCAATAATTCACGTACCGGACACGTTTATTGTTCGCCGCGAATTTCAATCGAATCGTTTCATTAATTATAATACGAGCCGCGAGCGGAAAAAATTAAAATAATATCCTGCGATACATTTTAAAACGTTACGGCATTATTCGATTTTGGCGTACGAAATCTACCGAAATTAAAACCGTAAGAAGTAAAAACGCCGGAATCGGAAGAAAACAAAAATTGTCATACCGTCACGTCGATTAGCGTTCTACCGCTGGGATAGAACTGTTGAAAATATTTTACTATTGCTATTATTATTGTACTGTATACTCACGAAAACCGGCGGGCTGCGATGCGATATTTTTGTCCAATATCATTCGATTTGTGTAGTTACAAATATTATTATATACACGCCGAACACGCGGCCGAGACACTTGTTTGAAAACGGTTTCGTGTAAAATATTTCGTGCGCACGGCGAAAATTTTTCGTGTTTGCGGGTGACAAAAAAAAAAAAAAAAAAAAACCGAAATAATTTTCGTGTACGAAAAAACAAAAAAAAAAAAAAAAAAAAACCCCGATACGGCGGCGGCCTTCGGAACAACGCGAAATCGCGAAAAACGAAAAATATTTCTATTATAATAAAAAAAAAAAAAAAAAAAATAAAATTATTATATTTAATATTGTCGCGATATCCGACGGGTGCGGGCGGGTTTAGGACGCGGTACGTTTAGGCCGCGGGGTCACGTGTTTCCCGGACGGTGTCGCGCCACTGACTGCGTGCGGGCTCGCGGTTTTTTCGCCCGCTGGGAAAAACCCTCAATAGGGGCTGTCGTGTTCCGGCGGCGCACGTAAGTTATTTCCGACGGAGGCGCCCGCCCGCACGCGCGCACACGCACACACACACACACACACGTACACGGCGTACACACGAAAAGCGCCTCCTCTGTGAATTATATAATTTATAATCGGTCCGCCGCACACACAACACCTATAAAATAATAATAATAATAATAACAATCGTATGCGGATGAAGACAAGTGGACCGCGGGCGTATAGGTGTAAAATAACCGTCATACATTATGTTCTAATAAACTATTATGCATGACCGGGGGGACAGCGAAGATACGATACGATAGCGAGACGAGCGCGGTGCAGCAACGATAAGATAATCGCAAATTATAACGTATTAGGTAACATATGAAAAACGAGCGAAACCCGGCGGACGCGGTTTTTCGTCCCGCGCCCCGGCTGCGGCAGGGAGTGCAGGGTCCGCGGCGACAAATGCCCGCCGCACGCGGATATCGTAACCTATTATTATTGGCGGTGCCCTAAACATAGGGTCGGAACACGCGCGGCCGCCGTTATTCGTTAGGTTATCCCGCGGTCCGTAGATCACAAGGCACGTTTGACACCCGGTCGGGGCTTTCCTCTTCAGTTTTCAATTCAACTTGCGTTGCAACATTCAGTTCCACTTTCACCTAGCGCATACCTCTGTCGAATGCTTCTATAGCATGCTTTTTCTCTGTTCACACCAGCGACGTCACGAAGTAGTCGTCTTCCAGCTTGTTTTTGATAAACATGTCGGGATTCACATATATTTCTCGGTGCCAGCGCGGCCTACTTAATTATTGCGAGTGCAAAAAAAAAAAAACGTAGGAAGAAGCGTTCTTTGTGGATTAAAAATGATTTAAAAACTCGACATTTCAGAATTATAGATATTATATATTTGTTGCCGTTCTTTAGAAAACTATGATCGCAAACTCTTTATTTGTGATTTTAATGCCACACTATGTTAAATTTGTTGCCCATCGCGACAATAGCACAATTTCTTTTAATTGTATTCGTGTAGTATTTATGGTTAGCATCCCCCAAGGTGGCTGGAACGATCTAAAATAAAATAAATAGTTAAATTATTATGTAAATAATTAAAATTTTTATATTAATATTACCGGTATTGTGAAACGTGCTGTTAGATTTTGGCCATGGGCCATATTTTGTTAAAACAAATACTCAGAATCAATATAATCAAAGTCAATGTAATCAATTAATAATATAATATAATAACAAAAAAAAAAAAAAAAAAAACTCACGGCGTGCTACTAAACGTATTCCCACCGAGCTCGGAAGACCGTGCGTTGTAGCATGCGTCACGAATACGCAGCCGTTCAACTCGAAGGGGCATGCGCTATTGCAAGTTTTTTCGTTCAACTCGTGGTGCGCTGTGACGCACGAAAAAACGCACGAGTTTAGAGTTCATACCTATAGAGTAAGTTTTATTCTTCGGTCGCCATTTGCCGGCGGTCGAATACGTCCGAGGAGAACACTGGCGAGCGGCTTGGCAAAAAGGCCGACCCCGGCTTATGCACCCGCCGCATATATAAATTACGTTACACGTATGGATATCGTCGCCGGATAAAACGGACGATATCCTTTAATACTGTATCCCGTGCAGAACACGGCTTTTTTTTTTTTACTTCTTTTTTTTATAAAGGCATACAAACGTTGATTTTTGTTCTCGCCCTCACCCTGGGGATACACCGTGTTTTATTTGCTTTTGGTCCTGTGCAAATGTAACAGTACAATCTAAGAGCCGTTATCATCGACGACGTAAACGTTGGTTTTTTTTTTTTGCCAACGGAGTTTATCAAAAATGTAATAAAATAAAAAAACAAAAGCCTGAAGCAAAGGTGAGCACCAACTAGTTAACAAAAAGTTTATTGTTTTTTTTTTTTTTTTTTACTCTTTTTATCGTTTACTTATTAACATAACCAGTTTAAGTTTTCATCGTATAAACTTTAACTTAACAGTTCATTTTTATAAACATCCAGTTAAGTTAACGCAGTTGAAGACGAATGACTTTTTTTCGTAATGCCAATATGGATTGGCTGTTAGTACTGCGACTACAATCTCAATAATTAATTGAGATGCTATTTCTATTTATTCCTTTAAATTAATGATAATATGTTGTTTGTTGTTTAATAGCGAAAATATAAAATTAATTTTTTATTAACTGAGTTAAGTTAATATTCGTTTGCATTTCAACTTTTATCTAAAGATATTTTTGTTTATTGAACTTGACGTAATTATTTTCATTGACTTGTCCGACTTTGGCTCGGAGTATTATATAAGTTGCGTGTATAAGTACGACCAGTTTCGATTTCAAAAATCGTCATCGATTATTTTTATCGAAAAACATATTTCGAGTTTATCAGATAACCTACCGACCGAAATTCGAACACAAATTACGTATCTATAAATCACGCATTTATATTTTGTAGACTATATCGCGACTGTTCTCAGTTACTTACTTACTATATTTTATAAATATCTACTAAAAATCGTGAACGAATTCGTAGTCTGGGTTTTTTTTTTTTTTTTTTGTGCCGTAAAATTTTCCGAACAACAAACGAATTAAGTTAGGGCAACTCCGAAGTCATTATTGTACATGTAAAGAAAAGTTAAACTCTATACCTTTAAATCCTTATCTAATTGGTGACAACCTATATAATATAAATGTATAGTTATATTACAGTAGGTATTCTGAATGCGTATTCAACTGAAGTCACAATGACTACCAGTTAATTGAAAAACTCCATTACCAGTCCTCGAAAACTTTCACACAATATAATAATATGTTAAGAGGGTAGGTATTCAAATCGTATACTTGCAGGCTGCTATATAGTCATACCTATTCACGTGCAAATAGGTGTTAATCTGATTGTTTGAACGTTGAATCTGTATAAATGAAAACGGATACAATTAAAAAGGAATATAAAGATTTAACGATCAATAGTTGAGCCGTTGTACCTTTAATATTATTTTTTGTTTTTGTTTTTTCATTATTGAATAAAATTAGTTTTGTTATGATCGTATTTTTTTTTTTTTTTTTTTACCTAATATCGTAATTACTCGAAATCGACCGCAAACTGAGGAAATGCTAATGTAACACGGTTCATTTATCGTTGATGTATATCGGTTTTCCTAACAAAATATAACAGCAGATGGTAAGTATGTAGATCAGTGTGCAGCGATAATGATGTCTGGGGGAGTATTACTCATCGAGGGCTGACGATCGGGTGGTCGAGTCCTCAACGGAATACACCTACCTACCAAATGTACAAAAATCGCTTTAAAAAATAAAAAATAAAAAATCTTAAAATCGATTGAAAAATGAAATAATATAAGTAGTTTTATAACAAATGTGTTCTTGTTCATTTTAACAATGAAATTTGTTTTTATTTTTAATTCGACCGAGTGCGTCTACTCTATTAATTATGAATAAAACGTACACTACTGATAAACTTTAACTCGAATTCGGTTTTTCATTCATAAAATGTATACACGGGTACTATATACATATTCCTTATTATACAACTTTATTTGTTTACTTAATAACATTCTCGAATTCGTTAACAATTCATTATGTGTTAGTTGTTTCAGTATTTTCCCTCGGGAACAATGTTTTTTTTTTTTTTTTATATAAATAATAAATTGCTCTAAGTACGATAATATACTGTTTTTATTTGGTTATATTTATATAGTAATTAAATATGTATACTGAAATATCAAAATACAAATTATTTATAAACTTACGTCAGTACGTCATAATAGGGTATAGCGTTTAGAGTATCCATTGTGAAAATATATCCGCAACGGTAAAGATTTAAACTAGGCATAATATTATAATTAATACTTATACGAATATTTCGAAACGATGTAGCCAAATACAAATATTATATTTGGATATAACACTCGCACTATTTCTATATTGTACAAAACAATACTCGTTTCTTATAGTTCGAATTTCTCTGGGTAATAAATAAAAAGCATACAAAAAAAAAAAAAGAAGAAAATCGAATGTTTAAAACTATTTGCAAATACAATAGCATCGTGAATTCGAGAAAGTAAAATATATACTGGAGCGATGGGCCCCCAGGTGTGCTCGCGGGAACAATGCTCCGCGTTTAGACCGAAATATTCTGGGTATACTTTTACAACTAGGCGATTTCTTTTTCTTTTAGCCAATAGGGATTGTATTTAAATCACCTTCCATCCAGAGTTTCAGGACTTTAGATCTACCGTTGAAAATATATAATATACTAGGATTACGTATATAGGACCATACACAATACATTTTGTCCAAAAATGTTTGCCTATATCTTCAATAACTCTAATGTTATATAGGGTCGATTTATATTAAACCCATTCGTCGTGGGTCTCTCGATTTTTTTTTTTTTTTAACGTACTCTATCCAATTTGTTATAGCTGTATAGAGCAGGGGTGGCCAAACTTTTTTTTGGTCACGATCTACTGAAAATATACTTCAACTTTGAGCATCGATTACCGTAGACAATTTTTGTTATTTTTCAATAACTATAATAATAGTACATACTATAATTATTAAGAAACATACTTGCATAAAGTGTGTACAAACATACAACGAGTATTATAAACTAATTACTAATTACTAAAAACGATATAAAATAATAAATAATAATTTCTAAAATCGAATTACTGAAGTCTAATTAACATATTATTTTGTTGATCTGGGTGGAAGTGTGACGTTGCATTTCGTTGACCAATTGGTCGTAATCTGGCGAATAGTTGCTGACTGCTAATCGAAGACACTACTCCAAATGGCCATCAGAGAGTGTAGCTCGGTATTCTGTTTTTATCATTTTCATGTGAAAAAATGCTGTTTCGCGCAAATATGTAGATCCAAAATATGTACGTAACTGCAAAGCTAAATTCCTCAAACACGGATATTTTTCTTCACTCAGTAAATGCCAAATATTTGTTTCAGAACCTCGAGTTTCGAGGAATATATCTGATTTAATTTTTATAATTTCATATTGAAATTTTGTAGAGTCCATGTCGACAAATTGCTTATTTGTGTAGAAATATTTTCAATATTGTCTGTTTCGGAGAAAGGAGAAGACATAAATGTAATAATCGGCTCTAATTTTTGAATATCTTTAAACCGTCTCTCAAATTCATTATACACTTTTTTAACCTCGGAGCAATATATTTCCACTGCCACTGTACATTTTTTGCTTTTCAAAAAAATCTTTTAAGTTTTGAAAATTATTCGAATTAGTTTCTTTTAACTGTGACTTGAATAATATCAATTTTGATTTAAAACCATTTATAGAACTTAATAACTCAATTATTGTCTCGCGTTTTCCATGACGTTCAACATTTAAAGTGTTTAAATGAACCGTTAAAATATATCTGTTAAAAAAGTCAAGTTTTGAAGCCATTTATTGTTTGTTAAACATTCATAATTATCGCCTCTGGATTTTAAAAACTCTACTATTTCAGGAAGTAAACACTAAAACCTCTCTATAAATTTACCACGGCTCAACCATCTGTATGCAGTAATAAATCACAATTTCTTCTAACTGTAATTTAAAAAGACGTCTTTGCAAGTTTCGTGAACGTATAGAATTGACAATTTAAAAAGCAATGTCCATTATACTACTCATAGTCAATATTTTTCCACACAATGCTTGTTGATGAATCACACAATGGAACGTTATAAAATTTGGAAAATTATTATTATTCTTACACAGAGCAATAAGACCATTATTTTTACCTCTTATGGCTGGAGCTCCATCAGTCGTAATACAAACTAATTTATACAATGGTAAATTTGATTTATTGACAAAATTAATGAAAGCTTGATAAGTATCCTCTCCTCGTATCGTAATTTTTATAGGGATTATTGTTAATAATTCTTCTTTTGAATTAAAATTTGAAAAAAATAATCGTATAAATATACATAGTTGAGCGGTATCTATTATGTCTGTCGATTCATCGGATTGAAGTGAAAAATAAACACATTAATTTATGTCGTTTTAATATTTAAACTAAATATTTTCCTATAGATTCAACCCTTCTAGTCAAAGTTTTACGAGATAACTGTAAATTGTTTATAGCTGATAAAATGTCTGATATATTTTTAAAATTTTCAAATAAAGCATTTGCGCCTTCTAAAAAAGCTTTTTTACTATTTCACCGGTTTGAAATGATTTTTTTTGTTCTTAACTAAAACATGACTAATTCGAAATGAAGCAATTGTTGCTGCTTTGGATTTTAAAACTGATTTAGTAAAAATCAATTGTTGTTTATCAATTTCAAGTTTCAATTTTCCTAATTGTTTTTTACGTACTTCAGTTTTAGAAGGGAAATCTATATCAAATTTTGAATGCGTAGTTCTAAAATGTCTTTCTAGATTACCTTTTTTGTTGTTGTGGATATTGTTATTCGACATATCAAACACATGCACATGTCTTTCTGCATTGTAAAAAAAAAAAAAAAAATCTATTTCCCATTCTTGGATGAAAATTATACGTTTTTTGTTTCTTATGTGCACTCATACTTTCTAAATTTTAAAGAACTTAAATGACCGAACGAACACAGTGAAACGAACGCGCGTGAACGATAAACATTTGACATACCAAACCAGAATAAAAGATTAAAAGATAAAAATTATACAGATAAAACTTTTTGACAGTTTGTTTACTACAACCTCGATTAATTTTCGTGCGCGTGGCCCTAAAAATAGATTCTAACATGATCGACCGACCGTTTGGCCGCCCCTGGTATAGAGTATTCTGTAAAAAAAAAAAAATAAAACAAATATTAAAAGTAAGCAAGCAAGTAATAATAATAATAAAAATAATTTCCTGCGTATGTAAACGAAAAGAATCGAAAATATCAAATTAATTACGAGTAGGTATTTTTATTTTTTTTATTTTTCTATCTATCTATATACTTAACGCAGCATATTTTAAAACTAAGCTTGCACCTTATTAAAATTTATCCGTGTTATTATTCGACTACCCACCGTGGTAAAGTCTCTAAAAACCGTAACGGTCGCCTGTCCTATATTACACACTCGGGCGTCATAAAAATCGCACATCTCTAAAAAATATGTTTCGAACGTGCGTGTAAAAACACGAACCAATACATTTAATATAAACAATATAGATATCATTTAAAAAGTACATTTAATGGCCTCCCTTCCGATAATATTTCATTATATTACGAGTATTGGGGACATTAGAAAAATGTACAAATACATACGAGGTATGACAATAAAATAACGAGACTTTCTAAATATAACCTAAACTATTAACGTTATCTATAAAACGATTATTGAAATATGATTAGAAAACACTTATGTAAAAGTACTATGAACACTGATGGCATCGATTCATTTTCTTATACGTTAGTAGCCTTGTTATTAGTGTGAGTTCGACTATACTGCCGAAAAATGTTAGATATAAAAATCGAACAACATGTGTTACCATTAAATTTCTTGTTAAATTAAAAAAAACTGCCGCGGAATCGTTTCGTATGTTATGTGAAGTTTATGGTGAAGAATGTTTATCAAGAGCTCGTGTTTTTGAATGGCACAAACGGTTTTGTAGTGGAAGGGAGGACGTCGAAAACGATGATCGTCCTACCACGTCTTCAACAAACGAAAACGTTGAAAAAATCGACAAAATTAATTAATCAATATTATTATAAAGAGGTAATTATTAATTAAATTAAGAGAACGTGTCAGAAAGAAGCGACCAGATCTATGGAGAAATGGCTGGGTTCTTCACCAAGACAATGCTCCAGCTCACAGTGCATTTTCAATTCAACGTTTTTTAACTGAAAAAAAAATTTCTGTACTTCAACATCCCCCGTACTCGCCAGACCTTGCTCCTTGTGACTTCTTCTTATTTCCTTATTATTTCTTTTCCCATTTTCAAACAGTTGATGACGTAAAAATGAAAACGGCAGAACTTCTAAAAGGGCTGAATGAAAGCAATTGGCAACACTGTTTTCAAGAATGGCAGCGACGTATGCAACAGTGTATTGATGCTGAGGGAAGGTACTTTGAAGGTGATAATCATTAAATAACATAACATTTTTAAAACAAACAACTTTTATTCAAAAAGTCTCGTTATTTTATTGTCATACCTCGTACTCCTACCGTATACTCTTATACTCTTGGGCTATAGAAATAGCAAACTTAAAAGTGTCAAATTTCAGATAATTCATTACGTAAACACTGGAAAAAGACATACGTGAATATACACTTTAAATCAGTGTCTACGGAACTGTGTTCCGCAAAGACCACGGGGATAGGGAGCGCCCGGTGGTCCGGAGGATCGGTCCGTTTGAACCGGGCCACACGGTGTCGCTCATTTTGGGAGCCCCCAGACCATTGGGGGGAAGCTGCGGTCGACTTCGCCGAGGCCGTCATCGCGGAGAAGGTGTCGGCAGAACGGCAACGCCAAGCCCTCGACGTCGCCGCCGGCGTTCATTTTAATAAATGATGGTGACCCGCCTCCCGAAGTATAGTGGTTTACGGCGTTTCCGGGAGGCGGGTGTTGATTGCCGGTTCAACCAAAAAAAAAAAAAAAAGCAACAAAAAAGAAAAAAGAAAAAAAAAAAAAAGTCCACCAGTAATACAGAGGCGTGTCCAGCGGGTAGGCCTGGTAAGTCCGGGCCTACACTGGTTTATTTTTTTTATACAAGATCCCGAGTCCACGGATTGATATTTAAATATTTCTTTTATATATTTACACCACATTCTTATGTCAATCCTGATTCTGCACACCTCGACAACATTGCCAGATTTCTTGATAGTCCCTTACCAATGTCTCTCCCAGCAAAACACACCACCCCAAATGAAATCAAACACTTAATTAGCAAATTAAAACCAGGGAAGTCACCTGGATATGACTTAATTACAAACAAAATATTACAACACTTACCCAATAAAACTCTATTACTTCTCACATTCATTTACAATTCTATGTTAAGACTCTCTTACTTCCCTCAAATCTGGAAATTTTCAATAGTAATACTTATACATAAACCTGGCAAACCCAAACACCTACCGTCATCCTATAGACCTATAAGTCTACTACCAGTTTTAGCCAAATTGTTTGAGAAAATTATCCTCAAAAGAATTAGACCACTCATACATTCAAACAATATAATACCCCACACACAATTCGGTTTCAGGACATCTCACTCGACAATACATCAAATACACAGAATAACTGATAAAATTCAAACTTCATTTGAAAATAAAGAATACTGCCCAGGAGTTTTTCTAGATGTGGCTCAAGCCTTTGATAGAGTTTGGCACGATGGCCTCCTATATAAGTTAAAATTATTCCTCCCAGCTCCCTACTATCTAATAATCAAATCTTACCTTTATGATCGCACATTTGCAGTTCGACAGGGCGACTCAATATCCTCCTACTTTTCAATATCTGCCGGTGTTCCGCAAGGAAGCGACTTATCACCCGATTTATTTAATATATATACATCAGATATTCCAAAAACAGCTAACACGACCATAGCAACTTATGCAGACGATACAGCTATACTCTCCTCCAATTCAGACCCCATTCTATCTTCAAACTATCTCCAAACTCACCTCAATTTAATAAACGCCTGGGCAACCAATTGGAGAATTTTAATAAATCCCGATAAATCTTTCCATGTGCCATTTACACTGCGGAGAAACAACCTCCCCTCGCTTCAACTTCAAGGAGTCGACATTCCTACATCGAATCAGGTAAAATATCTGGGAATATTATTAGACAAAAGATTAACATGGGGACCGCATTTAAAGTCCAAACGTAAAATCCTTAACAACCGCCTTCATCTACTTAGGCCAATTCTCAACTCCAAACTATCAATACACACAAAGTCCACACTGTACAAATCTCTCCTCAGACCCATCTGGGCGTACGGTATGCAAATCTGGGGGTGTGCCAAACCTTCGCAAATCCGCACTATCCAAGCTTCCCAGTCCATCACTCTCCGGCTAATAGCTTCGGCACCTTGGTACGTAACAAATGAAACTTTACACAAAGATCTAAAAATTCCAACAGTTAACCAACTAGCTAAATTGTACTATAACAGATTTCACTCTAAACTGCAACACCATCCCAATCCTTTAGTCACTCACCTAGCATCACGTACTCTTCCTGACAACCCACCGCGCCGACTCAAAAGAAATTGGTGCCGTGATCTATTAAATTAATTAATAAAAAAAAAAAAATAAATAAATTATTAGAGGGTACCATCGCTGGATGATTTCCCTCATCATGTGATTCATGTTATTTTTTTTTTATGTATGTATATAGTATTATATCAATTATCAATTCTGCTTATTGTAAATATTATACAGATTGTAGATTTTAAATTAATAAAATAAAAAAAAAAAAAAAAAAATATTTCTTTATGAAATGGTGGAATACGACATAAGACTATGCACGCATTAAGTACGCTGTTATTACTGACCGTGTTATTAATTACATCGACGACCGGTGTCAAAAGTTATAGCACTACGATTCAAAATGTGCGCGTTGGTGTACATTTTACAGCGGTAGATAGTCTACTGAGTGAAACGAACAAAAGGTTTGCCGACAATTGTGATTTTCTAACTGGCAATATCTGTAGGGCATGGAACGGTTTTGCGAAATTTTTTTTTTATTATTTAAAAATGTTTATTTACAATCTATATTTAATATAATACAATAAGTAAATTTGAGCAATTAGAGTTTTTGACATGAGTTCACGTGATAAGAGAAAATATCCAATGGTATTACTCTTCAGTTAAGATTAGGTAGAAAAGAAAGGTAAAAAAAAGAATATACTAAAAACTAGGTAATAATCAGAGTTCAAATTTATAGACCATTATTACTTTTTTTTTTTTTTTTTTAGGATAAGAGGTCTCTAGACCATTTTCTTTTTAATCTACGGGTTGTACCGGGTAACTCGATAGTGGATAGATTGGCGATGAGGGGGTTTGGGTGATGATGTAGTTTTTTGTGAAAACGTTTATATAATTTTGAGGCTTGATCAGAGATGATCAGTGATATGTTAAGATCATTATAGAGAGTTAAATTACTTGCATACCAGGGGGCATTGGTTATTATTCTGAGGGATATTGATTGAAATGCTTGTAGATTTTTTAAGTTGGAATTTTTGGCAGCTCCCCAAAAGTGGATTCCATAAGTAGCTATAGGATTGAGGAGTAGTTTGTATATTAGTATTTTTTTCTGAATTGGTAAGTTGGATTTTAATAAAGGACGCAGTTGATGTAGTCTGTGATTTAATAATTTTCTTTTTGTTTTGATGCGAGTTGTCCACGTGAGACAGTCTATCCAGATACATCCCTAGATATTTTACTATTAGTTCAGACGGTATTTGTCTAGTCATTGATGTTTTTGCGAAATGATAATTTAATTTTAAAATATACCTTCGCCCACCGTCACGGTCAACCCCCACCAGTATTTGCAAACAACAATCCTATACCGAACTCAGACTCGGCCAAATATCTTGGTCTAGTTTTCGACAAACGCCTTACTTGGCCCAAGCACATCCACACAACTAAGTTAAAATTAAACAAACGTCTCTACCTTCTCAGACCCATCCTTGGTAAGTTCTCTAAACTTTCTCTCGAAACCAAAATTCATATCCACAATCGTCTTCTTAAACCCATCTGGTTCTACGGTGTACAGCTCTGGGGCACTTCCAAAACATCAAACACACAAAAAATTCAAGTGTTCCAATCAAAAATCCTCAGACTCATAACTAACGCTCCTCCTTATATCTCAAACCACACCCTTCACACTGATATCTCCATATTCCTAAAGTCACAACCACGGCCAAACTACACTATTCCAAATTCAGAAATCGTCTGCAAAATCATACCAATCCCCTTGTTAAAAATCTTCTTTCCATCTCCGTTCCTGGAAACTCCCCCCCCTCCCCAGAAGATTGAAACGACAATGGCCCAGAGATCTAATAAACTAACAGCATCATAATACTTTAAGTATTCGGTAATTTTACGTCGAAGTGCCTTCGTTGGATGGTTCTTCACTCACGTCCCTCAAGCCGTTACACCATACCATACCTAAAACATATAAGGAATGCTTATTATACTGCATTAATTGTATAGATTGCATAATTTTCTAAATTAAAAAAAAAAAAAAAAAAATCATTACGAAGACGATGAATATTTCTAAAGTAAAGCATATAAAATTACACGTGCAATGGCGAGCTCTGGTAATAACCCGAAAAAAACCGAAATTGATAAGTTTTGATAAGCGTGGTGATAAAACGGTCCGTGCTGATAACGCGGATATACATCAACAATAATAATATTGTAGTTGTCGTGCAATCCGGTTACAAGCACGGCGATAAACTTCCTCTTCAACACGGATACAATGGAAAACAAATTGATTTGCGTACCCGGTAAGTTATCGTAAAAATAAATTATAATTATCGTACTCTTAAACATGTTACTGGTTAAGACTTAATTTTAATTTCAATTGCACCAGTCTACTGGTTTTCTTCTTTTTTCTTCGATAACCAAAAGGTATTTTCTTCTCGATTATGTATGTTTAAGTAAACAAATCGAAGTAAACCCATCACTTACTTATAAAAATCGTTCAGTCAATATACTTCTTTCGCCGGATTCATTTCATATCGGTCTGTGATGTTTCGCGTTCAAGCAACACCAATTCAAGCAATCTCTTCCATCAAAACTTTATTTCAAATATTTCACCTGTACTGCCGGTATGGTAATTTTTATATAAGAATTGTATTAATTTCGCTCGTTGTCGTGCATTTATAGAAGTATAGATCAATTGTATCTGTCTCGATCTTCAGCAAGACCAAGTCGATCATCAATCAATCTGCCTCGTCGTTTTATAATGCAATCGCCATGTACTTAAATACCAACAATTTATATTTTACCTCCGACGAGTCATAAAATATTTAAATTTACATTTTACTTGATAAACAATTTTGAAAAATTCAGATGTTTAAAAGATAAAAAAAACAACCTATTGTAGTCAACAATAGCTCTTTAGTACTATTAAAAAAAGTTTGACATGTCATGTTTGAATCGAAAATGTACCCTCATGAAAAATGACAATAAATATTTGAATTATTTTATCAACATTATTTTTACACTAATTGTATCTAAACTTTTTTTTTGCACAATCTAATAATGTTTGAAATTCAACATTTTTTTCTTAAACACTAGATAATATTTCTTTGTATATAGGACAAAGACTTTGTCGTCTAGATGCAACACATACTCCCGGAAAAGGAACGTACCAAAGGCAAGATTACATTTATTCCAGTTTGGCCGGAATCGTGAATGTAGATGACACAAACAAGGCGAGTAGATGTTTATTAAATTGTAATGCTTTGACAATTTACAATTGACTACTCTTTTATTTAGATATCTGTTGTGAATATTCAGAGTAAAGATCAGACAGTTGTTCCTTCACCCGGGGACGTTGTGACAGCTATGGTATTATATCAACACTACATAATTTAGATTAAACTATCTAATAATTTATTGTTTTTATCAGGTAACAACAATTAACCAAGATATGTGTAAATGTCTAATTACAACGGTTTGCGGACATGAGCTGAATGAAACGTACAGAAGCAGTCTTAGAAGACAAGATGTACGCACCAAAGAAATCGACAAAATTGACATGCTTCTGTGTTTTAAACCAGGAGACATCATTTTGGCCAAAATTGTGAGTCGCTAGTTGTATTTATATTTAAATTACAAAATAATAATTGGTAATATTATTATTATGTTTGTCTTATCCAGCTGCCAATGACTGAAGCTCATACCTTTAAACTGACGACTGCTGAAAATGAACTTGGAGTAGTTATAGCATGCAGTGAATATGGTAAGAATTATTTGGATATTTGCTGCTCTGGTCCTTAAATTTATTTTACTGATCAATATTATTTAACTTTCAGGTCACCCAATGGTTCCAATAAGTTGGACTGAAATGCGGTGTACAAAAACAAATACAATAGAATATAGGAAAGTGGCTAAGATTATTGGAGATGACAAAGAACAATAAAAAGCTTAATTAACCATATCATTTTTAATCAAACACATTAATATTCAGTGTAATAAGATTATTTTTAAAAATGTTTATACTTTATAATATATAAAAAGCTTAAATAGAAAAAAAAATGATAACAATGGTGTAATTCATTTTTATTTCAACTCTAAGATGAAATAAAATATAAAAAAAATGAATGTCAAGAGGCTTGAGAGGAGGATGACTTAACTTCATTTAATTTCTTCATTTGAGCAAGGTTGTAGAATTCCTTCAATTCATCTTCAAAAGAGTTTCCAACATCTTCATCAATAAGTGGTGGCCTAACAGCGGGCATCTTGCTGGCATATGAGTACCAATCAGTTAACCACTCATCATCTAAAATAATTTATAAATTATATTATATTGCAGTTAATATAGTTTTTGATTGTATTATTATGAACATGTGAACTTTGTGAACTACCTAAATCATAATATGGAGTTAGAGTTTGTTTCCGCTCGCCAAATCTAATATCCAACTGGATCTGACTTAGATCATCATTTCCGTGATTTATCGCACGTTCAGCCTCTGATCTATCTGAATATGTAACAAATGCATAATAAACACGAAAGCTGAAAAGAAATAAAAATAAAATTGTATAAAATGAATTACAAACAAAAATATTATCAAAACTATAAAATAAAATCTTAATATATATATGCAATACAAATAAATAAAAAAAATGTGTAAAAAATTAAAAAACAAACTCTGGAGTATTAGGGGTGGGGAGCCTTCCAAAATTCAACAATGTTTAATTAAAATCATAATATATATTCCAAAACCCAAAATCATGTTCCAAAATTCCAAATTAATAATTCCTATCAGATCATATTTGCCGTGATTCAAATTTAAGCCAGTGACAAAGTGATTATCATATTTGATAACATAAAAATGGAATTTTGCAATTCTATGATTATTTTTTATTATCCAACACAATCTAAATATTTTGGTATTCAGTAGATCCATGGTTTTGTTGAATTTTCAATAGCAAGGTTATATAGGTTGTGTAAATATGACCAGTTTTCATACAAAAAAATCAAAATGAAAAATACATTGATAAAAATGACCATTTTTTTTACATAGAGAATATGATAATTTTATTAAGAGATTGTAAAAAGAAATATTATGACAGATTTAAGATGTTATAATTTAAAAAAAATTGGTACAGAACAGGGGTTCTAGGCCAACTAGAAGTAACGCGAACCGCACAATAAAATGAAAAATATGCAAGATCCAAAAAATAAAATACAAAAAAGGTTCTTAACCCATTGACGGACACAACTGTATGGAACTCATTTTACATCTATAAAAAACAATTTAATACTCCAAATTTGCAATTTTAAGATTTTTGTAATCTACTAATAAAAATTTTGATAAAACTTCTAAAAAATATAACTGCAAACGAACTATTTCTACTTAAAAAATATTCATCCAAACCTCCAGTAACCAATCACTACCAAAGAAATATTCAGTTACCAGTAAATTATAAAAGAAATACTTATTTCAAAAACTGCATCCAGTGCTACAACACATACAAAACTAGAAAACAAACATCTTTTCAGTGCAATCAGTGTGCAAAACCACTTTGTTCAGGACGTTGCTTTGAAGTCTACCACAAAAGACCGAAGATTTTGTTCAAGTTTGACACTTTTTTTTTTTTGTTAAATAAATTAACTAATATGTTGAATATTGTCATAATAATAAATATATTGTTCACTTTAGTATAATTGAAATAAAAATATAGATATCTTTGTTTTAGTTTACGAAATATTTTATAATTTGGGTGCATATTTAAAAATAAAAATATTACTACTATAGCAGTAGTTTTAGTTTTTTCGATGTATGTATAACACTACTGCTATAACAGTAACAATTTCATTACTGCTATAGCAGTAATTAAAAAGTGCGTTCTTATAGGTGGTTTTAGAGATTTCAAAAAATGGTAAATGACCATCAATGTGTTAACTATCATAATCCAGATTTCAAGAAACTAAAAAAATTGAACATACAAAACAAATAAGTTCATCAAATGTAAATTTGAAATGGCCACCCCGGTATAGAATATTATTTTTTAAAAACTGTGTGCATTCAAGATGTTTTTAAAATTATATTCCTTGACCTCTTTACAAATATGGTACTCCTTCAATATTCGACTAATGTAAACATTGTCTTGGATATTCAAAATGTTTAAGGTTATTATTCATATAAAAATCAATAGAATGATTATTTTCTTAAAGATACCTAGCAAAATTAGAATTAGAAGCTTTCATCAATTTAATTTTTATAAATATACTATTTTATTTAGTATTAAAGTTCCCCTTAGTTTTACCAATTTAAAATTTATTACAATTACATTTAAGTCTAATTATTTGAAAAACTTCTTAAGCGTCTTAAACAAATTATTGAAGAAAAGTAACGTATTCCAGATCACCAGTTTGGATTTTGTAGAAAATGCTCGACTATTGACCAAGTTTTATCGCATAACAAATGTTATCAGCTTTTGACAAAGTTTGGCATAAAGGCCTATTATTAAAACTACGTGAGCAGCTCCCGCACACATGGTGCACACTCCTCAAATCATATCTGACTAAAAGACATTTTCGCGTTAGATACGAAGAACCGATAACTCAATTTGCCCGCAAACATGCAAGGCTGGAACTTCACACAAATACAGCTGCCATACAACTCGCAAGATATTAGACGACTAAAAAGACAAGCCATTTGACTTGATCTAATTATTAGAAGTAAAACCCCACACTAGTTTTGTATATATATTACATTTGTATGTATTAATACGCCTACTGATTTATATTTATAAAGATTCTTTCTTTTATTGTTTAAATAAAAATGCCTCTAGGCAATCTATAAAAAAATAAAAAATTACATTTAAGTTTATATGTCAGCATTATCAAAACTAGGAAATATTTTTGTGAAGTCCTTACTACTATATGTTTTAATTAATAATATTATCATTTGAAAATAAAGTAATATTTACTCAGGTTTCTTGTGTAGTGTAAGACACTGTATTATGCCAAAATCCTTAAAACGTTGGAATAGATAACGCTTTCCATATTTGATAGGTATTTGTCCAACATATACAACTTTTTTCTGTTCTTTTGACCTGCGCATTTGTAATTTACAGTAACAAAATGTATGGAACACACACATTTTATAATGCAATAATTATACAAGTTTATATCCCTATTACCTTGGATTAATGTTTCGCATATTTTGACCATATGGTCCGCCTTGATGTAGGTTATCGATTCTGTTGCGATTATAATAATCATCCAAGTTTGAAAATCGATTTGATTTATTGCAATAGTTAGCCCTTAAAATTAAGTTAAACATAAATATCCATTTTACCCATTTATTATATTAATTATTCTAACCTTGATGAAACGCGATAAGATGAATGGACTCTAATCGGGTAGCCTCTTTTTTGAAACTTATCATCTCTTTTTGAGTTATCTTCATAGGAGTATCTTCCTTGGTTTCTATTGTTAAACATGTTTGAATTGCTTGAAGTATTTTCAACTAGAAATAGAATTAAATGCATAAAATATTTCTTTAGTATAAGACTTTAGAACTATCTGGCGGGAGAATACTGTTATTACGGAAAATTGGTATTTGATTACTTATTTAAACATTTTTAGATTATAGCCATTATCAGACCACTTATTATAGAATTTTTATCATGGTTGTAAACCTGTAAGCACGGTTTTATAATCCACAGAAAAACACGGGCCTATGTTTAAAATGTTGAAACCAAAATTCAAAATGAAAACATTTGTAAACAACAATATCATAATAATAGGTTAAATTAGTGTTTTCATATATTATCTAAGAGTATTTTAAACTCTATACATTCATACATGGCTAGATTATAAAGCCATGCTTTCAAAGTCGCCAATGAATGTAGACAAACTAAAGTAATGTAATAATAAATATGAAGTAAATAATAAATATAATAGTAGATAATCTTAATATTTTAATAAAAATAATGTATTTATTAATAACTAACATTATTAACGTTATATAAGGTACCCAACAGATTGACAGAAAATAGGTATAATAAATTCATAAATACAAGGCATGTCCAGAAAGTAAGAGTACTGAAGCTGGTAGGGAATTTGCTTTTGTTGTTGGTGACACTATCGTATAGTATGACTATTCAGCTTTAAAACAAGACAAGAACGAGTTCAGTATGTTGAAAACTGAGGTAAAAGCAGTAATTTTTCTCATGAAACATGACAATCGATTCTGCCACCAAGTGCAAAATCAGTGCTGTCATCCTTTACCTCGTTGCAATCTCTACTCGAAATTTTTAATGAAGAACGGTTAATGGTGAAGAACATATGAATCGTACAAGCGGTGTAGGCAGTTTATAAATGGCCGTACGAATGTGCTTGACAATTTTAGTGGGAGACTGTTGATTTTGACTGAAACTTGTGAAAAAAAGTCGAGAATGTGGTCCTAAACGATTGCAACTGTAGGACAATTTTGGATGGGATGTTTTGAACCACCCCTTCATTCCCTCTACCTGGTGCTTAAAGATTACCATCTGTTCAATTCCCTGAAGATGCACATATGTGGAAAAATTTGCAACAGACAAGGAGGTGAAGAGGATGGTCGGCAAGTGGACGAAGGTGCTGCGAGTTCTACGAAGTAGGCATCAAAAAATTAATTAATCTCCTACTTAACGTAGGATGGTGACTGTAGAAAAATAACTTGCATATATACTAATGTAACCACATAATATTTTTTATTTTAATACAATTTTGTAAAGCCTACAAAAATTGAGTACACTTACTATTTGGATGTACCTCAAAATAGTTTTATTTATAACAGATAATTATAATATTTTATAGTTTCAATTTTATTTTTATTTTTCTAAGATTTACATGAGTATTATTTTTCTTAATTTTTTGGACTTTTTTTCAAATACGGACAGATTAATATTTTTCCAACAGTACATTCTCCTTGCTTAGAAAAACCACCCAATAGATTACCAATACATTCCCAACAGTCCTACAATATTTACATAATATTATAATACTACCAATGTTTTCTTGTGGGCTGCCCTTCATCAAACTTGAGGTCTTGGCAATTTCAGATGCTAAACATACAAAAAAATATAAATTAGAATTATTAAATTATAGTGTGTATTACAAAATTGATTAACATTACCAAAAGATGATGGTAGAAGTTTTTTGATATATTCAATTTTCATTCGCTTTTTTTGCAATTCTTCATCCTCTTCACTGCTCATATCTTTGCCATTAGTAACAGAACGATCTCCCATTTTTCGTTTTTGACCAGTAAAGTATTCAGCTGTATTCCGGTCAAACTCCTTTTTTACATCATTATTATCATATGTTCCAGAAAATTGATCCTCTTTTTCTAAAAAAATATACAAAATTTGTTTTTAAGTTATGAATTTTTGTACATATTAATCTATACACATATTACCTGAAGTGATTGTTAAACCTATATTTCCTCTTTTAGCTCTAAACTCTTCCCATGAAATCTTCTTTTTTTCAGTTTCCGAATTCATTTCAGTTTTAATTGCAGGAACCATGTTCTCTTTTTTTATAATAGTGATTTTCGGGACTTTAATATTTTTATTATTTTCTACAATACGACAAATATCATTTGACCTAACGTGTTTTGTTTCATATTTTCCAATCATTACACCAACATTTTGTTCAAAATTCTCATCCATGTACACAGGTTCTTCTTTAATATAAGGTTCAACTTTCACGGCCAATTGATGACTGGCAATATTTTTTGGCTCATTATAAGAGTTATATACAAATTGTTGTACATCATTTTTTTCTGTAGCTTTTGTATAAGTTGTGTTATTGCCACAAAAATTTGGAACAAAACTTAATAAAGATTCTTCAATTTTGACCGAATTGTGACTGTTGGTTGTATTTTGTAGTAAATCACCAGTAGAAAATGGTACTTCTACTTCATCAATGTTTTGTTCAATATTATAATTCATATACAAAGGTTCAACTTTAATACCGGGTTCAACTTTCACAGATATTTGATCATTACCATGAATATTTGGTTCACCAAAAAGGTTGCATGAGAAGTGTTTAGCATAATTGTTTTCAGTTGTTTTTGTAGAAATGTTGTAATTGGTTTGATGTATTGGAGTAGAAGTTTTTTCAATTTTTACTGAATTGTGACTATTGAAAGTATTTTGGAAATTGTCAGAAGAGAATGATTGTAAATTTATTTCATCAATGTTTTGTTCAATATCATAATTCATGTATAGAGGTTCAGATTTAATAATAGGTACAGCGTTCACCAATATTTGATTATTACCATGAACTTTTGGTCCACTAAAAGGGTTGCATAAGAGTTGTTTATCATCCATTTTTTCAGTTTTTTTTGTAGAACTTCTGTTGCTTCTATGATGTTTTGGAGAAGTTTTTTCAATTTTTACTGAATTGTGATTATTGAAAGTATTTTGGAAATTGTCAGAAGAGAATGATTGTAAATTTATTTCATCAATGTTTTGTTCAATATCATAATTCATGTATAGAGGTTCAGGTTTAATAATAGGTACAGCGTTCACCAATATTTGATTATTACCATGAACTTTTGGTCCACTAAAAGGGTTGCATAAGAGTTGTTTATCATCCATTTTTTCAGTTTTTTTTGTAGAACTTCTGTTGCTTCTGTGATGTTTTGGAGAAGTTTTTTCAATTTTTACTGAATTGTGATTATTGAAAGTATTTTGGAAATTGTCAGAAGAGAATGATTGTAAATTTATTTCATCAATGTTTTGTTCAATATCATAATTCATATATATAGGTTCAGGCTTAATAACAGGTTCAGGTTTAATAACAGGTTCAGCGTTCACAGATATTTGATTATTACTATGAACTTTTGGTCCACTAAAAGCGTTGTATAAGAGATGTTTAGCATCATTTTTTTCAGTCTTTTTTGTAGAACTTTTGTTGCTTCTGTGATGTTTTGAAGTTGAAGTTTTTTCAATTTTTACTGAATTGTGACTATTGAAGTTATTTTGTAAATTGCCAGAAGAGAATGATTGTAAATTTATTTCATTAATGTTTTGTTCACTATCATAATTCATGTACAGAGGTTCAGGTTTAATATCAGGTTCAGCGTTAACAGATATTTGATTATTACCATGAACTTTTGGTCCACTAAAAGAGTTGCGTGAGTGGTGTTTAGCAAACCTTTTTTCAGCTTTTTTTGTAGAACTTTTCTTGCTTCTGTGATGTTTTGAAGTAGAAGTTTTTTCAATTTTTACCGAACTTTCAGAGTCAGTTATATTTTGTGATTCGTCAGAAGATTCTACTTTAATTTCATAAACATTTCGTTTAACATTATTGGTATACACAGTTTTACGTTTAAAAATACAAGGTTTAACTCTTCTTGGTATTTGATCATTATCAAGATCGTTTGGCATAATATTGTATGACGAGGGTTTGACATCACATTTTTCAGTAGCTTTAGTAGAAATAATTTTATTGCTTTGACGTTTCGATGATCTTTTTAAAACGTCTTCAACTTTTACCGAATTGTGATTATCAGTTGTATTTTGAAAATTATTATCAGAATAACTTGGTTTTACTCCTGTATTAACAATATTCTGTTGAATAGTATTTATGACATCTTTTGTTTTTTGTTTTACAGTTTGTCTTTTAACTTTTGCTGACTTTTGATTATCACCTATATTTTCTGGTTTATCAAAAGGCTTGTATACAGGTTGCTTAACATGTTCAGTATTATTTATAAATGTTCCATTACTTTTTAGTTTCTTAGCAAAAATTTTAAATGATGGAGGATCATTTTCTACTTTTACTAACCTGTGACTATTAACTTTAATTTGTGAATTACCTTGAGGATGATTTGATTCTATTGTTAATGGAGCAATGTTTTGTTCAATGATACTATTGTCATTTTCAGGTGCAAAATTTACAATATCAATACCAACATTAACTGTTCCACTAATAGGATTCTGTATAAGATTTGTATCGTTTTCAGAAGTTTCATTAATGCCTTGGTTTGAAATAGAACTTTCTGATGTTGGCAAAATACTGTCTTCAGTCTTTAATAAGTTTAGATTAACAATAGCACTTTGTGAATCATGGACAGGATAATAATTTGGTTCTACTATCGGCTCAATGTTTTGATTAATAGTATTGTCGACATCAGGTTGTGAATTTCCAAGGGCTGTTTCAAGAGATATTTGTTCAATACTAAAATCGCCTGTATCATAGAAAGGGTTGTATATAAGATTTGTGACATCGCGACTTTCAGTATGTTTTATTAAAGTCCTATTAATGTGTCGCGCTTGAGAATAAATTCTCGTAGATGAAGGAAAGCTTTCTTCAGTTCTTCCTAATATATTACTATCAGTACTAAATAGTGATTCATTAGCAGAAAAGCCTAATGGTTCTTCATTCTCAATTTTAATTGTAATTTGGCAGTCTTTATTTTCTGCAAGTTTATATTTAAAAGTAATAATATTATAATATTTATATTAATAATGTTAAATCCTTATTACCGTGAGAACTAAATAGTTCTTGATCAAAGAGTTCAGAAAAACTCATATTTTTACAGTCGTCTAGAAGTCCAAATCCGGCATTATATTGATTAACCCTAAACAAAATTATGGTATACTCATAATAATATATTATAACCAAATGATTAAAAATAAACGGTATAATTTCATGTATATGTAAAATGTACATATATATCATAAACCTAATTTTAAATCCATTTAATATGGAAGTACAGAATACATTTCCAATAAAACATAGAAATTGCAAAATATCAACTAAAAACTTAGAGATAATAAATAGTATAGTAATTAATAACATATAAATCCCAAAATCTTAATTAACAAAAACATAATATATTACGTAGACAATAAACTACATTTATTGATTAATGGATTGGGTGAATATATCTTTAGATCATTTTTTTTTTTCTGTAAATATTTATAGATCACTAATTTATGAGCCAAAATAATCGTGTTTTAGTATTATTGAATCAACAATAACACCCCTAATGTTGCACATTATGATGACAGTAAATCACGATAATGGTAATAATAACAAAGTTTAATTTTTACAAAATTGAATTAAATTATACATTAATATGTAAAAAAATAATAATCATCATCATAGAAAAATTAAAAATACTTGGAAAACAACAACATACTATAATTCAATTTTTGTTTTAAATAAATCTAATATATTTTTTTATCGATTTTAATTACTCTAAGATAATAGTAACTTATTATAACTATTGTTGTTATTACCATATTAATGTTCTAATATTACTATATTTCTAGCAGGAAATATAGTAGGTCCTAAAATATTTTAAGTCCTATCCACGAGGGGAAAAGTCCTAAATATTGAATACATTAATTATCTAGTTTAAAAAGGTATGTTTTCCATCATAAAATTAATTTTATTTAAACTCAAAATATGATATTTTTTTTTTTTAGAATAAGTATATTATAAAACTATTAAACTCCCAATATTTATATTGTAAAAAAAATTGTTCTATTATTGAACACAGAAAATATAAAAATTATATACGAGTAAAATATTACCACGCCCTGCTTGGTTTATACAAAGAAACTTTTTTTTTTTATCGTACAAAACTAAAATTTCACCCTAATAAAAATATTAAATACTAATAATTAACAATAAAAATAAAACCATTTGTGTCATTCATTAAATTGTTCAGACTTTTAAAAAGCCTATTATTAAATAATAAATCTAATAGATTAATATTAATGTTGGAACAAATAATTAAAATAATTTAGCTCATAATATTATTAACTAGGTACCTATTAATTATAAATTTTAATTTTTAATGTAGGCGGTTATCATAGCTATACTTAAAAATTGTCCGTCAACAATATTGAAAATACTGATATATATATATTTGGTTCTGATGTGTGAATAAACTTTGTTGGATCTTCTGTATATTGCAATTTTAATTATTTAGAACCCATAAAATCTTTATTAAAACAACACATATGTGCCCTCGCGTAAATAAATAAATGATTTAAATTAGGTAATCAAAAATAACTTACGGTACATAATACGAATTCAAAACATAATCGAAATTGGATTGGGTCCCAATCTCGTTCATCTGTAACAAGCATATAACGTTAGATGTCAGAGGGTTAAAGACGATTAAATACGATGATTAATAATGAGATCAGAAATAATAACGCTAATATTTACCTCGGCCATGGCGTATGTCGGTTCGTATATTGGAGACTGATCATTCAACAAGTAACAGTCCTTTGATGATGGCCTGCTACAACATAAAACGACGATTAGTACATATCTGACCAAATGGACGACTCAATATTCAAAGCAGTCGAAACTTACTCTAAATCGAGCTCTAAATAGTCCGAATACATATTGATGAATTTATAAAACGACTAAGCTAAGCACTATTGTAAAACTTGTTAGATATGTATATACATGGCATATGTATAGATATTAAAATTTAATATTAGGGCGCGTGTGTAACTGTATTAAAAAAAACCAACTACAAAAACTACAAAAACACCGGAGCAAGGAAAATCTACCTACAAAAAAAAAAAAAAAAATTAAAAAAAAAAAACAATTAATAAAAAAAAAAATGCATTAACTTAGTAAAAATAAAAATGCCAATGGCGATGGTGTTAATGATATTAATTGTTGTTCGATGGCAATAACTATTTTTAATAACTACCTAGGTACCAATGACTTACCTATTAAGAACGGTGGTTTTTTTTATTTTTTTTTTTTATTTTTTTATTTTTTTTTTTTTTATGGAAGTTAAAGTAAACGGTATAAAATAGTAGTAGGCAATTAGTAACTAAGTAGTGATTGGTGTTGATTTGATTTTATGTTTAGCGGTAACGGGAGCGGTCATCGACCACGGCGAACACGGCACTTGTTTACGACAGCGGACGCGGTTGTACGGGTGTGTAAGACAGCAACAATAATATCACGACGACAAGTTCCGTAAATTACCGAGTTGTACCGGCGGACGCACGACGTTAGTTTTTTTTTTTTTTTTTATTTCTGTATTTAGGAACTATTCTACCGAACGGAATAATTGTACACACGCATGTATAAATTGTATACGGAGATAGCGCGCGCGCGAACGTGTCGTCGGTGTATTACATACGTATGTAAACACGCGCACCCGAGTTTTCGTCTAGCGGCACAAAAACGTGTGAGCGACGGAACGAACGACGACTACGAGATTATTTATATTATTGTTTTTGTTTCCTGTCTTGTGTCGACTGTTTTTGCATTCCGTTTTATCGCGCCTTCTTCTCCTCTTCTAGACGGCCATATGACTACTACGAACACGGGACGGGTCGGGCGGCGGCATCAACCGAATTAATATTATCGCCTCGAGTTTCGTTATTGGGAATCCGGACCTACAACCTCACGTGGTCACATGTTACATTATCACGTGATATCCGTGATACGAGGACGAAAACCGATGAAACCGTGGAAGAAGAAAACGGCACCGCCCGGCGCCTTCCCCCAAAACGACCGCCAATACGGTCACCTCGTGTTCGCCCGGATTCCCGCCACTAAAATCGCTACGCGCGCGCGCTTGCGTGTCACTAAACGTGGTTTACGAGTTGGACAATACCGATTATTATAAATATATTTGTATTTTATCATCGTGGTACACAATTATAAATTGTTCCCAAAACAGCAATACGACAACCGCGTTTCGCTTTCACCATTGTCTAAAATTTGTTTTGGACCCCCCGAAAATCATTTTTGTTTTACATAATATTAGTTATTTTGTGTGTATGACAATTTATCGTTTTTGTCATAAAATAACACACATGTTTTAAGCAAGATAATTATTTAATTGGTGCCTAAAATAATCGTAGATAATAAATATATTTATTGTCTACGACTGCGGGGGAGGTTTTTTAAAGGGCTGTACGAGGGTCCCCTTGAATTCACCGTATTTAAACTGTTCTTATTACGAACGTTTTATAATTTCGTATTTATCCAACGTATTATCAATTAATCATTTTTTGCATTTTTGTTTGTATGTTTTCCATATCGTTATCCGATACACTTCAAAACATAACCAATGTAAAAATGCGAGTTAGAAATATGTTGAATTTGAATTTGAATTTTTTGTTTATGTCGCCGCCACTCCGCGCATTAGACATTTCTAAATACGGTCAATAAATAAACCGTGTATTTCGTCGTTCTGAAATATAGTAAATAACCTATCAAATATAAATCGCGTCTGTCGAAATTTAATATTTATTAATTGATCTATAATAACAAAAGGAAGATAGATTGTGCGTGCACGTTTGTTTGTCAGTGCGCAACGTTTTTTTTTTTTTTTTTTTGTTCATTTGTTGGTTACCTTATAGCGACGAGGATAGAGAAAGAAAAAAAAAATCAATAGTTTCCGCGGACGAGGGAGTACAACGACGGTTAAATCTCATAGGTGATGGAAACTGGGATAAAAATTAAATCGTTATACATTTTTTGTTTGGGATGCGGCTGCCCATATTTGGCAGGTTAAATTTTTATTGGTTTGGATTTTTAAACACGCTGTCCGACAGTAGGCAAATAATATTACTGTGATATTTTAAATGCAATCATATCGAAGAGGAAGGTTGAAATCTACCTGAACCCTATTAAATGCCAAAAGACCCAAATTTCCCTATTTATAGTTCGCACACATATCTGTTATACCTGTTTCGATGGAAATAAAGATAAAAAGCCAATCAGTGTGTCTGCCTTTGTATTATTTGGTTTTCAACGATAATGCTCGGGAAAATATTTTAAAAACTGCGCCCCAGTGCTTCGATAACAAGAATAGAATGTTAGCACAATTCCAATGCAAGACGTGTCGTGTTTGCCTTTGTGTCCACTCGGCTTCGAAAAATACCATGCTCAATTGCTGTAAAAATTACCAGCAAACGTATTATACATTTTAAATAATTTGTATTTTTGTCTTTTTTTTTTTACTTTAACAAAGGTACAAATATTTTGTATTTTCGGTTACGAGAGATAAAAAAATATACCATTCTATTCGATTTGAATGCAAATACAATTAATCTTGTACTGATATATTTTAAGTTATGTATTCCACATGCAAAACAAGACGGTGTCTAATTACGTTTATTGTGAATAATCAATTTAGAAAACGATTACCGCTATAGCAGTAGTGAATAAACGACACGTCGAGTTAGAGTTTGGTGAAATATTATTTAATGAATCTAATATTATTTGGTGAAATATTCTATCGACATGTTGAAAGGTCCACTTTCAAACGGTCGACGAAAATAAAATAGGAACCCCCATTATGTTATCGTGGTAATAAATCATCATCTATTTACACAGATAAAGAATATTATTAATGTTTATTTGTTGTAGCATTATTCAGCATTTTTTTTTTTTCTTCTAAAGTCTGTGATTATATTTTTTCAGTGTTGCTATTTAATCAACACAAAAATTTTCATATAAATTAACTTGGTTTTTTTTTTTTTTTTTGAAAATTTCCTACTTACATTACTATTGACGAACAATTACCCTGGCGGGTCTGCTTTTGAGAGCGATTCAACTAGCCACTAAAATGTAGCCATTAAATTAATTAATTAAAATTAATTTTTAAGCGTCTGCTTTC
Source organism: Tuberolachnus salignus (assembly GCA_956483605.1). Classification (NCBI taxonomy): domain Eukaryota; kingdom Metazoa; phylum Arthropoda; class Insecta; order Hemiptera; family Aphididae; genus Tuberolachnus; species Tuberolachnus salignus. The sequence goes on from OY101433.1 coordinate 13,214,623, forward strand.
CTCAAATTCTTCTTGTAATGTATATAATTTAGTCGATTTGGTTTGGTAATTTTTTTATAGTTTAATATCCGTATTTAATTTACTTATTATTCCTCAGTACAGCTTGTAAATCCCATTTTAATAAAAAAAAAAAAAATAAAAAATATTATGTGTGCACCACTGTGTATCCCAATATTTCGGCGCGTATTCAATTTTTTTTTTTTTATGTCTGTCCATTCTATTCCGTCAACTTTTATCGGTGGCGCTGGGTAAATAATCTTTCAGCTTAAGAAAAACAAATTGTTTCTATGATAATAATAACAACGGTGTTTAATATAACTATAATATTTATAGTCCGTTTATTAAAACCTGAACAAATAACACAGTTTCGTATTAAAAAGAGTTTAATGAAAAAAAAAAAAAAACGCATACCTACACATGTTTTAGACAATGTTTACCCCGCGCGATCAAATGTAAATTAAAAAAAAAATAAAATAATAAACCGTCAAATAATAATGGGTCCATACGGCAACCGTAACCATGGTTATAGTTTTTTTTACCCTGTTGACTTATTGACTTATACATATTGCATTTTTTTTTTTTAAATAGAAGCAATAATAATAATTAATATGATGAAGGTACCCAGGCGCATTGCTAAGTGATGTGTTTTGGGCGTTATAACACCTCTAGATTTTGTGAAAATATTATGCACATAAGCGATTTTCTTTTACGACTGATTACATAGTCATTATGTTTTGGTAAGCTAAAACCAGTCACCGGTCAAATCATGGTGGAACATTAGAGACAAAATAATCTAATCTTCACAATTTATTATTTTAAAGGAACATTCTTACATTATGAAAAGAAAAAAAAAAGGATAAATTGTTCGAGCATTATATATAAAACTTTTTGGTTTAAACGTTAAATAATAAACATTTGTTTGCACCAGATTAGAGGAATTTATTTGATCAAATAAATATTATCTAGTAAATAGTTCTGCTATAATCAACAAGTATAAAAAATAAAAGTAAAACATATAATTGTAAACAAAATAATCAAATTAATAAATAATTATATAAATAAAAAGTATAGTACTAGTTTAGTCAAAAAAAAAAAAAAAAAAATATATATATAGGTAAATAAATATTATTTGAACTAAAATAATAATGCAAAACCATCGGTAATAATATAAGATATAGATTACATTACGGTTCCGTTTTGTCATAAAGCATATGTTGTCACTAAATGCAAATCTATACCTGACAATTATGACAGCTTTGCGTTATTATTTTAAATTAATATATGTATATTTTTAGAATAATAATTACAACTATGTCATGAGATAAAAATATAATGATTAATATACATTAATATGTAATGAGATGAAATAAAAAGACAAACATAGTGAACTATAGTTGAGGAATTAATTTAGTTATAATAATATATTGATATTATGTTAAACAAAACCATTGCCACAACAACTAAATGATTGCTCGTGATCCATTTCCCAGCAGACGATATATCTAAAACAAATAATTAGTCATATTATATTGTACCAAATTATTGATAAGCACCACTATGTTTACTTGAAGCTAATTTTTTATTGTATACAGGACAACCTTGGTAAGGAATACTTAGTTCAACTTTAACTGGATAATAACCACTTATTCTCAATGTCTGTTGGGGCAACTGGCCAATCGCTAAGAGTTTACTGAAGTCCGATTCTAAATCATTAGCTATTGCTCCTAATAAATACAAAAAAAATAAATATGATATTTAATTAAAAATCTAAATTGATTTACCTTTGAAATGTACCAAATACTGAATACAAGCTTCATTATATAATAACTTTGTTTTTCTACTATCTACTGTTAACATCCAATCAGGAACACCCATTGTATTCCGAACAGCTTCGAAAAAGTTTGATGTTTCATACTTGGTAGTTTTCCTTACGTTTGCATATTTTATGATATCTTTATCATATTCAATGTTAGCACATGCAAGTTTTTCATAACCATTTTTTGAAAACACTACAATCGATCTACCGACTGCCGAAATGCTTCCCTCTAAAATTATATATTATTTTTAAAGATTTTTTACTTAAGTAAAATCCATATACATATATATATCATTACCTAAAGGTAAATTTGGATCAGAAAATACCATTGAATGTGACCCAATGTCTAGATTACCCAAACGTCCAGATATATCTCCGACATAACACCGTAAAGGTTGATCAGGCCCACATTCATTTTCATAAAGATTTACCTAGTTAATTTAAAATAATTAAATTATTTGTCAACTCTAACAAACAGATATATCCTTATTAAAGCTTTACATTCAATGGATCAGCTAGTTGAGTGTAATACGGATTCCAGATGTATCCAGCAGCAGTGCATCGTGTCCCAAGGTCTTTTACAGTTGCATCAATACCGACTGAATTAACGTAAACAGCCCATTTATGACCCTTTGTCTATAAAATAATTTGATTGAATTACAATATAATCGATTAAATTTATATGTATGTGTTTCTAAAAATTCACCATATTTTTGTTGTATGAACCAGGATAATGTAAATTAACTTCGATTACAGTGTCGCTTTTAGTTCCATCATTGTAAACTAATTGGGTCTGAAATGTATATTTAATTAATTTAATTTGTAAAAAATCCTTTAAATCTATACATAATTGAATAAATTAGTCAAAGACGAACCATTCGTATATAACCATAGAGAAAACCATTTGGATTATGAAAAGAAGCCATTGCTCTTATTTCACGTGCTTCAGACGGTGCATATCCTCTTTCTATTGTTGAACACACTAATCTATTAATACAAATGTATGCATAAAAACCAAAATGTAATTTATTATAATATATAGACAATGAATGTGTACCTTTTTTTAGAAGGCGTACCATGTATTACTACTGATCTACCTAAAAATACTAATTGACCAAATAATTGGGCTTGGGTATTGTTGCCAATAGTAGACACTGTTCTAGCTCCATTTATTGAACCAAATCGCAAACTCCAATCACCATATCGTAAACCTCCAATTATTTTATTATCCCATGGATCCCAAACTTCATGTAAATTTGAACCTTCGCACGGCAAATCTAAACTTCCATCAACCGGATTCTATTTTTCACAAATATTAAAGAATAAATGCAAAATCATAAAAATACTTAATTGTTTAAATGAAAAAAAAAAATAACAACTTACAGAATAAACATAATAATCATTTCCGCCTTGTACACCTTGTAGATTAATTTCAAAATCAACCGGGTCATACTCAGTTTGTTGAAATAATTCAATTTTACCAGACACTGAAATTGTGTTACTATTGCTATACCAATCCTTTATTACTGCTTTTCGATGCCATACTTTTTCAATCCTAAAATTAATAAATTGTTACCATTCAATTTTTTATTTATACATTTTAATTAATTTTAAATTTCATAGAACATTTAGAGTTTCATTTAAACCAAATACCACAAACAATATATTATATTTCAGTTTAGAAAATTATAATATATTTATAATCAAAAAGAATGAGCTCCAGTGAACCCAAACATTTTATTTGTTGTAGCTATTTGTTGGGAAGGAACTATTCTTATTTGAACCCTTAACCAACATCATTTTAAATGATTTTTATTTTTACAATATCAACAAATGCTATTTAATTACAAATTGTTTGGAAATACATATCACCAGATGTTTATAATTTAACTTCATGTCATTCAATATTTTTATCTTAATATTATGGAACTACATTCATGTTAGTTTTAAAGGTACTGTACTATTATATAAGTTCCATTGTGTTTGAAATTTATATAAAATATTAAAATCATGCAAGTTTTGTTAATTTTGAAATACATCCACCATAATACATCTTCAATTGCAATACAAGCTATACTTTGAATAACATTACTTTGAACAAGCTAAACGATCTCCACGAGCTTGTGGCCCATGATCACCATAAATCACAAGTGATTTACCGAAAATTGAATTTATCCCAAACAACGACATATATTCATCCACAAACATTTGTCTACTTACACCTATTGAGTTTAATTTATTACCAGCTATTGACAGGGTATTCATACGAGAAGATAAATCGCCTACACTGCAGTATTTAAGAGATTTACTGCATAAAGATGTCATGTTATTTTTGACAACCTAATTTTAAAGACAATTAATAAATATATGATAGGAAACAAATTAACAATTTATAATCTTAAAATGAAAAAATAATACCTTGTGAGGATCATAGATAGGACCAGTACTTTTACATCGATCCATCCAACTGTAGAAATCTTTACCGGGTTGTTGTGCATTTATAGACCACCTATGTTGATCCGAATCTTTAAGTGTAGTACCATCGGCATGAACTAAACTTTCAATGATCACAACAGTTTCAGTAGCTCCAACATCTATTAGTTGTCGAAACACAATCCTACCCACTAAGGGATAACGGAAAATTGCCTCTGCTGTAATGTAAGGAATTTTAGTTTGAGAATTTGGACCTATATATGGTATCAATGTAGTACAAGTCCACATTTCTTTATTTCTAAAAAAAAATAAATAAAAATTAATTCTTAAATTTAAAAATAAATATTTATCTGTTATTTACATATATAAAACTAAGGATCTATGAATAACACTATTGATTCCAAACAGTGGTAAAAATACATCCCAACTGGAACTCTCATAATTGTATTTTCCACTTAGATCACCAATTGCATATTGATCTTGAGTCAGTCTTTCAGCTTCAGCAGGAAACGATTTACCAGTTGGATTAAAAATATTACCAATACCCAAACAACTATTATTTATATTTAATGGAGTTTTATATGTTTTCGGAATCTGTGGCATTTCGTGTAATCTTAAACTAATATCACTTTCCATTGTTTCAGCTTTACTATAAACATTAGTAACTTCAAATTTTGATTTTTGCCATAATGTCAACTCGAGTTTAATTTTTGTATCATTCACAAACCCTCTGTATTAAAATATAAAGTTGTATATTTTCAGTTTATGTAATCATTTAAATAAGTATAAACTATATAATTACTTGAATGTAATGCTTTTTTTTAGATTGATTTGTGTACAGTCCAAAATATTTTCAGCACGGTCACTATCAAAAATAACCATGTATAACTCTCTATGCTCGTATTCAATATCAAATGCTGCGAGATTACTATCACGGATCAATATCTTTTTTCCAATATGAACAGGTCCAAGACGAGCGCCTAAATTACCCAAACCAGTTGATTCTGGATCATATAGAATCTGTAGAGCATCGCAATTGAGTTTTGATTTATCTGAAAAATTAATCAGAAATTGAATAATAATTTTTGAAAGCAAGAAATGGTCCAATACTTTTACAAAACTTTATAGTGGGCCTTGTACTTATTCTATACTCGTCGCAGATTAAGACACCCAGTTGTACGGGCAGTGAACCGGTTACCACCCGCAACCTTGTCATAGTATAATATTACTTTTTGTATGATGGTATTCTTATAAACTAATTACAGCTGATCTGTGCGTTGTGAACTTGTTTTGGTCTACCGCCCGGGTGCGTTCTTATTTCACGCCAAGTATATAATACAAACTTTTTTTTACAATAGAAACATTTTTAATGAAAGATAAACTATAAAGATTCTAATTGGTTTATCTGATAAAAAATATTAGTTAAAACAAAGTATATTAAATAATTTTTAAAAATAAATTTGTTTTTTCAAAGGGTGTAATTTGATTAGTTATAGTAATAATGTTTATTATTTTTCGAAAGTTTAACAATTATATTTTTCTGCATTTAACCAAGTAAAAACCCTTTAAACCCTTTTAATATGGTTCATTAAATTTTTCTTATTAAAACATTCATAAAAAAAAAAAAAAACAAATGCACAAACAGCAAAATATAGAACATTTTGTTGTGATTTTCACCTTCAAATTTAAGTATTTTAACTCTGTATGATATTAATTTCTTACAATATTACATACCTGATTTGGTTTCAAGAACATCGGATGAGAAAATTTTCCAATTGTTGGTAGTGACTTCCGCTTTTAAACTTTTTCTATCTTCAAGATTAGTAACTATGACGGCATCCATTAAACTTCCTGATATTCCAACCCAAGCGATGTAAATACTGCCAAAAAATCTAGTTTGAAACTTTGCTTCAGCCACCCGTAATGCAGAATCATCTTTTGCCTGTTCATAATAATTTTTATTTTTACATAAATCAATAGTTTACCCGTAATTAGTATATTTTTATATATTATGCTAATAAGGTGTTAATAAATAAATCCTAACAGTAAAATAAATATGAAGAAAAAACTTAGCCTGGAGCATTATAACTGGTTGTGTTAGGTTAGTGTATTTATGACTGGTTTTGTTTTAAAAAATAATTATCAGATAATAGTACAACAAAAGTGAAAATAAGCAACCAATTATAATACTTCAAGTCAAGTTTTTTTTATTCTTATATATATTTTAGAGTATTATTCATTTAAGCAATTTTCGTCTTATTAAACAAATCATATTTAAAGTATTCAATTCACAAATATTTATGTAATGCTTAATACGAGTAAATTTATAGCATTATCATTTTACTATTTTACCCATATAATAATATAATAAAATATACATACCATAATTGTCGAACAAATAGTATTTCCAGCATTATTTTTAAGTACTAATGATCTGTACCAAATTCCTAATGGACCGGTAAGTTCAAGAATAGACTTTGAAATCGAAAACTGAAGTCTTGTATTATTTTCTAATGTTAATGATCCAAATGTGTCATCAAAATTCAATAATCTATAAATTGAATACAACAATTTATTGTTAAATGTTTACAATAAATTAATAAAACAAGAAACAAATTGTTAGTATTACTTATTTCCAAGAATCTTGTCAGTACACCGATCAGTTAAAATACTGTAATCAACAGGTAACTCATTTATTTGCCACGACCATTGCGAAGAGTCACCAAAATTATCTAATGAAACGGAAATTAAAATAATATCATCGATTGAAGAATGCTGAGAAAACAATATTGAGCCGTGGATTAGATTTTGAGAAAATCTTGTTATTAATTGTACGCTAGTATTGACATTAATGAATTCATCTAAATCTATAACAATGAAATAATACAATATATCAGAATAATTACATAATTTTATAACATATGGAATATTATGGAATATCTACGGATGAGCAACATCCGTTGAGGTACATAAACAGAGTTAATTTCATTATATTCGCAGGAATTAAATAGAAATTACTTGCCGTTGTCAAGACATTCACAGTATAAAACAATATACAGGAGTACGAATGGCACCAACAAATACTTAAGAAAACCCATTGTACAACGATGGTTGGCACCGGATAGATGCGAGCAAAACAATTAGCTGATAATCGAATTGAAAATATTATTGTGGAACTGCATGTTGTCGGGTATTTTACGAATAACGTACGTCCGGAGAGCGGCGCAGCAGCAGTAGACGAATACAATAGAACCGAAATTACGGAATTGCAATTTTCACCGAAAGTCTGTGACGCACGCGCGGCCGAGAAATAACAAAAACGACACGTTCGTGTCACGTCAGAAACAGCCGGTTTCCGCAGGCAACGCGGGGATACAGTAGATTTCGTTCGGCGACCGAACAACAAGACAGACGACCAGAGTGTCTTGCAATAGACGTGCAATAGTGCACGCTTTCTAAAACCGGGAAATCGGCGCGCCGACCGGAGTCATACGGGTTGTAATCGTTATCACGATTGCGCGATTCCGGTCGGTGCGGATTAGTCGTACGCCCGCGACCGGGGGATGACGGCACCAGCCTTCGCCGACGGCAGCTGATAACGCGTATCAGACAATACCGCTGTTCAATCATTTTATCACTTGTTGCGCGCGTGTTGCGGAATTTAACGGGCGCGTCGAGAGATTGCGCCACTCTATGGAAACCCGTATCTATAGTAATAATAATAATAATAATGATAATACATATAGCTATATGTGTATACAGAGCGTTGTTATTACGGTCGGCTCCCCGCGGCCTATTGCGCGCGGCGGCGGAAGCGTATGGAAACTACGAAAATCCGATTCTCAGCGAGAACCCACCGCGGCTCAGATGCAAGTCAACGGGGAACGTTGTCGGTCGGTCGTTTCTCGATCGATACCAGTATACATATTTAAAAAAAAAAACAAAAAAAAAAAGTATCCAGTCTAACCGTGGCTTACGCCTATAAATAATATACATAATAATAATTGTCATTCGCTACAGGATCGCTCGTAAATTCGACAATAATATAATTCGTTCGTCCTATAAGACCCGCGTCGCGTTTGGTTTTTTTTTTTTTTTTTTACATTTTTATTATAATATATATATATATAGCCGGATAAACGAATTTGAAATGGTAATCGAATGTACCAAAAAAGAACGCGAAAAACTGTTTAGTCAAACGAACGGTGCACTTTTACCGGGGTAAGTTTTATATCATTTTTTTCGTACGTTATTATTACACATGCCTACCTCTCTCTACAATACGGGAAAATCAATAAATCGCACACATGTTCCCATTGAAAACTGTACCGTTTACCGACGACCAAATAAATAACACGCCGATTTCAGCACCGAAGTCCTTTATGCTAATTATTTGTATTTGTATTTCACTTATTTGATACATACCTAGCTCCTATATAAAAATGATTTTCAAAGGAATTCAATAATATAGCGTACTTTAATTTTTAAGCTATTGTGAACCTACTAAACAAAGTCTATGGACTCTTATTCTATAGAGAATATATATATAGAGAGAGAGTAAGTATTATAACTCTATTTAGACAAAATAATAAAAAATAAATTATTATCGATTTATTTTTAGTACAAGTGCCAAATATATAAATATATTACCTAATGATTATTTCGTTCGGTTTTATATTTATCATAATATTATGATTATATTATATGGGTATTATTATTAGTACTATATAGCGATGATTGGGACGATTGTGATTATTCACTATTCAAATTGTTCGATATAATATCGAAACTTTTTGGGAACGTGAGTAGAAATTATTATAATGCGTCGTAACTCATTCCCCTAATGTGGAATTCAAATAATATTTCGTTTTGGAACCGTAGGCTCAATATTAATGTATTTTATAAGAACTTATTTTTATAGACAAAAAAATAACATTTATGTAAAATTTGTCGGAAATCATCGACCAATCGATGATAATATTATTGAACGGTGATTTTTTAATGGCTTTCTAATTTTTCTCTTGAAATATGCATATTCAAAAAATCGCGAACAGTGCCTAAAAACGTAAAACGCCCGTTTAAAAAAGAATGCAGATTAATATATTTTTTTTTTTTGAGGAGGTATGGGCTCGCTCTAGTGTTGTTAAACCGGTGTTTTAAATTAAAAAAAAAAATCACTCCTGGTATGTATGACTCTATACCTATAAGATAATATAAATAAAAAGTATTTGAAAGTATTTTTTAAATACTTTTAAAAATTATCTTTATTCGTATACTCAGCCACGAATTATCTAAATACATATTAAAACAATATATCCGTATAGAAGAAGTTAGTTAAAATTTGTAATTATTATTTCTTTATTATTATTATTATTTTTTTTCTTCAAATATAACATTTACAATGTACATAATATACTTAACACTATTTTAGGTACATTTTACACCTTGGTGAGCGATGCGAGACGAGCGCACACGCCTATATTGCAACAGCCCAGTGTCCATATCCTGTTCGTGCCTAATTTTCGTTTGAAAATAATGCGAGTCTGGACAGTTCCATCCTTATCCCGACCGGAATTTCCTTTAATCGATTCGGTCACGCCGGTATACCTAGGAAATAGCTATGGGAATTATTAAAGAAACAATAATATAAAAAAAAAAAAAAATAAAAATTATAGGCAGGTCAGCAGTTGGGACGGGCAGTAAATATAGTTAAAATGTTAATTTTTTTAAAAAAACCTTTTTTACGTTATTTTGTTTTTATCGATTAACTTATTGGCTCAACTAGTTCAGGTTTTCATTGTGCAAACTTGACTTTTTACATTTAATTTGTATAAACATCCAGTTAACGTGTTCAAGACGAATGGGCAATTCGAAATTCAAAATTCAATATTAATTGACCGTACTGCGATTTGTGTGTTCCGTACACTTAATACAATTTCTATTTATTTCATTTTAATCAATGATAATGCGTTGTTTGTTCCTCGTATATTATTGGGAGTTATTTAATGGCACAACAATATATAAAAAGATAACTATAATAGCATTAAGTATTATGTACTAAATATTGAATGTATTCAATAGCAACAAAATAAAAACGTCTTATGAACCGAGTAATATTATTTTCATTAACTTGCCCGACTTTGCGAACAATATGTAGTTTGTATTGATTTAGGCAATATCATAATATTATGTTCGCAGAACCATGTCACTTTCATAATATTAGTAAATAACACCTATGGTTTTTAATGTCTACATGCATACGAACCATATGATAACTTTGTAAAATTTAATTCATCAAAAACACTTTCTAACAGATTTTTTTTTTCTTTTCATTATTATTCATTTTTCATTTTAATTGGACAGCGAATTAATGGTGTATCTAAATTAAAATAGTTTCAATGGCCGTTTATGTTGTTCAAAATACCTAAACAATAGTCTTAAATTTAAAATATCATATTAATATACAATATATAAAAGCAATTTTCACTTTCTTTTTCGGTACAAAACACGGATTGAAAAAAAAAAAAAATCTATAGTTACTACATTTTTTTTTAAATCGTTGGTTCTCAACCAGTATTTAGGTGGGTTGGTATTTTTTAAATTATTTATTTTACACTCGCCAGTAACGTAGTAAATAATAAAAGTGTAGCTACGTGTTTCTTTTTTTTTTTTTTTTTTTTATATTGTACGTAAAATACACGTAAATATAGATTTGTATACGTCGTAATACACCGATAATTTGATATTTTTTTAAAATACATTTTGAAAACGATATTATAATATATTTAAGTTTCTTTTGTGTGTATCGCTTTTTTTTCTTTCAAATTTAATTTAGCGTTTCGCAATGATCTGGTTTTAAAACCGGAAAGATATCCACTAGATTTTAAAACGATAATACGCTGTGAATAGGCATAGGTACAGGCATAACTTCGTAAATCTTTATTTAAAGAAAGAAAATTCTCGATTAACAATGATTAATTATTGTCGTATTCATACGTACCCAATAGTGTATAATGTTTTTTTTATATTATATGGCGGTAGGTCTGACATTGTAGAAACGTCTATTCATCGATATCTTTGAAACGCTCTTTATAATTGTTTTTATTTTATTTTTATCCGGTCCATGATTTAACGATATAACGTTTTATATAATATTTTTATTTTATGGTGTAATCTCTATAATAACGGGACCCTCGCAATCGTTGGTGGTTTTTTTTTTTTTTTTTTTTTTGAGACATGTTTTTAATATGGTAATATTTTTCTAGTACAAAATAGGTACAAATTTTGTTATATCTAATTGAATAAAATAATAATAATAATAAAAAAAGCCAATGAAATATTGTAGGCGGGGATAATGCCGGAGACAGTCAGTCATAGAGAAACTCCTTTATTGATTACTATTATAATATGGCGTGTCTATGATAAATTAATTTTTTTTCATTCGTATAAAACTCAAAAATTAAAATATTATTAAGCCTATATACATATATCGTTAGCCTCACTATTGCCCTTAATTTAAATACTAAAAAATCGATACGACATTTATAATAAATTATGTTAATGTGCTTTGTGGAGTGTGTGTAGGCATATGGGCGAAGGATTAGGGGTGGTATTTTAACGTATGGGGTTTACCCCCACCATCATAATGCTCGTATAACTACCGTTTAAAAAATATTATTTAGGTTTTTATTCGAAAATGCTTGACTACCTTGTGGACATTTGTTGAAAAAAAAAAAAAAAAAAAAATCGATTTTCGTATAATAATTTTAACCTTCGGGTAAAATGTCGTAACCTATTATTTTGATAATTATACGAATTGTATAAATTTTTTTTTTTTTTTCACAAATATAAGTATATTTGTTATTTGTGCGTATTATAAAAATATAAAAATATGCATTTAGATTTAATTCCCCATACACCTAGTTTGAACTATTTTTTACTACGATTAAAACTATTCGGATAGAAGTATACCTATACTTATATTTATAACCTCAAAACGACGTGATTTTTTTTAAAAAATTGAGGGATATTTTCGAAACAGTTGACGAGTGCCCGAAAAAAAAAGAAATAAAAACATAACAAACACTCGAATATAAATAGGCCCGTGCGAATATTAAATTAGAACGGATTTTTCCGTAGTATCAGCTATAGTATTATATTATACGTATACTATTATTATTCCTTAAATTTAAGAACACCAAAAAAAAAAAAAGTACACACAGTCAAAAGTACTAGGGCAAAAAAAAATCGAATGCCTTGGGAATCAATTTCAATGGATGACCGTTGAAAACGACATCCCTGCAAGCATTAATTTCAAGGAAGATATTGATGCATTTGCCGAACATATGGCCAGACAAATAAATATATAATATAGCTTGTGAAGATTTTGTAATACCTATATTCATATCTTGTTTAATTTACTATTAATTGTTAACTGATTATTATAATTTCATTTACAATTCACAATAACAGGCCAATCTTTTATTTCTTTTAATCTATCCCAGGCCTTAAAAATTCAAATCAGGCTTTACATATCAGTAGAATAATCGTCGGTAGGTATATTTGCAAAAATAATATATTAAACATGCCCATCGTTTTTTTGTCTTAAGGAGTATGCTTATACATTCATATATTTAGGTTTTTTTTTTTTAAAAATTGTATATTACTTGAACATTTCAATATTATTATAATAATTTTGAACTCGTATACAAGTTAAAGTTGTATTATTTTCGAAATCACGGGTTCTTATTCCTTAGGCTGAACATTGTGAAATGTTTTAATTTACGTGTAAGTAATATAGTATAATCGTATTGTGAATAAACGCATTAAAAAAAAAAAAAAAAATCATTTGTTAAACAATTAACACCGTAGGTAGTCGTTTTTAATAGCGTTAATTATATATTCGTATAATAATTGTTTTCACTTGCGAGATATAATTGTTATCCATTAATCCTATACATTCAGGCTCGAGTTTAAATAGGTAATTTTTTTTTTCACAATTAGTCGGTATATTTAATTCGTGTATACCCGCAACAATAAAACAAAAACAAAAAAAATTGTTTTTAAAAAATGACCTTGGCCTTGGCAATGATACTATCCTATTCCTATTAGGAGAGTCGACTAACTATTTAAAACTACCATAATCGGCGTTACCTATCCCTCCAAGGTGCGTTACTCTTGAAATGTCCGTCACGTTTTACCAAATTCAAAAACATTAAATACATTTAGGTACCCGGAAATTTCCGAGTGTTTTAGACATTAAATATTTGCGGTTTGCGCGCCAAATACGGTTAATTCAAAATTGATATATTACATTTATTGCCGGTGTGTATTAAGAACGACTTTTACTTTCCATAAGTACGTGGCGGTCAAATAATTTTGCCAGTCAAGGGGCGGGGGGGAGGGACAATTGTATAAGACTGATTATTTAACAACTATTATTATGTACATAATTTTTTTTTTCATTAATAAATATATATGATAGATAATAATACAAATATCGAATAGATTTGGGCGGGGACGTACAATTCGACCGGTATGTTGCAAAATAATTGGGAATTATGCTAAAACGCGTAAAAAATATTACGTTTTTTTTTTTTCGTTCGGCAAGTTATACCTATTATTAACTCGCTGAAAAACATTTTACACGGCGCCATAGGTTTCCTGTTACAGTCATTTATTAAATATACTCTACTTGATATGTTTTATATACGTTGGAATTAACGATGCTGATAGGTTAGGATACACCACTATACCGAGTGAATTTCACAGAGCTAATACGTATTTCTCATTTTTACGCCGTGCGGTTTTCTCAGATCTCACTTTCATAATTGTGTGTCAGCGCCTATAACGAATGTAATTAGTAACGGTCCATAGGAGTTTTCTCGTGAATTATCACACTTTTTTCTCCGTTTTTTTCTTTTTCCTTCGCCACGCGTATTATGTATAACCTAGGTATCGATTTTTACTATTTTTATAACAATGCGAAAACGTCCTGTATAATAACCAGCATTTGTCGATATTATTATAATTATTTGTCCGCACCGTTCCATATACGCACGTACGTATATATATATATATATATATATACAACAAGATAATGAAAACCGTACGAGTATAATTAAATAATAATATTGGCAATCGACACCGGCAGTGTCTCTGCCGTGTCTTCGTAAAATTCATTTATACACAGATATAATAATGTCTAATGTAAAAATGCGACAATTCCACGCACTTGGCCTTGGTGAAATTCTCAGTCGAACATAAACCTTTCCATCATTCCGTGTCAACCGCTTGTTATATTGTTGTTTGGCCCTGGTAGTACCAGCTCCATAGGCACTCTTACTTTCCGCCATTGCATTTTAAATGTTTTTTTTTTTTTTTGTTTTTATAATATACCTATACCTATATAAACAGTCGACGTAAAAGTAGACATGCGTTTCCCGTCTTTTAAACGATATCGTACGCAATATTATACGCACAAACTGCGTGTAATCCGTTTAAAGTTTGTTTAATACCTATATAGTATATATTATATATATATATATATATATATATACGATTTGCCTACGTTTAAATAATATATTACGCTTGTAGCTACCGATTTTTTTTTTCTTTCAGTATTTCGGAAATTATTACCTATAGGCACCCGATCGAAAACATTATTGGCTCGCCGTCATCGTTTTGTAATTTAATATGCCGTGCGTATAACTATGATTGCTATTGATTTGTTCTCTAAAAATACACACGGTACTTGTGAATTGTCGGTGTTCGTCCCAGTAACTTGCCATTAAGGGTTGCCATTTTAACTATTCAAACACAACGCGTCCAGACCATGTATACTAGTAAGAAACGTATAGAGTCTTTCCCTTTATGACCTAAAAAAAAAAAATGAAAAAAAAAAAAAAAATGATCGATAGTTAGTATTTAATTTTTCAAATCATACACGCGAGTATTTTGTCGTGACTTACTTTCTGAATGTGTATCCAGGTCATATATTACCCGGTTACAGTGTCATAATGACATATAATTGTTTTACATCCCTGAATAAATTGTATTTAATTTTGTATTTTTTAGATACACTGGCCACTGTCCAACATTGAAATTCCGTTTCGGAAAACGATATGGAGCTAATACTTTAGAAATCATTCAGGTTTAATTAATATTATACTATTTACGCGTAAATATCAGGAGCATTTTTGTTAAAAGGTACAGCGGGTGACCTTTTCTAAATTTGACAAGGTAACAAAAACGAAAATTAATTTCGCCCACTCTATTATGAAAACAATGTTTGACTTTTAAATGTTATTTTCTAAATTAATTGACTACAAGTTAAAATTTTAAAAACTGTGTTTAAAACGATAAATGTTACCTTCACAATTTTGACGTATGGAAAATTGTGCCTTTTAATTCAATGCTTACGATGTTATAAATAATAAGAATATTTAAATTTAATATTTTACGATTTAATGTTTCTATACATTTAAGGAACTTCGTGAAAAAGGAGTGTTAAAACAATGCGATTTGAAAAACGTGTATCTAAGAAATAGTCCGTTAGATGAACTAACGCCTAAACCAAATGCAAATGATTTAAAAATTAATATCGACAAACAAGAATCAATCAACAATTATCAAAGATATATTTTAGGCTATACCGGTAAATTATTGTATTTATTGTATTTTGTAAAAATAAAGTATCTATACTCTAGGTATCAAACAGTATGAATTGCTTTTATTATTTATAACTAGGTTATATACCAGGGATGCATTTCCGGTATGGCAAAACTTTCTGCAGACTAGCTCAAGAATGCGAAGAAAATATGCTTGTTAAATTATCGTCGGAACAAAGTCGTAAAGCAATTGAAAGACCTGTTCGCTTTTTACCTCCAAAAATGGTACCAGATAAAGCCAACATGCGTCTACAGCATACAATGAATAAATATAAAAGAAGCAAAGATTTTAAAGGTATATGTTTCAATAACCACCATAGATATGGGAAAATCTAAAAAAAAAAAAAACACTGTTAAAAATGCCAGCCATTATGCTTTTAACTTTTAATTTTTTAACAGTACCTATTTGTATTTTTCGGTATAAATTTAGATTGTGCGTAGACGGGGGAATAATAGATTTTTGGGAATAATAGATTTTTGGGAATAAGGAACGTTTCAAAAGTTGCATATAGCGTTCAATTGATTGTACACAGTATTTTTTTCTATTATTATCCTATAGAAACAACAAACAAACAGATATCTAATGAGTTTTCTTTTTTTTTAAAACTTTATGAATGGGCAATAACACCAATGACAGTTGTATAGTTATCTAAAATTAGGTAAAAATTTTGCAAAATTAGTGTGCAACTGTTGCCTGTTATGATAAAACATAGCATTAAAAAAATATATATATTCTAAATTTTTTGAATTCAACTTAATGAGAATATTCTTCTAGTTGTTTGTTCAGTCATTTGTATGTACACAAAGTAGTTTTTTTTTTTTTTTTTTAATAATTTGTTGTGAAATTAGCAGCTTCTTTGTTCTGCACAATATCTAAAATAATAATTACATACAATTAATATCATAGTAATAATAATAATTATTTAAAAAAATAATTTATAGTTTAAAATATGTATCTAGTTATTTTTATTTAATTTGAACGTTTTAACAGAGGAATAATTATTATTAATATTGTTTATTAGATCACAAAGTAACTCCTGAATTACCACCTATAGCTGGTTATACAGGTCATATTCCAAGACTCAAAGTGTCGAATATTTCAGTGAGTCTACCTTTTCATCATTCCGCAAAACTTGGATTATCGGTCTTGAAACAAGTGAGAATTGTATTAATCTTTACAGCAATAATACTTTTTTTTTTTTCCATTTCATAAAATACAAAATAGCATTAACCATGTCGATTGTCATTAATTATTAATTATTTTTTTTTAATAGCCATTGGGAGTTTATATTTTGGATATTTGTCATCGTTTAAAATACCTATTAACAATATTATTACATTTTAATTTGTAATAACAAGATGAGTTTATAATGTTATAAATAGTTTATAACTATTGTTCATTATTTTATTAATGATGGAAATAACTTTTTGAGAATTTGATAATAACATACAAATTGTTATTATTTCATTACTTTTACTCTTCGTGAAGTATTTGATTTACAACAGTGAACAGATCAATAATTATGGAATTAATTGTACCTATCTAATTATGGTCAAATGTACATCTAAAGTATACAAACAATTTTTGACGATAATCTCAATGTTTAACAAAAGTTTTGAGAGTTTAAAGTTTTATATTTAATTCTTTGTGCAACATTTTTGTGGAATAATTTGCACGACAGAAGAAAACTTTTCATCTTTTGCCTCATTTAAGTTACCATTGAGTTAAACTTTTTGTTTTTAAAATATATAGGGATAACTTTTTCATGTAAAACTATATCTTATTCTAAACAGTTTCTAAAAATAAAAAAAAAAATTTTTTTCGCAAAAGTTTCGCAATTTGCTAGCTCTTAAAAATAAGTTCACTAATAATATACAAGTATAACAATAATTTTATGAATGATAATATTCAGATAATATTTTTAAATTTATTCTATATTTATGTTTCATAAGTTGATACCCGGGTAGGAAAGAAAAATAGCACGATATAAATGTCCAATTTCATAAAAAAAAAACATTTTTTTTTTTTTTTTTGAATTTAGGTTAGATTGCTACCAGTTATAAAAAGTAATTTCAACTTAATTACTTATACCTGTAAATAAGTAGTATATGCCATATTATAGTAACTACACGACTTAACGCAGTTATCGTTTAATTACTAAAATATAGAAAATATAATATTTCATAATGTTTTTACATTTGTACGGTTTATGTATTGCAAACATATTAGTTAAATTGGTAACTGTAAACCAAGAGTAATTTGATCGTGTGGTGTAACGAGAGCTTTTTTTGTCAACTAGTTCACATTTCCAGAAATGCTAAAATAAATATAACGTAAACACTAATGGATAACCAATCACCTAGTAAACTGATTAAATGTATTAAAACCTTTTGCTTGACATACAAACGCAATTAATGGGATTTAGAGCAATACCCCTCTCGATTATCGCCCTCAGTGCAGCGGGTGGTTTTCACAAGGGTGGGATAATACGTACGCCGATTAAAAATTATTTTCAATTCCGTCTCAAATATTTACACTTCCGAATATTGTCGTGTGTGGATCGTACACGTTCACTATACTTAATTTAATTTGAACGTCGAGTTCACATCTATAAAAAACATTTATATTTATGGTGTTGGACAATGTATGAAAGTACCCAACTAATTTAATGCCCGGAGTATAAAAACAAATTTTTTAAGTAGATTTTTACATCGGCATTTCGTGCGATCAGTGATTTACCTACTTAGACGAACCCCTAAATATCCTGTCGTCCGACAACTCTATTCGCACTAGAAATATAAGTAGAAATTCTAACCGCTTTGATTGATTCGCCGTTGTAAAATGGAACGGAACACCGCGCTATGAATAACGGACGGTAAATCGTCGTCGGATTTATGATGAATTCCGTCGGAAATAAATCCAATTGATATAAGTTCGTATTATTATTATTATTTTCAACGTCGGCGTTATCGTTAAAACCGATAAGTTTCACCCGGCATGATATCGATGACGATCACTTCATACCGCAAGCGTTTGGATAATTTCCCTCCCCGAAGGTTAACAGACTATTCTAAATAATTTAATCGTCCGTAAGCGAGTTGCGTTCAAATATAACAAATTGATAATGGGGAACCGAGTTAAGCGAACTATGAAACTGGGGGGGAAAAAAAAATATATATAAAATACATAAAAACATATCAGTAAAAATTCCGTGCCGAACACGGAAGGCGTCAAACGACCTCCCCGAGCTCACTGCCAATAACGATTAATGCGAAATGATTAATGGCACATTGGCTCAATATAATATCTGTCGATAAACTACATTTAGAATGCCAGATAAAATATATTTGCACGGTTTCGTGTCAATAATACGGTTAGTTAAATAACTGATTTATATATTAAATATATTTATCGGGGTGTATTTTTAACCCGATCGCGATACCGAGGGTTAACCTTAACCTGAACTAACTCTAGATAACCGCGGCATAAACTTTTGATTATTTCGTTTAAAAGTTCAACACGGGCGTTTTCTTTTTTGTTTGTTCGGCCGTTGTAATTAACTATTATGAATTTATGGTATTTACTGTGAAATTTTGTCTACATAGTTAAAATTAATTTATACAAACTTAAAACGATTCCATACCGTTTAGAAAAAGAAAAAAAAACTATAACCTACAGTTTAATTAACCCAACCTACTGCGGTTATAACATTGATTTTAGTTAAAATGATAACTACTTATGTGAACAAAATTGTAAAAATAAAAAAAAAGTAATATATTACTAATTTTACTATTTTTCAGGAAAACGAAAATGCTGTTAAGGAAAACACTAGATAGTTTAGTATACAATGGGAAAATATTTTTCTTTCTTGTCGATGAATAATTGATTAGTGTTTTTTTTTTCTATTCTTAATATTTATTTCTGTTTAAAGCAGTTCAATATCACAATTGTTTATTATTTATTTCCATTTCTACGCGCAACCAGCAGTTACCTAAAATATTTATTTTGTTTGTTTGTTTGTTTGTTTTTTTTTTTATGTTAATATGAATTATTTGAATTGTAAATGTTTAAAATTAACAATATTAATGATGTCAATTTATTTATTATAAATAAAATCTATAATACGATTTTTGTATCTATCCCAGGACATTTGTTGCGATTAAATATTAAATATTGTTTAAGTACATTAAACTTAAAACTTAATTTATATATTATTTTGGCATACTAACGTATTGTTTCTAGAGGTGAGAGAGTAATAAATACAAATTAAACATTTCTTTACATAATATTTATATACGTATAATAATTATTATTATTTTTTATATACGAATCGTTAAACCAATAATCGAATGCACACCAACGATATTATTAACTTAAGAAAACACAAATATTTATTATGTTATCGTTATAAAATATATTTATCAACTTGGCAAATGGAGATTAAAAGCAAAAAAAAAAAACCATTAAACAATGACATATATTACCGGTACATAGTAATATTGTAAATTGTTATTAATGAATGCGAATTTTATTCTGCGTACTAAAGTGTATTTTTATTCAATTTTAAAAATCGTTATTAGTGTTTGTCGTTTGTTAAATTGTTAAGTATAATAAAAACTAACATTCATCCCTTACGGACGTCAGCGCGTAATATTTATAATGTCGTGTTATTTAAATAAATAATTTTAGCAAGACCGTACCAGCCATCTTGATAATATATAGGTCATATGAGCAGGGTTTGGGACTTATAGTATTTACATACTTTTGTTATTTATTGTAAAATATAGCAGTGTGCGAAATGAATTATTTCTGGTTACCATGATAACAAATCTGAAATTTGAATATTTGCATATTTCATCGATTTTGCAGTAAAGTGATTATTTTTCAGATATTATGCTTTATTTTTTGCATATTTTGACAAATTCATAACATTTTAAACAACAACTATACACATTTTAATGGATCACTGAAATTAAGAAAAGCATCTAATCGAAAAAAAAAAAATATTAATGCCATTATATGTGTTTGTTATTTACAACTCGTAGCTCGTTATAATTTCCGTGTAGGGTATAAAAAGCTAAGGAAGATACTTATTTCAAGAAATAATACAGTTTGTTCAACATTTTTGTATTTTTAACGTAATACCTACTTGAATAATAATAATTAATTAATAAATATTTTAAATGCATATTATTTTAGATTTGTATGCTTATTTTACGGTTATTTAGTGCATAATATCATGTTTTAAAGAGCTTTAAGTCCAGAACCCTGTTCATAAAATACTCACTCTATGCAGTCTTGTCGATTCTGTTCATGAAAAGTTTTGTTTCCACATCAGTACTCTGCAACATCCTTGTTGATGTTATGAAAACATTTAACAGATTTAACTGCATGTTTCTTTTCTTTTTTTTAATCTAAACTAGAAGAACCAGAGTTTTTCTCGATTTATTTATTGTTTATCGTTTACTATATTTTTATTATCGATTTGTGTATTGTTATATTTATAGGTAAATATTATATTATTATATAACTACTAGTGATTATCGCGTAGTAGGATGTATTGATGTATATACATTTACGTTTTTATATTGTCAATATTACCGTGGACAAAAATATATATTTATATATTTATATCAATTTAAAGTGAATAATTTGTTGAAGTATAGAAAAAACCGTACAGAAAATTGCTTGTAATTATCCTTATTTGTTTAAAATAAGATTTTTTTTTTTTTTTTTTTTTGGTGTCCAAAGCAAAATTTAATTATCATATTCACGAACAATCCGTTAATTTGAATTGTTATTTGAAAACGGATATTGTACTTGTATTTATATTTATATTAATATTATACTAAAATAATTAAAAAAAAAAAAAAAATACATTTATAAGGAACGATCAAATTTGAATTGTACAAATTTCCCTCCCCCCTCATAATTATTGTAATAATAGTTAATAAAATAATGTATAATTACACAGTACAAACAATAAACGAACGCACGCATCGAAGCATAATATATTTAGTTTTTAATCACTGTCCAGATGTTTAAATGTCCATCTGTAGACTATATGCGACTTTTTAACAAAAGTAATTTGTTGTATTATAACAATTTAACAGTTTTGCAGTAGGTATTCAACACGAAAATAATATTGTCGTGTTTTGAACATACAATTGTACACAGACATCTCAACTCGAAATTATACATTTTATAATCGGACGTTCGATAAAATCGGACCAAAGTGTGTGTTACAGAGCGAACGGACTGTTTTTCTTTAAACGGGTCTCCGACCCCCCTAAAAAGCAGATAGCGAATACAAAATATCAATTCGTTAAAAAATCATATGTAAACCTATTTATGTTTCACGAAAAAAATTATAACACATCTCAACAAATAGATAAGTAATGCCACATGTAATTGTGGTCGCCGGTTTGGTTTATCGGTTACTTAATGACAATTTTTTCATAATTCATGATATGGTTAACATAATTGAATAAAGCCCAGAATGAAGACATTTCTTATTCAGCCCACGGGTCACGACACACCTGGCGCGCCCTGCGCGTGCACGCCTATAGGATACCTATATTTGAAATTAAAATTACAAATTCTGTAAATATAACAATAGAGAGTGAATATATATCGTTCGAAAAATTGTAGATGGTCGGTAGTCCGGGGACTCCTAACTATTAAAAGTTAAATGCTGAGATAGATGAGCCGTCGTGGGGACAGAAGTATAAGAAGTATCTTAGATTTTGTATTTCTTATGAAGTTATAACTAGGGCTTGGAAGTGTTGTTGCATTTGCATGTTATATGTGGACTATTATAATTATTGCTAATTAAGTTTTTACAACACAGTGATTTTGTAATTTTAAGAGTATATTTCTTTAGTTGCACCATATTTTTAGAGCATATTTAATAATGGTCCTTGATAATGGTCGTGTTTTTAAATCGCGTTCTTATTAATCAATATTAACCTACTTCGCTAGGTTTACAATCGTTAGTTACATTTGTAACTATACGTAGGTATAATATGTGTACACAATAGAAATAGCTGCAAAATACGATTGTCGAGTCCATCAAATGTGTAAAAAAACAATAAAATAAGTTTATATTTGTACGCACGTATATAATAAACTGATGAAAACACTACGGGTCTGTAGCGTGGAATTTTTCCAATAAGGAATAACCAAGGCCGGGTTGGGTGATTTTAGTGTGGCGTGCTCAATAATTTACCGGCCCAGTATCTAATATATATATATATCCTGAAAACAATAGATCATTGTAGGTTTGGTTTAGCCAATTCAATTTCAATTGTGAAATTGAACAAAACAGACAAAATACATACATTTCGGCTCAGCGGCCTAAATTATTAAAATCCTGGCCGCCCATCGAACTGTGCTCGATCGCACGCTGGGCCTGTCCGGCCCTGGGAATAATGTTTTAAACATGCAAATATAAGAAATAGAATATTACTTCATGCGCAAGTGACAAATATTCTTTGTTTTTTTTATATATTTTAGACATCGTTTATCGGTTGGGGTTTTCTGTAATGCCATCAAAACACTGTCCCCGCCCGCTTCCCGGGGTGTTTTTCAAACCGGCGACGGTCAGTCTGATAAAAGGTTATACTTATACGTTTACGACTCATGTCCGTTACAACTTTTAGTTGAATTACAATATTATTGAAATTAGAATTTGTCCAAGGGGGGCTCATCTTAATGTATATGGAGAAACTATTTTTCTCTTAAAAAAAAAAAAAAAAATTAGTTTGGCGCCAAAACGGATCCCGAATTGATTAAATGCCACTTTGCGTCCAGGTAACGTCGAATAAATAACCGTGGTACGAATTCGAAATTCAGCTTTAAAAATAACCAAAATCGAATTAACTATGTTAAAAACGAGTAGCTAATTACAACGATCAGCGTTTTTCATAATGTTTTTAAAAATAGTTTTCGGCATCCGATATTGTCCGTGTCCAATTTACACAAAAAAAAAAATAATAATAATAATAAAACAAATAATAATTCGTACCGAAACACAATCAACAATTCTCGAATAGTTACCTCAATCAAAATTAAATATCTATGTATATAAAAATCAATTGCCGCATGATCACACCAATTGACAACGGCTCGACCGATTTGGTTGATTTTTTTTTTTATTGTATTTATAATTGTTAGGGCAAGGTTTGTATGAAAGAAATTTATTGGAAAAGTCAGAAATTTGAAGCCCTTTTTTTAAAAAAAAACATTTGTTGATTTACTATGGAAATCAAATATAGTATAAAATAATATAACAAAATGAAATGGCGAGTTTAATCTAACGTGGTAACCAAAACGTAACGATAAATCAGTAGTCCTCCTCCACAAAATATACAAATAAAGGTAGTAGGCTCAAGCTACATTCAATTTAGACTCTTGAAATGAAGTGAAGCAATTCCAGTCCGGTTCATACATATGTAGACCGAACAATCCATACCAATCCAATTAAGATGGCTCTAATTTCCCTTAAAATTATGCTTTTCAATGACCATAAATAAGGCACAGAGCCAAACATTAAATGTTGCAGGAGTTTAGACCTAACCGTCCAATGTTTTTCCCATGGTCAATTATACGTGACTCTTTCACGTGTCTCATGCAAACGCAATCTATTTGTGCTGGCCCCAGAAGGTGAGACACTTAACGTGATGCATCCAGAAATATTTAATGTTTATGGCTAAATTAAAAATAAAATTTAAAAGTAATATGGAATTTAAAAAAAATAAAATTAATTAGATTTAGACAGAAATTTAAAAAAAAAAAAAAAGCATACATCATAATAAAACCAATACATTCCACATTTCGCTCTGAGTTTTAAATACAATTTTGTTCAATACTGTGCACAGGAAAAGCCGTACGGGACTACTAGACGATTCTGGATAACCAACAAACTTGGCCCGAGCAAGACAGGGCGATGGCAGCTAGTTATATATATAAAAAAAAAAAACAAAAAAAAAAGCAAGTATATATTATGTATTGAGTAAGTACAACTATAAATATTATTTTTTATCTTAAAATGTAGAAATAATTCCTATAAGAATGAGATAATTACGAAAGATAATTAGTGTAGTTTTCAAACACAGCTCTTTAAAAAACGTTTGTCAATGTTACACAATAATATTACGTTACGGGTACGATATTGAGTATAAATAGGTATAGTAGTTTTAATAATTGTACAGTATCGTTATAAATATATATATATATTAAGTGACGACGACGATGTTATTATGGCTGTAACTATGTATAATATTATCTAATGTATACATCACAATAAATAGTATGTATAAGGTATACGCGATGCGTATTTCGCGAAGAAATGCATCGATAATTATTAATAATCAAGCTAAAACTCGTACGTAAAAAGCGTAGTATGTACCGCAGTGAGATAACAGACAGAGTAATACCGGTAAAGTATAGATAATCAAAAATTACAATATTAAAAGGACATAATAATATTATTACGAATATAAGTTTGTAAGAGAGATAGAGAAAAAAAATGTCTGTTTTATTTTTCCTTTCGGTTTTTATATAAGCGTAAATAACTTTTGACACATGGTTTTCGACAAGTCTAAAATGAATAATATAATAATATTATTAATAATATCACTTAATTTCTAGAACAAAAAAAAGAAAAAGAAAAAAAAAGAGATTGTTTAAAAATTATTATTCCTGTTTAATATTATTGTCGGCCTTAGTTTGAACGCGTAAGTATTTTATTATTGTATGTCGTGCATCAACGCGTTCAATGTTCTGGTTTCGTTATCCTGGAACACAAGTATAAAGGGACAAGCGTCAGCGATTGTTATCGACGGCGAAAAAAACAAACATACAAACCGTACTGCGGTAATGTGCAAACGGACATTTTGACTTACTTAGAGTTTCTTGTACCAGAACAAGTAGTGTTCGCCGTCCTGGACGATCAGGTCGTCGACGCCGGTCGGAGCTACCAGGTTATTGCTCGGCGGATTTTGCGTGTCCGGGCACGATTTCAGTTTGTACAATAGCCAAAAATGATAGCTCGTCGGTTCCTCCTTGAGCGCCGACAGAGTGTGTACGTAATGGCCGTTCGGCCATTCCGTAGCCGAAAATCTATACGGAAACAGAGTATAAGACAGACAGTGACGGGGTTTGAGGGTTCGAAGAAAGTCAGCAAATCCATACAAAATGTACCGGTAACATATACCGCGGTAAATGATATTGCGGTTTCCGATATAAAATTAATTTATTTTTTGTGGTAAAAATTAAATATATATTCGTATATAATTTAGATGGGGCCACAATACACAATTTAGGAGAGAGGCTCCGTCGGTATTTGCCGACTAAACGATGGCTGTTGGGGTTATACAATATTTTTATCAAAATAAACGAGGAATGTATGCTGACTATGCATGTCACCCTCCCAATTGATCATACCTTGTGGTGGTGGGAGCCTGCGGGCTCTTAGCTGAGTCTTACTGAGCGGTCCTTGGGGCAGTCCTTACTTTTATTAGTTAAGTCTAGCTTCGAAACCTTGCACCCTGAACATTGTACGATTGGATAGCAGTAGGAAATTAATTGAATGGTCCGGCACAGCCACGTATGAGAATACAATCAAACAAGGATAAGAAAAGGAATACGAATCCGAACAAGACGGAAAGACGTCGCGGAAATATACTTACGTATAATCGATCAACCAAAACGTGTGAATCGAGGACAATAAAGCAATGGAAAAGAAGCCTACATAGCTCACCCCAAGCTGACTATAAACAAACTTTAAATTACAGTAATAGTTTATAGGATTCATGTTGTGATATGACAATGGGGATCCCCCTAAAAACTTCTTGACACTACGGACCATAAAGGGAATTTGGACAGGTCGCCGACCACCAGCATATGCTCATAGAATATATTACGATATAGTTATGGGAAATTATCACTAGGGTACAGAATGATTTTAATCGTTGGTAAAATGGTGTGGTATGAAATATTATCTACGCAAAAGTATCAATACTAAAATCGGTCACTAGCTCATCACAACGCCGAATTTTGCAGTAGATTGCAATAATTGTTTATTAAGCGTGAAAAAAATATTTCCGGCCGACATTGTAAAATTGATAATTGCTGCTCGTTCGGTACGCAAAAATATTTTTTAATTTCTTATTTTTCTTATTTTATACGAGTGTAGTATTTTGTAGGACTATGAGGACATAGATATATTCAAATATTTGAAAAATATTTGTACACACGTTATGAATTTCTATTGTCCTTTAGACTTATTGGAAACTGATAGATATCAATTATTAAATATTAACTAAACGATATAGTTAACGTCAAATAGTTTGCAGTATTTATAGTACTTAATATCGTTTCAAATTTGTTCGTATATATAACGTAAAATTTGGTTGAAATAATTTTCACGAATGGAGAAATTTTGTGTGCGATGGAGGTTAGGTTGTGACATTTCACTACAGGCTTATATTAGCACTTTCTATACGCGATGCGATTTTCAAAAATATTGTAACGTTTTTTGAGTTGTTAAACTCTTGAAATTTTCTATTTTTTTTTTTTTTTTTTTTTTTTTTTTTAATGCGGATAAAAACGTTGAAATTTATTTTTGGTCCACAAAACTGGGGTTTTTTTTTGTTTTAAATACTGGTTATTTTCGATTAGAATAACGTACAAGAATGCGCTGTCCAATTCGGACGCTCTCTGCATGATCTCGTAAAACGTAACGTTCCGGTCGGCCGTAATGTTGATGGACCGTTTTTCCGTGATGTTGCTACCGATCCATATTGTATAGCTGACCGTCACGTTGACGCCGACGCCGTCCGTCAACTCCTGCTGCCGTTGTTGCTGTAGTTGTAGTTGCTGTTGCTGCTGCTGTTGTTGTTGTTGTTCTTGCTGTTTCTGCTGCTGCTGCTGTTGTTGTTGTTGTTGTTGTTGTTGTTGTTGCGACAGTTTGTTTTCGTCTGTGGCCGAGACGACGGCCGACCTGGCCGCGTTCCCGGTCGCGTTCCCCGTAACCGGACGTCTAATATTGACGGGCGACGGATGCGGTATGATGACTGCGGTTCCGACGTTGTCCTTATCTGCGCAAGCGTCAAAAAAAAAAAAAAAAAGATATAAATTAGTATAATAATATTATATATGTCATTATGACCGGTGCCGTACGAACTAGCGGCGGGGGTTCAACGTCATATAATTTTGTATTTATAAAACAAAAACTTAGTCCTTTTGCAAAATAAAATCCCGATTACGTCACCGGTCATCGTTGTGCCACCCTACACCGTACCGCCCCCGAATACTAACCGGCTCCGGGTCGGACTTCGCAGTGGTCCACAATGCCTTCGGACACGCCTGAGACCCGCGCCAACGCTATTATCACTTCGGCCGTCGTCGCCACGTCGAAAAATGCTCCGTCAGGCCCCTGGTGGTTAAGCAGCCAATTGACCGCGTCCGTCAGGTTCCACAAGGCCTTGCCCTCGTGTAACGCCTGAACACATTCCACAAATTATCACGTACGGTTGTGTACATTTAACGACAAATTATATTCTATAGTTATGCGATTTGAACGGCGGGAAATCGTCGATTCCAAGTCAAACAAACATTTTCTTACGGTTTTATTTCAAACGAATTTGAATTCTATACTTTCGGTATACTGTCGTTGAAACGTACGCCACGACGACGTGCACCGCAACGATTTTATTTTGATATAATTTTGAGACTACTAACAAGTTTTATACATTCGACACGAGTCCTGACACTCGACATTTTCTAAAATCCGAGTGCCGTAACAAAATAATACGACGTTTGTGCACCGAGGAACGCGTTCATTCGATGTCATTTAATGTCATCCTAAAATGTTTTTGACGCGTTGTTTTATGGCTTTTAACAAAGTACACGCGTATAAGAACATTATATATATATATATATATATATATATATATATATATATATATATATATATATATATATATATATAAAGTTTGCATACAAACTTTTAAAACTCGAGTGCTGCAGCGCAGTTTTAAAATTGAGCTACTCCGAGTGCGCGTGTCGTTTTTCTCGATATTTCATACGCGTCGAATGACATTCGCATTCGGTGCTCGGAAGGTTTTTCAAAAGTTAAAAAAAAAAAAATTAAAAAACCCCACGAGATATTGGTAAACAATACCTACACGAAAAGCGCCTTTCGCTAAACAAAATAATATAATTAAACTCACTCTGATCGCCAACGCGGTCGTGTGCAGGCTACCGAATCCTCCGTCCTGCTGTTGGAGTGTCATCAACGTGGCAAACGGTTTCTTGAGTAACGGCTTCACGTTACGGTTGCGGTGATCGTGCTCC
The DNA here is from genome assembly GCA_956483605.1 of Tuberolachnus salignus. NCBI lineage: Eukaryota > Metazoa > Arthropoda > Insecta > Hemiptera > Aphididae > Tuberolachnus > Tuberolachnus salignus. The sequence goes on from OY101433.1 coordinate 13,243,901, forward strand.
ACACACTGGAGCGCCAGTATGGCTACGCTTAACGAATCTGGAAATTTAAGTCTTACAATCTGACCGGTACCCGAGATACGAGCGATATACCTAACATAATTGTGAGTTCCTCCGGCGTTTTCTACGGGTATAATTTATTGATTCGCTCATATTTTCTAAATTCCTAATCTATATTTTACTACGGCCCTATTCATCCTTTGATGAATAATCGTGTTAAATAAGTCTTTTCATCAATAATAGGTGTACATTTTATTTATTTTTTTTTTTTTACGAAATTTCCTAAATAGGTAACTTAAATTTTAAGATAATAATTATGTTCAGTTAAAATTACTAATTTATTTTCTAACGTTCTATTTTTTTTTTTTTTTTTAATTAGTTTAGTTAAAACTTATCGAGACAAAGTAACTTGTAACTTTTTGACTAGTATTACTACCCAGCTTCTTTGAGTATCGTATTACCTTTGGGCTTTGGCCTACCTAGAGTTTGAATATCTTGCAAAAGAAACCCTATATACTTTATAGTTACGAAGATCGCACACCGTGTATAAGATAATATACATAAATTAAAAATTATTAAAACGATAATAAATAATAGAATGTTAATTAAAAACGAAATAAAGGGGTAAAAATAATAAAAGTTAATAAAATATAATAAATAGTATTTTTTTTTTTCATTCTCAGTTCGAAACAATATTTATGGACCGAAAAAAAAAAAGTTCACGCTAAGAATATTTCGTAATTAAATTTAACGTTTTATTACTAAACGAGATTTTTTTTTTTGTGTTCAAAATAATTCGTTTCCCCGTAGATTTCATTGTATTTCCGCAGTCATCGTTTTTTTTTTCCGAGGGCCTACTAGGGATAAGGAATTATTAAAAATCGCATGAATCCGGGGTCGAAATGGTTAGGCGAAATTATTACAAGATTTACAAGGGCGAAGGCAGGATTGAGTTTTGGGGGTTGCCCTCCCCCCGAAATATTAGGAAAAAATATATAAATTACCTAACCTACAAATTTCATAGTTACATTTTCTATTTTTTTTTTTCTTTTCAAAAAGTTGTTTTCCGCTTCGACCGTTATTTGTTGGTGTGTGTGGGGGAGAGCGAGGCATTGTTAGTAACTAATAGGATGTTAACAACCATAAAATAATACTGACCCACTGTGTGCTTGGTGTTGGCTATCTCCATTAGTCGTCTGATGTGTCGTTTTCTCACGTGCGTGCCCGATTCGCACGCCACCAGGGAGCTATACGAAAAGTCCAAATCGGATATGGTCTCGTGTTGTAACAACGAACCTGTATACAGCGAGTGCACAAACAGAACGATCAATTAAAACACCGTGTTTTCGGCAAATTTTGAAAATATTATTAAACATACGGGCTAATGGCCGGTAAATATCTAAATCGTATAGGGGATAACATTGTTTAAAACGTTTTAAATCTTTATTGAAACGGTTCTTGTTCGGTCAAGTTTGAGTTTAGAGTTATACAACATAATAGTGTCGGTAAGTCAAAACTCCACTGGCTCAAACTACACGAGTTTTTATTTTGCACCGAAAGCGTTTCGAAACCGAATACGAAAAATATCGTGTATATTATTCAGTAGGAAAATCGTAGTGTAATTTTTTTTATTTCACGAATACCGATGATATATAATATTTTACCGGGGACCGGTCTGTAGTGAATTACACGATATTCACTTTTTGCGAATACCGTGAATTTTAGCGGAGTTTTCACTCACCGACAGTTATAATATAATTCTAAACTCAAACTTGACCGAACAAGAGCCGTTTCAATGACAACCGAACTTTTTAATTTTATTTTTTTTTGTTAATTCAGTTCGGGTTCGAATAAAACAATTGCGTGTTAGTCGATTTAAAACAAAGTTCGACGTTAAAAATCGGGGTTCGTAGTCGTATTATTATGTTTATAGACGGCAAGTCGAAATCCGAACGAGAAAGTTAATTAACGTGTCGTTAATAATATTAAAATTAATATTATTATACAACATTAATTGTATAATAATATTAATAAAAAATGAATTTGTAAAAAAAAAAAAAAAAATACGCATTTGGACATAAGTCGACTTTTTATACCGATCAAATCGTGTCCGTGAAACTGTCTGGGATCGTGACAAGCGCCGGCCAACGCCATCGAGTACGTCGCTATGTTGGCCACGGTCAGCGCTTCGTCTTCGTCGTCCTGCTGCTGGAGTGTAACCGAATCCGGGTCGTGGTGCTGCCACAGTCTTGCCAACAGTTCGATTTCCAATTGTTTTGCGCTCAATTCGCGTTCCAGGCGGTCACCGGTCTTCGTCATCTCCATAGCCACGATGGCCTGCGCCGTGTCCGTTCCCGTTCCCCATCCCCAGTCTTTACCCCGCTGCAGAGTCAACCAGTCGATGGCCCGTTGTAGTTCTGAAACGGATCGTACAAAAATAAAAATTATTAATAGGCGAAAAATATAGGCATACCACCTACGTAGTTTCAGGACGTAAAAATATTAGTGGACGTTAATTTGCGGCGCGCTCGAATTGGGGCGCAAAGGAACTCGACTATAATCTGTAGAGAGCTATATAGAGCCTAGAATAATAATAGAGTGGCCACCAGTGCCGTCGTTTCTGATTGGTTCCCGTTATCGATGATAAAATTTCATCCGAACAATATTATAAATTAATATTTGAATTTTTTACATCGACATTCTTCGCTATCTTAATTTAATTTTTAGACCGTGCCTTCCATAACGATGTTATCGCCCGAAAAATTACACAACATAACGCCGTTCGCGTCCACTGATGAAAAGTGTGGTGATGTAGCCACTCTTTTATTACAGACTTTCTACTATTAAGCTAATTATATTCTACACAGAGATAGGTACTTCGTTAAAAATTAGTTTGTAATTGATTTGTGAATCTTTAATAAAAAAAAATACACCTATATTTATTATTATTCGGTATAAAAGTTCCGCGCTTGTACTATACTCACGAGTTAACAAATTAAATATTGAATTGTTAATCGGGTTTCTCTATAAACTTAGTGTTTTCCGCATTTCGAGGACTCCAATTAATAGTACATACGCTGCGGTGATTAATAGCGTTGTTGAAACATAATATATTTATATAAATATAATTAGAACATCGTGGCGTCAAGAAATCTCGTTAACTTAGTTTAGTTTAGTTTAGTTAAGTTTTTGACCGGTCTCAGAACTAAGGAGGAGGGAGATTCTCGATTCGTCGTCTATTGCGATGCGTGCACAATTTATGGGACGTAAATTGAATTTTTAATTTACAGGCAATTCACATTTAATTTCATAACTTAAAAAAAATTAAATATAACCGACTAAAAACCCGAAAAGCTCAAAGAAGTCAATATTTTTTTAAGTTTTAATACTTTCTTTAAAGTCCATTATAGTACGTTCGTACATGCATTCAGTGGCGCTAAAGTCAATGGATGTTTAAAGAAAGTCTCAAAAGTCTTTAACTCCTTAAAGCGTTTTTAATCGGTTATAAATGTTATTATTTTTAAAAATATTATCCGCCATTGTAATTAGTTTTTAATTTTTGTTAAAAAGTTGTTTTTTTATTTTTTATCTATTACCGCGGTTGTCAAACGAAAACGTTATATCTGCACTACTACTGTGTTAATTAAATTATTATTAACACTAATTGGATTTCAATGCGGTGTAAGCCGTCAGGCAACGGTATAGGTTTGTACGAAATAAGTGAATAATAAAATACAAACGTCGTGTAAGGTCAATCGCAATGATAGTTCGGTGGTATTCTCCAGTTAAATAATAATAATAATACGGTGTAAGGCGATAGGTGGATACGTAATGTCCAATTCAAAATTAAACGACAACAAGTTTTAGGAGGAAAAATAAAAGTAATACCACAACAAACTGTAGTAGTGCGCAGAGTGACGTTAAAAGGACGTCGAAATTCTTTAGTATTTTTAATGGGTTGGGTATAAGCAATTTCGACACGGATAGCAATTTATCAATTCAAAAATATTCGAACTCGCTTTATAATAAATTCGCAATAAGTCAATTTGTCCGTGTCCCGTAGTTGTTCACAATTATTTATTATATTATTGTATAACCGTGCAATTGTTATTTTGTATGTAATAAGCTTAAAAAAAAATATCAAATTTCCATAAATACGGTTCGAGTGTATGTGTGTGTGTGTGTGTGTGGGGGGGGGGTATTCGGACACATAAAACACCCTCCTTGGTTTTATTACTGATGTTTAGACGTACCTACCGCATGTAATATATATATATATATATATATATATATTAGTTTTTTATTTCCTATTGCAGCGTTTTAACTATACAAATAAATGTGCATTTTTAAGTGACTGAATGTATGGAATGTATCGGGCAAACATTTAATCCTCGTTCACTCAGAGGAGTATTTGAGCGGGGAGTGAGAGAGGGCAATTGACCCGGGCAGCAGATTTCAAGGGGCATAAACAGCTCGGAAAAAACGTCAAGTATGTTATATTTTTATTAATTTTGTATTATTTTTAAAACTCAAATATTTTTTGTAATAACCATAACAAAAAAAAAAAAAAAAAACGTATTATAAATGGTTAAACGTAGGGGGGCAACAGATTATATATGAACTCAGGGCATCATACCTCTAAATACGACACTTACGGTAACATGGATTGTATATGTAATCCATACGCATGCAGTTTACTGTATTTAATCGTTACATATAAAATGTAGTATTTTAACATTAATTTTGGCTAGCCAATGGTATGTGGGGGGCGGGGAAATTGTGTTAAATAATTTTGCACTCGATACGCGGGTTTTTTTTTTTTTTTTTTAAATCGATTTCGCCCAATTCGAACACTGCCCAGGCATACGAATATAATATAGGTTTTGACTCGAAACGCATTACAGCGCAACGCGGTTTAAATATTATTTTTATTAAATAAATCATCAAGTACATACAATACAAATAGATATATTTACACAGTTTATCAGCGGCATTAGTGCCGGGAGTTTATTATAATGTCGTATAATATTAGCACGTAACGAAGCCCACTTAAAATATTATTGTTTTTCGCATAGGTTAGGTTAGGTATCAGGTATAGACCAGGTAACGTTTGAGTTACCAACCGTAATGATCGATGCGAATTCAATACGCAGGGGTAACACCGAGCGCATATCGGATTCCCAAAATTGAAACGTAATTATTTGCTGTCGATTCTCGAGTTTGTCCCCTCACGCCCGACGAAATCAATTCAAACACCATAAATCACCCCGCTGTCGTCGTGCACACGAGTATATAATACGTTCAATATCCGGTGATTAATATATGCCATGATGGATGGACGGACGGTATATAGTGATACAATATATATTAATATTGTATTCTAGTTTTTTTTTTTTTTTTTATGAGAGTCTTGTTCGTCTTTTTCCGGTCAATGCAAAGATCGCGAATATATAATAGGACGTGTCGGGAATTTTTTCTTATCATATCTAAGATTTTCTTCTTCTCACGATGGTACCGTGTTCCTCATAGAGTTTAATAATGTTTCCCGATTTTTACGGATTATTTAAACGAATTTTTTTTAAGATCGCGAGCAGCGTTTTTTTTTTTTTTTAAGGAAAAAGCTGAGTTTCTTTTGTTTGTATATTGTGTGTAGATATATTTTTTTTAAATAAATAATAATTTTTAAGGTAAGATTATCGTCATATCGTATATGATCAGAAGAAAAACACAATTACACTTAAATATTTTTTTTCAAATTATATATTCTAAATTTGACCACTCATTCGGGCCTTTAAATAGTAAATTTCGATAAATCAACCCTTGAAACTGCCTTAAGACTATCAATAAATTTACTATTGAAGTCCCGGACGAGTGGCAAAATTTATCTTTTACGCGTCGTTAAATATTAAAAAAAAAAAAACGGAGAATATTATTAAACTCTATGAGGAACACGAGAAGAATAAAATCGAATAAAAAAAAAAAAAAGAATTATTGAAACGTACTAATATATATATATATATATATATATATATATGCTACCGCAAGACACAATAAAACTATTTATGAGGAAAAATTCGAGACGATACGATATAATACATCGCATGTCGTTTGACGTACGCGTAATAAAATTGTATAAAACACGATTATATTATATAGTGGGACCTGTACATGGTTAAAAAAAAAAAGAAAAAGAAAACGAATGATAACAGAAAGAAAATAAATAAAACCGTCTGAAAAATCGCCGGCTTATTAGCCGTACCGTTTAAATTAAACGCAGCAGTAGGATAATAATAATAATTATTTTTGTTTGAACATATCGGTTTTTTTTTTTTTTTTTTTTTTTTTTTCCTAATACACTTTAAAACTTAATGGAAATTATTGTAGTTTCCAACCTCGCCCATAATAATAGTACGATGGACGAGATATAAGATAAGTGAAATATCGTAGTGAGGTAACACCGGCACGTAACCGCGGGTATTATAATACCACTCATTAGTCGTTTACACCTATGTAACTAGTAAAGTATACCGTCGCTCTGCTCGTGTAAGCCGTAATATTATCTTATTTTATATATATATATATATTGTTTTTTTCGTCAGTTTACGTCAAATTTTTTATTATTTTTTTTTAACCTATTTATTCGCCGCATCGCCCGTCATCATGACATCGTTTCTACAATCGTTGATATTCCGTCTGAAACTGGTGCAAGTCGTGAGTATATTTCATATGGGATTTTTTTAAATCGAATTTTTATTGTCCACCGCGATTATTAACGCGTTCGCGACGACGACTGGCGTTTATCGGGTTCTCCAAGTTTTCCGATGAAAACGAAAACAAATACGTTTGCACAACCCTTGCCGTCATCGGCGCAACAATTTCCATTCTCCACGTTTAATCGTGTATAATCGATTTTTCGATTTCGTTAGCCGCGTTTACCGCGCCTTGATGTACACAAACCAAAAATCATAGAAATACGTCAATATTAGAATAGAAAAACAACAATATCACTACCCGTTTTAGACTTTTTTAATATACACGTTTGGCATAGTTTGTTCGATGATAATATATATATATATATATATAGGTTATTTTGAACTGTGTTTATTACACGCGTTATCGGATTTTAAATACTATGCATTTATGATTTGATAAATTAAAAAAAAAAAAAAAAAATCATTTTTAATTTGGGATTTCGTGCGGTTCTTTTGTTAATCGTTTTATAATACGCGGTTCGGAAATAATATTAATACGGCCAAGTTATTGGAATATTTGTACGCAATAAAAATAATAATACAAACTGAAAACTATAAAGTATGAAATATCCGTAGGTTTACGTATATTGCAGGATATTTTTCTAATGGGTTTATTGATTGTTCGTACTTATACACCCAGCGATGAAAGTGGTAAAACACACAAAAGATAAGACCCGTAACGCACCGAGCAAGTTTATTGTGTTGTCTTTACAATTTTTAATGACTATGACTTATCGTCTTATCATAATGATATTTAAGAGTCATTAATGGCGAAAACATTCTATATTTTCAGGAACTTTGCTATCTGCCTAAATGGTTTTTTTTTTTCATTTTTTCGCCAGCTTTACAAGTACGATTTTCTATAAAACAGATTATTTTTCAATATGCGTTACCAATATCGGAAGGTTCGATTTTAATATACAGATATAAAAATTCTTCAATAGGTGTATAACGACAACAGCCCTAGCAATAAAAATGGTAAAGAATTTTTTTTTTTTTTCCGAAGTATCTTTATGTTAAAATCTGAAATTCAAATAAAAATGTGAATTTATATGTCTGTATATATTTATATACATAAACCTCCAACAAAATGTAATAATATATACACGCGCGTGTAATATTCGTGTACAAATATATCAAAATACATTTTCGCCGTACATTTGAAATGAATTTTCTCGGGTTTTTATATTAAAAAATATTTTAAATTTCACTTGAGCACTAATAATATTCAAATATATTCGTCTATCCAACTATATATTACTTTTTTTTTTTTTATGAATATACGGGCTGAGCCCTTTTGTACAATTATTAGTAAAAATAATAACAGGTACAATGAATTACACAATAAAACCGGTAGATATTAGGATATGAATAAAGAATAATAGTAATACACAACATAATGGTAAATAGTTTACAAATGGGAAAAAACAAAGAGTTAAAAAGAAATAAATATTAAAGATTAAAAATAAACTAAATAAAGGTTACAAGAAGCTGGCCAAAAGAATGAAAGGTTACATACCTATATAAAAAAATATTTAAATTAACTACAAAGAATTAAACCGACTTAAAACACATACATCACCGAGGAGTTTAAGACGATACTATCAAGACTTTCTTTAAAATCCGTCGACGTCGCCGCTACACTGAATGTCGTGCACTGTAACAGTTGTATTGGCCTACACTTTGTTAGTTTTGCACCGACTTTAGCGGATATTATAAGTATTGTCTTCGACTTTTTAGTGCTTTTTGTGTATTTAGTCGGTAATATATATATATATATATATATATATATATATATATATATATATATATTTTTTTTATTGTTAAAAAGTTTTTTTAATTTAGTTTAATTTAATGTTTGTAGTTATTTAAAATGCGAATAGCGTAAAAATACAAATGTCTGCCCATTGAATTGTACGCGTATTATCTTAAGTGACCAGCAACGTACTACGTTTAGGCGGTTCCCAGTGTTGACATCTGAAATTTCTATCACGTACCTCATAATATAGGTAACACGCAATATTCTCGGTGACCCCCTCCCTCCCACGTTAAAATATTATCGATTCGGTGACATGACGGTTAGTAACAGTGGCGTTTTTGAGAGGAGTGATGGGGGCCCCGATCGTCCCCCTCCGTCAATCAATTTGTTTGTGTAGGTATTTGCTATATATTTATTAAGAGAAAATGTTCAAACATTTGTTTTTTTTTACTTTTATCATTTTCTCTTACTGAAATTATTTATTTTTCTTGAATTGTTTCATTATCTCTTCCGTATGATAAAAATTAATTAAACACAAAGTGGTTTTGTGTCAAAGACCTTAACAATATTCACCCCCTCCCCCATCACCACAAAGTTAAGTCAGATGCTCCACTGATTGGTAATGTTATACGATGTTAGGCGTATCATTAAAATTCATGATCGTATTTCAATTAAATTTATATCAAACCGTCTATTTAGAAAAAAAAATAAAATATATATATATATATATATAATTATACAAATCTATAATCCGAATTGATGCGATTTTAAGTTGTGTGCGAATATAAATTTAAAATATAACGCAAACGCGACTCCTTTTATCGAAGTAGGTTAAAAACAAAAATAATCCGATATTGATAAAAATTAATATTTCACGAAATATATCGCGCTCGACGAATAACACACACATATAATATATGTATATATTATCTTTTTATTTTAAATTAAAATAATATCGACTAGAAAACAACGTGACACGTTACCGAGGGGCAAATGTTAAAAGTAATATTATTATATTTTGCAATTCGCGCCAATTGCGATTGCTCGTAGGTTATTGACTAAACGACATGCGCCGATAATACAACAAATTCTAAAGGACGGCCATGGTGAATAAGGGTTTGACGGTACGTCATTATCTTTGCATATTTTTTTTTTATCTTCGCATACTTTGTCAAAAAAAAAATAATAAAAAAAACTAGTTGTAGTATAATATTTAGTTTGTTATTTCTATGTACACACACGACTCTCTTGCGTCACTCATGTTCGTATAACATTATTTTTAAGTATACCGGTAGTGCAATAGCAACATTAAAGGAAACTCTACGACTTGAAATTATAACGTAATAATATTACAAGACGAACATTTTGGCAACGACGTTGTTTTATTAGTGTTTTTTTATACTGGAAAGTATGAAATATTAATATATTATGTACTTGCATTTTGAAATAAGTAATAAAAAACAAAAAAAAAAGTGGAAAAAAAAAAAGTTGTAATGTTCGATTTATTAAATTTTTTACTTTCGCGAAATATATTATGAGAAAAAAATAATATTTTTGTTAAATTAATGAAAAAAAAAAAAAAAAAAAACAATAAAGCATGATGATATATAAATACAATTTTATGATTATTTAACTATATAACACAATAGTGTATATATATATATATATATTTTTTTATCTCGGAAAACCTCGGTTATAAAGGTGAAAATGTAATATACAACAATCGTTAATGGACAGTATTATACGTAGATGGTACTGCAATTTGTTTCGTTTTAAAACTTTTAAATTAACTTTACCTACCGTCCCTGCCTATCGTTAGTTTACAGATTAAATATAGACTCATTTATAATACCCCTGTGTAGAACTGGAGAAGAAATAAAAACTATTATTATTTCGGCGGATTTAACCTCCACGGTTGGTATACAAATGCATCGATAAATTTATCCCCGTTAAAACTATAATTGTATGTAGTATCGTATGGTTAGAACAATGTATATCCCCATACTTTTGTCTTTACACGAAATTAATATTATTTCTCCATCGCTATTGAATAATTCGCATCTACGTATACGTATCGATAATATATTATTTAACCGTATCGGAATAGGAATTAAATTATTATAATACATTTTATTATTATTTTTTGTTTTTTTTTGCGAAATAATCTCTATGTAGGCATTATTATACGCATAATACTTGAAAATATATTTGTCGTCATATTTTTAAAATTAATTTTATCGGTATACACTTATAATTATATTGACTGGCCATATATCATGCACACCGGAAAGTTAATAATATTATATATTAAAATAGATTGAACAAATATATATATGTATATAACTGTCTATGATTACAAATAACAACTCCGTATTATAATTATACATATTTTGTGCGGTATTATTCTCGAATATGTACATTAACTTTGTTCGGATTTGTTGTCGATTTAAGAAACAAACGGCTTGGAGGTAAATCCACTTTTGGTTTTCAAACGGCGACCTATGTTTAAAAAAAAAAAAAAATCCTAATACTTCATCTATATACGTTGCTATTTGAATATTAAAAGTGGGTTTTCTCACCTCGGAAAATATCGGTAATAAAACATTTTACAGTTGCTCGTTTCGTAAATTGTCAACAAAAAAATCCGAAAAGTTAGTCGATGTACACATTTAATCTCGAAACATCGTATACCAATTTACCAATAATGTAATTACCATACGGAATATATTTCCATACGCAATGTACTATAATGTTTAATGTAATAATATAATACGTAATTTTTTAATTAATTTTTTTTTTTTTTTTGTTCCAGATCCTTTCCATTAGCAGTGTAATAACGCTTTTTTTCGTGGCGGGAATTACCGCTTCAAATCTCACATCGGAATTCGTGTATTTAACGCTATACGGTTACGTGGGCGTCGGTATCGTCGTCCTAGTGAGCATATGCGTAGCGGAACCGGTGGCCGACAAAGTGGTAAAAACATATAAAAAAAAAAAAAAAACGTTCCGTCGTGTCCGTGGGCCCCGTACGCCCGGGGCCCCGGGGGTTGAATACATTTTAAAGGTCAAAACGTATTTAAAAACCTTTAAAACGAGAGACGGTCGCCTATACCAATGTGCCCATCGCCTACATAATATTATACAATAAAGGCGTACACGGTTAAATGTCTGTCGTCGCACGGGTTTTAAACGGTTCCCCGGAGGAATATACCCGCACCGCAGCGTGGATTCCTTTGATTCCCTCTACTACTCGCCTTTTCTTTTTTCTTTTTTTTATAACCTTTCCTTTATACGTTGGCGTTTATGTATATACGAGATAGCGGTTTAAAAGTTCGGGTTTTCTACTCAACCGCGTATAAGTTAATAGCCCGGAGGTTTTGTCATAAATTTAAATTGAAAACACAATATCGTAATACTTATAACGTCTTATGTGCATATATCGTAATACACGAGTTACGTGCAGCGCACAAATACGGAAAACTGGTAACGGATTCGCGGGATAAAAAAATAAAAAAGTGTTCAGCGATTTGGCACGGTCGCTTAAATAAAATATATAATATTTAGTGTATATTATGTTTGATACGTTTTAAAAAAAGAAAAACTGTTTACCGTAAATTATTATTATTTCGTAATATGTATGTAATATAAGAAATACGCGTAAATTGTAACTATTGACTGCAAAGTAAAAGTTATAAACTACAGTTATAAACAAAATAAAAATAATAAATATATGTTAAAAAGGGTATAATATATGCGATACGAATAAATAAAAAAAAATATGTGAGAAAAAAATTTAAAAATAAGTGCGTGTAAATACGATTTAAAAAATCATCATCGGGTATATAGGTAATAGAACAGCCTTCAGTCATTGTTTGCCTTTGCTGTTTTACACAAATGAAAATAATGTTGTGTTTTCGCCTTGGTTGTTCTATTACCTTTGTTATTTTTCTACATATTTTTTATTTATTTGTATTGCATATATATATATATATATATATATATATATATATATATATATATATATATATATATATATATATCTTTTTTTACGTTTATTTATTTGATTATTGTTTTTTTTTATATTTGATAAATTACAGTTTATGCGAATTTTGTGACGAAGTATTTCGTATATTGATAAAAAAAACTATGAAGAATTAAGCGTCGATGAACCTATACTATGCAATTATAACGAAACACTTACAATTGTACCTATATTTTATACTTGACGTATCGAAAATTCGAATATTTCGAATTTGATTAATTATTTTTTCGGTATATATTGAAAGGTTGTGCGATTTTCTTGTACAACAATATTTTCAACTATAATTGACGAAGAACGTATACGTACATATTTGCAGTATTTGTATCCTTATGTTCTTCAAATAATCGTAATAGGATTATTCTACTGAAATATGCGCCTGTATACAGCAGCCGAGAATGTTTATTAAAACGTAGGCGGTATTCAATTTAAAACATATATATTATACATAGTTTCGTAAGCTTAATAATATTTATTAAATATGAGTTTAAATTTTAACTACACGTTGATGTATATTCGACTTGAAAGGAATAAAATAATCATAAAAGCGCGTCTACGTACTTAAGTATATGAAAAATAAATTTCCCCTTTTAATCAGTTCTTTGGAAAAAAAATATTGCTTTTTATTTAATACAAAAACGGTTCTATAGAATTAAATATTGCAGCATTAACAATTTGTAATACGCTACGCTGGAAAATGGCTTTTACGGGGCTTTAACGTACGGGTGAATTTTTTTGTTGTTGTTGTTTTAATAAATTTACGATGTTCGAGGTTAAAACAAAGTTGTGTTTTATACATTCACACAAATTTATATTTAATTTCAATTTAATATCAAACTAGAACGAAAACTAACGAGTCGAGCGCGGATACGGTTACCGTCAACCGATTCGTACACGGAATTCAAATATTCATCGGGATACGGACAGAATACTAAAAAATAAGTACGGAATGCAATTGAATGAAACGAAAACAAAAATAATGAAATGCAGTGAAGCTCGGATTAACAAAATTATAGATAATGTACAGACAAAACGAGTACAAAATTGTATATATTTAGGAATAAATAAAGAAAAGAAAAGCCTTTCGAGATGAATTTCACATACTAATTTCTAATAGCGTCAGCTTGCCGATAAGGAAATAGTTTTCAGCTGTTTGGTTTCCAATTCCGGATACGATGTCACAGATGTAGTGTCACGGGAAAACACTCAAGTTGCTACGGATCGAGAGGGTAACGAACGACGAATAGGACTGAATAGGATAAAAGAATAAACGACAGTTATGGCAGTGCATTCAATTCGAAAGGGATAAGACGATAGGATACATATTAAGACACGGAAGCTTACTAAAGACAACAATTGAAGGATATATTGGTCGAGGAATACACGACCCAAATCACGAAGGATGTGAATAAAGATAAATATAAGGACCCGAAAAAGAATTAACGTACGACGGAGAAATACGACAAACTAATCTTAGGATTAACAATAACAAAAACTATACGAATAAAATATTTAAACTTGTAATACATTATACGTTGGATTATAATTTAATTTAACGAGCGTTTTTAACATTTTAACCGAATCGAAAAGAATAATTTTCCTAAATAATTGTTTAATTACGGTTGCGAAACAACGCGGGGACTCTGCGCTAGTACGCGGCTTGAACTACTTTTTCCTTGACTCACAAATAATATTTTTACACCAACCACACGAAAAATTGTCCTCACTACACTCCAAGTAGTGAATTCATAATGATAAACAATAGGTGTTTAATAGGCGTGAAGGGTAGTAGTACAGTGAGTCACGGGAGCAAATAAAAATGATTATTATCTAAATGTGATTTTTTTCAACAGTAAAAATTTCAATTCAACGGTATTAATTTTAAATGTATTTGATATTAAAACGAATTAAATGCATTTTAAACGTTTTCAGTTTAAAGTTAGTAACGTTATCGACGATATAATTTATAAACTCACTTCAACTGTTTAACCACGTTTTAGCCTAAGGTATGACTTACCACTTACGCTTGTATACACGTTATGTATAGTGTATACCCGATGTGTGTATATGTATTACATTATTTGCAATTTAATTATCAACCTTTAAACATTTTTCCTGTTTTCTTTTCTATCGCAGGGCACACACCCGCCCGTTAAAACTGTTGTGAATCACGCGATTCAAATATACCTTCTCCGGGCCGGCCCTGACTGCGGGGTTTTCGATGTTTACCATTGAGCGTCATATTACTCTATAAATAACTCGTCTAACCGGGTAGATATGTATACTGTTACGTATATTATATATACATATATAAAAAAAAAAAAAAATTAAAAATAGTTTTTGACGTGGAAATTGCCTATATTTAATAATTCAACTAATTTGGTTCCGGTGACGCGACCGGATGTGTATTTAGGTTTGCATATAGGTATAAAATAATACGACGGGAAAGAGGGTTAGCCGGTTATATATATATATATATATATATACGTGCCTGGCTGTACAATATAATAGAAAATGACGAATAATCGAGCGAAAAAATTCATTGTCCGGGCGGGCGGGTGGTGGCTGTTGAACGGCAGACGGCGGACGGGTGTGGGTGAATGAACACGGGGGTATAAAAGAAAGAAAGGGGGTGGTGGGAGAGGGGAAAAAATGTAAAAAAAAAAAAAAATAAAATAATAATAATTATAATAAAAAAAAGAAAAAAAGTCGCGTGTCGAACAAGAGGAAGAGGTGGCTTGTATATATTATTCACCGGCGCGACGGGAAATCGGACGTAATACGTACGTATATATAAACGCGCGCCGGGGGTCGCACACACACAACCGCGACGATCAATATCGCCCGGCCGATTGTTCATTTCGTATGTATACCGTACTACGAATGTACACGCGCGCCGGGCCTAAAAACACATATCCCCTCGCCTATAATAAGTATAGTTTCGTTCGCCAAAACAAACACAAAAACAAGGGTTTTTTTTTTTTTTTTTTTACGCGTAGAAAATTCTACGGAACGTCATGACATTCAAAAGGGGCATTTACAACACTGATTAATACCGCGTACACCGCGATTACCGTATAGATTTCCGCGCACGTCAAACATTCGTACGCCGATTTCCGTCAGCGGTTCACCACCTACCTCCGGGCGTACCGCTGGTTCCGGGGCTTCTCACTTCTAACCCTTCTGTCCGCCTCCCCCGCCCCCCTCGATAAGTGTATATAAATACGTTTTATTAATAAATTCGATTAAACGGTGACGGATCCACCGGTAGTCATAGGGGACACCGTGGCTCGGCTATTTCCGACAGGCATCCATCCATTTACCGGGCTAAAAATCAAAATCTCGTCTACTATACAATTCGTATACGTATTTGTCATTGGACAACAATTCTTATTGTACACAATTATTACAGTTCGAACTAATAAATTCCGGCGGCTAATACGAGACTGATTTTATCAATTTAACTTTGGTAGACCTTCTGTCTCGCTCCCCCCCCCCACTCGCTCTACATCCGCCACGTAATATATAAAGGTTATAGGCATGGAAGTTGTAACCTGAACCCCCTTCTAAGCGACAAAAGTAAACAGTGGCGTCGCGAGGGTAGTTCCGAGGGTCTGGGAGACTAGTGGGTTTTTTTTTTACTAGGTGTGCGAGTAGCTTGGTCGACTGGGTTGGCGATGGATGATGACCGAGTAGGAAGCGGAACATTCCGTTTTTTTCTTTCTTGAAAAAAGCTAATTAATTGTTATAATAATAACAATACAATATAAATAAGTATGGGGAACATACGAAATGGCGAGGTGTGGGAGTGGGTCAAATAATTTCCGGACGTGATGACCATCGACGGCGATGGGTTCGTGTTCGATATGATTTTCAGTCCCATTTATCCGATTTAAAACGTTCTAAATCCCGTCGGACGATAGACAAAAGTATTGGGGGCGGTCCAGTAGGCAGGAAAAGACGGTGGTGAGGGCACTTATTTTAGAATTGTTGTTTAAAACGATAAAATACACTAATTGTATAATAATCGTCAAGAAACGCGTGTGTATTTTCTTCGTTTGATAAAAAATTTATCAGTGATGCGTACCAATATTATGTTCTCGTACAAACGATTTCCGGGGTGAGTAGGCACGTACCCCTTGTGTCATCTGTGGTGGCTGGGATGGGAGGGCGTGTTAGGTTTGCACGTGCGTGAAAATATTATTAAGTATATAAATTTCACTATTGTATATTATTATCAGTTTCATTTTTCTCTCTATATTTCCAGACTCTGTACTCGTCGTGTTTGGCCGTGATTTTACACCTGGCAGCGGCGGTATTAATAATCATAGACCTGTTCGGCGATGACGTCGCGTTATGGGGTGTGAGACTTGTCACCGGACTGTGCGCCCTGGCGAACGCCGTGGCATTTGGCTGGGAAGTGGCGTACGGCATGCAATTTTTCCATTGATTGTCCGACACGTCGACGACGCGGAAGATCGCGACAATTAATATAAAAAAAACCAAAGTGCCTACGTTATATTGTTAATACGCGAAAATTATGAAAATATGTATTATTTATTATTTAATTTTCATTTATTTGTTTGTTTGTTTGTTTATTTATTTTATTTATACGTATTCAATAAAACGCGCGAGGGATCCCCGGGAAAATCGCCGCGTGAGAAACCCGTAAAATTACACGTTTTCCGCGCGCGAAACATAGTACAAACACAATATAATATCATTATATTTTAATATACACAGGTGTAGCAAAATATATATATTTTTTGTTTTTTTTTTTTGTAAAACCGAAACTAAGTTAACTTACCTGATTTGTCTTTGGCGGCTTTTTGGGCAGCGGTCAGATGGACGGCCGTCGCGACCGCGACGATTGCGACGAGTATAGCTGCGGTGGCCGGCGGCCACCGTGGTCGTCTTGTAGCCATATGACGCTACCGGTCATGCGATTACGCGGAGCCCTGCCATTCGGACATCGGACGAAGTACTGATGCGCTACGGTGTGGTGGCGAGGGCGCCCGACCAGTTGCGCCGCGTGCGCGTTCGATAAGCCGCCGACGCGCTGCTGGCCACGCCCACCGGCGGTCAACGCGACGCCACCGGCGAGGCATCTGTGGCGCCTGTACGACGCCCGCCGCTGCCACCCTCGACGACCGATCGACGACGCCAACGACGACGACGAGGGTAACCTAGATCGTATTATTATTATTATTATTATTTTTTTTTTTTTTTTATATTATACTTTACGCTGTCGCCACAGCAATCTGCAAACTTCTCGTTAGCCGCCACCGCTGCCGAGTGGAAAATATTATAACAATAATATATCGCGGGTCGCCTCGAGCCCCCTGCGTTTTTAAAAGGGGTGGCTTTCCGTTGTTTCGAATTGTTGATAGAATAAGGGGAAGCAGGAGAGGGGAGGAGGAGAAAAGAACCGAAAACAAAACGGTTATGGACACGATAGAGAGGGGAGCTAGAATGGTGTGTGCGGAGATTGCGGACGAGTCGAGACCGAGACGAACGGTGGAGATTTAGGACCGAGGTGTGCGGGCCGACCCCGAATAAAATATATATAAAGTGGCGCAAAGGGAGGAGAAAAATATGAAGAGATGAAGAAGACGAAGAAGAATAAGAAGAATATCGCGGGTCGCCTCGTTGGCTCTAGGCCGTCGTGCGCATTAATTTCGGCGGTCGGCGATGCGGCGACGGACGGACTTCCGGGGTGGTTGGGGGTGTGTGTGTGGGGGGGGAGGGCGAATGCATATTTTCGCGGTGTATGATTGAAAATCAATTTATCCCCGGCGGCGGTCTGGTGGCGACGTGCAGGCGGCCGGATGAAAACCGCGCCGAGAACGCTGTAGGGGGAAAAATAAAAGAAAAAAAAAAAAATAATAATAAGAAGAGAAAAAAATGCGATACACGGTTGTTCCGGGTGTACGCCTGTATTTCGTTTATTATTAAATTACACGCGGGCGTATAATACGGACGCGCGGTCTTGCGAGTTATGAGGGCCGCGAGACGACGTTATCCCCTCAGGTATGAAATTGCTCTTCGCTAACGCGATATTGACGACTTTTGCGGGCTCTGCCCATCGTTACCCACCTTTACCGGGGCCATATCGGCGGGACGAGGAAAACGGTCGCGGTTCGCGGTGTGGCCCTCGTCGGCAGTACGCACGCGTGCGCGTGTGTGTATAGTACGCACTATTATTATTATTATTATTAGTATTATTATTATTATTATTACTATTATTTTTATTACGGCCGATATCTATACGAACGTAAAATATCTAATTTATAATAAATAGAATTGAAAATACTACGGGTAAAACTTCGGACCGGTAAACGCGGCGGCGGCGGCGGCATTTTGTGCAGGGTCCCACCGGGAACCGAATTCAGGCCGGGAAATTGAAGTTTATCCGGGCCGTCCCGGATTTTATTCCCTCCCCACTCACGATAAAACAAAAAGACGCCCGATATTGTTTCCACCCCCACGCCCCAATTCAATTCCACCGCCGCCGCCGGGCGACGGTGTTGGTTAGCGAATAAATTTTTATATGTTAAAATCATCGTTATACAGGGTTACACGCTAGAAAACATAAATTGTGATCAAAATGGTTTAGTGTAACTAACAAACGTTCTGTTCTTCTATCGAGCCCGTATAATCATCGGGCCACGAGGCGAGGTCATCCGGAAAATTCCCGTTTTGCGCACCGGCCCTCCCTCCCACACCCGGTGTGTGTGTGTGTCGATTTCCGTCAATGTTCAACGTCGACATCATGTATTATGTATTATTATGTATTATTTATATATTGCAAGGGTAAGTGCGCGTAATGGCAATTTCCCGTAAAAGCGGCGCGCGACCGCGTGTTGTAGTATTTTCAGCGGCGCGGCGCCCATACGTCGGCCGCCGCGGAAACGACGACCGAAAAAGCGTAAGTACGCACAAAATAATACTATATCATTTACAGTGTATCCCGTACGTATACATATTACATTCGCCGGCATATAAGATATATATAATTCGATAAGTGAAATTGAAATATATATATCAAATTCCCTCGGGGAAATACCTTTTGCTCTCTTACTCACTACTCGCCCGCTTGGGAATTTTTGATTAGGAATTTCTTTAATATTGAAAAAGACGTTTATATACGTATAATATAATATATAGTACGACGATGACGCCGTAGTGGTACGCCCCAAGTAATCGCGAGAAAGTATTTCGCCGCCGCGCGCCGGAAAGAATATTAATGAGTATTTTCGAATAATATATATAAAGGACCATTTCCAATGTCGTTTATAAAATTTTTTAAATATATATATACGAGTATGGCGGAGAACTTAATGAACTTACGGAGCTCATTCATATAATAATATATGGCGCGTACTCGTACGGTCGCGTGTCGAGTGAAATTGAGAAATACACGTGAATTAGAACCCTCCCCCAACCCACGTCAATGACGCAAAAGTGTCTAGACACCAATATTTTGTCTAGTTCTATAAATAGTTAATTAAAATTTCATCGTTTAACGAACGCAATTGTTTTATTACTTGGCTTAATTAATAATATTTTTTTTATTTTTTTTTTTTCCTTGTCTCGCGAAATGTTCATTCTCCGTCACCCGTCGTTTAGCTTTTATATTGCCCGCCCCGCGCCGAACTCGCAGCTGTCGTCCGCTTTTGTCTATATAGAAAACCGCAAAGTCCTAAACACAAAACTAAAATGAAAATTATATCCAAGCCTTTAACACCGTATGAGATAATACCCACTCACTCCTTTATACGACTCGCGGGGACAAGGACCACAAATATTGGATTTTAATTAAATTGTTATGTTTTGATAAAAAAAATCTGAAAATGTTCGACAAATCTGATTGATAGAATTTCATGATTTAGAACCGACTACCCCGGAGTCGACAATAAATTAAAAACTAATCTAGAATATAGTTTATTATATACCATTTGTACCTAATTTCCTTCGATATTGTTTAAATATTGTGTTGTATAAAAAATAATTTATACCGTTAGCTCTTTGCGGTTTTGTATATAGACAAAAGCGGACGACAGCTGCGAGTTCGGCGCGGGGCGGGCAATATAAAAGCTAAACGACGAAGGATGAACATTTCGCGAGGAAAATGAAAAATAAAATATGGCAAATTAAGCCAAGTAATTATTAGCCTTTTTATGGAGTTAATTCTTATGGAAATATTGACGTTTTATTTTTTATATTCATTGACCTCGTGAATTTCAATGTTTTTTTTTTCTTCAATTTACAGAATTATAAATTTAATACTCTGTAGTAGTGTTTTGAAACGATCCCATCCCGTTTTATGATAAGTTTTGTTTATCAAAACACTTGAAACACTGAAAATAAAAAGTCGACATTTTCAGTAGGCGAAACTCTATGAAATGGCTATTTTCAAGGCTATTTTACTTCTCGAAAATAATAATATAATTTATTTTTGGTTATTTTACCTAAACATACAAATTCTCGTAGTGTTTGTCCCCGCGAGTCGTATATAAAAAAACCAAACAGAATTTGATTATTTTTTAATTCAGATATGGCAACAGTATACGTTCGCGGGAGCTTCACTCTGTATATAACAAAACGTGTCGACGCGATAATAAATGTGGCGCCGAGATGACCCGAACGAGAGAGCGTAGCGAATCGGATGAGTCGGTTTCGCGAGGGGACCACGCGAAACTGTTATAATTTACAGTCCTTCTGTTGAAAGTTGCGTTAAACTCGTGTATACAATTTTTGAACATTCGAACAGTCGAACGTTTTTTTTTTTTTTAAATATTCGTACACGACGACAATACCTACCCGTATTAGGTGTATCGGTACGGGCCGATGATGATACGGTCGATGCCTCTCCACCCTTTCCCCCCTAAAGCTCTAGGAATCCAATGTGTTTCTTTTTCGACAATTCGTTATGCACGTATCACGATACGAAAATACAAAATACCAACTGTGAAACATGCCATTACATTATCGGTTTGTTCGTATATTATAATATCATTAACGACGTTATACCTATTAACGATGGAGAACAATCCGGATTTGCCGAAGTTCGAGAATCCGGATTTTTGGATACCGAAATCCGGATTTTCGGATATTGAAATCCGAACATTTTTTTTAATCCAATATTTGGGTTTGGCCATACACATTTCTATTTTTAAATCTTAAAATCAAATCCTTAGGTCGTTTTTTTTACATTATAAGTTTGAAATAATTTTATTAATTTCAAGACGTGCTACCATAAACACTTTCTACGAATAAAACAACGTTTGCCGGGTCATTTAGTAATATATTATATAAATTAGAGTGTAATATTTAAGATTTTGTTTGTTGTATCTTTTTTTTTTTTTTTTTTTTTAAATACATTTCTATTGTAATATTTTTTGAATTGTAAAAACGTATTTAATGTTTTACGCATTTAATGCTATTAACAATAAGATAATAATAGTAATTTTATCGGAAAACAATTAAAGAATGTAAAATCACAATTTTAAAATCCGAAATTTAGATTCAGATAAAAATCCGGATTTTCAAATCCGAAATCAGGATTTACAATAAATGTCGGATTTTAAAATACGAAAACCCTGGATTAGTTGGATTTTCGGGTAAACATGTCACATCACCAATACCAATAAGCGGAGGACGACGACGACGACGAATTCAATATGGATATAGATTATTGTTAATTGCGAATCTAAAGTTGCGAAATCAAAAATTTTATTAAAGAGTTTGTCGACGGTTATTATAAAATTTAATTAAAATATTAAATGTTATATCAAATCGTGAGGTGTACGGGACCTGATTTACATATTTTGGCTCGGGAACTTTTTTCTTTAAGAGGCCGCCATCCTCGTTAAAAAAAAAATGTTTATTTTATTTCAAAAACTTTATTGTAACATATAAGAACGTGGATTTTTTAAGAGTTGTTCAACAACCTACCAAGTCACAACACTTACAATCCAATGTAGACCATGAATACAAATTTTTAATAGTTACGATATGGAGTACAGGATCAGATAAGCATTTCTTTTCAGTTATAAATATTTATGGTTTATATCATTATATTAAGAACAGTTCTGTATTTACACGTGGTTTATATGGTAGAATATAATACCACTACGTTTTAACGTTGGTAAGTTATTACTTTTAATAGGTATTTGTTGGTTTTTTTTATTTTTAATTATTATTTTAATCGATACAAAAATGGTACGTCCTAAAACGACATTGGTCTACAATAAAATATAATAAATCGAAACGAGGCCTCATAAATATGGAGACCAGGCGACTAATCACCAAGATACTCGCCTAAATCAGGGCCTGGGCGGTATAGGTGTATAGTTACGATTCGTATCGACATTATCAACCCTTGAAAAAACGTTCTAGTTACATTACCGATTTGGTACGTGTTAATAGTTTATATAAAACCATTATTAAGATTAAAAAAAAAAACCCCCCTGAAAATACATCGACATTTACAACGTATAGATTAGAATTTATGTACAATTCGGGAATTCATAATCGTCGGAACAAATAAATTCGTAGCGATCTAGCGATGAATATATATATCTGGTAGGTACTATAATATATTATTACCTGTATATATATATATATATATATATATATATATATATTTTAATTAATAAATAAGACCGCAAGTCGATCTAAATTCGCATTTAAGTACGGGTCTTAACTTTATGTCCCCCCTAAAACGCCATCATGGGCACATTAATAATAAATGGAATCGGAGAACCGATCTCCGCGACTCTGCTCCTTTATTATACGAGTATTGTTCAAGGAGATATAACCTCTCGGTAGTCCGATTCCATATTTACGTTTCGTTTTGTCCGGATAAAGTTTCAATTGTTTGAGTATACTGAACCTGTCCCCGGATCAATAAAACTTCCGCCACGGTTCACAGCTGAGTGGCGAAAACCCGAATTCTCCAACCCTTTTATTATACTAGTATACGTTCTCTATTGTTCCGAATGAATAGTGTGGTATTTTTTATTCCATCCAAAGCAGCAATCCGGAATTAGTGTTTGTTGGAATCAATTTAAACCTTATTTACCCGACCGAATAATCTGAATAGACGGCATACATTATACGTAGTGGGTATACTAAAACGAGTATTTCACCAAAAATGTATGTTGATTAATTAATGTAGCAGGTAACTATATTTTATATTAGAAAACTAATAATATTAAGAAAAAAAAAAATGCACGTTTAAAAATTTAAATTTAGACACGGTACACGCCTAACAATAGTCCTTAAAACACGTTAAAATCATTTAATAATAGAAAAAAAAAATAATAATAAGATACAAATTAAAACTCAGCCGTGTCGATAATAATTGGGGTACGCCTGTTCGCATAATATTGAATTGCGCATAGTATACGGGCACACGCATACCTATGCCAATGATTAAATTATACAATTTATTAGTGAGTTTAAAAAAAAAAGAAAGAAAATATTTTATTTTCTACAAATGTCGTGTAACGTAATAAATTATAATTTACCGTATTATTGTATGACGTCATCGTAATAAAATTTATTTTATTGTATAGAAAAAAAACAAAATATATATATATATGTACCTACAATACGAAAAACAAAAACTAATAATATAAAACCCCCTTGCAATCGCGTGCCGCGCAAATATAATTGTATAATATATAACTACGTGGGTACTAAAAACACATTAGGTTGTTGGTGTATTTTACGTACAGTCCAGAAACATGAATCGGTTTATTAACCTTTGGTATTCATTGCAAGGGTATAATATTATAATATACGCGATATAATTATACCAACATGGCGTTGTAATTTATACTTTGTGCGTTCCCTATAAAACGTTTGATATTTCCACTAAATTTCCATTTATAATATATTGACCCCCTCCCCCACAAGTTATGGAGCAACTAGAATTTAAAATAATATTACCGATCGCATATCATTAAAATATTTTAACGATATTTGTCTACTAAAAAAAAAAAAAAAAAAAAACTAATAATAATATAATACTATTATGTGTTTTATACCGCGGCGTTAATAATTCGTTTTAAAGTTATATATTTTTCCACACTTCGACAGTTATCGACTGTTTGATTGTAAAAAAAAAAAAAAAAAAACGTTTGAAAAGTCGATAAAATATATTCGAAAGCGATCTGTAGATTCCCATCCGCCACCATACTAAATCCTCTGGAAAAGAAAAAAAAATAATAATCTTTTTCCCGGCCAACAACTTTTAACCTAATAGCGATTTCTTTCTAAACTCGCACGTAAATAAATCAAGTTAATAAATCGCACATTTCCGCGTAGGTATGTGTGTATTATTTATATATATATATATATATATATATATATATATATAATAATACGTTAACCATTCGCTTTCGTTAAATTTAATCTAAGTTAGGCCACAATGCGATATATAAGGGATGTTTCGCAAACATATTGCACCGAGGAGGTACGGTTTTCACGTAAAGAATTTTTGATATATATATATATATATACGTATATATATTACGCGAAGAATAATAATTGGATTATGTAGTTGCGTACAAATATATAATATATTTTTGTGTAATAAATTATACAGATTAATTTTGATATTTTGTTAATTTATGGATTGGAATATGAAATACTAATTAGCCATAAGCGCTATAACGATTAATTTCGGTCTAGAGGGACAAAATCGTGCGAAAAATTCTCTCTTTAATCTCTCGCTACACGCTCTTTCTATCGTCTACATTTTAAATTATTAAATGCTTAATGAATAAATCACTTTTGTTCCCCGTTCGACTCAAACATAAAAAAAAAAAAAAAAAGCATTTTTATTCGGCGCCACTCTAAAAAACACAATATATAATAGTAAAAAGTAGTTTATTTTTAATTATAAAATTTGTTTGTTATAAAAAAAAAAAAAAAAACTAAAACATTTTAATATCTTAGTTTTTGCAATCGTTAGTAAATCATTGCGTCTGAACACTAACACTAATTATATTTCAATATTTGGAAAACTGAAAAAAATCATTACGTTTAAAATTATTACGTACAAAACGAATGAGGTACAAGTTATACGTTGTGATTATACTTGTCTCCTCGTTTGACTACCGTACAAAAATGAAGGCTTAAAAAAAAAACACTATATTTAAATTCACACTCGCTTGGGATTACGTGCCGAATACATTATAATACAAAACTAAAGACATTTCGTTCACATTTCACTTACAAATCCGGGTAGGTGTCACCTGTCCGAATGTCAATATGTTCAAAAGCTACTTACCGTCAATTCTTTATTGAATTAATTTAAGTCTAGTGTTTTGCGCATTCACGTTATTTTTTTGTTCTTTTTGTTAAATTCCAGCATTGTTTGGCTGGTATCAACTGCCGATTATGTTCCGTTATTTTTGAATTAATTTGATAAATACGCCCGAAACATACTATTAAAAAAAAAAAAAAAAAAAATCATCATCATTGTTTTTTTTATTTTTCAACTTTTACCTCGCTATTTACTGTTTTTTTGTAAATTATTCACATACGCTTGTTATGTTAAAACAATTACATTATTGTTATATTATTGTTTAGCAATACTGTATTGTTTTGTAAGTAATTCCACATATTTTGTTACATTTATTTATTGTGTTTTTTTTTTTAAAATTTTTTTTTATATATATTTATAATATACTATATAGGCATATTATACAGTTAAATCCCGAAATACGTTAAAACTATTAATACTAGTCATACATTAACTAGTACACATAAATCATACTAAGTCCCCTGCACCCGTGTGCTCGCCTTTATCAAAAACAATTTAAATATTAGTCCTTCACAAGACAATGACGTCATAGGTTCTAACCTTCTACCGTTATTGTTGTAGATCTTAATCTAGTTTTGATTAATTTAATTTATTTTTTTTTTTTTTTGATAATTTAAGTTCAGCCGAAGCGGAACAATAGGCAATGTACAAATACAACGCACCTATTGCATAAGGCTTTCAACACTAAAAATACATTTGGAATGGTATAACGTAAATCTAACGTGGCGCTCAGCTAAAGTTTAAATAGTTTACAAAAATCGATTGTGGAGTGTGTGCATTTTTATTGTCAGTTTCACTATATGGGTGTCAGAACTTGAAATATTGTCTTTGCAATTATTGTTCGAACGAAAGGCGCTTGGCCATTTTGAACCGGATATTATGGCTTCGAGATTTTGACATAGTTGTAGACACTCGTTTTTGAGCAGAACAATGTCAATTTCTGGCAATCGACGATAACCGCTACGGGGACATTTGAAGATGGTAATGCATTTTGTTTCGAGTGTTTTACTGTTTAACAGAAGGCATACTATCCACTTTGAAAGACTGACACATTTATAACAATTGCTTTACTTTGAATAGTTGAATAATGGTATTTTCCACACACCACTTGGCCATGTAGACCAAACGAATCGCGTCGTTTAGAATCTAACCTCTTTGAATTTCTGATTCACATTCGATTGGGTAACCGAATGATTTAGGTCATGATTCGCGGTTGAAATGAAGACGTGTTTCTAATGAACGGTTCACGTGTACCGACACTAGTTAAGGGGAAAATATGGATTCGCCGAAGTTCGAGAATCCGGAATTTACGGATTACGAATCTGAAAATCGAATTTTATCTAAATCCAAATTTCGGTATTTAAAATTTTGATATTATATTCTTTGATTAATAAAACTATTATTATTATCTTATTGTCGATAGCATTAAACGTGTAAAACATTACAAATACGATTTTACAATTTAAAAAATATCACAAATAGAAATGTATTTTAAAAATCTAGTACATATATTACATAATATAATTAATTTACATAATATATTACTAGCTGAGCCCGGGCAAACGTTGTTTCACTCGTGAAAATACAAAATTTCGGAATTTCGGGATTCAATTCATGAATGTTTGGATTTCAAAACCCGGAAATCCGGATTCATTGGATTATCGGCAAACCCGGATTTATGTCACATCATAAACGGACACGCGGCCGATAAATTCTCACAGCCGAATCGTCGCGTCGACCGCGACGTTGCCGTTCGCTGTGAACAAACCGATCGTTTCGCCGGGAAGTGTGTTGTGTGTTTCGAACAACAAAAACGGCGGAAAACTTAATTTTTTTTTTTCTTTTTTATTCCCGGGGCACGTTATAAAAATATATTATAAAACACTCGGTCGGACGCGGCCGTTACTCACGACAATTTACACATCTGCCCGCGGCCGGCGGGTATCAACGAACACATTTTATAAAACTTTAAGCCCGCCGTGTTACAATACTATTATATATATATATATATATATATATATATATACACATAACTTTGGAATCCCGTCGAAAATCCTACGAGCGCCAATAACGGGGCGTGCACAAATTATAAACCGTATATATATATATATATAAATATACGTAGTTTTTGCCGTCGGATTTTCTCGCATAATCGAAATTTACGCGCGCAGCAGGCAAATACAATATACTTTGGCTAGTGTACAACGTAATATAATACACGCCGAGGAAAACGAATTTCCGGGACGAGAGTCGATTTTCGTTTGGATTCCGACCGGAGCGACTCGAAACACGCGCCGAATACTTGTGATTGACGGTGAGTATCGGGCGCGAACCGATATCGTATATCGGCCGATATTGAGGATATCGGGGGGGTATTTTTTTCAAAACCGATATTTCCGGAGGAAAAACGTCTCGACAATGTCACTAGAACACAGCGGGGGGGGGGGGGGAAATAGAAAAAATATAAGGTTTTTAACCAACAAATCGGTTGATTTCACTATCACGGCTCACGGTTTTCTATTTAAAACGTCCGCCGATTGGATATCGTCGGCGGCGATAGTATTATGCGATTCACTAGTCATTACGAGATGCCTACTACACCCGAGGATTTCAAATTGGCGTGTTCCGCTATGCGTTATGATTACGTGTTTCGTATGCCAACGCGGCCGCTCGGATTTCGCGATGTATACAAATTGGACGACCACGGGAGAGACACAGGCGCACGTTCCCCTTCCCGCGTCCCGCGAACCGCGGCTCGTATTATATAATAACGGGCGGCCTGCAACGATGTCCGGTGGTGTAGGTACTTGCAAGTCTGTAACGGTTGACCTAATAATAAATTAAAAACAACAACAAAAAAAAAAACTAAAATTAAAAAGTCTATCGCAATAAATATTATAACGAGAGAGTGAGGAGAGCGAGGTGTGCGCACTGACAGTACGTACGTACGTGCACGTGTCTACCGCGATACATGTAACGTGAGTATACGGCGACGCAGGCATACGCTCCTCTTATTGTAATTATCTCTATTTTTTTTTATAGTACTACAAGTCATATTTGCGACCGTACACTTAAACGAATATTATAAGATAATGATTGTAACATTTCTGAACGCTAACAGCAGTGGTTCGGTTATCGTTAGGCGTACTCGCCGTATCGTAACGGCGACCGTCCGACGGTGACACTGTCGCGCGGTTGTGCGGTGCGGCCGATTTATAGAAACAAAACCGTTTGCCAACCTGTACGGGTCGCGTGACGATATTATTACCCGTAATCGCTAGTGACGATACACGCCGCGAAGTGATCGTATTTCAGTATTTCAATATAACATTATGAAATATATGGTCTGACAAGCAGTCCAACAACAGCCGCCAACATGTTGATTATATTAAGAATTGCCGAATTGGTAAGAATATTTATATATCATTGCCTATATTATATATATATATAGCGATATTTAACAACTTCTTTTTGGGTTTTTTTTTTTTTTTTTTTGAATTTAAGGCATGTGTGCATGTTTATTTCTGGGTTCCAAAATTTTGGAACTTCGAAATTAATACGTTTTTACAACGGTCCAATAAATCTATCTCGTAACGTTTAGCAAATTCGTACGGATCGTCAGTAGTCGAAGTAGTCAAATATCATCCGAGAATAATATGTTTGAAATCCAGAGAGTACGTATTGTTTCGTGGTCAACAAATCGGTAGTTTATTTCAGATATATATGAACTCAAAAAAAAACTATAACAATTGAAATTCTAAAATATTCTTCAAGCGAGTTTGTTTGGTAATACTTTCGGTCTTTTTGGTGGTTTGTGATTCTCGGTAGAATAATTGGAACGTCTTGCCTAACCTAACTGTTTTGCTAAATCTAGAAAATTGCGTCTTGGAAAATCGTATTCAAATTATACTCGGCCATATTTCGACGATTTTCAATTATTTTATAACGATTAGAAATACAGAAAAAAAAATTCTGGATGGGTGTGGAAACTACCAGCATCTCCCCGCCCGTAAAATCCGTCACAGTGTATAACAGTAGATGTGCTTCTGTGATAATCTACAGAATAATCTGAGTACCTAACTTATAATACCAGACCGTTTAAGTATTTGAGTAAATATATTTAAATAAATATACTAGAATTCTTTTTCGGTATACACGCGTATACGTAATTTTAAATACTCTTACAAAAACTACTCGGTGTTGTTATACGAAATCGAATACTACCAACAAATATTTGAATAATTATTGAAATTGTTTTCCATATTATTTTAAATTTAAGCACGTAGCCACAACACACCATGTTGAACGTTGAAACAGTTGCAAATTAAAATAGAATTGTAAAATCAAAAAATATTTATAGAAATACTTTTCAAAAATATCTCTATTAGTATTCAAATGTTTTTCTAGTCAAGTATTCGAGTACGTATTTTAAATACGTTTAAAATGTATCTTTTACAAGTCCGTAAGGGGCGTATGTTGGCAATTTCTCTAGAACAGAATTCTCTTGGATGTGTTAAAACTTTATACAAGTTAATAAAACTCGATGTCCATTTATCTCCCATTTATCAACCAAATCGACCAAATATCCAACAAATGTAAACATTTTATTGTGAAACCCTTTCGAGTTTTTAAGCATTATCGCCGTGAAATCATTTCACGTTATTAATTTCAGAGGAAAATAGACGATAACAAATGTGGAAAATGTTGTTGTTTTTTTTTTTTTTTTAACGCAAAACAATGCATCGTGTCCGTGATGTCTTCTTGTTGGTGAATTCGACGACAATAAAATAAAACAAATGTACGCGGTATTCACCGTAGAAATCTATACGATTTTGCATTACTCAATGCGTCCGTGTATACAAATTATAATGCGGCTAGTGAATTAATTCAATACGGCAATCGGTTTTAATCCGTTTCGATTGGTAGATTCTCGAATATCTGATCGCGTACGTGTAATCGAAACCGAATAGGGCAATTTTCCGCCGGGGGGGGGGGGGCGGAAAGGTTGTCGGCCGGCGGGTAGGTACCAAATGAATACACCAATACGTATATAATACGTAGAAACAATATTATAAATTACATAACGTAATAACATTAGGGGCGCGCACGGAGACCGGGACCGGCGTCGTCGTCGGCGGAATTCCCGACAGGCCGATCGGCCCCGTGTGGGTTACGTTATTAATTTCAAGACCGAACGTGCCGGAGCGTGCCTGTAATTTAATAATTTATCGAAATCGACTATACACCGGCGGTATATTATTATTATTGATTTCGCACTGGCCGGCGCTCGGGGGGCGCTGTGCGCCGGTTTAACTACGGAAATATAAAAAAAAAAAAAAAAAAAAAGGTAAATAAAACATGACGACGAAAAATAACAACATAAAACAAATAAATAATACGAAATGAAAAAACCCCGATTCGTTGAGAAATATTATTACTGTTCCTACGCAATATCGTCCGGGGTTCAAATGGAATATTATTATGACATAGTGTTGTACGGTGTTGCTGTTATTTCGAGTATAAAAATGAAAAACATTTTCTTTTTTTTTTTCTCCCCTTTCTATAACGATGCAATTCTATTTAAAAATAATATCAAATTGGACCGTCATTGGCGGCGCTATTCATCGTACAGCGAAATACATCGCAATATTATTATATAGAAAATTGGTATTTTTTTTTTATTATTTTTTTTTCGTCCGTCTTTCAATTTAGCGACTATTTACTGAATCGTACACACCGAGGTATAGCGTTGCACCGTCTTTTATTTACTATCTCGGGCAAACATTAAAGCAAAAGCATAACTATAAAGGTGAGGGAGTTGGGCAACCGTTCCGGGACAGAAACCATTTTTACAGCGCGTTTACCATTTTATCAATATTGAATATGGATTTTATTTTAACGCAATTATCCGGAAAAAATATACCAATTAAATACAGTTGGTCAAAATTATTGTTTTATTCGAAAATCGCTCAACAATTGCCTTTAACACTCGACTGTTTTTTTTTTTTTTTTTTTTTTTAAATAATCGTATATTATATTTGCATTATTGTTTTAACTATATAATTTGCCAGATTCGCCGAAAAGTGTTCAATATTTTTATTAAACGTTGAATTTTATCTTCAAAGTTAAAACTGTAGTATCTAATTAAATACCAATCACTCGACTGTTATTGATTTCAACGATATTATCTGTTCTCAGGCAACGCCATTATCGTTCACAAAAACAAATATGACCCCGTACGATTATAATTTATTAATCATATTCAAAAGCGTTCTTGTGCGCTTATATTACATTTTAAAACCGTAACGATTAAATATTAATTATTTATTTCGTAAATATGTGGCCTTATTGTAAAAACGTTTCCCTGAAAAGTTTGCTGTATACAAAAATGTGAGTTATTAAGATAAGAAAATAACAATGGGGGGTAGCTTTCTGCAGACCCCTATAGCGGCCATTTATTTCACAAGACAGATTAATGCATAGTAATTTATGAACTTAATATTATCATAATATTTAATTCAAATTTTCACCAAGACGCGCGTATGCCTATATAGTTAATTCTGTTTAAGTGGATATACACAAATTAAGATAAATAATCCTTTGGTTTTCTTTTGGTAACGTTTTAGAATCGTATTATATTATTATTTCTTCTTGTTTTTCTTAAGAAATAAATAGAATTCCGTAACAAAGTAAGAATCTGTTAACGGCTAATGTATCTTTTTGTTTTTTAACGAAGTACTGTGCAACTTATAAATTATACGAAACCAAGTGTTGTATAAAACTGACGGTTTCAATATTTCATTTGGGTTAGGTTAGTTGTTGTTTTCGTAAAAGGCTTGCTTATAATACATATATATTATTATATATTATTAATCGACAAATAAAATAATAACCACTAACTAAAAAATTTAAAAAATTTACACTCTGTCAGGTAATATTTTAACTTGGGGTTTAATTAATATTTTAGTATAAATTGTTTTTAGAATAATTTAAACGTATTCAAATTTATGCACAGCTAATTTGAATATTAGATGAATGCTGAGTAAAGATATAAAAACGGAATACCTTACCTACCTAGTGACTTTTCATAACAAGATAAAATATACAAATGCGTAATTTTAGAACTTATTTGATTAATTGCATGTCATATAGTTGATAAATTTATAATAAATTATAATATACTTTTAAATTCTAAGCGCAATGTAAGGGTTTTACAATATGATGTGCACTTTTTTTTTCTGTCTGTTAACAACTTTTCTACCAGAAGTCTTGGTCCGATTATCAACTTCAATAAACGGTATCTGGTGACAATTTTGGTCTAGTTGGTGGATCGGGGAGGAAATTCGTTCGGTCTTTTTGGTGTTTTGTGATTCTCGGTAGAACAATTGGAACGTCTAACTGTTTTGCTAAATCAAGAAAATTGCGTCTTGGAAAATCGTATTCAAATTATTCTCGGCCATACTTCGACGATTTTCAATTATTTTATAACGATTAGAAAGACAGAAAAAAAACTCTGGATGGGTGTGGAAACTACCAGCATCTCCTCGCCCGTAAAAACCGTCACAGCGTATAACAGTAGATGTGCTTCTGTGATAATCTACAGAATAATCTGAGTACCTAACCTATAATACCAGACCGTTTAAGTATTTGAGTAAATATATTTAAATAAATATACTAGAATTCTTTTTCGGTATACACGCGTATACATAATTTTAAATACCCTTACAAAAACTACTCAGTGTTGTTATACGAAATCGAATACTACCAACAAATATTTGTATAATTATTGAAATTGTTTTCCATATTATTTTAAATTTAAGCACGTAGCCATAACACACCATGTTGAACGTTGAAACAGTTGCAAATTAAAATAGAATTGTAAAATCAAAAAATATTTATAGAAATACTTTTCAAAAATATCTCTATTAATATTCAAATGTTTTTCTAGTCAAGTATTCGAGTACGTATTTTAAATACGTTTAAAATGTTTCTTTTACAAGTCCGTAAGGTCTAGTTGTTGGATCGGGGAGGAAATTTATATATTTTTCTTGTAGTTTCTTTATCATGGAAAACGGATATCGGGAAAACTGTAATACCTACCTATATTGGTTTAACTGGCTGTATCTGTTATTTGCCAGTGAAAAATAATTGTAGAGACTTGAAACTTTTACCGAGTACTTATATTAGCACATTCCATAGACGTCGTGTGAGTTCAAAAACATTCTGGCGATTTTCGATCTGTTTACAGGCATTTGGCATTTTCTAGTTTTGGTTTTAGTTTTAATTTTGCTTATGTGGATAGCCATTTTTTGGTAAAGCAGAAATACACGAAAATTCGATACAAGGTTCATCTTGTTCATCCATATGTTTTACTAGTGAAAAATAAAATCGTTGATGGTAATGCAATAGTTTTTTTTCAAAAAAAAATATATATAAGCGTTTAAATTGTAAGTTTTGATGAAAATCATAAAAATTACGACATTTCAATACATGATTAACTGAGCTGCGCTCAGAATAGTTTAGCAATTGTTAGCAATGATTGATCGTTGCGTACGGATATAAATTAAATTTCCCACTACCTTCCCGATTTTTTCCTGCTGGTTTTACGCGAATATAAATTATGTAATTTATCAGCATTTTATGTTAAAGTTCGTTAAAAATCCGAAAATGACATTAGTTATTGAAATTTATATCGTAGTTTTAAATTAATACAAAACATTTAACTGAACTTCGCTCAAATTTGTTTTCGTTTGCAATGTTTTATATAAAATGTGTATCCTACCACCCTAACTTATACCATACAATTAATGGCCTTTACAATTTAACATTTTCCCACTGAAAAAGTTTCAAATTTATTTAAATGACAGTTTCTATTATTAATTTCAACATTCAAATCTAAATGTATTTACCGTAGTGGGTCACTGCAATATAATCCAGTTGTAGTGTTGAATGTATTGAAATATTGAACCAATACTTCCATAGTTTAAAAGCGTTTAAACGAGTAGTACAACTTCATTAAAATCGCATGGATTTTAATTATTCATCCGTCTCTCTCTAATTTAAACTCAATACTCTAAAGTTAAAATATTTATAAATAGTAACCTACCGATTAAATATTCATTGCAGCTCGTCTATAGGTTTTCAAAAAAGTTTTCCGCGTAAAAATTAAAAAAAAAAAAATTATTTTGTATTATAATTTATGGAACTTTATTATGGGCATTCCAGGCGAATTGAAAAATAAAATAAAATTAGCACATCACATTAAATGCAACATGCCTTGTATTAAATTTTATAACCTATTCATTTAATATCTTCGTGGGGGGGGGGGGTTGTTTGTGATAAATCTTTAATTTTAGATATAGAATAATTAAAATAGGACGTTTTTTTGATATGTATGAAAAAAGAGCCCGGGACAAACTAGGACATCGGTAAAACGAGGACAATTAATATTCGAATACATTCGGAAATTATCTATTATTGAATTATTATTCCATATGTGTTATGTATCATAATTATAACCGCTTATAATTTATCAATTACGAGTACTTGTCTTGGTAAATTAAATTGCAAACAACGGTTAGAAAACATTTACAAAGTTCTAAACAACAATTGATTTTATCCACGGGAACAATTTTATACACGATACTGTGTGTACAATTGTACATAATATAATTTTAGAAAATGTGAATAACACTATCATTTCGGGTATTGTATCATTTTTTTTTATTTTACTGTGTTGGTTTTTTTTTTTTTTTTAATAAATTACGTATCCTCTAAACGTAAATATATAACGACACAAACCTATATATCATATTAGGTACAAATCAAAAACATATTTTGCGTTCGTTCGTATTCGGCCATTTAAACGTATACCACCTGCCTACTGGCTACGTTCCTATGCCATTTTGTACAATTTGTATGCGGTGCTCAAATATTCACTACACCCTCGGGGGTTTCATGTTCGGCATGATATATTTATATATATATATATAAAAAAAAAAAAAACCTTTTAATAATGTATCGTTCAAATGTCTGTGTTCTACCGACTGCTGTGGTGGCCGGTTATATATAAAAACCAAAAACAAAAAAAAAAAAAAACCACACAGGTATAACAGGCATACACTCGTGTGTGAGTTACGACACGTGCTATTTATTTAGGTCGCTGAACAGAATCATTGTAATGTTAATTTCGACATTGTTCGAAATTTATAAATTGTTTCAATGTTAGTTAGGCGGCGGTGTAGATATTTTTACTATATTATAGTGTATATATATATATATATATATATATTGTTGTGCGTTTAACTTTCAGCTAGTTCCGATTGCGATATCAATTTGGATGTCTGGATACAAAAGTAGAAACATCCTTGATTACTTCAAGTTGATACAGGTAGAAAGGAACGAGTCGTACTGCATTTTAAAACTTATTTTCATTCTGGTCTCGATATACGTGAGTTTGTTTTTCACCTTGCTGGTCCTGTGCGGGATATTGATTAAAGACCAAATCCCTAAAAAATTGGTAAGTTAGACAAATTTTTTATATTTTTTTTATGATTTTTATATAATTACGTTTGTATAAAATGCGCAATTAGAATATTGATGGACCGGGCGCAAAAAAAACTTTTATACCAACAAATAACGTTCGCATAAAACGCAATAATAAATAACGTTCTGGTTATAGAGTATGAAACTTTACAAGTTTCGTAATAAAAACAATTTTATACGAAAATAAATCACACTTTTCCAATAAACTGGCAACTTTTATTACTTTTTTTATATTTTACGATTAAAAAAACTTCGGTTGTACAATGAGACAATTATAATAAAAACGGTTTTTGCACAGTCCTAACAGCGTAATACGGTCCTTATATTGAGAACTCGTATAATTTTACTTGCCCCATACAGCCATATTTACTTATAACAGTGACAGCCCCCGCAAGTTTGGTACTTCCTGTGGTTCGATTGTAAAAATGATAAAACATATGAGTTTATAAACAAATTTGCACTGCACCGATCGGAGCATATTTTTAATTAATTGATTTTTTTTACCATTGGAAATTGGCAAATCTATACAAATATCAATAATGTTTTGTTCTCGTAAATAATTTGATAGAATCGAATAAGTGCTCCGACCCGATGCAAATCAAACTAGTTTGTGAATTCAAACATGTTTTCATTTTTAAATGTCCAATTACTGCAAGTACGGAAATTATTGTCGAGCGTACAGCTATACTTTATGTTCACAAATAACGTAAAAAACGGATGTACTACTTCTCCTTAAATCGATATCGGGCAGTAGATTGGTGGACAGGTCCTATCGTTAAGGTGGCCATTAAAAAGTAAAGAAATAATTTGCAATTTTCATCATATTGGAGATAATTTGAAATACCGTTTGCAAAGGGCATTAATATATTTATTTGAACCCTTGAACACGATAATCACATAATTTGCATATTAATACTTCTTTGTTATTAGTACCGTAATCCGCATTAAAAATAGTTCAAACTCCGCATATTGTATTGTTCTCCGGACTTAAACACAATTGAAAAATTGTCTGACAATAATATAATTTTATATTTGTTCATACGATTGGCAATTGAGACGCGGTTTTTTTTTGTTTTGTATTTGTCGACGGAGAATTTCCTACGTGCGTGTTGAATAAGAGGAGGAGGACCTATTGATTTTATAAATATCAGAAGGGGCGTCAGGTAATTCCAAATCAATATAACCTACTCAATAGAGAACGAAAAAGTTTTGTTTGACGATGATATTATATTATACGTACAAGTTAGCAATTCGTTTTGGAAAATATGACGACCCTGCAAGATTTAACACACTACTTTAGATTTAACTCATCGAGTTACTGTGCAACTTATTAAACCTTATTTTGTAAATAAAATCCCGAACGAATTTAAAAGTTAACACCCATATAACACAACACACTCCTACAAATTACCAGCATATTATATAAATTTATAATTTCAGAACTGTTGACGATTATATGAATTGAAATTATTAGAAATGATTACAACATTTTACTGACTACTTTGTTGTTTTCCAGGTAGTTATTGGTTCTATTGTACAAGTAGTTTTAAGCGTTTTTTCTTCGTATTTCCTGGTGCAATTTCATAACGATTTGGGCAACTTTAATTTAATACTTTCTTCATCGGCGTTTGCATTGAATGCATTATTGTTCACAGTCGATGGAATTATCATCTGTCAACAAATCATATTTTCACATTCAAAATAAATAACCTGTTTGTTTTTTTGTTTTCAGAAAATTGTATTAAATTAAACTTTAATGTTATGCCGTAATATTATTCTACACAGATGTTTAAGATAGGTGAAATAATTATTAATTGTATACCTATTTATATTATGTATTACCTAACAATTCCGTTATTAAATTGATATAATAATCATTAATCATAATTCAATTTATTAAAAATTAAATGTACAATGTTCTTTAAACCTCATTCCTTAATCAAGTACAAATAAATAATTATGTTTATTTAAGTTAATCAACGATTCATGAATCAATTTAATCAAGTGTACACCTTATCCACGTAAACAAATAATAATAATAATACAAGTAGGTACCTAAATAAATAAAATGATAATTTTATTAATTTTTTAGAGCATTTTTCATCCAAAAGTTTGAATTTTAAATTTAATTTTAGATTTTTACACGTTAACATGATTTTTATAAAAATATAACAAACAAATAAGTAGGTACTAATATTATATTATCAGACAATAATAATGTCAAAACCTAGAAAACGATGGTTAACCAGTTATTCTGTTGGAGCAATAGAATCGACCATATCCTTCAATACGAGTTTTGTTGTCGTAACACGTGAATTATTAAAAGTTCCAAAAGTAAAAAGTTCGACATTGAGTCAATAGCATGCATTTGTACAATAATTTTACCATAATGTTTTTTCTACCAACGGATTGGGGTGTTATTCTGGTAAGATATACAACCTAAGAGTTGCTGCTGGAAAATGATTTACTGTACATCGATCAAGAAACAAACATATAAATGGAGTGCAACGGAGTGAATTACAAACCGAGGTTACAAGAAAAAATACACAAATTTTATTATAGACATGTCAAATAGGTCAAAATGCTTTTTAGATTTAACTCGTACATTTTTGTCATCATTTATTTATATTTTTGTGATATTTATTTTTATTTTTTAAAATCATTTATATCAAAAGTATTAAAAATGGTCATGAACCAGATTATTTGCAAAAACAAATTAAAGTAATTTTGTTAGGTAAACAAATTATGGAAGGGGGGGTTAGACCTAGGGCACCTCCCTTTAATACAGCATTGCTTGTAACAACCAAATTAAATAATAATAACTGTTTCCCCCCCCATTCACCAATGGGTTCAGCAAGGTTACCCAGAAATAAACAAAACAAATAACTACATTTTTAAATCAAGTGTGACGAAAAGCAGTCGTAAACTTTCTCCAGGATTTGCTGAATAAAGCAATGAAAACCACACCCAAATCCATCCAGTGGTTCAAAAGACAACCGGTTATAAACTAATTTTCATTTGTATATAAAAGAAATTACTTGATATATATTATAAACATTTTTAGATAATACATATTGCAGTATTTTTATTTTATGATATAATACAAATTAACCATAAATAACTGGGTATTTTGACTTGTAGCTATTTAGTACTTTTGGCTTCAGCAATTTTTACTAATCCATCAGCAATATTATGACTCAAATTATCAACAGCAGCCGCCAGCTTATAGACAGATGACTCTATTTCCTGTAAAATAATTAAATATGATTGTTATAATAGATTTATTATTTGCATCAAAATCGATAAGATTATGTACTTACAATGAAATACCACTTTGAGGAATGCATTATATAATTGTTGTAAATGTTCTCACCCGGCAACTCGTTTTGTTTCATTCATTTCAACAATATGATTTTTGGTTATTAAGATGTTCCTAGTACATTTTAGGAGACGGGAGACATCAAACAAATGCACTAATTTAATTATTTCTCTCTTTTTCACCCCATAATTCTTTTCTGAATAATTGTTTAGTGTGGTTTTGAAGATAATATGCTCTTGTTTGGTCGCTTACCAATGTAATTGTACTTTCATTATTTTTGCCATGATCACTAATATTCAAAAACAAAAATTGTTTTAGATATTAGTACTTAATAAATTAACAATTATATAAAAAAATATGTAGAACAAGAAATCAACAAAGTCTAAAGTAAAAGAATATAATTTTTTTGCCTTTTCTATTCTTTTATCCAATAATGATTTTTTTAAATCGAAAATGGTCGTATTTACACACTACCTATATAATACTCCAGGCTTGGTTATTTTTTACTTACATATTTTTTTATTTGTTCGTAATATAAGCATATATATATACAAATATTTGTTTTACATTTATTTTCAAAAATTAATATATAATATATAGGTACATGTATATAGTTGAATAAGGTTTATCAGATAATAACATATGTTTAGTAATAGTGTATACTTAAAAACTGAAAAATGTATCATTTTTGTGGTGATACATTAATTACTTTTCATAAATTATATTTAATAATAAAATAAATGTAAGAAATAAATAAATATGAAGATAAAACTTGCTTTAACCCAGACATTTGTATCATAAGCAAACAAATTTAATACAAACATTATTCATTACATAATACACTTACATCGCAAAACAAATGGAAATACGAAATTCTTTTATTCTGTGCTAATACTATATACGTTAATTATTATTCAAATAAAAATTATTAATGAATATCAAAAAATTGTTAATAGACTAATATATGTTTAATCATTTTCACCGAGGCAATAACAAGTTTGGAAAAATAATTTAAAAAATGTCCTTAACTTGAGCTACTTAAATTTT
The DNA here is from genome assembly GCA_956483605.1 of Tuberolachnus salignus. NCBI lineage: Eukaryota > Metazoa > Arthropoda > Insecta > Hemiptera > Aphididae > Tuberolachnus > Tuberolachnus salignus. The sequence goes on from OY101433.1 coordinate 13,284,698, forward strand.
CTTAATTTAATTAGTATAGCAATTAATACAATTACCGGCTTGCTTTTGTCAAAGAGGCGCCCCACCTATAAGTCTTGCCTTTGAAACTCTTTGAAACCTATCAAACGCATCATGATCTGTATGCTCTTCATAATCGGATTGCAGACTCAAATCAAAACTCCTGGAGAGTTATTGTTATCCACATCTGTATATATTATATCACTTGCTATAAAATTGTTTTCAGTTTCTTACTTGAGAAAAAAACAAAAAGTGACCAATCAATAAATTACAGTTAAACATGATCAGATGTAGCATACATAGTTTTATTAAACTCAAATAATACTTACCCAATAAGTAGAGTCGTTAGCTCATCAAGACTAAAACCGGTGGAAGTTTCATTGCAAACAATCCATAAAAATGTAGTATCATAGCAAATCTTAAGTTGAACACATTTGTGTAATATTCATTGTTATACATATCTAAAAAAAAAAAAAAACAAACTTGTTTATAACAACAAAAAAAAATCCAAATTGTTCTGAAACAAATGCATGTCTGGTATTTAGAACAAAACCACAATTTAGTAACTACAATATTGGTTTTGAATAACTATTTCTACTTTAACAAAATATGTCTTGGTAAATGTAAAAATATTATTTCATTAAGACTCTGTTAATAATTGTTAATATATAATTGTAAGTTGTTCTATTTCTGCAGGATACATTAGAGAGCCTGTATTCTAGGCTTTCTAGGGTCAAATGTATAAAATACATTAACATCAAATTACATAATCGGAATAACAGTTTTAGGCAAATTGCCTACACATATTTTCTTTAGGTACAATTATTGATTTTATACATTTGAGTCAGGAAAGACACATACAGAAATCCCATGGTCTCATTAGTTTGTAGTTTCTAGTAATAGAGTGGTGTAAAAACTGAGTAATATCAATAGTCATAGTGTGATAATAAGTTTAGTATTGTATATATTTATTTTACCATAAACAATCATTTTCGTCCAACTGGCTACTGCCATCACCACCACCACCTCTACATAACAATAGTCACCGTAGACATAAAATCATCCAAGATGACTCTACTCTACTCCACGGATATGGATTTGTTAAATAAGAGTTACTCAAATGAGGATTTTTTAGAGAAAATAAATATCTAAATACTTGAAATGTTGAATCTAAGATTTTTAAGTTAATTTCGTATGTACATTCATATTTGTACGTACGTTTCGCTAGCAATATTTGATAAGAAAATCCAGTGGTTCCCAATTTGTATACAATGTTGCGTATTCAACTCCTGAATTTGCACTGCCAAAGTTAAATAAGTTGCCATTCCAGCACCTAAAAATGTATTTTTAACCGATTTTTGAAATATTTTTTCTATTTCATTTAGAACTCGTTTTAATTATTGTTTTATCATAATTTGATATCGGTACATAATATAGGTAGATATCAGATGTATAAAGTAGATCTTATGTATCCACCTAAAAAAAAAATTGCAACCATAGACAATAAACAACCTCTTTTAATTATTTATGTGTATGCAATGTTTAATGGATATCTTGTAAATTGGATTTATTTCCATAAATAAATTATATAATCTTCTTTTGTTAATATACAGGATATACCACTGCGGATAGAGTTGTAAAATGGCTACATGTCAGTTTTTACATTATCATAAACCAATTGTAAATGAAATCAGAAAAAATAAACATTAATCAATATTAATAATTAAAATTATTGATATTATTAATTATTATTAACATACAATTTTTAGTCTTTCTTTAAACCAAGGAATTTGCCCATCTTATTGTAAATCTTCTCTTATAAAACCTATTTTTAAAAGGGGTTCAAAATCTTTAGTCTCTAATTACAGACCAATATCTTTTACTTCAGTCATACCTAATATTTGTTCTAAAAATATTAATTGTAAATTAACTCCTATTTTTAATAACTTTCTTACCTCACAAAACATAGCTTTTCATCACAATCATTTTCACATGACAGTCAAACTAATACTATATTAATTGACTTTGAAAAGGCTTTCATCAGTATTGACCATAGCTTATTAATGTTAAAATCAGTTTCTGTAATCCATTATTCTTTTGATTCTCATTGTTTATTTTTCAACATCTGCAATTTGTTAAAATTAATAATTGTATATCTAAAGTAATTGACGTCACTTCAGGCGTTCCTCTGGCTACCACTTGTCTCCTTTTCTGTTCAATATATTTATTTATTGACATTATTTTTTCTATTGACCACTCTAATATATTATTTTTTGCTGATGATGCTAAATTTTTTAAAGACATAAACTCACGTTTGATGCTGAAGATCTCCAGAGTGATTTAATAAGCTTCAACAACTGGTGCTTACTAAACGGTCTTTCCTTAAATATCAATAACTGTCTAACAATTACTTTTTCTAAGAAATGCACAAATTTGATATTTAATTATAATTTAAATATTATTCTTACTCATACGAATCTAAGAATATGCGTCAATTATTTGAGACTTCAATACTATTGGTATTTTCAATCACATTGAAATGGTTCAAAACAAATTTTTACGATTTATTGGTTTTAAATTTAATATTGCGAGGGCTCCCTCATTCCGATTATGAAAACTTAATGAAATTTATTTTTTTTAAAAAATTGCAGGAGTCGTATATTATTTAAAAAAAAAAAATTATTAAGTAACAAAATAGATGATTCTTATTTATTAAGTCTTATAAACTTTAAAGTTAATGTACATAATACTAGAGACACCTGTTTGTTTTATATAAAGCATACTTCTTTCAATTACATACGTAATTCCCTGATTAATATTCTATTAATCAATTCTAATTTTGATTTTTTTTTTATGAAAAGCTATTATTATTATTATTAACTTATCATTATCTTATTCTATATTATTTTGTCATTATTATTATTATTATTATTTGTATTATTCTTGTTATATTATTAAAGATACTTTATGTTATTCAACTTATTGTCAAATATTTTAGTTTAAGAATTACTGCATCTCATTTATAATTGGACCTAGGTCCGTGAAATATATATATATATATATATAAATAAATAAATAAAATAAATAATTAATATTAGTCAGAATATTTGTATGAAAATACAATTGAAAACAAAAAATTAATAATATTAATATTTTTGAAGGCTCAAATACTAATAACTTTTTTTTTTTAAATTTTATAATCAACAGTAGTGGAGCATTACTACCCCACAGCTGCCATGTTTATTCAACATTCCATTGTTTATTCAAGTAAAAACAAGTTGTACATGAATACATTAATTGATAAGGATGAGCAGGCCAGTCTTCCACTGCATTCTATTACATTTTGATCAAGAATTAACCGGCGCTGTTCATGATCTTAACGACCCGGTTCGCGGAAGCAGTCGTTTTAGAAAACTCGTGCTGTATTGTCCTGTTCTCGGCCTGGTGACGCACCCATCCGCCGGCCTATAGACTCGTTCTTGGATGACTCGTTTTGCAATGATCTATCTCAGCCTCGGGGCCCCTCTAGTCCTGCTCCTTGCGACACAGTATGTCTTCTACCAGCCAGTAAAAACACTGCACCGCGGACGGAAGCGGCTGAGAAATACTAATTACTTAGATCATATTGATTAAACACAGTTAAAAATATATACTATGTATACCTTTATATGGGGAAAATAATGTCGAAATGTAATTATGTGGATTTATAATTTGTAGTCATATTGTTGTCTATGCACATCGGATACTGTTTGGGCCAGGAGCTAAATATTAACGAGCGCGTAGCCCGGACACCGTTTTCTTTGTGCGCTTTATTCACCGGCCGGGATTGTGTATTTTTGGATAGCGCCTCAACAGGAGGTGGTCGGGGTTGCCGGGCAAGACAAGTGAGCGCTAGTGTGATGTGGGAGGTGTAAGTGTGTGTCTGTGTACGTGTGTAACTTAATACTATACAAACTCTCTAAAATAATAACAAGAAATTGATACACAAAATGATATAATAATTTAATAATTAATAAATATTCACAGACAAAAAGTTATTTGCAGACTGACCAGCCGCCGACTAAACCTAGTATTAACAGTAACAAAATTATAACACTATTAATTACAAGATTATGTTTTTTTTCTTTCACACTCATTTCTACCATAACTGATTCACAATTGTTTTTTTTTTCAAGGAAATTATCTGTAAACAATTTTCTTTTAACAGATTGGATACCCTTATTCAAATTGTTTTCATCGCTTAACTGTATTCCTTTTTGAAATAATACATTTTCATAGATAACACCAAGTTCATTTTTAATAAAACACCTCTTGTATTTATAAAACAATTTCTTTCGATTTGATACCGTGCATTTTATGTGTAATATATTGCATACTGAATTAAGAACTTTTACATTAAATGTAGAAAAATATTTTTCTGTGTAACCTTTACTTTCCAGCACTATACGAAATTCTTTTTTATCTTCTACTTTACTTATGCCATCCATGTATTTTCTCAAAGCTGAATTTTTATTATTTAATGCCGAAACTAAATGACTTTTAATTTTACTGTTTTCAATACCCAGTACTGCACTACATATATTACCAACAGCTTCATTAGAAAAACTAATGTGGCCAAATTCTAATATAGGATAATTCTCTCGAATATATATATTTAGTTTTTTAACTTTGTCCAATAATTTCATCTTAAAGTTTTATATATAACAATAATTACCAGTAGTTAGTTCCCTTTAGCTATTACTATTACAGTAATGTTGTTCGCCGATTACCACTATTAAAAACTACCAGATATTATTTAAAATATTACTATAATACTATACAGTAGGTATAATGTAGTTTGTCAACGAGTACTTATATAAAAAGTACAAAATATACTTTTTATAAATTACCTACTTGTTATGATTTAAAATTAACTTATAACTTATAACTTAGTAGTTAACGTAATTTATTCTTAAAAATATTACATTAAATAGATTTAACCTAATCAAATTAAAAAAAAACTAATATAAATATATATTGTTTGACCTAAATAATACAAATTTAAAAAATATATATTAATAATTAAAATAAATTTGATATTGCATATATGATTACTATAAAATATATTTTATAATATACCTGCATAAGCTGTATAATGACAGAATGATAGTCAAATCTATTGGGATAGACAAAATGACGGTGTCCAATTGAATGGCAGATTACTTTGTTTAAATCTCGTTTAAATAAGCATTTTAACCCCCATTTTCAACTTTGTGGAAAACCGTTAAAACTATTAATAATACCATTGATTTTAGAATATACGGATAGCGCATGCCATAGGAATATTCAACAAACTATTTTTGTAATAATTATTAACTACAACTGACGGCGCGTTATCTATAACTGGTTATTTGTGTATATAAATAAACACTATAACAAATATTTGGAAAATAATATTTCCAAGATAAAATTATATTACAATGATTGAACTTACTTTTCTAGTATAACGTAATAATCGTAATCTAACTTAACCAAACATAGTTAGAGGTGTTATTATTGTATTTAAAGTATTTTAATTGTATTTAGTGGTGGGAAACATAAGGATTTGTCGAAGTTCGATAATCCGTATCCGTAATTTCGTAATACAGCGGGTCAAAAAAATGTTGAAGAGAAAGGGGGAAAGTATACCATCTTGTGGTACACCCGCTTTAAATGGTGCACTTTCCGACGTCGACAAATTATATTGAACTTGAAAGTGTCTATCTATAGACTTGAAATGCCATATAGTTATCAGCCACTTTAAAATAACTATACTCCGGCCCACGAGAGTCCATACGTAAGAAAGCGTCCGTCGCTGCGCATCGGTTCCCCTTCCATGCGCCGAATCATACCGATCGGAAACCGGCCGGCAACGATCGCCGACAGCCGTCGTTGACATTCGTATATACAGAGCGACCGCAGCAAACGCGTGTTTACGTAATACGATAATATTCAATTGTTTATACCTAAGTTATAACGTATTTTTTTGTGTTTTTTTTTAATTCAATATGGAGAATGTTACACCCCCAAAACGAAATCGTAGCGGAAAGGTAAGCATTTCAATATATATTTATAATATTTATATTTTATTTGCCAATAGTCACTAATGGGTGGCTGCTTAATCACACCTAACACCTTATTTATTATTATTTTTTTTTTAATTTCTCTTGTCATATTAACATTAAACATCAAAATATTTTATTTAAATATAAAATGTATAAGTGGCACCCAGTGAATATTTAAATGTCGGGCATATTTTTTGAATTATTCAAATTATTATTATTTATGGTAATCGGTAAAAAAAGACCCGATATTCAAATTCTGTAAAAAAAAAAGCCCTGTACCAACTAAAGACTTTATTATTTTATAATAAGTAGATATTACATGTTAAAGAATGTTATTGAACTATTTGTTATAGATATTTTGATTTGTGGTTTATGTTATATGATTTTTTTAATTGTAATGTAAGGAGTTATTGTTAAATGTCATATAATGGATGTACCTATTTTGTTTTATAATTATCTTTTAATATAATAGTATTACCTAGTATAATAAATTACATGCATAATAATAATAATAATAATAATAAAATAATTTAAAATAAAATAACATAAAAGTATATGCAAATTATTAATCTGGTTTTTTTGTAATATTGTATTGATTATGGTTATATATATTATGTGAAAGAAGGGTTACATAGATAAATGTAATGATTATATTACGATTATGTTTTATTAATAATGTATTTAGTTGGTACGGGGCTTTTTTGTCCGATGAATGTTGGTTGGGGCTTTTTTTTCCGGGGCTTTTATTAGATGTACATAAATTAAAATTTGTTTTTTTTATAATATTTTAGGTTGTGCATACTAACCAGAAACAAGTTATTATAAATGTGTACAAGAATATCCTCATCAAAGAACCAGATATTATGTATGACAATTTAGTGACAAGGGTGTCTGTAGCATGTGGCTTTGGAATACTTACAGTCAAAAACACAATTAGCGAATACAAGCGTACGGGCAAAGTATCCTCACCAATAAACAAAAAGAAAAGACCTACTGTAGTAGATAAAGTGGACGATTTTGACAAAAATGCAATTCGTCAAAAAATCCATGCATTTTGGTTTAGAAGAGAAATTCCGACATTAGCAAAAATGTTACGAGTAGTCAACGATGATCCTGATCTTCCAAATCTAACGCGTACGTCATTCCAGAGATTGTTAAAGAGCATGGAATTTGAGTACACAAAAAGGGACAGAAACAGTGCTCTTACCGAAAGAGAGGATCTTGTTACTTGGCGTCGTAGCTATATTTCTGACATTCGACGTTATCGAGAGGAAGGCCGAACAATTTATTTTTTGGATGAGACGTGGGTCAATGCTGGCGATTGTTCGTCAAGAGTATGGGCACGTAATCCAACAGGAAAAGGCAAACGGATCATTGTTCTTCACATCGGGTCGGCTGAGGGTTTCGTCGCAGGTGGTCTTTTGTGTTTCGAATCAAAAAAAAACACATCTGACTACCACGACGAAATGAACGGGGATACATTTTTCGAATGGTTCTGTGGCGTTTTACCTATATTAAAAGATAACTCGGTAATAGTTATGGATAATGCGCCGTACCATTCGGTGAAAACCGAATAATCACCTACCTCTGCTTGGAAGAAGGCTGCCATAGTTGAATGGCTTGAATCTAAAGGCGTAGAGACCAACCCATCCATGATTAAATTTGATTTGTTAAAAATTGTTCGAGAGATAAAACACAAATATAATTTGTACGTGGTTGATGAAGAGGCCAAAAAACAAAATAAAATTGTTTTACGTTTACCTCCATACCACTGCGAACTCAATCCCATTGAGTTGGCATGGTCGGTAGTTAAACAACATGTGAAGGCAAATAACACAACGTTTAAAATAAATGACGTTCGGCAACTATTAAATGATGGTATTCAAAAAGTGACACCTGAAATGTGGTCCAATTTTGTTTTATATACAATAAAAGAAGAAGATAAATTGTGGCAAATCGACTATATTTCGGATGAGATGTTGGACGAAGAACCTACATCGCATGTGTTAACTATCACTGGATTTTTTTTAAAAATATAATATCTTTGTAAATAATAATGTTCAAATTGATAATTTTAGTTATACAAAAAACTAATAAAAACAAAACAAAAAAATTGTTGTTAATTTATTTTTAATACGATTATTATTTCTATTGTTAAGTTGTATAAATGTAAATATTTAATATATATAATATATTTGACGATTTTTTTTAAAAATATTATAATATCTTTGTAAATAATAATGTTCAAATTGATAATTTTATTATACAAAAAACTAATAAAAACAAAACAAAAAAATTGTTGTTAATTTATTTTTAATACGATAATTATTTCTATTGTTAAGCCTAAGTTGTATAAATATAAATATTTAATATATATATATGTATGTGCGTATATTTATAAACGAGCAGGTATACCTAATATGGTAATGAGTTAAAGACATTAAAAAAAATAATGATATCTCACATAATATTATATTAAATTTATAAAAACGAATACCGATTATAATATGCTACGCGCGGCGACGCAATTAATTAGTTGTGTTTTTATGACCCGCTGTATTCACGTTGCCGAGTGGTGGGAACAGCACTATGGTGGGAGAAAATTCGGCCGGCAGTTGCCACGCCTGTCAATATCGATGCGCGGTTTACGTATGGACTCCCGTGGGCCGGAGTATAGTAAAAAATATTATTATACTTAGTATCAAACATTTATCTACCTGAGTGCAATAAATAATAATACATAATATATACCAACTATTTACAACACAAAGTAAATGTAAATTAACAATAACGTTACGGTGATATAACTACACAATTTAGACAGAACGCCTATACAAAACTATAAAATAACTTGAATAACATTTTAATTAATGTACATACCTTTGGATGACCACTTGACGAAATAACAGTAGGATCTTTGTGTTATGTGCAATTGTCCCAGCTTTTAATAGAAGAAATTATCATAGTGTGAAAATGATATCTACCTGCAGTTATTTTTGTAAGAGTTTTACTTCTCTAGCTATCTTTTAATGAAAGAAAATTTTGTCAACGGGATTTCCTTCTATTTTTTATTAACTCTCGAACATGGCCACATTAGTCGGATTATCGTACAGACCGTTACGACAAGCAATCTATTGCTAAATGTGTTTAGGTGTTCCGGCTCAAGTAGCTCTTTACCCCGAATACATATTATTAAAGTACACTTCTCTAGCTATCTTTTAATGAAAGAAAATGTTGTCAACGGGATTTCCTTCTATTTTTTATTGACCCTCAAATACTGCCACATCGGTGGGTTACTGCATACAATTATTTGGCGCCTTGTAGTTGATTTTATATTGTGTATTGATGCGTATTTATTGCCTATCTATGCCTTTATAGTCATTTTATCGCAATTTTGGAACCACTGGGCTTTCTTATCAAATATTGCTAGCGGAACGTACGTATATTTGTTTGGATCCAATTTCACTTGATAAGGATTGTTATCACATAATATGACGTCAAACTAATCGAGCGTATTCGCCGCCATAGATAATATCGAGGCTCTTATCAACTATTGTTGGACATTGTATCACTTTAGGCATAAAAATATTTTTGTTTTTATATTCAATAGATTTATAATTCAAATAGAAGAAATCTTTTTCGAAATTAAATTACTAAGTGTATATTATAAAATAGAAATTTTAAATTTCTAATCTGATCTAAACTGACATTTTGCAACGGTTGTTAATTTGATTTAAATTTCGCGAATAAGAAAAATATGGTAAAAAATTACCGTGTCGTTGTATTTGGCGTGAAAGGCGTTGGTAAGACGGCAATAATAGAACAAGCCATTTACGGACATTTTAATAAAGACCATGTGAGTATAATAGACGAGCCTACACCTATGTATTTTATTTAATTAATATCGTTTGTTAAATTTTGGTTGTAGAAACTATGGCCGACTATCGAGGATATATACCAAGCTTCGATCGAAACTGACAAAGGGATACGCGAACTAGTTCGTTTTTACGATACCGCCGGTTTAGATTTGGCACAGTTACCCGAGGTCGGATTGTATTCAAATCCGGACCCTTCTCTGGTGCTATCGTTTGGTCAAATAGCTAGACAGTATGCATCCATTTCCGATGCTTTTGTGTTAGTCTACGATACCAGTCGACCGGAAACATTCGATTGTTTAGTCACATTGAAAAAAGAAATCGATAAGAATAAGGAAAAAAAAGATGTTAGTAAATTTAATATTATATATACCTATTCAATTGGTATACACCCAATTTTTTTTTAACAAGTTCACACTGTAATATTTACATTTTTACAGGCATTTTACGTCATTTTGGGTCATAAAATAAGAGAAATGGATATTAAAGCTCCAACTTTAGAGTGTCCGACCAGTCGAGCTTCCCATTGGTCTATAAGAGAGAAAATGAAACATTTTGAAGTAAATGCTTTGGATCGAACTAGTTTGTTTGAACCATTTACATATATTGCATCGAAATTTAACACAACACCGCCAAAGAGTAGTTTTCCTCAACTAGTACGAAAAGGCACTCAACATTAAACAGTATTAAGTAACTCGAATGTTGATTAATGGTTAATCTACATGGTTGTTCTATATACAACACAGTTGTTAACTTAAATTTTAATTATAATATGTTTGCGACCTATTTCTTTACTCTAGTCGAGTAATTAAAATATTGTTTCAATTAAATACTGCCTACAGACAAACCTTTTGTTTGAGCATTGTTTGTTTTCAAACTTTTTGTAATTTGTAAATCAACTAGATTTATTTCATCTTCACATCCAATTGATTGTAATTTAATGTTTATTTTTAATTATGTGTAAAGTTGTGCGAGGACAACCAATAATGCGTGTTGTTCTGAGTGTCGGGCATTGAATAAAGATATGAAATTAAAGAATTGTGAGTAACGGAATAGAGAATGTTAAAGTGGTGGATGTATGTAAAAAGAAAAATTGACTTGTGGTTATTATGGAAGAGAAATGAGAACACGTGAAGTAGATGAAGAAAGATGATGGTGTAGAGGGTGAGAATAAGAGTTGCAGAGTCCACTTACAATGAAAGATAAGGGCTTCGAGGAAGAATAAGAAAACATGTGTAAAGTAATACTGCTTTCATATAATTGATAATATAATAATAATTAACTTTATGCAGATTAATATACAATGATACAAATATTGGTATAGTAGTGACTTTATATTTTCATGTACAAATAAATACAAAAAAAAAAAAAAAAACCCGATATCATTTAATGAATAACAATGTATAACATGTATTACATAATACCTAATTTTTTTTAAACATTTTAAAAATTAATTAATTTTAAATAGTATATTATAATATATAGTACAGTTCTTTTAACATTTTTCTGTTCAAAGTTCATATTATTTAAGTGGCTTTTATTTATTTTGGGGTTTTTTAAAAATTTAAAAAACTTTTTGTTTTTAAAAAAATGATTAAGTGTTATTAACTTGCGCCCAATTGTATAAAGTAAATTATTTGAATAGTGTCATCTATGTAAATTGCTTAAATAACATAAACTGTATATAAATATGATATAATGTTAATAAAAAAAAAAAAAAAAAAAATGATTATTATTTATTCATATTTATATAATAATTTATATATTATTATTAACTATTTAATAGACACTGAATATTATTTTATACGATTATATTATTATTATACAATTTGTAAAACTGAATATTATGTAAGATGATGTTTGTGAAAATTGATGATTAAAAATAATAGAGGAATAATGAATAATGTAATGTTGTATACTATAGAATTGTACAAAAAGTGAACATTTTTTTTTTTGTTTTCTTCAAAATATTATACTTGCTTAATGGTGTCCACAATTTTTATTGTACGGATTCAGCTAATTTTTGTTTAACCGGAATAACATGTATAATTTATGACAATAGACGATAAGACGATGATTTTAAATAAATAGAGGTATGATGTAAACTAACTAAATCCGTGTTAATTTTTATTAACGTTTTTACAACAAATTATTGTATTTTAATTAAGTAATAGTCGGGGGCAGTGTTTAAATACAAAAAAACCATTGGGAGATGATTAATTTTCATTTTTTTTTGTTCTTTCTATGACGAACACATTATGTAAGAAATTTAAGAAACGTGTAGAACTCTGAAAAATGTCTGTACTCGCGATTGCCTTTTGCGATTATGTCATGCACTGCAGACGAACGCGTGCATCGGCGAAGTGGACGAGTCGGGGGGGGGGGAAACCTTACAGCGGGAAACCCGGTCGTGAACAATCGGACACACGAGCAGAATTTGCTGGTAAACGGTCAAATCCTACGCGGTGCGGACGCGACGTGTTGTTTGCTCCGGCCCGGCTGAGTCCTGACGACGCGCGTGCTGCTGAGCGCCCGTCTGGCGCCCGCCCGTCTACTCGCTACGCAGCCTATTTCGGCGGCTTCGAGTAGTTCGAGCTTTTCGATTTTTTTCCGCGTCTTTGCCGACGGGTTGGTGATGAGATGGTTGGCGAAGAACAGCGACATGACGGATATCAGTGTGCCGCACAACACGATGCCGATGATCTGGACCATTGTGAAACCTACACGGCGGAGCGCATTAAACACCCGACCGCCGTCGCGTTTGCCGTGCGATCGTACGCTTTTATCGTAAGCTGCTTACCTTCCGGTTTCCTCAACACGACGGTGGTGCTCACCTCCTCGGACCCGGCAGAGTCGAGGATTTTCACGGCGCACGTCCAGTTGCCGTAGTCGGCCTCGTCGACCCGGTCCACCGTCAGGCCGCAGTGGCCGGCCGTGAGCCCTTGGCCCGTGTACGCGTACCGAGACGGCGGCGGCGTGGACGGCCGCTCGTCCACGGCAAACCCCAACAGACGGGGCGTCAAGAACCGGCAGTACACAATGGGCTGCTTCTCGACCGTGTAACATCCCAACGTGACGCGACTTCCTTCGGTGGCGTACAGCTCGTCCTGTCGGGCGGCAATCACGGACTCTACGGCGGCATGCAAAACAACAGGGAAGGCGCGGTTAGAAAACGGTACCGCCCAATAGTCGGTGCGGGGGTTAGCAGGGGTTAGGTTACACCGTACCCGACACCGTGACGTTCACCGTGCCGTACATCTCGCGCCGGTCGTCGGTCAGGCCCAGCGCGCAAGTCCAGGCGCCCGTGTCCGGCGTGGACGCCTCGTCGACGGCTACGTGACACTGGCCGAATGACAGCCCTTCGCCCGTGTACCGGTACCGGTTTCTCCTGTTCCGGTTGCCGCCGTTCGCCGGGCCCCTGTCGTCCGGCACGGTCACCGTGATGGCGGTGCCGTTGGGGTGCCGGAGCCAACAGTAATCGATCGCCGACGGTACGCTGCACTCCACCCGGAACGTGTTGCCCTTGGGCACCATCAGCGGTTGCCCGGCGGTCACGGTCAACGGCGGTATCCCTGTCCAAAATAAACCATATGGGTACCGCGACTACTGGTCATGGGTATGTTAAGCCGGTCACGCGTCAACGTGCGCGGCCGGCCTGAGACACACACTCTCATTGTCGTCTCTGACGGTTTTTTCGTAACTTGAGACACAGTTCGTCAACATTTCTCTACTAACTTAACACATATTTGATAGATTTTCTTTATTCCAATAAAGATGACGGGGCCGTTAATCCCATTTCGGTAGTACCTAATATTATTATTATAATCTAAACTTGCTGTGATTGGTATTTGCACGTATAAAACTGTTAAAATTCAAAACGAAAACTCTATCGACTGATCCTTATTATTCGGAAAATTCGCATAATCTCCCAAAATTAAAAAAAAAAAAATGTCCGTTAGTCACAATGAATCGCACGTGTCCACCAACGCTATTCATTTAAACTGTACGTATTTTTCAGTATTAATATGAATGAACTTTTACGCCGTTAAAAAAATCTATTGGAAATGGTAGTGATGCATTATTGCGCAGTAAAACATATTGCACATGTTGTATTCATTAATTTGCTGGTCAATTATTATAACGGTAGGTGTTGCGAAGTGAATGCACGCATTAAAAGCCCCCTGAGATTGTATTATCTCTATAGTCTACAGTGCTTTTGGGTTTTGAGTCGAAATTATTAAAAAAAATAGAAATATATATTAAATATATTCTTTTTAGAGTATCATCAAGATAGACTAAAGTGATTAGATAGATTAGACTAACGATAGATTAGAGTGTTCAATTTCCTATTTAACGCGGAGAAATTCGCCGGTAAGACTCATTGAATAATGTTTTCTTAACGCATCAAGGGGCCTGCTCGCGCGCTCTGGAATTTTTCCCAAAAACACGCTTTACAGGAAGAACTCCCGGGGGATGGGTGATCCGATTTCGATTTTTTTAAATTTTTTTTCGGGAAATAGGACTACCGACTACGGGGCGCACTGAATTTCAAAAATTATATTTCTAAATGGTTTAATTGAAATTCGAATATGACCAATTTTTAAAAATAATTTTGTTGTAACTCGTTGACGCGAATAGAAATTGCCTAAATTCCGCGCCTTATTAAACAGCCACGAGCGGGTCTTTTAAATCGCATTGCTCGCCACTGTAAGACGGTACGTAACACAAGTAGAACACGTTTATCCCCTAGGTTTCAACAAATCCGGGACGACATTTTGTCACGTGTTCCACGCACGAGCGACTTGCAGGTAACATCCAATAGACGGCCACACCTCGCCCTAACCGTCCACATCAAACATCTGCTACGTACGATTCTATCGCGTCTCCGGTATATTACAAAACTGCGGTCGCGTTTACCTTTCGTGCTGTTCGACGGCGTGACGACGACGAATCCACCGTGAACCCTTTGCCCTTTGGACACGGCGTTCGCGCACTTCCACCGGCCGATCTCCGACCGTCTGAGCGGCTTTGGAAACGACACGCCGCAGTCGCTGTCCGTCGCCCCGTGGTAAGCGTACCTGGCCGTACCCCGGCCGTACGCCAGCGACAGGGTCTGCGTGTCCCGCGGCAACGTCAGTTTGCAGTAGCCGCCCGCCGTCGTCGCGGTGCCGTTGTCGCCGCCGTGCCGGACGTTGCAGAACACTCGCACTTCGGTACCCGTCTCGTTGTAACCGACTTCCGTCACGGCGCCCTCTAGACATCGTCACGAAACGGGTGTATAGTACCACACGAATATAATAACTAGGGCAGAGGACTCTTGTAGCTCTAAGAAAGCACCTAATATGCTTTTAAGCACCTATGCACTTAAAAACCCTAGAATATGCACTAAAAATATGCTTGGATTTTTTTTTCCTAGCCATTTAATTAATGTATAAATCATTTTTTTTTTTTTTGAACAAAATTGTTAATACAATTTAATTTTAAATAATAACAATAATAGATTTGTCCGCAAACAGTACTTTGATCATCGAAAATGACCTTCTTGCATGGGCGGAATTAATTAAAGCTAATTTATAATGCACCATGGTTATTTATGGTTAAGTTTTCAGATAGACCATCTATTTAAGTCTCATCATGAATTCAAATTTCAGAAATTTGAATTAAACATTGATATCTGATATTTTTTTTTTTCAAAACACTATCTATTTTCTCATGAACTATTCTTCCTATTTACTGCATTACTTAGTGGATCGCGTGGAATATTGAAATATTTTTTGATTCGAGGCGATTGGTAATTGTTTCTTGGAGAAATCCAAAATGTGACTTAATAAATATTAAATTTGCAGCAAGGCTGACGTCAGACAGCCAGTTTTTGTTGTTTTATTAAATTAAATAAAAACGTCGATGGAGAAAATATTGAGAAAATTATTAATTGTATTAAATATTTCTCAAAAATTATAAAATAGAAGAAATATGTTCTAACACACAAAAAAAAAAACTCAAAATATGCATTAACTATATGCAAAATAAAATTAAAAATATAGCTTTGAGTTAGCGTAAAACGTATTTGTTTCTTATTCTGCTTTTTTTTTTGGTTGTGTAAAACAAATATGAAAATGCTACGAGTCATCTGTCCTACTAACATTGTTACTATGACTGATGTTGGGTTTTTAATATTATTATTATTATTTTTTTTTTTATATAGGTTGATCGCTTCCCTCGGTATATTACTAGTTCAAACAATTTTTTTTTTTTTTTTTTTTTTTTTTATCAAAACGGGAGCCAATTCGCCGCTCATATAAGCCCGTGGGAGTAGTACGCGTGTTTTGGCCCCGGCGCAATGAAGCAACCCGTGACATGACACGGTGTATGCGGGCAGATCGTGAACAAATGTCCGGCAGTGAGAGTGTTAACGTACGGGAAATCCGTCAAAGACTCGACGGGGAGAATTTCGATATCGGGCCCGGTAGCGACGGCGTTACGGAGTAATCATCGGCCGGACAGGCGGACGCGACAAGAAAAGAATCCTATCGCTAAACCTGCCAAAACGTTTAGATTATATAGACACGAGGTGCGTTCAAAAAGTTTGAATTGCGCGCCAACGGAGAGCCGAAGAACGGTACGATCGCTGGATTCTGCGTATCTCCCCGGCGGAAACGTCCGGTACGCCGAACTGAAAAAAGCGTTTAGAAAATCTACAAAAATAGACGCGCTCCGGGGAGGGGAGGGGCAGAAGAGTGTCACAGAAACCTCTAAAGAAAAAAATAGAAAAAAAAAAAATAATATTCTTTATAGGATTACGTTTGCGGTTCGCGCGCGATTGTTCACCTCGGTAAGAGTGCAGGTTCACCGTGTACTGTACTTCGGCCGCCGACTCCGGCGTCACTGACCAACAGGTCCACGAGTTTAGGTGATGCGAACCCACCGACTTGACGTGCACCCAGCACTGGCCCGGGTGACTGGACACTTCGCCCGACGGCCCGGTCATGCGACAGTAGAACGCCGACGGCGGTCCGCAGGTGACGTTCACCGCGGTGCCCAGCGGCACGCGAACAGTACTCGTCCTGGGCCACGGTTTCGCTGTAATGACACGTCGCGCGGATTCTAAATAACTCACGAGGGCACCGATTCGTGCGGGAACACTACTAAAACTATATGCTCTAAATAAAAAAAAAAAAAAATAAAAAAAAATAATAGCTTTTTTCACCGTGAAAAATGAAACGGACGAATTTCGCTTTTGAAATACGAGTCTAACACGCCCCGCGAATCGAATACGTGTAAACGCACAGTCACAGTCAATCCCGGAGCACTAAATTTGTGGTAAAACAAAGGGACTCGGACCCACCACACTTTGCTATACCGATTTAATGTGTAAAACAAGTGCACTTTGTGGATGGATAGCTTTGTAAATGTATAGCATTTTTATAATAACAATAAAAATAAAAAAAAAATGTAAAAACATATCGGATTCTCTATTCCGTCTTCTATATAATATATATGACGACGGTATTTTATTTATTTTTTATTATTTTCTTTGTTTTATATTGTATCAATTATTTGTATTAAAAATGGTAATGAAAAAAAAATGAATTTTTATCGCACCGTCAAGTATAGTGTGTGTGTGGGGGGGTTCGCTTTATTATTGTTATTGCTCTGTGTGTTCGTCCGTGTACGGATTTGTGCGCTCTGGCGTCGAAAAAAAACGAATTGGAATTGCCGAGTTTTGTTTTCGCAATCGCTTTTACATCGCTAGAGCGCAGTCAAGTCCGCAGACAAACGCAAACCGTTTTTTTTTTTAGCTCCGTGGCTTTCGACGGAGTTGGACGTCAATTGCGAGCCGCGTTAAGGGCCGATGGTTTCAACGGTTAGGCCACACGACGAGAAGGGGGCAGTGCAAGGTAGATTACGGGTGACGAAGTGGCAAACACTTTTACCACGTGGTCAGAAGAGAGAGAGATTATTTATCCATTTGTTGCTACGCAATATTTTCCAACACATAGGAATCGGAACGGTTTTCCGTGCGAAAACGAATCTTCGCACGGAAATTAGAGAAACATTCGCCCAGACGGTAGTTTCGCACGCAGTCTCGAACAATACCGTTTCGGTTTTTTTATAATATTTTTTTTTTTTTTTTTTTTTTTGGTTAATTTGCTTTTTACGCAAGTGTACCGTAATGGTGTGTCGACGTACAACAACAACAACAACAACAACAACAACAAAACCACCTGTTCTAACCATACGAGCAGTATTTAAAACAATTCGATAAACGATTCCGGTTAAATAGTATATTTGATTACCGATCGGTGAATCGTTTGAACGGTACAACCGCTCGTATATGATACGACTTTTGGCGACGGTTCAAACAAGGAGTAAATAATATTTTTGAACTTTTCGAATTTTTACGGTGGACGGCTGCGAACACGCGTTTAATATCCCGATTATTATTTGATCGGAGTCCAAGGCTGCAAATTTTGATGAGCCTCGACGATGGATATAGCGGTGTTTAAAAATAGGATCATATGATATAATAATATCCAGCGAACAGGGTCGTCGACGTCGCATAACGATTTAGTGTGTATCGTATACATTGTGATTAGAACACGGATTTAAATCCACTAAAGTGTACCATAATATGCAGTAAAAAAAAAAAAAAAATTAAAAATCAAAACATTATATTGTAGTGGGTACAGAAAAAAAAAAATTGTAAATATAGTGTAAAATATTTGGTTAGGTTAGGTTATGTTTTATTACTTTTTATTATTTATTAAATTATTTCTCGGGAAATCCACTCACAGATGGAATCAGATAACTCCTATTTTTTTTTATTTTTTTTTTTCCAGTTAAAACTACTTTTTTTTAGAGTCCGATACAAACAAATGCAGCCCACAGTATCTACAGTAGACCTACAGTAGACACAAGACAAATCCAATCGTTGGTCCGCAAAATAAAACGAGCTGTCTGGTTTTGTATTTTACCAACAGAAACCAAATAGAGCTCCGGAGTTGTCTTGTTTTTGCTACAAATGTTGGTTGCACTGCACTAACACAATATATACGAAATAAATTTATTGCCTGAACTCATATTTATAGCTTTTTCGTGTTTTAAATATTTTATTCTTTAAAAATACTTTACATTATGATTTATGATATGCTATTCTATTTAAAAGTTTTAAAAAAAATAATAATAATATTTTAACTTTGAAAACGTATACAGTTTTAATTAACTTTAAAAAGGAATTATGCGATTCTGCGCACAATCAACATCAGGTGTAATTGTAGTTGCCCGGTAGACAATTTTTAGATTTTCCTTGGACTTTTCTTAATAACAGGGGGAAAAAAAAACTCGAAATTAGTCCGCAAAACGCGAATATTTACAGAACAACGGCTAGTTTAAAGTAAAATTCAATTTTTTTTTTTTGTTTCTTTTTTTTTGTAGTGTAATCCAGTGAAAAATAATCGTAGATTACCGCAATACTTTTTGCTAGTCATTTTATAGACGCGGTATAATTGTCAAAAATATATTCTGGCGTTTTTCGAGTTATGGACTACTGTTTGAAATTGTCGAATAATTTTTTTTTTTAGTTTTATATTGTTAAACATTTTGTAGTTAATTTTTTACCAGCGTTTTGAGTTTGAACTCGAAGCAATTAATGCGCGTAAAGTACACGTACGATTCTAATCCAATTCCGAAGTTACAAATGTTTAATTGAAATCCACTCGGAATCGCGTCCTGTTTGCAATGATTTACCGTTGCCCCCCTCCCCCCGTCGCACACGTAAAGCCAATTACCCCTATAGGCCCAACATTCCCAACATTCCCAACATTCTCACTTACTAAACACTATTCTGATTGTTTTGTAGTGATAAATTTGAATCCCGACGGTTTTGAAGGAATTACAATGCACCGATTATTATTTCCGTTTGTATTTTGTATTCCGATTTCAATTGCACAATCAAATCATGCGGTATGATCGTCGGCATCGTTTTAAACTGTATACTGTTATGAGCTCGTTAAAAGGATCCACAACAAATTAATAAATCGCGTGAACACACACGAATTGGTAAGAATTATACAACTATATATTAGTATTAAGTGAAAAAGTATTGCGGTAATCTACGATTATTTTTCACTGGATTACACTAAAAACAAATTTAATTTTACTTTAGACTAGCCGTTTTTCTGTAAATATTCGTGTTTTTCGGACTTTTTTTATAATGTTAAAGGAATAATATATTTATGTACCCAAATGAACGAAGGTTCGGCCGAATGCTCTGCTAATACCAGACTAATTATCTCACGGCGGGAACCGGGCCGTGTTAAGCCGATACAGTCCAATGTGCTATTGCAGCGAAAACCCCCCCATTGACCCGACAACCACCTGACGTACAATTTTTATAGATCGTCTGGTGACCTGATACCTTATATTTTAACGTAATATAATCAGTGGTTCATAACAATACATTTTCACTCGTAATCAAATTGTACAACATTTACATTCGCGTGCGTTTGATAAGACAAAACCCGCCCGGAGGAGAGTGGGACGACTTGGCCCCTTGAAAAACCAATAGTGCCTTAGCCTCAAGTTCACCATCTCGTCCTCTTGTTAATTTCCTGAATCAAATGGCCTAAAACGGACGACTGTCTACGCGAATCCCACGGTTTTTGACAAACCGGCACCGGATTTCGCCAGCATATTCATTGGCCACATTTCCGTAGTTCTTTTTGAAAATAATAATTCATTACCGGATTCTCCCATTAAAAAAAAAATCAATTTAATCACCACGAGGCAATGACGGTATATTTGATAGAATCAACATAATTTTCTTTCGTATACATTCCAATAATATTCATGAATTGTGTGGAAGAGGTCTCGGTCATACTCGGTTTCTTTTCCTTTATCGTTTTTTTTGAAGTCGTTGGAAAACCACAATCAACAATGTCTCCAGGTTGGTTTTATTCTGTCAACACTGACAATGTTACGAGTTATTCAAATTTGTACAATTTGTCCGGATAAAATTACATTAGGTACAGATCTTTATATTCTATATTACAAAAAAAAAGGCAATACGTGTACGGCTGTGGTTTAAAGACTCGAAAATTACTCTATCGATTTTGACGGGAATTTCAAAGATTTTTTTAGAGAGATACCGGGAACACTTATAAATCCTATAGGTGGCGCCGAACAAATTTGTTTTAACAATGTCTTTCACCGCGTTTGTGAACGATTTATCGTTGCTTACAACCCACAAACTAAATTACCCCATATCCTATACCTTCCCAACTTGCCACCTACAACAGTGGCCTGCCCATGTTGGTTTTTTATTTTATTGTATAATCTAAATACTTTTATTCCCCGCGAAAATATAACATATTTTTTTCCGAATAAAATTAATTTATTAGTGTTTTTTTATTTTTTATATATTCAATATAATTGATTATGTTTACATAAGTACCTATATGTCTCAACAATAGAATGAACGTAAAAATTATATATTTCATATACAGGGTGTTTCATGAAGATTTTCCCATTGCGATATCTCCTAAGATAATGAAGATAATCAAATTCTTTTTTTGTTTTTTTGTACGACTCGTAGGGATAAGGACTACAAATATTCACCTTTTAATTAAATGTACATTTATTGGTAAAAATGTTTAAAAAAAATAATTTCATTTCATTACGTATCTGAGAATATATCGCAACGGCTACATCTTCGTTGGACACCCTATATATATATATATATATATATATATATATATATATATTTGTTTTAAAATTTATTTTGTCTTTAAAGTAATCGTTTTAAAGTTTGCGTTTTTTTTGTACTACTTGAGGAGACAACATAAATATTATAATAGTATATGCGACGACCAAAATTATTGACGGAAACGATTATTTTCCGGTCTGTATTTTCTGTATAAAAAAAAATCGTCGATAATTCGGACGATTGTAATTGGTTTGTATTTACATTATAATATCGAGTGTGGGAAACAAAAGTGGATAGATACTTGTCGGTTATTATTCGTGTTTATTACTTATTTGATTTTTTTTTTTTGCTTCGTGCCCACGAGAACGTCATTTCACGCAATAATTGCGTTCGAATATATATACAATTATTTTGTAAATATATGTATAGACTTGTAAATTATTCAATTATATGGGTACCTATATCGAATAATTGCGTTCGCCCGTTCCAAACGAATACCAGAGTAATCTCGTTTACTGCTTTTTCTGCCGTTGAGTTACAACAATTACACAGCGGGCATACACAATTATCTCTGGGAGAATATTTTTTTTGTCGACGGTCCACAACAATACCAATAAATAAATAATATTGAATAATATTACAATTGTGTAGGTTTCTCTTTATTTTACCCGCGTCGATTAAAATATTATTGCGTTGTCCTTACGAGTTACGGCCTTTACAAATCTCCAAGACAATCACCTCTGTTCGTCCGCACGTTTTCGTCGCAAAATTTCACCGAATACTTTTCGGGACACGGTGTCATTGCCAAAATATCTCTGATTCTTCACGAGTACATATTATCTGACGTTTTCATGGATATTTTCAGTTTAGTTTTTGATCCATGTCAATACGATTCATTTATTTTACCAGAAAAATGTCCACCGTAACGTCATACACGTGCACGTAAAATATAAACGTCCATGCTTTTTTTTTAAATTTTTATTACGAAACTCGTAAACGTCACGATAAATCGCAAATTATTTTATCCCTTGTTTTAAAATGAATACAATTTTCAATTTAAACGTAGCGAAAAATGTGTTTAAATGCGAGCTTTCCACCAGGAATCGGTTTTCGTATGCAATGTTTTTTTATCGTGTTGCAAATAGCGTATTTGGAACGGTTTTATTCGTTTTGTGACCGCGACGACTTTTTTATTAAACGATTTTCACGCATGCCATAGTCAAGAATTTTATAGGTTTTATGTTTGACGGCGATACGGCGTGTTTTTCCTCGTAGTCCGTAAAAAAAAAAATATTTTTAAAACTTTAACGACTTCGTCGTGCGCGTAATATAATTATAATATTTGCGTTTCGGGCAATTTCAAAATTTCACGCCTTCTCCATTTTGTGTTATAATAACGATTAAACTCGACGATAAAACACCACACTGTACGACTGCCTAAAGGAAATCATTAAAAGAATTAAAAAATACCCACAACCCCCTCTGTCCGTGTTAAAATAACTTAAACTAGTAAAAAGGCGTCTATAGAAAATACAAAAAATAGTATGGATTGCAAAAAAAAAAAAAAAAAATAATGAAAGTTTCAATGTAGCTCTTGTATCTGGAAAAGCAATTACGGAAACACAAATTGAATAAGCTGATTTATCTTCAACAATTCTCTACAAATTAAAAACAAATTATGCTCATATTAAATCAACGATGTTAAGATGGATTTATCAAAATGATTATAATCTGTAGTGAAAATCGGAAAATATTTAATCCCAATTTATCAAATTACAGTCAGAGAAAGTTGATCCATTCCTTTTAACCGCCACTGATTAAAATTCTTCTTCATCTTGTCGGGATTAACGGTCACTATTAGAACCATCAGCCACGAATAGCTCGATCAACTAATTCGCCATGTCAGCTGCTCTTTTTAATCTTCAATCCTACCTCCGCACCATTCCTCACATCATCCCAAATCTTCCCATCTCAAACGGAGTTTTCCAAGAGGGTTTCTTTCATCGATGGTCCCCCTTCATTACCGTGCGTAAAAATCGATTATGACTTTGCCAAGCGAGCCCAAGCCCACAGTAAACTTCTACTCCGATAAGAAATGCTCAATAATTGTATCCAATAAGATTAAAACTAAACGTAACAATTCTCAAATGTACAAATTAATGTCACAATTCCGTCTACCCGAAATGAGCCACACGAGTTGCAAGTGGAATACATTATTTGTATTTACTTGTTTCCCATTCGAAGCTTCCCTTCGCTAACAGGTGTTCCCCAGTGCGTGGCAAAAGATATTTAGTTTTTATACTTGCGGGTCGCTTGGAGCAGTGGTCTTAGATGATGGATCGCGAATTAAGAACAAAAACACGTCCGGAAACGTCAACGATAATTCGAGTGGAGTGTTTTGCTCCGGCGGGCGACAAAATTATGGACACGCTTGAACATTTTTAAACTGATTTCATATCGGGTAACATGTAACGTAAAGTTGAGTTTTCTCGACTTCGAAATGTCCTCAGGTGGAGCACAGCGAACGGATTAATCGAATTACGTTCTCGTTATCGAATACGAGTAAACCGCGTACGTACCGCGTATTATGTTGTAACGTTCCCGGATATTACCGAATAAATATGTAAGGATTGCGATTAAATCGAATTGCCGGTATTGGGGACAGGAGACGGTGAAATTAAGTGGCGCCACCCCTGGAGAAATGCGTAGTTGGCACGTAAATCTGCACGTGGCCGTTGTGTACCCATGGTCCCGATGATTCCGGCGACTCCCACCAGTTATAATATTATAAAGTGTCGTTAAAATAATCGATATCGTTTGCGCAGCCGATGGGAATTAAATAATTCATTTTCCATTTGACAAGTGCGCGCGCGGCTGCGAATAATTTTAACCAATTATTATTATAAGGCGACGCAATACTACCGCGGTTTTTCGAATATCGCCGAGACGATACGGTCTCCTATTATATGCATAAATGCAGCAACGACCGCTCCGAATTACCGTCTCTAGAATAAAAAACAAAACAAAAAAAAAGAACAAAAAATGATTACGCTCTACCGTAAAACGGGAGTAGGTATAAAAATACTGTTGCGAGTGGTCAAATGGTGTGCGGCGCAGACACTCAAGTTTTTATTCAAACGATTTGCGACCCACCCGTTTCCCGATGTATTTTCTATAAAACCGACGAGTCACGTTTAACGAGAGAGTACTAAAAACAATAAATAATAAAAAAAAAAAAAAACATAAAAATTAAGAAATTACTCGTTGTTGTACATTAAAACTTAAAGCTATGCGATTACTACTGAGTGACTATAATGAGAGTTTAAACTGCAGGTGACCGCCGAAATAAAGACATTAAGAAAAGTCTTCGGTTAGGTTAGGTTAGATAAAACTTTATCTTTACCATAAAGTGGAACTTAAAAAAAAAAAATCCCGACTACAGATTTTTAATATTTTTATTGTATTACGCAATGGAGCAACCGACAGGGAACACTCGGCGGGGCTGACAAGAAGCGGAGAGGCAAACAGGAATTCCCTCACGCCTGGATATTCGGGACTACTCAATATTTTTTAACTAAAGAAACAATTGGAAACCGATAAATTTCAGGATTAGCAATTTTTCGCTTAGAATCGGCAGTTGGCAGATCGATTTTAAAACAGTCACTGACTCGTATGTATCGGAAAAAGCAAGGACATACGTTGTCAAATGTGCAAAAATGTGTTTTAATTAAACTAATTCAAGAAAACGAGATATATAATTTCTGTAAATAATCTGTAATTTTACGCATTTTATACCTACCGTGCTATTCTACAACTCTTTAAAGTTGGCCTGACAGAGTCCACGATGGGTGGTCCAAAATACCGGGGCCCATCGAGGTATTAACCCCCCCAGGCCGGGGTTTCTCTCTGCGCAGCTCCGCCCAGCGGCGCGGGCCATTACGCGCCTGTATTCGGGTCGAAGAAAAATAACCGCGCCGTAAACACAATAAAACATACAAATTTACCATTATTTTTTTTTTTTTTTTTTAGAGCACATATTTTTACGGAACTTAACTAGTATTGCGTATA
Source organism: Tuberolachnus salignus (assembly GCA_956483605.1). NCBI lineage: Eukaryota > Metazoa > Arthropoda > Insecta > Hemiptera > Aphididae > Tuberolachnus > Tuberolachnus salignus. The sequence goes on from OY101433.1 coordinate 13,310,425, forward strand.
ACTATGTATAAACGAGTGTCGGATAGAAATTGTTTTTTTTTTTTTTTTTTTACCGCTGCAGGCCACTCGGCTCGTGTACGCGGCCTGTCGTCCGTCCGCGGTCCACGCTCTCAGCGTCCAATCGCCGACGCCGGCCTTCACGTTGTCGGTCCTGAGACCGCACTGCCCGGACCGGTAACCGTCGCCCACGTACGCCGGGTCGACGGCCGCTGCGCCCTGGCTGTCCGGTTCCTGTTTCGGCGGCGGCGGGTCGTCGGACAGGATCGTCTCCGTACCGTCGGGCCGGACCACGGAACACCGGTGCAACGGGCCCAGTCCGCTATGCCATCGCAGGTACAGCGTGTCGCCTTCGGTCAGCCGCACGGGACGGCCGCACGAAACTGCAAACGGAAACGGACAACAACCTTGTGGTTAGATAATATTATGCATTAAAAAGTATCAACGTGCAAAAAAAAAAAAACCGATAAAAATACGCAATACGCATTTTATTTAAAAAAAAAAAAAAAAATTGATATATTTATATTAAATAAAACAAACGAATTTTTTTATTAATTATATTATTCAAATTGATTATTAACAGAGCAGGGATGTTTATGGCTTAGCATATTTTTTTGCAAATTTGACTTTTTTTGAGCATATACATGCACATATCGATTATTTCTAGATTAAGATTTTTATACATTTTATAAATGATATGCATAATATTAACATATGTCCATATTGTTATCAATTATTATCGTTAATTGTCATTTATGAGCATGTCCAGCATAAAATTATGAGATAAGATATTTATTAACCGGCAACAGCCGGTGGGTTTCATCTATACGTGCCAAGTTACGAGATTACGATGCATTTAATATTGCATATTATTTTTGGTCGACATTCAATATTTAGTTGTGTTTGTTTGCTGCAATTCGCATGGAAATAACAGTAAAATAATCGGTTGTGCAATGTAATTGTAAGATACTGAAAGTGCTCAACCGTTTATAATTTAACTCTAACAGATCGGTAACTAATTCATATTTTTTTTTCTTTATATTTAATAGCTAATAAAGTAATTTTAAATACACATTCAAAAGGGTAAATACATTTTTTGAATAAATGTAAACCTTACCCTTTTTATTGCGTATATTTGTTGAAAAACTAGGTACATTTAATATATTTTATGGCATATGATTGCAAATTTTGACATTTTTAAACGCATATTTTAATGAAATTTTGGTCATAAATACCCGAGCTCTAATTATTAATAACGGTATTTGAGGTTTTCTCCCGTGAAACGTTTGTTCTTCTATTAATAAAACGTTTGCAAATTGAAAACGATCGTTTTACATGAACATGGACGTAATAATAATAAAATAAAAAAAAGGGGGTTGAAAATGATGGAAAATGCACGTAAAATGACCAAAAGCCAGACGCCAAAATTGTGATGCTCGGGAACGGAAGATTTCTATTTTTTTTTTTAATAGATTTGATTTCGTATTCTAGTTTTCTAGGTTTCGACCGAGGCTGTACGATAGACAAACAATGGAAAATAATGTTTTTTTTTTTTTTTTTTAAACTAAGTTTTATCTATCGACATTTCAACTTTATTGAATATTAAAAAATTAAAATCGCCTCGATCGAAACCCAGACAGTAAGAATAATACATAATAAAATCTGTGTTCAAAATTCGAATCCGCCCGTTTCAAAAGCTCCTCGATTTTGTCCGGCTAAGTGGTCTTATTCGTCGTATTCGTCCGTAAAAATGACCGTACCCCCAAAATGAGTATTAGTGGAAAGGTCCCCGTGTTTTTAAGGTTCGTGAAAAGGAAAGAGAAATTAAAATTTTACAAAAATCAGGGACAATTTGGAAAACCCACTGTTGGAACCGTCTTACAACAATAGTTAGGGCGAAATTTTACAATTTCAATCATGGGTCGATTTCCAATGTGGATAACCGGCAGTTTGCACACTTCACAGAGTTATTTCTTTAAAACAATCCCGTCTGGAACTAAATTCGTGCGTTGTCGTCGGAAACATTTACCTATATATCATTTCCATTGAAATATGAAATAAATATTCAATTACGATAGTGAAATATGAAATTGCGTTCGGAAAATAGTATGCATATCAAATTACGTAGAATAAAACGTTGCGAATGTCTTCTAATTGTTATGGTTCGCATGGAATTGTCGAGTATTGACAAAAATCTAAAGGAAAGGAAAACAAAAAAAAATATGAATCGCGCCTGTAATAAAAAGGGGGAAAAACTAATTAAATAAAAATTAAAATTGTTAACCGACAGATGGATTTCACGGAAAATCACGCGGTTTTTTGTAATTTTTTTTTAAAAATTTAAATTTTGTATAAGAAGAAGCAATAACATATTATAAAAGATTCCACACACACTCGTCTAGCTTCACACTCCAATCCTTGAGCATAAGCTCTTTCACCATATGTCATTCCTGGTAATCCTCCGAGGTGCTTAAAACGCAAATGGTGTATAGAGATCTATTAACTTGACTTTGGAAGTAAATTTTAAACAAATAATCGCTTAAAAGTGTGTATCAATGAGTGGCTTTTTTTTTTTTGGTCAAATATTCATGTCATATTATTATTTTAGCTAATAGTCTTACGGTACCCATTTGGAACAGATTGTGTATATATTAATAAAGAAAAAAAAATGTTCAATTTATTACGTGGCGTTTGAATTCGGATATCGTCCGCCCATATACCTAAACTTTACAATTATTACAACGCAATGAAATCATTATACGATTCATAAAATATGTCTCACCTTATTTGGATCTACGGCGCTACGCAGAGCCGTTTAATAGAGTTCGACGATATGCCAATAAAATCAGTCGATAAAAAAAAAATAAAAAAAAATAGCGGTAATAAAGAATATATAAATAACCAATATGAACATGCCGTTCATACCGGTGATTGTGAAACAATTATTGGTGAGAGTAGAGCGTGATATAACGACGCCGCTGTAAATAAATACGCCAATATTATTTCTCGTTGTCAACAATATTTTTACGACTATTTCGTAACTCCCTCCCTTGAAAAAAAAAAAAGAAAAAACGAAATCCCAAAGTCGGAATACTGTAACAGATCGAACATTAAATAAAACGGATTTGCCGTCTGTGTGTCGTTGAGACGAGTAAAATTTACCTAGTTATATTAATAAAGACATTAAGATAATTGCTCCAAAATCATCTAGACAAAGATAACAATACCTATTTAAATTATTCGAGATAAGATAAGAAAATATAAGCTGGTTTTAAATTGTCTATTGTCGAGAAAACATTAAGGCAAAGAGATACAAATTTAAACGGTTCAGATTATTCTGTAAACACTAAAGGGGTGGAAATATCCAGTAAATCATCACTGACTATATCTAGTGACTTTGAATTTTTAACAAAACCGTAAAAATTAATTTTTTTTTTTTCCCAATGAATAGTTTATATCCAGATAATTATTTTTTTATCTTTTCAAAATCGTCAGACAAGTATTTTAATTTTCGTCTAGATAAATTTAATTATCTAGGCAATTCTCAACACCGTCCGTATGCGGGTACTTTTTAATAGAACGCTAGTTTTTTTTTTTTTTTTTTAATTATAATTTATTATTTCATCAGCGCGTATACTTTTCCGATTATTTGATTAAGTACAGAGCATTATATTTTCAACCTCCAAACATCATCCTGCAAGCCATCCAACGAGGTATAGGTAAATCAAAACGAAAATGTCTTGGATTTATTAATAAGAAAATCGTTACAAAAAAAAAAAAAAAAAAGGAACAAAAAGTTATACGATTACGAAAAGAAATCCGTGTGTAACACACGTGTATATATTATGACTAGGGCCCCGATTTAAATGCCCCCCTCCCAATAACTATCGATAAACGCTCTAAAAAACGGCTAAAGATTTCATAAAACAAATAAAAACATGCGTTTTAACGAAATTATGCCCTTGGAAAATGAACATTTCTTAAAAAAACGAGAATCCGATTTCACCAACCGACTGATTAATAAAGATGATATAAAGAACGTTATCGGAATCATACACAGAACGATTGACAATCTGTATAGATAAAAAAACCAAATAATAAATCACGAAAACAATAAAACTCCATTTAACAGTTTTTATTAAATTAATTTAAACTATTAAGTCATATAATAATGGAGAAATGCGCGAAAAAACTAACACAATGTCTGGAAAATGTTAAAAAAAAAAAAAAAAAAAAAAATAAGTAAATAAATAAATGCTCTAAAAGTGAATAAACGGCGAAATAAATGCAAAATAAAAGTTTTGCATTTGAAGTACACTACGAAATAGAATTATGTACTCAGAAAGCATTGTCGTAGATCATACCCCTGGCCCCCAAAAAATGACTTTGCATCGAAATCCGGGCTCTAAGTACGACGTTCTAAAATCATTCATTATTATACACTCTTAATTATTAATAGTTAATTTTGTTTTAATAATATACTATATTAAGGATAAATATATTCTTTATGTGAATATCCGGACGAAACAGCTGACCATGAAGCTTCCAAAGCTGTCTCTTCGATAAACATCCCATTCCTAAAACTAACTACATATGCGGACACAGAGACTCACATCAAAAAGGTCTTTTACTCTAAGTGGCTAAAACAGAGTACGAAATTAAAAACGATAAAAAAAATAACGTATACATTTATATGGCAAAACCCTGGTATAAAAAGGAAATAAAACGATCATAAATCGCCTCCGTATAGGACATACATTCTTAACACACAATCACCTAATGGCCAGAAACGATTCCACCGTGTGTGTGATTCATGCGGTGTAAAAAATACGGTAAAACATTTAATAACCGAATACTAGGTGAAGCCTTACACCAGGATCTACAGGCAAACAGAAACATAATTAATTTCCTAAAAGATATAAAACTGCGCCACTTCATATACATACAATTATAATAAATGTAAAAACAATGCAATTGTGTACTAATAGCCTCTGTAGCTGAGGTACTTTAGTTCAATTAAAAAAAAAAAATAAAAAAAAATATTTGTTTTTTCCTACACATCCACTAACATTTTAACGGAGCCCCGCGGAGCTCCTCGGAAACGCACCAAAAGCTCTAAAAGCTCTAAAAAAAAATAAATAAATAAAATAAAACAATATTAAAAAGTTTGATCAAATTTGTTAGTTTCCGAGTTTGTGTGTAGGGGGCAATCTCGGGAACTACCAAACCGATTCGAATATTTCTTTCATTAATAGAAAACTATACTATCCCCGAGTGGCGTGGGCTGTACGATATTCCGGAATTCAACCCATAAAGGGCGGCTAACGCGGGGTTAACGGTATTTTTAGTACGAAAACCTATTAATTTTTTGTCGATTTACGGGTCACCTCGGCGATTTAAATGGGGAAAAAAAAACCGTTGTTATTATACCTATTTAATTCAGTCGTCCCGAGGAAGAGAGTGGCCGCGTTTTAAAAAGAGATTATACATTGTTTAAATTTAACATTTTAACGGTTTAGTACCGTTTAACAACCGTAGGGTTAGGTTAGGTTAGGACGACCGTACTTGGTTATCCAGATTGTATTCTATAGGCCGATTTTATTTAAACTAGAGGTCTCCATTACACGGGTACCCGCGTTTTTATACGTAACGGGGTTAAGACCCGTGTTATAAAAATACCCGTGTTTTTCGTACCCGATTATTATTATTGCCCATGTGTTTGAATAAACCGGACAGCAATAGTCCAAGATCGCACTGCCCAGAAGACTCAATACCTACGCACATACGATCTAACTTTGAACACCATTCCCTCTCTTCCGTAATCAATAATGAGATTGGTTTGCAGCAATTCTTCATTCTTCCCTGTCACTTGCCTTTCTATTTGTTTCTTTGTAAGAATTACATACCGGGTCCTTCATTATTTGTCGCATATACCCTATTCGCATTGGCTTACCCTACAGTTTTTACCTTCTATAATTAATCCCGGCAACCCACCAGGTCTCAGTACACTTTAATTCTTCTTTTCTTGAAACTACTCCATGGAGTTCTTCTCTCCGGCATTCATTTCTAATATTTCCTCGTTAGTTACCATATCCGTCCAACCTATTTTAAGCATTCTTCTGTAACACGGCGTCTCAAAAGTTTCTGTCCTTCTCTGTTCTTCTTTGGCGATCGTCCAAGTTCCGCTACCGTACAGCATTACACTCCATTATACACGTACGTCTCCAGAAGATTGTTCCCGGTGTATACGCTGATATCACTTGACGTAAACAGCCCTTTTTCACGTCATGTGCGTCATTATCGCGTTGAAATGTAGACACAAAGACGATTAGTCGGGTTTTTTCGCTCGCTACTTAATAGTTTTAATAATAATATTAATATTGAATACATCAAACGAAAAATTTAGTTTCTCGGCCATGTACGGACGAGAAACATAGTGCGACTATATTGCACTACACGAAGATTACCCATTGCGATATCACCTGAGGTAATGGGAAACAATCAAATTCTGCACACACCCGTCTATTTGTGCTCTGTCAACAAATATATAATGACGTACCCGCATCAATAATCAGACGGTTGTCGGGAATTCAATACACGGGTATCGATATTTGTACAGTACGTGTGCCCGAGATCCCTAGTTATCCGCGGGGGTTAGGCACAAGCAATGTTGCACGGATAACAAAACCACAAACCAATGGCAAAAGGAAGGTTACGTTGTTTTTTTAAAAAAAAATTTTAATATTAAAAAAAAAAAATAATATATTTATTAATTAAGTTCAGACTTAATTTCGATTGGCGTCAAAACGTTTATTTTCCTGTTCATTGCAATTCTAGGCGGACAAGCGCCATTTCAAAAGATTAAAAACCACTTTGGGAATATCGTACACGTGTCACGCACAAATATCAATAATTTGAAAAAAAAAAAACGATTACACGTTATTGTGTATTAATCGTACACGTGTACATTATTCGGTATGGCAGGCATGCATGTGTGGTTATAATCGTAACGATACCTAAAAAAAAAAAAGTTGATCTGACCTTATCAAAAACAAATTACAGCGTTCAGTACAAATCTACGGATTATTAAACAAAGAGTATTTCCGATCCGATGGCGGCGTGAAAATCCGCGGATTACGAGTGATTATAATACTACACCGCCTTACCGGTCATCGCCGACGACGAAATCAACAACAGCAGCAGCAGCAGCGGCGGCAACGGCGGCCCGGTTCCGGCGGCGGCGGCGTCCACGGGGCACATCGTTTGACGTCCGCGGGCTACTATGGGAGCCGCGCGGCGGCGGCGGCGACGACACGGCCGGCGTATAATATTATTTTTTTTTCGCGGTGTCACCGTGACGGGCGGGCACGCCGGCGTTTTCACGCGCGTGCCGGTGGGAGAAGGCGAATTTTATATTTAGAACGCGGGAAGACACGCGGCCACCGTCCCGATCGCCCCCAATTATAATTGCGGACGCAGGCGGTTTTATAATATTATCATTGTTAATAAAATAAATTATATTAATTGCGTAGAACGACGTGGGCCACTCGTTCGTGAAATCGAGAAGGTTTTCAGCACAATCCGCGAACAGTGTTCGGATTTATTCGGATTTACGATCTCGTCTAGATCAAACGGTTTAGATCATTTCTCTTGTTATCGGTGCGAAAACGAAGTTATACTATTAACGGTATCAAACCGTTATTACAATTTACGGGCAAGCAGCAATACGCGAGGTGCTGTTCGAAAAGTACCAGGGTTCTATATTTAAAAATTACAAAAATGAAGTTACATATTATTTAAAGAAATCTCCTTTGAAATACTCTCCTCCGGACGATATGCAGTGATCTTGCGGCGATCTTGCCGTTCAAAAATCCAAAAATCCTTTTTTTGGAACCGTTCGCAAAGTTAAAGCCACGAGTTGTGTTTAATTTCCCTCTACGTCTTGCAATCGTTGTCCTCCAAGCGCAGATTTCGGGACTAGAAAAAAAATCATCACCCGGTGCCTGATCTGGAGAACGGCGAGAGTCCGCGGGACCATAGCGGTTTTTTTATCAGCTGAAAAATTCGCGAATCGACAGCGCTAAATGTGCCGGTGCATTGTCGTGGTGAACAATCGCGGAACGAATTTGGCACCGCGACCCTTCTCGTCTGTACGTTTTCCTGTAAAATTGCACGACAAGACTCAATTGACATTCGCTTTTTTAACTCACGAACGGTAAATCGGCGGCCATTTCGCATTTTTCTCGCGGCATATTGTCGCCACACCATCGTTTCTGGATGACGTCGACGGTCTCCCAGATCGCGTGCATCGTCTTCGGTTGACCGCCGACTGTCATTGAAACGTTTAAAACACTCGGAAGTCACTAAATAAATCATCTCCAAAAGATTAGGTTAGGTTTTAATCATTTCCGCACGTTTCCGTTGCATAATTTTTTTACCAAGTTTCAAGCAAAACTTGATGCACACGCGTCGTTCGTTAATTGCGGACACGTCGAAAACGGCCAACGAAAAAAACTGACCGGAATATTAACCACGTGCAATATTAAGCTGAGTTGAGATAGCGACTTCGGGTTTTGTTTAAAATATTCACAAATTCGCGGGGAATACATCTGTTTACAATTTGAAATGTTATCGTGTGTAGATTAGCCGTAATAACATTTGTCCCGGTACTTTTTGAACAGGCCTCGTACAAAGGGACCGATGACCAAGGAAAATATTGTAAATGTACCGCACGGGCCAGTAACGTCACAGACGCATTTTTCTCTAATGCGCTGCTATAGTCTGTAGGTATTTTTATATTTGGTTTTTAACGAACATTTGTTTTTACGCGTTTATTCAATTCAAATTTAATTCGAGCCTTGGTCAACTCAAATGGGTTTGTTGTATTTTCCGTACGTGTTTTCCTTACCTTTATAGCAGCGCAACCGATTGTTTTAGATTTTTAGGCAGTATAACGATGTTATTGGAGGTTTTTTTTTTTTTTTTAATTTTTTATACTTATAATTGGGATATTTCAATATAACTCATAACTTTGCCACTTTCTGGTTTATTCTATAATAACTAAGTCGTTAGATTTACTCATAGTGGTATAATATAATTCTATACGACAATCGGTTTACAATTTATATTTCCCATAAAAAGGACGGACACGATCAAATATTGTTGGTCTCGGTTAAATTAAAAGTTAATTTAACTTGACCGGTTAGAATCGAAAAAAATTGAATAAACTTTGTACAGTTGACTTAATAATGTTTAGTTATTTATGCCTATAATTGAATTTAGAAAACCGACACTTTTGCCCAGTCAGTCTCCGTGTTGTATAATTAATTTTTTTTTGTTATCTAACCCGGACACTGTCGGTGAAACGCAAAAACCGTTCACACGATATGGTCAATTTTTCGTGAAACGGTGGACTCGAATTGGACATCGTGTAATTTTTGTTCGCTATGCGGTCGACGTGTATGGAAATTGAAATTAAACATTTACCGTGCAGCGTAAAAAAAAAAAAAGGAAAAAAAAAACACACACACAAAAGGAGTTTGTTATAAATTTTGCGGGCATTAATTTCGAAAATCGGCTTATCCCGATTGTCAAATATATAATATAATATAATACGTACAGCGGCGTGTCTGAAGTCCGGTTAAGAACGGGGCGTGGCGATTTGAAAACCGAAATCTCGGATGTATTTTTTTTTTTCGTCTGTGGGAAATTTGTTTACATTTTTTTGTTTTCAGCGGGCGATTGGGAAAAAAAAAGATCGGAAACCATTGTGCTAAACCAGTGTTTCCCAACCTTTTTACCACCACGGACCACTTCGACAATATTTTATAGGTCGCGGACCACCTCAATTTTACGAAAACTAGGAATACCTTTTATTTGCTCATCAACAAGAATACACAAAAAAATTTATCGTAAAATGTAAATTTTTATTATTTTACTTTATATTTTATTACTATATACTTCACTAATATATAATTATATTTTACTATACTAAATAATTTACTTAGTGTGATTTTTGTGACTGATATCTACACACTTATAAAAGTGGAAAATACATATCGTTCTACACCAGCACCAACGACAAGATAACCGTATAATATTATACGATTCCTCAATAAGTCGTAATTTTTTTTGCTATTTAAAAAAAAAAAAAAAAAAAAAATAATTAATTTGTAATGGAAATCGAAGAAAAAATCTATGGGACCTATGACTGGTCCACGGTCCACCGGTTGGGAACCATTGTGCTAAACGAACGCAAAACACAACGTTTAATATTATTTTAACGATATTATGCGGGTTTTTTTTTTATTATTATTGTATTATTTTATTATTATGTTTTCGGTTTTAGAAGAAAACGCCTGTTGTAAAATTAAAAAACCAAAACAAAAAAAAAACCATCGATATTCCTGAGGGCTAGACGATGCATTTGGGGTTGTCCATCGTTCAACAAATAACGACCGTTTCAACAGTTTTTTTTTATAGCATAATGGTCCGCTAAACGAACACAAAACACGACGTTTAATATTATTATTAATTTTTTATTGAAATAAAACAACGCCGTTAAATATCGTATAATATAATATAATGTATTATGTATTATATATCAAACAAATTTAGGAACAACAAAACATGTATTTTATAATATAATTATATCGTTTTTTTTTTTCCAACGATATTTCTAGAAAACATTAATTATCTATTAATTATGTATATATATATATATATAATTATAATTTACGAGTAAAATAAAATAGGTATTTTGGGTAAATAATCGTTATAGTAGATATAATTTATAATAATAAATTATAATACGTAATATAGTTAAGAATATAATATTAAAACAATTAATTATTACCGAATAGTTGTAATGATAAAAAAAAAAAAAAAAAAAAAATGCGTATTAACGTAATGATTTTGTTTGTGTGTGTAAAACCGTTCGAATCGCGCGGCTAAATGATTAAATTAATTATTTTCATAAATAAATTTATTTAGAATAATTTCCATCGTAATATTATTATCGGAGTAGCCGTCGTGACGAGCCGCGCGATCCAACGCCCAGAGTAGCCGTGCCCGTTGGTTACTTGGCCGCGATTGTAACGGGTGGGTGGGGTTTCGGTTGGCGGGTGGGCAGGAGGACAGACGGCGCACACGATTGAGTTTGTCGTTATGGGTGAAACGAATTCCGTTATACGGTTGTACTTACCGGCTATTATCTTAAGTATAATATTAACGATACAATCGAGGGCGGGAAAAAAAAAAAGTACATATCAAACGCGGTCATTTTTAATAATATTAAAAAAAAATATATATACTACTCCGGAGGACGCCGTCCGTCGTCGGCGGGCTGCTTGGCGCGGACTCGCAGAACTCGCCCGATTTCGGTTTTAGAGCGAAAACGCCTGTTGTAAAATTAAAAATATAAAACAGCGCAATTCCGGAGGGCTAGACGATGCGTTTGGTGGTTGTCCATCGTTCCGAAATTCACCGTTCAACACCGCGTCGTGTGCAAATAACGACCGTTCCAACGTTTTTAACTCACCGTCATTTTTCATAAAAATTAATTTAAATAATGCGTACATACTTCGCACCACGGGTGCGTCACTGTTGCAGGCGGCAAGTTGGAAAGGTAATAGTTGAACAGGAATTTAATTTACATCTGTACCCGACGAAAAATTGCAAACGAAAAACCATTCCGGGCCAAGTATAGTTATTAGGCGTTTTTTTTCATTTTCGGCACGGTAACCCAGAAATCTACGTAAATAAAAAAATAATAAGAAAAATCGAGTTTTACGTAATCGTTTGTTGGTAGTTTTTTCTGCCCCGTTAAAAATTAATCGGTGTACATCCATAAATGACCTCTCTAGTGTACCAACTCTAGACGAAATTTGCTACCGGTAACAGCATAGGAATTTATAGATCGGCGGATTGAAGGGTTCTAGTAGAAAACTTTGAGTTTACAGAAAAAAAAAAAAAAAAAAAAATAAACATCATTGTAAAACCACAAGACGATGCCCTCGCTCCGGTCAGAATCTAAACAAATCACTCGTCGTCTTGGCCTCCTTTTTTTTTAATTTTACATTTGGCGCTTTTACTCTAAAATCAAAATCAAGCGAGTACCGTGCGGTCGGCTCGAGCGCATTTTCGCCTATATGTGTCGCCCGTTAGATAGACGGAGACGGAGAAAAATGCCAAACGCCTTAAGCGGACGCCCTCCCTCTTGACGGCTACAATGACCTACTCGCTTAAAATATTTATCTAATAATAATAATAATACAAAAAAACGTCACGCCCGTAGCGAGATGTAGTGAAATACATCGTGTCGACAGATACAATAATAATAATAATAATATTAATTTTTTATACAAATAATAAAAAAATATAGAAAAAAACAAATAATAAAATAATACAAATTATAAAAACCGACAGGTAACTTTTAACTAATTTATGATAATATACGTACGGTAATTATATTATAAAAACACCGACGGGAATGATTAAAAATTATATAATATTACGATAAAAAATATACAAACGTCGTCTGGGAGGCCACCGGCGACGACGTGTATAACCGAAGACCCCGGAGCAACACAACTCCATAACTCTGCACAACTTTTCGAAATATTTTCCGGGTGGACCGATAAACGTCCCGGCTTGTATGTTTTGTATTTATATTATATTTTCGAACAATAAAAAATAAAAGTTTTTATTTCTCCCGGATCCGTCCGATTGCCGTGCTCGAATATAGAGAATATTTTTTTCCTCGCGATTTCCGTCGAATTTTCCTTGTATGTATACATTAAAAAAATCGGAGTAATCCGATTGTTGCGCCGAGGCTTTCGAATTATTATTATATATTGTTCTATATCGTTACGATATTTTACCTTTTTATTCTATTTTTTTTTTTTTTTTTTTTTTATTTTGCTAAAATATTTTGTTACAGTGGTAAACACAAAATCGGAATGGTTTGCAGCGTTAATATAATTAAATAAAACAAATAATAATAGTTTTTTCTTGAGCTTTTTTTTTTTTTTTTTTTTTTTTTTTTTTTTATTATTATTTCTTTTCGTTGTTAAACGGCCGCCATGTTGACCGTTTAGCGATAACCAATCGTAATAAGTAATAATGTTATATTATGTTTAGGGACGTTCTTCCTGAAGACGAACAAAAACCAGGATCAGTTACATCAACTTAGAGTCTGGCCGAGATCTGCATTCGACGTGGTTTTTCAACTTCCCCATTCCGTTATTAACCTACTCGTTTTTTGGGAACGTTAACGAAACGGTTTTTTTTTTTTATACTGCATATTTTATACGTTACACGCGGAATAATATCGAAAACGTCTTTTTTTTTTACACTATCTTTTTGGAACGTTTTTGATAAAAAAAAAAAAAAAAAAAACCATTTTTCTCGCTAAACGATAATAATGATATGACTGCGAGAATCGGATGAACGGGAGAGAATGTACTCGCGGCGTACGCACAGTGTCGAGAAACAGATAACTACAATTTATCTAGATAATGGTAATGGTAAAATACCAAAAAAAATCTATCTAGACTAAAGATAAAAGATGAACCGACCTAAAGTTATTTAGCTAAAAGATTACCGTAATTTATCTAGATAAATTTTAAAACTGTATTATAAGATGATAAAAGTATTTAAATTTGTCAAACTATAGCGTAATAATAAATTGTTAATAATTTTTCTATATGGGCTTTAAGATTAATCCAGAAAATTGTCCGAATATTATAATAAACTATTATTAATATATATATATATATATATATTTATCTACTTAGTCATTGCATAATATTATAAAAATAAAACCCAAATTTGTTCGATTTACGTGAATAAAATTGACGTTAAGCGGGTTTGTGGGTAAATCTGGTCCGAGTATCGGTACATAATTTAGACAAGAACATAATACATAGCAATTTATCTAGATAATTTGGCAATATCGATTATCTAGATAAGATGAATGATAATTAAAAATGTATCTAGATAAGTCTCAAGACTGCACGCGGACATAAGACTATCGATAGCATTGATTAAAAGGTAAAAAAAAAAAAAAAAAAAAAAATGAATTTCGAACCGAAAAGAAGTGATCGGTCGTCTATCGGACTACTGTGCATAATATTATAATAATGTGGCCTTCGGGTATTTAGATTACCGTTTCCGCAAAATACTATACACGGATAAAACCGGGTTCGCGATGACTGTTTCCATCGATCCGACAATATTTTAGATAAGGTCACTGTGTTGTAATATGCGGTGGTGGTGGGCAATAATTATAAGTAATTGTATATATATACCTTCCACGGAAACGCGAGATTTATGTTTTACGAATTCTGTGCTGAATTTCCGAACATAGCCTACAATATAACGTGACAGAGTAGACGCGTAAATTGTGCGACCGATATTCGATACAGGAAAAGCGATTACGGACACGCGGATTTAATAGTGCTGGTGCAATAAGCTGATTTTCCTTCGAAAATCCCCTAAAATATGTTACGTACGTGAAATAAAATTGAAAAAAAAAAATTGTACTCGTATTATTAAATCAACGATGATGATAATCTGTGATGGAACGCGGAAAATATATAAAATCCTAATTTATAAACATACGATTCAAGGGAGAGGCGAACCACCTGTCGCCCTCGTCTGCGCCGTTCTTATTGTACGGTAAAAACAAATTTGAAATCTAGTAAAATTTAGAAGAAAAATAAGGAAAAATACAATAATTTCTAAGTAGGAAATCCTCGACTAGGATGTACAATTTATTCTTGCTGTTGTCGACATTTTGATTGTTAAAATACAATATCCACGTACACTCGGGTTTTTATTCACTTATACGATACGAAAAGTCGCATTGACGTACACGGTAAAAATTGTTATTTTTTTTTTTTATATATATATAGAAACGTTTACTACTACGTGCAGACTGGTAAAGAAATGATCGCGTCAAAATATTATACGAAGATCACAGCAAATTATTTCGATTTTCATTGTTATTTGTTACTATGGCCTAAATTGTTTTCACTAAATATTCCGTCGTCTTTTCGTTTCTTTTTAACGTCTAAAATTGATACTCATACTTGCCCGAGGGAGAGAGAAACAAAGATAGATAGATAGATAGATAGATAGATAGATAGATAGATAGAGAGAGAGAGAGAGAGAGAAAGAGAGAGAGAGAGAGAGAGAGAGAGAGAGAGAGAGAAAGAGAGAGAGTGTGTCAAAAAGATATAAAAAAAAAAAATAATGTACATAAAAATATTACTTTAGAGCGGGATGAAAAAAAAAAAAAAATTGGAATGCTATATGTTTATGTATGTTGACGTAGTTGTTTTACGGTTACACATCGCAATATGTGTGTTCAGGTCGAGATCAGTAGTAAGAGCGCGGCCACGGTTACCGTGGTTACCGTGGCGGCCGCCGTGACGGTCACCGCGGCCGTACCGCCGCACGCGAGCTGTTCCCGGTGATACGGTACGGTGAGCGGTACGTCCGACGGCGGCTTGCACTTGTCGCCGGAGCCGCCGAAACTGTCGTCGTCGCCGGAGCCGCCGCACAGTTCCTCGCACGCGGGACACACGATGACGCCCTTGTGCAGCCAACCGTTGCCCACCAGCCGGATGACCAGTTCTTGGCCCGGGAAATAACACGTGTACGTGTGGTTGGACACCTGTTATAAAACACAAAAAAAAAAAAAAAAAAAAACCAATTTTGAATTATACGAAAGAATAACGATATTATACGCGATACGCTAGACCAAGGGATTAAGTGACGCGTAACGGACGGGAGGCGAGCAATTTAAGGATACTAATTATACAGGGTGATTATTTTCGCATACGGACAAACGATTATGGTGTTATTATCGACATGTGTATACACGTATACGAAGATTTCGAATACTTTTTATTACGGCACTTTTTTAGCCGGACATAATATTCTGCTTCAGTGACGCAACTAGGGGGGTGTGTGTTCTGGACGTCGAGCCACACTCCCCAAACCGTATTTATGGAAATGAAAGTTTTTTTTTTTTATGCGTTTATTCAAAAATGATTATGCTTCAACAGTTGACAATTACATAAATTGCTTATATGATATTTCTAACTAAATACGATACGCGTTTTTCAATCTATCGGATGTCGGACAGTGCGGATACCAGTGGCGTATTCATAAATAAATAACTGGGAGGTAACACGTGTCATAGGTTGTAATAGGCGGACACCCCCCCCTCGAAAATTCACGCCACTGATCTGCTCTTATCAATGTACTGTGCGTGTAATATATAATATTATAAAAAAGTAAAGTCGTATAATGTGTAAGTTTATTAGAAGTTATCTCTTCACTGTCAAAAGTCGACAATGTTTCCGCCGAGTGGCGTACGTTATATACGCTTTTTTTGTGATAAAAATTAGTTCGGGTTGTACACGCAGGGGTTTTTTTTGTTGTGTTTTGTTGGTTAGGTTACCCATAGGTTACCTTGGCGACAAGGATCATAAAGAAAAACGGTTATTATTATAGTCGATTCGATTGTCACGGTGACGGAAATGAGAAAAACCAGAGAGACATGTTTTTTGTATTTTTTTTTTTCACTCAATACGAGGCAAAGCCGTGCGGGAAAATATTTAGTTTACAATATTTTCAAAATAGTATCCGCTGTTCTTGATAAAAAAAAATCGTCCCGTCGTACGATTTCGACCAAATATATTATAACCAGTGTTGAGACTTAGATCAGTAAAATGTATCGAAATAAAGATAAAATTAATTTGCTCAATTAATCATCTAGATACAGAAAAATATAACAAACACTTAAATTATCTTAGACAAGGATAATAAATAGATAAAGTTTATCTAGATTAAAAGAAAAGATTATTTTTTTTTTTAAATTTTTATTGTCCAGAACATTTTGTCACGGAGAAAAAAAATGTATAAACGGTTATCTGACTACTTATAGTGAATTCGAGTTTTTAACTAAACATAAAACGATACAATTAGATTATTCATATTTAAATTTAAATTATTTATATGTATATTTTGATCTAGATAATTATTTTTTATCTTGGACAACCTTTAGATGGATATTAAAATTGCCGTTTAGATATGTTAAAAGATAAAAAGATATTACTTAAAATCTCAACACTGATTTCATAGGTGAAAATTTGTCTAGGGTGATGGGGACGCAGGTTTATAATGGTGGCGTTTTTTGAATCCAATCACTTTCAATTTTTAATGTATTCCCGATAAATGTATTCGGCCGAGAGATCCGATTTACGTATTTCTCTATAGAAATGTGTATTGTTTTCGCCATAATATAATATCGTCGGGAAAAAGTTTTACATTTTAAATTTTACATCAGCAAAAACATGTTTGCCAATGAGCGTTTCAATCAATCCGCGGACAACATTTTAGATCGGATTACTGCGAGACGTCGTCCTCGCGGGTGGCTTGGCTATATTTTGTAATATGCAGAAATCGTAAGCTGTAACCTATCCGGAAACGTGAGATTTTTGTTAACGAATTCTATACGTTGCACGGAAATTCTAGACATAACCTATAAACTGGACATATACGTGACGGAGTGGAAAAGTGGTCTTGAACTAATTTTGTGTCTCGTGAGCTTTAATATTGGGCTGCGATAAGTCTCGTTGAATTATTTTTAAAATTATAATAGGTATACGAATTTCACTCAGCAAACTAAACGAATAGTTGGAATACAGTTTAAAAAATAGTACGTGATATAATAATTTCGGTGTAAACCGTAGGAAATGTTAAAAAGATATACACTTCAAACCGAACGTTATTTGCGGATTAATGGCATATTAAGGCGTTAAGCAATTTTACGTTGTTTTTTTTTTTTTTAATTTTGAAAAATGTATAGTAAAACAAAGTGGGAGAACCGCTGGATTATCTAACGGGAGAAATTGTGATGGATATATTCGACGCGGCGGTGCGGATGGGGCGGATGAATAAGAACGAAATATAGACTGGGTTGTATCTTTAAATGTCTTCGCTCTTGCAACGGGGTCGGTAAATCTGAGCCCGTGATATTATTTTAGTCACGTACAAGCGATTACATAATATTACTAACCGTTACCCGAGAGGACTTGTATAATGCTTTTTCGACGAAGTGTACGAACAGTTAATAGGTTTTCTTACCTGTCGTCAGAAGATATCGTCCCGACTTCTATTCCCGATACTCGCGCGAGCAAAAGCGACGGAGCGACCCTGTGTGCCGATAGAACAATTATCGTAACGCTATATTTCGCTTAAAAGTAACGCCGGATCGATGGGTTTTTATCATTAGGGGTCGAATTCCGAAATAAAAACCAGCCAATCTCTTCGGACATCCGGGATCCAAGCTATATCCATCCCGAATTTCGTCAAAATCGGTTCGGCGGGTTTAGCCGTGAAGACGTAACAGACACACAGGGTTTTACATTCGCGTTTATTTACAGTTACCGTACCGTATTATCTATACGAAATTTTGAATACATTTTTTGTTCTTTTTTTTCACACGGACATTATAATTGTTTTATTTACGTATAATATTTTCAACATTTTTGTCCGGATCACCACGGCATACGATTTAAACTGAGCGCGTAACCAACCAGCAGGAGTCCCATCATAGGGTCCGTGGACCACTCAGAAATTTTTTCTACGATATATATTTTTTTTTTTTTAAAAACTAAACCAATATACACGCCTATTAACTATTTCGAAATTTTGTCATTTTGGATCGTAGAAATTGGTCTAGGAAGGACGCGGGGGGGAGCAATAGTTTATTGCGGTGATCTATATTTCATTTGATCGCTTTGATTATTTTTTTTTTATGTATTTCCGAAAAGTCCATGGTGAGGGGGGGATACATATTTACAAAAAAAAAACAACAAACCTCCGGATATTCCCAAACGGCCGAGAGATCCAATTATATTTATGTACTTTCTCTATACACAGGAAATGTCCACATCTTCCACCGAAATATCGTTGGGATAAAGTTTTAATTTTTAATGCGACATCACGGCGTTTGATCGATTATCTCATGGTCCGGTACACTTTATACGTTTTATCGGGTTTATTATTTGTTATTAATTACGGTAAAAATCGTAGGTAAATCAATTCAATGACCGGGTTTTTGTCCGAACGGAAAACTGATGTTTTCATCAGTAGTTATTTTCGGGCACCGGGATATTATTTGTACACATAATACCGTATTATTAACTAAATACATATTTGTATTCGGATAATAGCGTAAAACAAAACTATTTATACATGTCGACTGTAGTCGAAATAAATTAACGTCCCGGTGTCGAGGGCGTGTGTTTCGTTTGGTATATAAATTCGAAACTAGTGATGGGAAAAATCCGGATTTTTGAATTCTGAAATATGAAATCCGAAACTTTTTGTAAATTCGGATTTTATCCGAATCCAAATTTCGGTAGTTACATTGTGATTTTATATTCTTTGATTCATTTCTCGTAAAACTATTATTATTATTATCCTATTGTTAATAGAATTAAACGTGTAAGGCATTAAATACGTTTTTTGCAATTCAAAAAAATATCACAAATAGAAATGTATTTAAAAAACCAAGCACAACAACAACAACAAAAAAAAATCATACATATTACACTCTAATTTATATAATATATAACTAGCTGACCCGGTAAACGTTTTTTACTCATAAAAATACAAAACTTCGGATTTTGGAACTCGAAACATACATTTTTGGATTTTGAAAATTCTAAATTCAAAATGATTAGATTTTCAGATAATCAGGATTTAAGTTACAACGGTTAATAGTCGAGGGCGTATTTAGAAATTAATAACGACAGGAAAGAAAATAATACAAATTTACATCATTTTCGGCCCATAACGGGGTAGGTTTTGTATAGATAATAAAATACTTTAAAAAAGATAAAATACACGCGGGTTCGACCGGGACAAATCATTTTCATAATCCAGTCCGTCGGGGTACACATATACTTTTTTCTCTGGGCATTTATGTCGATCGGCAGATTTATTTCCATTATTATATAACGGACGACGACGACAGATTGTTTTTTTTTTTTTGTGACATTTATTAAAATAACGGGTAAAAATCGTTTTTTCATTCGTTAAATTTTTCTCGGGCCGAACCCACCCATTTTTTACTCGCCATATTTTGCACCGTCGTCGGGATCTTTCGTCTGTCAAATCACCAAGCGTAGTCTATTCACAGCCACGTTATGTAACTTTTTAGGGTTTAATTATTTATTTATTTTTTATTTACAAACAAAAATTATTTTATCGATACACTGCAGGCTCGTTCGTTGGAACGTATTATATAGGCAAGTGTATTTCGGTCGGAGTTACGTAACTGAAAGACGAATATAGGAAAATCCACTAGAAAAGTAGGAAATTTGGATGATGTTCCCTTTTGAGAAAAACATAATATAATTAATACGTTTCTAGGGAAGCTATCGTTGCTTAGTTACCAAAAAATGTTTTTTGAGTGACACCAGTGAGGCGTCGAAATATCGGTCGGCGTACGCGCAACACAAGTTAAGTACATGATCGTTGACTCAATAAGAAAGACAAAGATCGTAGTCAGCGTTTGAAGACAAATCGAATAAGAATTTCTCAACCCCTATCCGTTATGACTCCGGAAAAATGGATATAGGCGAGTTTGACTCACTCAGTTGGAGCTTACGCATAAAATAATTTGGAATGTCGACAAAAGTGAAGCAATTTCAGTCCGGTCGATACATATGTAGACTGGATAATCTACTAAAAAATTCCAATGAAGAAAACGAGGAACCACCGTCAAAGGTTATCTCAGAGAAAAGAAAAACGGATGCCCTGGCAATATATATGTAGTTCATCCGAATAACAGTGAATGTTTCTACACGTTAACGAAGGTCCGATATCCTTTGTAAGGAATCGAGGAATACAATTTTTACAAATTGTCCGTTTGAGTATACGAACCTCACTGGTTGTGTAGCTGGGAAAACGGTCTTGATCCCTAGAATATCAATAATACCAACCAATCTACCATTTCAGTTAAGACAGCTCCAATTTCCCTTAAAATTATGCTTTTCAATTACCATAAATAAGGCACAGGGCCAAACATTAAAAGTTGCAGACCTAATCGTCCAATGGTTTTCCCATGATCAATTTTCGTTTTTTTTTTCGTACGTGGCTCTGTCATGGTCCGTTTAAAAATCGTTCGGTGCGCCTGCGCTACACGGCCGATTTCGAGTATGATAAAACACGGCCATTTCGAGTGAAAATAACTCATTCCAGATCGATTTTAGAGCTAAACTACCTAACATAGAAATATCATTCTGATCCTGTTGACCAACTTATAGATAAGTCAAACAATAGTAGTTGCGCAGAAATAAATGCTACTCATCAGTGTATGAAATGTGATAAAGTGTTCAGGATTAGAAGTTTGTTAAAGAAACACTTAAAATATTGTAAGGGTAAAAGAGATTCGATACCCAAAGAAAAAGGTCATTACCCTTGTTCAAAATGTGATAAAATATTTGAATATCAAACTTATTTAAATAGGCATTTAAGACACATTCATTTAGTTCAGCATTGTGAAATATGTTCAGAAGATAAAACTGGTGATCATTTTGATAATAAAAAGTTATTGATGGATTATATCAGAAAAAAACATAAAAATGATCCAGAGTTTTGTTGCGATTTTGAATGTTGTAACAAAGTTATGAGAACAAAAGCCGATTGTCAAAAACATAAACGTGACCATGTTCGTAAAGTGTTTTCATATGTATGTGAATTTTGTGGAGATTTACACTCAAATAAAAACATTCCCGATAACATCGCGTGGGTTAAGTTTCATTGAAAATTAGCGACATTTGAAAATATTGAAATACTAGGAGAATGTATATTATGGAATGTATTACATGGAGAAAATCCGGGCGGTACCCTTAGAAATGTCTGTCTAATTACATTTTTACAATAAATATTTCAGCTCCAAAATCAATTCGGAGTGAGTTGTTTTCATTGGAAACGGACGTGTTTGTTTTGCACGATAATTTTCGATGACGGTGACAAACAGACGTTCGAGACCAGAAAGCTACACCGCGTTCGTCGTGTTTGTAAAATAATTTGGAGCGTGTAGCGTCCGCATAGAGTACCGATGTGGTAATCGAAAAGATATTTCGTAAATTACAGTGCAGGGGGGGGAGTTTATTTATTTATATTTATATTTATAAATATATAAAGATTTATAAAAAGGTCGTAACGAACGAGCAGCTATCGTAAAATGATTAGACGACATATTATATTGTTGTGTGCGCACCGTCCGCATAGTCAGCCGCACGTAACCACGGAAACTAACGAACGGGAATTTGGTACGGTTCCTTTATGGCAAATAATAAATCGTACTAAAATTAACGGTCGCGGCACGTAAGGGTAAATTTCGTTATTTTTGCCCGAAATCGTAGAACACGTTTGAGTACGTTTTGCGCATAAATTTTCTACGTTCGGGTACCTACATACCCGCTATACGGCGTACACTTTTGTCCCGATATTATTATACTCTTGGGCTTACGAACTTTTGACACACGGCCACAATCACGACAGTTTATATTTCGCGCCGACGGACCGAATATCCTTATTTGGCACTCGCCACATGTCATTTCCCGTCTGCATCCGATCCCTGTGACCAAACCGATAGGGTTTTATCATTTTCGCCTGCTTTGTCCGTCTTTTGTCGCCATGGTTTTAGGACACTTGTTAGTAGGTCCAATCGATCAGTTAGGTTTTCATATAATCGTATATTTTTTTTAAACGGTATCATCGTCAACACGACGAAGGAACTAAAATGCACGACGTTACTACCTTTATACATGCATATACAGAACAAAATTCCGGGGATAAATAAAAAAAAAAAAAAAAATTATAGTAATCGATATTACGAAAAAAACAATAACATGATCTCCTCTCTTTACGCAATATTTCCGAACAACTTTCGGAGGGGTTTGACCCTCCTTCCACCTGTATACGTGCCTGAATACCATGTAATATTTATGTGGTCTGAACAAATATCAAATATTTATATTTATCGTTTCTCAACGATACAGTAAATAAATAAATCCGCATCGAAATGCAAAGAAAAAAAAAACAAGCAAAATAAAACCGATTTTGGGAGAAAAGCGTTTTCTATTAAAAATAATAAAAATCAATCAAAAGTTGAAAATACGACAAATTTCGATTGATTTTTGTTATTATTAATAGACAATTATTTTCGATTGATTTGACAACAGGCCCCTTCGGCGTGGAATTCGGTTAAACATTTTGTTTGTAATTGAAAATGTTATTCAGTTTTGTTAAAAGTTGGACTTCAAACTCCTATTATATATATATATAAAAAACATTTCGTCACATTATTCACTAACAACAACTAATGGTGAACTTTGTATGGAAATTACTGAACATTTATGCAGTAAAAAAACCGTTACATAATCGAATAAAAACCTCGAATATTTAAAATAGCCTTAAGTAATTGAAATATGAAAAAAAAAAAAAAAAAACAACAACATTTTGACGAAAACAGTTGCGTAAATATTATTATATTCCCGTTTTTCTGACGGTTTTTCATCCAATCCAAAATGCTAATATAAAAATTCTATGAAATGTAAGCCCAGCTTTAGTATTAGTCGTGTTTTTTTCACATGTGGTAATCAACAACAAAAAAAAAAAAGTCGGAAAACGCGCGTACTCACGCGAGTAAATGTTAATTTTTTTACAACGATCGCCGTCGAAAAGGTGAATATTAAAATAAGGTAGGTTGTTTGAATAACAAAAGAAAAAAAATAGGGTAAAGAGAATTTTTTTAATTAGGTATACGCACTGCGCCGTGGTTGAAAAAAAAAAAAATTAAAATACTGATTTATTCTATTGTGACAGTTTTCCGCAAAAATTACGATTATTCATCGCATTTCTTTTCAAAGTACCGGTAAACACGACAAGTAATTAAGTAAATTATGATACGTACAGAAGTAAACGTAATGTACTTTTCGGGGAGCAAGGACTAAATATTTCCTCACTTTGAAACTATATATATATATAAAAAACAAAAAAAATCAATATTAAGAAAACAACGAAAGTATACTATACTAAACAAAGAAAAGAAACTAAACAACTTTTTCGGAGGGTGAAATCGCCCCGTTCTCTCCCCTCGCAGATGCGCACTTAAAAATTCTTCGACGATATCCGTAATGCAAATATTTAAATACTTTATCGATTGTTGTTATAGAATGTGCATGAAATTGAATTACGTTTACGAGACACTCATAGAAGTTGGTGCAACCTAGAAGCCAATCGTACACTTGTCTTATACGATTTCGGGTGTAATTCGAATAGAATCGGTTCGACCGCGTAAAGAAATATACGTAAATTCGTTTTTTCGAAACTCGATTTCGGTGCTTTGTTTGTCCCATACGACTGTCGGAATATTGGACTACAGTCGTCCGGTCAAAATTAATTAATTCACAATTCACAATACGTTCCACAAAGGTTTCATTGTATTTATATATTTTTATATTTTACTAATAATCAACAGGTAAACAAATTATTATAATAATAAATATATCCTAACGGACGGACAGTTAGAATTTTATGCGAATATTTTAAGTTAAGGGGACGCTACGAGCGCGTTTTTGCCATTCAAATATTCGTCTCGGGAGAAAAATTCTCATCGATGCCATAGCGTTCGTAGGAACCCCAAAGTTTGTCAACGCAAAAATTACAACATTATCCGTGTTCGGATGTTGGATTTATGCAATATCATAAATACACACGTTTTTTTTTTTTTTTTATCAACTGTTGAAATATCGTCTTTTCATAGGACCATACGAATTGATCGAGTTGACGCACGCATGTTAAATCCAACACATACAATATTATAATCTTCACGTTTTGTATTTTATTATTCAGTATTGAATACTATTAATTTTCCTATGCATCTTTGGACGGTTCGGATTTCCGCAAAAGACTATCGTGTTTGTACGGAAACACGCAACCGAGAAAAATCTATAAATTATCGCGATGAAATTAGGATGAAATAATATTTTATTTTCTCGACGCCATAACGACAATTCCGACTTCCGTGTGACGACGATTGTGTTACTCTGTTAGTGTTATTATATAAACCGCGTTGAGGGTATACTATTGCAGATTATATATACGAGTCTATTATTATTAATGGTATCGCACGGACAAGAATATTGAGTTCCTTGTTAATTCTAGATAGATGGTGTGTATACGATTATATTAATATTATAGTGTCCGTTGGCCGTCACACACGGATACTGTACTGTACTGCAGGTTTGGGCAACAACAATAATGAAATATTGTAATATTATTCTACGAGGAAAACGTTTTTAAGTATAAAACATATTATATAATAACGAATAATTTATAACAATATTATATAGTGAACATATAACTTGGTGATTGGAGTTGCAAAAAAAAAAAAAAAAACAAAATTAATAAATAATAATAATAATGCCAATAATAAGAAACCAAGAAACCGCAAAGCGAAAAACGTCGGATAAGAATAAGACGATAATAGTAGTATCCGAAAATCAGGAGTTTTGTATAAATTTGAAATTTGTTCACGATGTATTTGTATCGAGTCGAGTCTATCAACAACAAACTAAGTGCTAAATTGGACACCCTGAGCTAAGAGACTGAAATATAGAGGGAAATGAATGGAAGTTTGTTTTCCAGAAATGGGTCGCAATGGCCTCTAGGGCTGCTCGAAATAGAATAGACCAAGCGTAATATTTGTACGTCAATTTTGCAAAAAATGAATCCCGTTCGTTTTTACGGTAATATTCAGGTTCAAACCGGTAGGGTTTTACGCTAATGACCGTATGTTATTATAATAATTCTCACCTGATCAAATTGTTTTTATTGCTAGTTTATCGAAATTAATAGTAAACATAATAGAATTTTGCCAAATCCCATATTATAGCTGATCGAAAATGTCCAAGTGTTTTTATATGTTCACCCGTCTAACCAAAAAGGAAGCCTAGCCAGTCAACAAATTAAAAAAAAAATCCTATTGTATAAGGACAAAATATGCCCCCTCTTAAAAAAAGAGACCCAGAACAATGGATTCCTTTTTTCCAAAACGTTTGTGATAAAAAAAATACAAACGAGTGTTGCTCGTATTTCTGGTATTGCTAACTAGTCGACTTTCGTTTGATTCCAGACGTTTGCTATTGAAAATGATTGAGTAGTTTATTGTATTTCAAGTATTGTATGCAAAAATAATGCGTAAAACCAAATAGCATTTTAATTCGATTCTATCAAAGTTTCAGCGTATTTTAAATCGAGTAATTTATCTTAAACGCTTAACGAGTCGGCTAAACCCGAGAGGCATAAAACCAAAGGAAAACAAAAAAACAAAAAAATTTCTTAAAATTAATTAGTTGCCAAGTAAAAACCAAATCGAGTACCTATACACCTATATATTATTTTGTAGGATTACTTACTTATCATAAATAGTATATTTTTTTTTATTGCAAACTCTACACCACGATTAAAGAGATTAAAGTATTCGACCAACTGTATTTATAATTATATATTGCTACATCCGATCACGTTTTGAAAAATGGATCGCATTAACTAATGAAAATTCCGTTTAATAATACTACGTATAAATATGGTAATTAATTAAAAATATCTAGCCAATTCATACGGCCATGTCATACATAACCTGATGCTTTTTTTTTTTTACTAACAAATAGGAGGCTAGCGATACTAATGGCTATTCGATGCCCTGCTAGTAAAATGTAATATTTCTTTACACGTAGACAGTGTAGATAGTAGATTAGTGATCAGTGAAACAACTATTTGGTTTTGCCGTTTACACGATGCTAGTTTAACTAGTATAAACACCAACGATTTTAACTACAAAATATCACTATCTCGCTAGAGGGATAGTATGATATTTTACTAGCGAGCTCATATATACGACGGTTATTCATTAGAAGATAAGTAGACTAAAATTAGCCAGAGAAGTAAGCCTACTAGTTGCTGGTGAAAAAAAAACGATCGCGTCAGTGACGTGCCCGGATATTTTCAACGGCGGGGGGATGCAGTAAATAATAATCATGAAACCGTCTTCTAAACGTAATCTCGTACAATGGGAATTTAAAACCGGGATCCAAAAAGAGCCAACTTTTATTCAATAAATCAAGCTTTGCTGAAATATATAAACTCAAGATAAAAATACCAAATAAATACGTTCGCGTAGTTTTTATATTTTTAAGCCAACGGGTGGATATAACCTCTTCCCCTTGCACACGCTAATGCATCGTGTGCACGACGCTTTAACCGATTGAGTTCGAAAAAATATAACGTACGTATTGTATGCGAGTACTTACGATTATATGAAGTCTTCCGTTCTGACAGATGTACTCGTAACATCCGGAACCCCAATGTTGCCATTGTCTGACTTGTTTACACGTCTGTTCTTCCCACATCTGATTGGTATGATCGAAACATTTAGAATTATCTCCGTAAACTTCTAAAGCGAAGTTCTTATCCGGATCTGTATAGGTCGGAAAAAAAAACAACAACAAAGTATTAGATGCAAAGAAAACTGAAAATAAATATAATTTATGACTGACGACGTTGGAAATGTCTATCTAACTCAAACAAAACGTGCGCGATTATGTATTACGTGCGTTGTAAGCAAAGATTTGACTACTCAAAATCGGGGAAAAAACTTTCAATCGAAATCGAATTATTATGTTCGTTCGTGCACGTATAAAACGTGCTATAAACTCCGTATTGGTTTTACCACGGTTCGTACTTTTTATTGTAATTTTTTTCGTACAACATTTTGTGAAAGAAATTTTTCGTTTACTACGTAGTTTCCTCAATAATGGGGAATAACCATGACAAAACGTCGGAAAACGGCAATGTTAACGCAATTTTACGGTTTATGTTATTTTCGATATTGTATTTTTGCTGCAATTCGCCTAATAATAATCGTAGATACGCGAAATGTTCACCAAAGCACTTTCTAGACGTATCGAAATGTTCGAAATATTCTGGCGTTTTAATAACTATCTAAAATAATTGAGTTATACTTAGTTTACCGATGATCAAATTTGTTTGGCTTCTCGGAAACGATCGATGATCTAACACGAAACAACACGGACAGTAAACTAATTTATCATGTAGTTACGAATTAATATAATCTTCAATGTAAATGTATACAAATATAGTTTAACCGGACTTTGCTCAGAATCGTTTTTCGTATTCACCATCCCAGCTTTCCACCTATAATAGAGGCCCACCGAAGTATGTTCTTTTTTTATTTTTAAACTGCAGATGGCGGTCTGAGAATCTCTGTTTTTTTTTTTTACAAATTTTACACTATATCTAAATCTATAAAAATCAATTGCCGCATGTAAGATCGTCACTTGAGAATGGGTCGACCGATTTTGTGGATTTTTTTTTTTGTTTTATTCGTAATTGTCAGTACAAGGTTTGTATGAAAGACGAATATAGGAAAATCCACTAGAAAAGTAGGAAATTTGGATGATGTTCCCTTTTGAGAAAAACATAATAAAATTAATACGTTTCTAAGGAAGCTATCGTTGCTTAGTTACCAAAAAATGTTTTTTGAGTGACACCAGTGAGGCGTCGAAATATCGGTCGGCGTACGCGCAACACAAGTCAAGTACATGATCGTTGACTCAATAAGAAAGACAAAGATCGTAGTCAGCGTTTGAAGACAAATCGAATAAGAATTTCTCAACCCCTATCCGTTATGACTCCGGAACAATAGATATAGGCGAGTTTGACTCACTCAGTTGGAGCTTACGCATAAAATAATTTGGAACGTCGACAAAAGTGAAGCAATTTCAGTCCGGTCGATACATATGTAGACTGGATAATCTACTAAAAAATTCCAATGAAGAAAACGAGGAACCACCGTCGAAGGTTATCTCGGAGAAAAGAAAAACGGATGCCCTGGCAATATATATGTATTTCATCCGAATAACAGTGAATGTTTCTACACGTTAACGAAGGTCCGATATCCTTTGTAAGGAATCGAGGAATACAATTTTTACAAATTGTCCGTTTGAGTATACGAACCTCACTGGTTGTGTATCTGGGAAAACGGTCTTGATCCCTAGAATTCCAATAATACCAACCAATCTACCATTTCAGTTAAGACAGCTCCAATTTCCCTTAAAATTATGCTTTTCAATCACTATAAATAAGGCACAGGGCCAAACATTAAAAGTTGCAGACCTAACCGTCCAATGGTTTTCCCATGATCAATTTTCGTTTTTTTTTTCGTCGTTTGGCTCTGTCACGTATCTCATACACACAAAATCTATTTGTACTGACCCCAGAAGATGAGAAACTTAACGTGGTGTATCCAGAAATATTTAATACGCAAGACCAATTGAAATTTTAAATTTTAAAAGTAATATAGAATTTAGAAATAAATTTAATTCGATTTAGACTGAAAAAAAAGTACACATCATAATAAAACCAATACATTTCCCACATTTCGGTCTGAATTTTAAAATAATTTCCGTTCAATACTGTGCCACGACTTAGTGCGGGACAGCGAGACGATTCTGGATAACCAACAAACTTTACCGGGAAATACGCATTAAATTCGTATATCATTGAAATACATATATCCGGCTTGACGTTTAAAATAAATAAAACAAACACGAGATAATTCATTTTATTTGTGTTTTTTTCCCCCCTTTCTTTTGAATACTGACGAGATATTGTAATAGTAATATTATTAAATGAAAAGAAGAAAGAAAGAAAAAAAGGTATAACAAAAAAAAAAAAAAAAAATACGAAACGAAAAACGACTTTAAAGAAAAATTAAATTATTCCGTAGATTCGAATAATGAATTTTCTGAGAGCATTACAACAGTAATAATATGTTGCTAGAAAATTGTAATGGAGTATATTTGTTAGTATATATTTAAATATATTATACTCACGAGGATTATTTTCCGGATACTGACAGTGCGATCCTCTTATCACCACGCTTTTTGACCTCCAGACAAACTCTTGAATGTACGGACAATAATCCGCAAGACTTACGGATCCTCCGTAATACGCTTCGCGTCCCGGCGTCACGTGTGGAATGGCGTCAAAGTTCTATAAAATATATGACAAAAATAAAAAAAAAACATGAAAAATTAAATTATGTTTATGTGAAAATGAAAATGAAAAATAATATAATATTATGCTCAAACAAAATCGCGAGCTCACAAAACGTCGAATCAAACGTTTTATTATTATCGACCATTTTGTAAACATTATATAATTGTTTTTATTTATTTACAATTTTAAGAGTAAATCAAGAAGAAAACCATCAATTAAGAACATCACTAAAAAAAAATGTAAAAAAATAAATAAATAGGAAATATATCAATATACAGGGTGTTTTTGAATAGTGTACCGTCACTAACTTCATAGCTTTATAACCCTGCGCCTCGGTGAAGTTACAGACCCAATAACGAATTTTTTTTTTTTAATTTCTTCTTTGCATATTATTGCATAATTAAAAAAATAAATATTCCATGTAATTTTCTGCAAAGTTCTCATACGAATCGATACGTCCCATTATTCGTTCTAATTTTCCCGCGATGTCGCCAAAGAACGTAGAAAAAAAAAAAAATGATCTTTCGACAGATCAGTGTTGAAAGAGAATTTGATTGGGATCGTTTGTTTACCGACATCGAAACACACCTAGTTAATATCATAAAATAGTAAAATTAACAAAAACGAATTTTATTCGAAAATCAATCTAACCTACAATCGGATATAATAACATGTTAGATGTCGGACAAATAAATTATACCACGATGTTTCCTGCACAATTTTATAACAAAAAGCGGCACAGTTTTTAAATACACCCTGATAGATAAAAAAAATATGCATTTATTCTTCCGCATGCGAATATCGATATTATTTCAATGTTATAAAAATCTTTGTCTAGCGGTAACGAATATTTATGTTAAAAATTAAAAAAAAAAAAAATTAAAAACCAACTCAATTAAAATCGAAATAACAACAAAAATAACATTATTCTAATAAGTGGGGTCAGGTTTTAACGATTATAATTAATTTTGAATATGTTCGTTATAACTTTTTTTTTCGAATATTGTGCAATTATTATTATACGAATATATGTTTTTCTTTCGTTAAAGTTAACGTACCGTAACAACATTAATATCTCAGAAGTACAAGTAATTATAATTTTTTTTTAAATTTATAATTCCAACGTATACAGTAAGTGTATTAACAATCAATTATGCATTACAGGTATATAAATTTATTTGCTTATTGTAAATAGAATTATATAATCAACTAGTTGGTCAATCGTAGATGGTATCATATGAAATAATAATTTTACTAAATAAATGTCGATTATTATTCACAGTTAGAGTGATATAAAATTAGCTTTAAATATTCGTATACTTTAAATACAAAAATGAATCGTCCGTATTGATAGTTATTTATTCACCTCGGCTCCTGGACGTTATAACGCAGAATAAATTTAACAAACGAATGAAATAGCAAAGCCTTAACCCTTAACTGGTTACCATATTTGTATTTATGCAACTGCAATTATCACAATATTGTCATACCAGAATGAAATAGCAAAGCCTTATCCCTTAACTGGTTACCATATTTGTATTTATGTAACTGCAATTATCACAATATTGTCATACCCAGGGCCATGAATGACCCAAACTTTAAACCACTTATAACTCTTCTTCAATTTTCTATTTTTTTTTGTATAATATTTTTATGTATTCAAAATATATTTCATCAATTAACACGATTTTTTTTTTATCAAATAAAATATGTTCATATGTACATGAATGAAATAAACGCTTTCTGTAGGAGAAATTTAGAAAATAAAAAGTTATGGGGTTTTTTTTTTTGATCGGGTTATGGGTTAATCGTTTTTATTTAGAGTTACAAAAAAAAAAACATGATCATTAACATTATCACTCGGAGTACAAATTTTGTCTAAAACTAAGCAAAACGGAAATTAGACAAACGGTATTGGATAAAAACCGACCGAGCGTAATGCATACACCTATTGACCTATTGAACTTTTTGAACAAGTTCAAATAACTATTTAAGATAGTTAAAATACCGGACGATGGTAGACATAATGAATGGGATTGCACGAGGGAAAAAAGCATTTCGAAATAAAAATTAATCACTCGCTTACTTACTTTTTGAAGATAAACGTATACGGAGTGTGACATAATACGGGTGTGACAACAAGCATAATCGAGAAGAGAAAGCTATAGATGCATTAAGGAAAAAAAGACAATAGTTTGGAAAATTATAAAAAAAAAAAAAAAAAAAAAAAAAAAAAAATAGAAGGAATAGTATGTGCCAGGTCACATACTACGACATGGTTAGTTTGTTGGAGTTGACTATGGGAGGTTATGTAGAATATAGAATGGGAAGAGGAAGGCATATAGAATAAGTATGGAATATATACTTAAAATTCTTTAGGACATGGAAACGAAAAGTTCTTAAGAACTAAATTATATGAGTTTTAACAGAAAAGCACAGAAACTACAACTAACCGATTAAACGATTGAAGACCAGGAGGAGATGAAGTAAAAAGACTTGTTATTGTTTAAGTAAATTATTGATATCACTATCATGAATGTTGTCTTCGTTTTGACTAGTATACTTGCAATCGTATATAAAAATATATTTAGTACCGGTTTTAAACGAAATACTTTATTCGCGGTGTTATAACAGTTTTAAACAAGATAATAAATATATAATAATACAAAAACTGTATTATCTTGAGAGAAATATATTTTTCATTTATATATATATATATATGTATACAAAATTAAATAAAATTACAAAAATGATTCGCAGACAAAAAGAAAAAAAAAACGCAGGAGAAAAACGAGAAAAGAAAGGTAAACACAATTATTAAATATACTAATTTATGACAATTAAAAATTAATCTTTTAGAAAAACAAAAAAAAAATATAAAATAAAAAATCGAAGGGCAGCACTCAGACTAATTTTTAAATTATTTTACATTGTTATACGAAAACGGAATTTTATAAACGATGCAATTTTATATTAATGTAATTATTTTATTTACGAGTCGTTTTTTAAACAAAGCTACGACATGATAAATAAATTAGTTAGTAAACAAAATTAAATACATAAATTACTGTGATTTATTTTGAATTATTTTTTTGTAAATTCGAAGAATTTTCTGGTGTTACAGACAAAGCGAATATATAAAAATAATATTATCAAGATATTTCGAATAAAATCCTTCTACGACGTTTAATTGAATTTTTACGAAATTCGAGTGATATAATATGCTGCGATATTATACCGACCAAAATCAATTTTCGACGTTTTGAATTTTTTCTAAAATTTTCACACTTGTAAAGATTCATGATTCATCAAACGTTCAGTGGTATAATAATCTATATCTGTATTGATATCGTTTTACGGTATCTCGTTTAAATATCCAAAAGAAAAATTAAATTAAAAAAATAAATAAATATTCACCAATATCAATTTTTAATTCCCGATTTTAAATTGGTTATGCAATTGTAGAAGTTAAATTGTATGATCTCGGGTTTTAAATGTTTCCGGTCGCAAAATTATAGGCCTTATAGAACAAACCGCACGCGTTCAACAGAAAATTAGTTTAAAAACAAAAAAAATAGTGAAAACAGCATAATTCGTATTTCTCGTGTTTTTGGACTTGTTGATTTCCGCGTCGGATTTGTATTATTGAAAAACGGTTCGTAAAAATCTTATTTGAAAATGTAAAATTTAAATTCTGCGTCCGACGGTACAATTTTCGACTTGGACAACAATGTTATTTTGGGTTTAAATATTAATATAAACTCGTATATCGTTACATTTTTTTTTTTCATTCTATTATTATTTCTTTGTAGGAACGCTTATTGTGCCATTATTCGTGTCGATAAATCATCGCGCAAATCGTAATATTTTATCGTTTAGAAAATTGGGTATAATTCATAATGCGCTTTGTGTGGTATATAATATCATATTTGGCGGGTATACCGTATACCGTACTCTATTTTTCCGGTTTTTTCGTCTTAACAAGGAAATATTTTCGCACTGAAAGCAAACGGTCCCCTTACGCAACCTTAGTACAACTAATATTGATCAAAACGTGCACCTAGTAATTCATTCACAGCCCTTTTCACGACTTTGAAATTGATTACATGTACCCACGGTCTATACATAATTTATCATATACATCACCCTCTCAACCTTCCTCCACGATATGCGGTCGTATACAATGCACTTAAACTAGGTTAAAGTTTCTACAGGAATTTCTAACATAACTAATATAATCTCTGTACCGATAATACAATATGAACTTCGTGTAATATGGATTTACCGAAACAAAAATGATTTACAAACTCCAAAAAAACAACAACAACAACGAAGTCGCGGATACTGCTCACGGGTGTGCCAACGTTGTAGGTGGGAAGTAAGGATACATAATATAGAGTAATTTAATTTATATGTCTGCGTACTCAACGATAAATCATTGCCAACGAAATACAATCTTGAGCGAAGTTCGTGGCTAAACGTGTTTTGAAATGCCGATTTTTGTCAAAATTTCAACTCAAAACGCTTATATATAAAAAAAATAAAAAAAAAATACAACTATTACATTACGTTCAACTTTTTTTTTTGATCAAGTACTACTTATGTTGTGTAAAATGTTTCCAAAACAACTTTATCCGCATAAAACCATGTGCAAACTCGATAATTTCAAATGCCTATAATTAGCACAAAAATGAAAGAATGATAACGATTCTTTGAATAATAGCTCAAAGAATATTTTTAAAAAAATTCCCTGCTTATAATAGGTAGTAATAATACTCTGTGAAAATTGCAGGTCTCTACGATTGTTTTTAACCGGATTACAAAACAAAAATGACAAAACCAAAATTAATGAAACCGTAAAGAATTGGTGACAATTTTCCTATGGTTTTTCCCCGATTATTAAGACAAATAAAAATAAAATAAAAAAAGTGAATCCAATCCAGTACAATGAAAGGTCCTAAACTTGAATATCGGTGCATGATTTTTGGTCGAAAAGTTGTTCAAAGACGCGGAAAAAACACATCGTAGTAAAACCAAAACATTCTTTGTTTCGCCCATAATATCAAAAAAAAACAAACACTAAAAACTCTATAAACATAATATTTTTACTACAGCGAGCAGAACCTATAGAGAACCCGCAAATAGTTTGACGCGTCCCGTCGGAAATCACGGAACAAATGTCACGTATAGGTCGGACAGAACGACATAGGAGATAATTTTCTATAGAGGTGAAACAAAGACAATAATAATAGATAAGTAACATAGCTATCGCACTAAAACTGCTGCACTTATACCTGATAGAAGTTTGGCAGGGGTTGCACGTGTTCGACTAGATTGCATAGGGCCACGGAGCTCCGGTCGTCCGTACATTCGGTCTCTAGGGGATCTCTTTTCAATTTGTTGCAAAACGGATGAATGGACTGGCCTTTTGCGCGTTTCGTGTCCATCCACTGTTTGCAGCTTTTTGTCACGAAATCACAGCCCAAATTTTTGCCCCAGTTGAGATCCTGAGCTAACGAATAGTTTGCCTTGTACCATCCCGTGTCTTCCATTAACGCCAGCGTAAGTCGCGAGTACGCCGGGTTCTGCGTGTGCGTGCCCGTCATCGCTTCGTTCTGGAAAAATGATGCAAAAAATAAAAAAAAATGTTTTAAACGAGTTATTATACACACACGCGTTTTCAGAAACCTGTTGTATGAAGGAAGATTGCAAAAATAAGACTAATGTGGGCGCGAGTAAGGATCCAAGTGGTCAGACAGGAGATAGAAAAAGAAGACCCTAGGCGAAAAGACGATCTCTAAGAAGTTAAGACGGGAACACAGAGTGTGAAAAAGGAGATCAAAACGATATGGTCGGGAATCAGTTGGAGGGAAGTTGTAGAGGATATACATATACGGCGGGATATGTATTTAGCGGTGTGGTCGTAAGGTCGAAACCAAAGGAAGAAGATTAGTCGTATTGCAGTGCATTTTTAGTAAAGGCAGCCACGATGGGTAATCTCGATTAACAGGCGACTAAAGAATTGTACGTTCCCGACGAAATAATAAAGGAACTAACGAAGTAGTATACTCGAGAGCATCTTAAATTTTTAAAAGTAAGTCGTGCTTACAACATACAACAAAACGTATTAGTTACATAAGTATTAAAATTGAATTAATTTAATATTATTTTGTTTCCACAAAATTTTTGACAAAATTGGAGAAAATTAGGAAAACCGTTTACAAGAAAAGTAAACTAGAAAAGTAATAGTAACGCGGCACGTTGCAAACGACGATTTTCGGAACATTTCGTATATTAAAATAACATTTTAGGCGTTATCAATTTTTTTCCACTTTAAAAATATTTGAGTGTAATACATTTTTATCAAACGCCGTTTCCACTACGTTTAATAAATACTCGGAAACAGTTGTCGTATACTCGGAAATCACCGGTGCGCGATGTAGATTGAAAATGTGAAATTAACAGCTACATAGGCGCTGTAAAGCGTAAAAAAAAAAGAAAGAAAATAAAAGGATTTGTGTAATATACAAACGGATTCGTAAAATCATAAAGATCGTAGGTTTGGAATTTTCGACTGTACGTACACATAGAACAAACATAATTTAATTGTGTTTTAATACCGCGTAGACTGAAAATAAATTACTGTTGAAAGTTTAAAGACGGTTTCCAGTTAAAAAACAAAATAAAAACATTTTGTGACCGTACTAAATTATAGTAAAATTGATTGTATAAAAACACTATTATAATATAACTCGAGTTATGTAACTTATAATATGCCAATGAAAACACGTTTTATGCATAATATTATATCTAAATGATAACCGGCGAGGTTCAATTTTCTTTTCCTTCGTGTTATTTGACCAATTTAACAAATAAATTGCATTTATTTCCCCAGACTAGTAAAACATCGGGAATTCGATAAAAGTATCGTGTTTTATATTTCATTCGGGTTTCCTTTAGAATAATAATATTGTAATCATTATTTATTTATTTATTTATTTATTTGTCTACTTTGGTTTTATTTATTTTTCGAATTCGTATTGTATATTATAAATATTACATGAACGTTTCCCAAATAGTATATTTTGTATTCGATATCTCGGACTAATATATATATAAAAAAATATATATATTAAAAAAAAATATATTAAAAAAAATATAGTATTTTGCCTTACTCGTAGAAATGATAAATACATAAAATACTATTTCTAATATATTTTTAACGCTAGACAATTTTTTTTTTTTGCAATAAAAATCAGTTAACATAGTGCTAAAAAATAAAAACGAGAATACATTGGTAGTATATTTTTATTTTTAATCATTCTTGAGTGTTTTATTAAATAGATCCGAAAATATTTTTTTGACGAACTTTGACAATAATTAAGAACATTCAAAAATAATTCGTCGATTGAAACTCGAAATAAAAATAAATATATCGGGTTTAAAATTCTATCGGCTCAATAGAAATCATGGCGTTTATAAACGATAGTAAATTACAAGACACTTTACTAAATTCACGACTTTTTTCAAGAATTTTGCTGACAATTACAGAGTAACTACTGCGAGCTAAGAGAGGTGGCGACAAAAATTCTGTTTTAGCAAGCTAAAGCTTATAAAAACATATTCACGATCAACTATGACCAAGGGACGTCTTAATAATCCAACGTCGATTAGTATTGGAAATGATATCGTTTCGAAAACGGATATAAACGGAGCAATCCACAATTTTGCAGTTTTAAAATCGAGGAAAAAAGTTTAAGTTACCATTGATATTAAATAAATATTTGTAACCTTTGAATTTTTTGACATTTAACTGTAACTATAGTCCGTAATCCTTACATGTCTACTACAGTCACACGCGTTTACACAAGTATATTAATTTTTTACGGGCGATTTATGTGCATTTGCCTGGTGCGCTATAATACCTTGGGGACGGCTCTGCCTACACGATATTCGTTAAAACATTAGTTTTACGCGCGTTTTGAAAATCGAATCTCGCGAATATTTATAAAATAGAGTAAAAAATTGTAATAAATAGATACCTCGAAAATTCGTTTTTCCCAATGCGTGAGGGCCGTGCCGTCTTCACCCTGGTCTTCAAGTTCGGCTCCTTCCAAATACGAACAGTTGAAATGTTTTCGTACTTCTTCCACGACCCTGGGCGTGACCATCATTTGCACTTCCTTGTCCACCACGCCACCGTGCACCGTCCAATTGCGCCGGACCACCGTCTTGATCACTTTGTCGCTCCATTGTCTTGCCTGAAGTCTATAAAAATCGAGTTAAACAATAATATATTATTTAATATTAAAGTGTATATAATTTTTTCCTTCTTTAAAATGTCTTCCTTAAATCCCTAGTCGCTTTTTCTCCTGTTTTCTCGACAGAATCATAGAAACCACGAAATAACTCTCCTTGGCTGCCATAGTTTTTATTTTTTTTTTTAAAACTTCACCTGCCTTCCATGAGACCCCACACGGAATCTCAGGCTATCGTTTTTTTAAAAATTTATTTGCAGTGCTATGAGACTCAATACAGGATATCATGTTTAAAGTGTGTGTTAAGTTCTAAAGTCAAACTGTGAAAAAAAGTACCCAATCATTTTATGAAAATGTCTTCAAAAAATACACGACGGGGATTAAAGTTCCGTAAGATCCCAAATAGGGTCTCATGGCGATCAAGTAGTAAATTCAATATACAAGTTCAATAATTACCCGTATGGCTACTTCAATCTATCTTCTCACTCATTATTCACGTCATACCCATTATTTGTAGCATTTCCTATTCGACTCTATCCTACGGAAATGGGATCCGGCTATACTCTTAATCTTACTCTCCAGCACGTTCCTTGATCTTTCCACACGCCTTCATAACTAATCGCTCTTTCATCGGTCCATCGTTTTTTCCTATTCTATTTTGTTTTCCTTTTCTTTTACGCGTTGCTTCTTTTCTGAACATTCTAATTCTATATTAAGCCTCACACTTGTAAGTGCTACTTACTTTTCGTTGAGTCTCGGTTTTCCATTGTCCTCCCGAGGGGTAAGCGGGTACCCGTTAGCGTCCCGGTAAAACGCAAACAGGCTGACGGAGAAACCGAGCGCATGTAGGATTTCGTGTTTGACGGTGGATAGGAGCACCTCGAGCTCCTGCGGTTTGGTACTGATGCTTTCCGGGCACAGGTTGGCATGCCCGGCGATCGGCCGGTCCAGCGCCGACTCCTGTTGACAGTGGGCCGCGTACGCCACGGTCAGTCCCTTGTGGCACCGTTCCGTCTCCATGGCGCTCACGTAGAACACAAAGTCGGCGCCCTCTATGCCCACGCCCGACTTGGAAGTGCCGGTCCCGCAGTCCATGCCGGACGCGTTGCAAGTCTTGCAAGCCTATAAGATTACAATTCGAATATAATTAGGTAAGTGAAAGTTGTAGTGGTGTTGTCGGGGGCAATAATTTATTGTGGTATACGTGAACGTTTCGGCAATGAGAATGTTTATATCACGGAATTATTACTTAGTGCTATATGCCGGTAAATTATACTCTAATTTTCGACTATTGTGTTCGATATTATAACATTCGTTATGATACATTTATAGACGATAGTATCTGTACAATAAAAAAGTTATTGCGTCCGGTGGCCCTACTGCGATTGTTCGTATCCATTGACAATACACGTCTTAGCGTTTCGGCGAGAATGACCACTTCTTGGGTATAACAACATTTATTATTGTGGGCGCTATGAGATCATCGTGATTTGCGCCGAGTAGACGAATTAGCGGTCGCGGATAGGAAGAAGTGCAGGGCAAGAATACGAATATATCTGACCCAATTTATATATAAATCTCTTAACAACAAATTTATATTTGAGTTGAAAAATCGTTGAAAACACTTAGCTTCATCAAACGCATCTCTTCCGAATTTAAACTCTCGCACTCATTAAAGTCTCCTTACTGTCTAATTGTAATATTTATCATAGAATTCGGGTCAGTCATATGGGGATCCATACACAATTACTGAATCAGCTTAACTTGAAAGGGTTCATCGCAAGTTCTTAAAGTTCTCTGACAACCCTCAAAATTTATCATAAACCTCACGATTATCTTCTGTTTTGTAATTTTTACAACTCAATAGTCTTGCTGACCGTAGCGTTTCAACCAATTTTAAATTTTCTGTATAAACTAATAAATAACTCTATAGATGCACCCGACTTACTATCTGAAGTAAATTTTTAGTATCTCTAGTAAATATTCCCGTTCAACTGCTCCTTTCTATGTCCCAATCCATTACAACTATAGGCGTAATCAACCAATTAATCGTATGATGAACTTAGCAAACGTTTTCCCATTAAATGTTTAATTACTGTCACATATATTTCATCTTAAATTAGTATAAGTTATTCAGGTTGTTCATCTATTTAATATTCTGAAGATATACCATTTATGTAAGTAATACTGTTCACTCGTGTTTGGGCCCGGTCTGTAATGTATATATATATATACAAAAGCGAACGGGAGGAAGAAGGCAATAAATTATCTTGACGGATAGATAGTAGTATCTCGACAAACATTTTAATATCACAATCTACACCGTTGAGCGACTCCCGACGATACATGTCCATGTAGACAATTCGGGTACAAACGACCAAATTTTACAAAACTCGGACAAATGTTCCCTGGGCGGTTAGTCTCTCTGAGAGGAGACATAGGCTGGTCAGCACGGTCCCCAGATTTAAGTATGTGTGATTTTTTCCTCTGGGGCTACCTTAAGGATAAGGTTTTCAGACATTGCCCACATACCATAGAAGAAATTAAATAGAAAATCACCATGGAAGTCGAGGACATACCAGTCGAAATGTATCGAAAATCATATGAGAGCTTCAGAGATCGTCTACAACAGTGTATCAATGCTGACGGCCGCCATCTTGGAGATATTATTTTCAAAAAATAATTTTTAAAAATAGAATTGAATACTGATTTAAATAAAAAAAAA
This sequence comes from Tuberolachnus salignus, assembly GCA_956483605.1. Taxonomy (NCBI): domain Eukaryota; kingdom Metazoa; phylum Arthropoda; class Insecta; order Hemiptera; family Aphididae; genus Tuberolachnus; species Tuberolachnus salignus. The sequence goes on from OY101433.1 coordinate 13,351,582, forward strand.
ACCTTTTCTTTAAGTTTAACTGTTCGTTATTTATAGCCCATCAAAACTCGTCAGTCGGCTCTGCCTCACCCTGTACATTTCTATCATGTATATCACGTATTGCGTATAACAGTACTCAGTAACAACATTTAATAAGGGAAATTTCAGTTGGCAGCCCGATTGATTATTGAACAGTAGAAAACGTTTCCAGTAGACGAACAACGTTAATATACGCGCAGTCAAACGGACAATACGTCCGTATGTATTCTGTTAAATAGGACTCGGCGGAGCGTTTGACCGGTTGCCAATCATGCCGGTCGATTTAATCAGTTAATCAGTTAAATTCACAGACAAAAAAAAAAAAATTAGTCTATCCGTTTGGTTCCCGAATATATATATATACACATATAACCACTTGTAATATAACATTTTACCCGCGAGTCACGACCGTTGTCTTCGACTTTCTACCGCGGACGGATTTTTGCGATTAAAAAACCCATAGGTATTTTAAATTATATAACGCGTAAGCTACTGCAGGATAATTTTTATTATCAAAACGTCAAGTATCATTGTACATCAGCTATCGCCCCGTCAAATATGTACGTTTATATTGTTTATCCGTCAAACGATTATATATTATTATGTTGTCGAAAAAGCGCACTCGGTGAGCGAATTTTCAGTCCCCCACCACGATAATATTATAATTGAAGCGCGGATTTTTATGCACTAAAAAGTATCAAAATATTCAATCGAAACCGTAAAATACGCAAGAGAAAAAAATGTTTAATTCAGTAATATGGTAAAAAAAAAAAAAAAATGCACAGACAGTATGTTGATAACTGACCGACGACGCGGCGATACCGACAAACCGTACACAATAATTGTAATCGGTCTTAGTTTTACATCAATAGTTTTACTCTCTAGTGCCTACAGTAATTTATTTTAAAATATTCTACTCGACAAAATACCATTTTATACTTTTTTTCATTTAAAATTTTCTCTTCGATACGCAATACATTTTGAATGTTGACGAAATATTCACAAATTTTAATTTAAACAATTGTACCATTAGTTTCAAACTGAAAAGGAAATCGTATACGATCTGCGCTCTAGTTATAGTTGTCGATATTACACTTTAAACGTGACTATATGTGCACCACCGCGAGGAGTGTTTTCCTCATTTATGACCGAACCGATTATAATAAAAGTAATTCGCGTAGAGAATATTTTATTAGTCTATATACACAAACAAATGGATAATAATTATTAATTAAAGTAACATGACGATTCGGTGTGCGGAGACGAAAGCTACTCTTGTAACCGACACAATTGGATCCTGGCAAAATTATACTAGTGTAGGTAAATGGATTTTTATTTTTATTTTTTTTTAATATTGCGATTTGCGCCGTGACTCGACAATATTATATTCTCCGTCGGAGAAAACCGCCGCCGTATTAGTCGTAATAACCTAACCTAACCTTTACGTATAATAATATACTAATAAAGACTCTGTGTGTTAACGATTTTTCTCGTACCTATACCCGTCGCTAAGTATTACGCCATTTAGCGTTTGGAGGGAATCGAAAAGGGCATAACAACGCCGGACCGCGGCTTGGCCGTCGCGCTGCAGGCGCGAAGTCGAAAACGTATGTACAGGATTCATTTCAAATGAAAAAAACGATTCTGATAGTTCTTAAATTTTAACAAAACTTCAACACTTATTGATAATAAGATTGTGACATAACGCTAATATTTTTTTTTTTGTCTTTAACCGGTAAGTAAAAATTATACGGGCAACCCTGTAAATTAAATTCACGTGTTTTTTTTTCACCGAATCATAAAAACAATGTACAGGTACGTATAAAATTATTGATTTATACGATTTTTGTCGAAACTTAAACTTGAAACTAAATTAGAAAAAAAAATTATTGTATTACGCTCAACTTTATTATTATTCACAATCGAGTAAAACTTGTGGTAAACCTTATCCTTGTGTCAAGTTTTCGTGCATTATCGATGGGCCAAAAAATTTACTCGCATATAAAACCAAACAAAAACTAAAGAAACTCGAAAATTTCAAACAACTATTTTATAGCTCGACGATTTCCAAAATATTTTGTAAATTGTTCCACGTCTGGAGAATAGCGTAATAAATGTATTAAGTGAAAATGTCAGGTCTCTACGATTATTTTAAAATAAATTATAAAAAAAACAGAAAACCGTTATTGCGTATATATTCCCGTGAGGGGGTGGGGGTGGTCCTCGTATTATAAGGAGACGACGGAGAAAAACAACTCGCACAATGGGTCAAGTAGATTCAAAATGCAATAAAAAAAAGCTCACTTGTCGTTTTGTGATTGGAGTAAGATTTATACAGTTCACAGACAAGGGGAAAAAAAAGGAGCGCGTTTAAACCTGAAATGCAGAAATCTGGATTGACCGTACTAATCTGGACCACACATATCTGTTCCATGCCGCATAAACAGATATGTATGCGTCCAGAATCCTACGGTCCAGATATGTACTTTTCAGACGTACACGGTCTAGATTTTTACATTCCAGGTTTATACGTCGACTCAAAAAAAAAAAAAAAAAAACCATTAATTTAATAATTATGAGTACGTCGAGAGATGAATTCGCGGATGTCGTGCACGTTTTCTTAGTTTTTAATTTTTAAAAAAACTGTTTGGATATTAAAAAATACCAATTTGAAAAAAAAATACCCTTGAGGCGGAAAATCCGTATGTTTTAAGATAAGACGTGAATATTTTCCGAGAAAAATAACGCGTCTCGGTACTTGGCTAAAAAACTAAAATAATTATTTTTACGGTATAGTTTTAAAGTTACTTTAACGGTGCGCACGTAACCGACTAAATCGTATTTTTAATACTTAGCTCACCTCCAAATGATCTTCGGGCACCTGTACTTCGCCGCACATCGTTCGGTCTTCGCACGCGTTTTTACAGTATGGATGATGATCGCCCTTTCGATAAAAAACTTGATTGTTTACGCATTTCCTGCAACAAATACATAACAAATTTAAACATTTAAAAGTATAGGTAGGTAATAGTTAAGTATTTTAAAAAACAAATATATACGTGCAAAGTAATCTTTTACGGTTTAACACATGTTTGTCTGTCACAAAAAATGACTGTCGTTTTTTTTCTTCGATATTAACGTCTAATGACAAAATGACTATACTTAATTTCGAAAAATCGGCATCCTTCGAATATATTTTATATAACACTTTTGCCAATTTCTCGGTGAAAGTCAAATTTAATTACGCGGGTATTAAAATATAAATTAAGCCTCGGAGAATTATTACGATATAAAAATTTCGTCTAAGTCTATAAAGATTACGATAATTTAATATGAGAGGTAAAATAATTAAATTGTGTTGGTTTGTGGGTTTTTTTTTCTTTTTTTTCGGTTTTTCGAATTATTAACAATTTGAATTTGAATTTTACAATGACTTATGAAATTAATAATTTTTTTTTTAAATGCCCTAAAGTCTTTATAAATATGTTTGACAATGAATTTTAAATGACAAATTGTTCATCAGTTTAATCTATAAACGATATTAACAACGCAGTAGAACGGAACGCGTTTCGCGTTTCACGGTCAGTGCAATGCGCGTTTGACTTTTTTCCTAATTCGCATAAAAAATTTGCCCGATCAACACGAACCACGACCGGTTGACTGGTTAATTGTTTTAATCAATTTATAGCTCGTTTATATGCTAATACGCGTACCATATTCGGGGCTTAAAACGACACAAAAGCTACTATTTTATCAACTATTTTAAACGGGGGGATTTTTTTTTTATGTTTAACGAGGCAACAAAAAAAAAAAAAAACTCACCAAATTAATAATTCAACTTATTTAGTTCATTTTTAAAAAACATACGCGTGTACGTTATTCGTTATCATATGGTGCCTTTATTAAACTGTTATAATTGTAACACATTTTGACTTTTAACAAAATTAAAAAGTTAAAAAAACTGCTGGTCAACCGCAGTGCTGCGGCGATTATAAGTGACGTTGTCTCGTATTTAACGAAAAAAAAATAAAAAAATAAAAATGACACAAATGCACACGAACGCGAGTAAACATAAACACAAGAATCCAAAATTAAGTTCAAACGGGCAGAACTAGAGAGCCTATAAATAAGAGTGTACATTTATCGACGGTGCCATATTGTGTAATTTTTCGTCCAAACATTGTTATTAGCATGGACTAAATACCAGTTTGCGGTTATCGTAAATAAAAGGTTTAAAATGCAAAACATTGGAATTAAAACAGTGATAAAAATGAAATTATTATTAATCGATAATATTATTCGGACGAAATTTGATCATTTTATCAACACGGGAACCAATCAGAAAACACCGGCACCGGTGGCCACTTTTTATTCTAGGCTCTCCAGGTAGAACTATGCGATTTATACGAATGTCGGTAGAATAAACTTGCGATTTTCGTGGTTTTCGTAAAACGGATTTGATCTTATCACAAACGCGCCTAACGGGCGTCACGAAAACAGACAATTAACTCTATTGATCATACGGACAAGTATATTATATTGTAAGGAGACACGTTGTCCAAAAATGTCCTACTGCTGTTGATATAATAAAATATAATTGAATGGATACATACGTTTTGGGACAAGGAATAATAAATATTTATGGCGTATAATAATAGTAAAAATCTTTCTTTTTTTTGATGCAGAATCGCAGGTTTCGCGCATCGGGTTTTCTTGTTGGTTGCAAAAATATTATTTCGTCGCACGATCGATCAATGTCTAATCTCGACAATTGCAATATTATTATCTTAAACCGAGCATATATAGACATCGAAAAACGACGGATCATCGGCGTCGTATTTACCAAGAAGCCGAACGAGCGGGTGATTGAAGCGACAAATAGTATGTCACTCATGGAAAATAGAAGAAATCACAAATAACCTAACAGATATTCTCAAAGAGTAGAGACTGCGATAAATATGGGTATGCGATGTACAGGGAAACCGGATACGGAAGCGCGACTGAACAATATTGAACAATAGTTAAAAGACCGAGGGAAAGACCTGCAAGAAAGCGCTCGACGAAATTAATGAAGACCTGGAGAAAACGGGTAATATCGATTGGGAAAAATGTATTCGAGATAGAGGTAGACGGGAAGAAGTTATGTTTACAGGCTTTTGAAGCGCTGTTAAGCAAGATAATAAAGGAGAGAGATTGAGAGAAAACTAAACTTTTCGTAAGACCATAATATATACGAGTATGCATATTTTTCAGTGTATTAATTATAACAAAGGTTTCATTCCAATTATTTTTTTTTCTTTCGACGGTCAAGTTTAACCGATTGGTGAGATAATTGGATTTCTAAGGACGCAACACATGAAAGATATGAATAATTATTAATATATTACGATATATTATGTGTAATACTATTAAATGCTGCAGATAATACGGGCATTACTATGGAAATTTAATTTTCTCTCAGTTTTAGATCGCGGACAGTCATATTGAATGTGTTATAAATTCATGTTGCGTATATACGAGATGAATTCAATAAATGAGGAATTTGAATTAGAAAATATTATTAATTCATAGCTGAGAAACTTACTTAAAAATTCGTATTTATTAAAGCTAAGTCAGTTATATTATAAAAAAAAAACTTAAAGATAAGTCAGACATGTTTCGGTAAAACTAATAACTCGAGTTAGACTAACGTAGAAAATACATTAGATTGTTTTTTTTTTAATATTGCTAACTTAAAAACCTGTTCAATCAAAAATTAAATTAAATTACTGTATCAAATAACCAACATAAGTTATACATTAATTTATTTTGTAAACTTTCTATATATATATTTTTTTTTTGCAGCAAGATTATTTATTTGGCAATACACAAAATAATTCACCATGAGTGGGCCACTTTTGTGGGTGGGAAGTTGCGATTGTACGGTTTTACACGGTTATTAAAAAACTACAATGAAAAAAAAAAAATTATCTCAAGACACACCTAGTTACAAAATGCTAAAAGAAAGTTCGTATACAATATTTAATCGTAAAAAGATATTTAGTCGAATAGTTATCCACAGAGAAAAAAAAAACAGACACACACACCATAGTATAATCAAGATGTTTTTTGATTGGTTTCTCACTACGCTCAGAATCTAAAACAATAATTTACGAATCAAACATTTTTATAAATACCGATCGAAAATCGAAAAATAACTAGTAACGTTATTTTCATAACGCGTTAGAATTGAATATTTCAGGTATAATCGCAAACAATAACGCGTTAAGCTTAGACAATTTTTCAGAATTTAAACAGACTGAATATGATTTTAAAATCATTAATAAAAGTTAATTGTCTAACTTTAATTAGTACCCCGTTTTGGTTAGTGTATAATATTATCTTTAGGTAGGTAAATTTCCTTAAAAATTATTCTGCTATAATGTGCGGGCAATCGGGTTTTTTTATTATTCAATTTGGAAAAAAAACAAATAATAATCCGAGTCATTTGGTTTTCAATGGATACAGCGTATTTTTTTGGGCGAGACATTGTTCGATATTCGTTTTCAAAAAAACACGACACACGATATATTTATTTTACGAATTCTTTAAAATAATAATAAGATATTGGTTTTGTTATTTTACGAATGTAGTTTGGTTGAACCACGCAAATATATCTACAAAAAAAAAAAATAATAAGAAAAACCACAACGACCACCTACAAACAGTCGTGTTTCATGCTCGGTCTCCTGGCGCCGCGAAAAACTCCGTTCAAAAGAATATTACACTCCGATATACATTTTTCCGACAAAAAACGATTTGAAATTTTTATTCGTTAAAAATCGTAAAATTAGTTGTTTGATTTTTGTTACTGAACAGAAAGACGAGTTTTCATATTATGTTAATAATTATTAATATAATATGAAAACGTGTTAAAAATACGGTACTTGTAAAATGTTTGCAATTTGTATACAGTGAAATTTCCATAAAATGAACTTCTGTTTAATTTTATATTTAACGAATTCTTCGAATTATACGAGACTTCGTTATAATGGAATTTTCATTGCATTAATTGGCGGTATGATTTCGAGAAAAAAAAAAGCTATTATGATTATAATATAATATAATTTAGTTTATATACCGAAAACGACGATAAATAACTGCAACAAAAAAACGTTTCTGAACGAAACTCGGTAAACTGACGAGGTTATAGTATGAGTCGTTAATTATCCCCTTGTGATAACACGAAAATCCACACATTTTAAGGTACGATAATTTGGAGCATTTAAGCAGGGCCAGATTGGGCGATTGCAGCAATCGGTCGTGTTCAATATTTTACCGACCCAGTTATCTAAAAAATAAATATCCCGAGACAATAGATCATTCCTGGTTCATTCTATTCCAATTGTGAAATTGAACAAAAAAGAAAAAATAGAGATATTTTGGTTAGCAACCCAAATTATTAAATTCCTGTCCCCGGCCCTGCATTTATCCACTTACCATATCAGCGTTTTTCAAGAAAAAAAAAATACATTTTAGTCAAACTAATATCATCTTTGATAGAGTTCGAATTTAAAATCATTTTATGAATACGATATTGATATTTGGCACTCGGTTATGGAGATAGTTATGGATATATATATATATTTTTTTTTGGTAATATTAAAACTATTTTCGAGAAACTTAGTAAATTTTAATAAATTTGTGAACGATTTTAAAATACTGTATTTTATTTATTTTATACGTTACAAAGGAAGACCTTCGTAGAAAAAAAACGAGATGAAACATTATGCCCGCGATGAAACTCAATTTTTACCTTCTTTCTCGTTTGAACGGTTTCCAAAGCCGCTCCCAAATGACTTGTTACAACAAAAATGTTAAAAAAAAAAAAAAAAAAATTGACCGAGATTATTTCTTTATATATTTGTGAACAATATTACAAAGTCTCTATATAGGTAGGTATAGAGACAAAAGTTGATTTAAATGTTGTGCCCTTTTTCAAAGGATAGCAAATTATTTATTTATTTTTTATGTACCATTATATATTTTTACTGGGTCATTCTTAGATGTACCTTCGCGGTTCGGACTGTATGGACCTTCTTAAGGTTTTTTTTTTTAGAAAATTAGAAAATCAGTTTAAGCGCCACAAAAGTTTCGCGTAAGTATATACGGGAAATTGAACACATCAAATACATTAAAGGTTTTTAGAAAATTGGAATAAACAAAAACAATAAAATAATGAAATCATTTTCTGTTAGATTATATCAAACTATCGACAATTATGTATTTAAATTGTTAACAAATCGGAAAAAAAAATGAATTTTTCATATATAACTAAATCTATTCGAATTGTTTATTATATAAGATTCACGTTAAATGAAACTATTGTTAATGAACTTTAACGATTGAAAAATATCCAAAATATTTGTTGAGAAAAGATGGTAGTAAATATGAATTAATTATCGTATACATTGTTTAAATCGAATAATTCTTTTATCTGGATTTTCATGAAGTGTCAATTAAATATAATTGCTATTTCTATGAGAATGACCTATTGATAAACTTCAATAGTTTGAATTGCGATCATAAAAACGGTATATACACCATATTATATATTTTCCTTGTACATAATAATTATTTTTTTATCTTTCTATTAATTGTTTTACAGTTAATTTTTGTCCATAAACATCGTCATTATTGGCAACTTTACTACAATTTTAAACTATATTTAGTATAAAAATATTCCCGATTGTATGGAAAATAAAATTAAATATGAAAAAAAAAAAAAAAATAGAGCGGTACAGTTGAAGTGTGTTTTAATGAAATAACAAACCATGGTACTATTTGCTTGAACTTAAATTACGTTTAAATTGTTTCGATGCCCATTTGGGTTTTTACCTAGTGGAAGTAAATATAGTATTTATCAAAAATAATTATAAATCGATAGCTTTTTACGATTTTAAAAAGTTATGTATTTTTTTTTCTCTAGATTCGTATCTTATAGTTTAATTTTTGAAAATTTATCGACAATCAGATTTTATAGAAACGTTGTTCTTGTTCAATCGATTTGAAGTTTAAGTTTTCTGTGTAAACAACGATGACGTTTCATAATAATATAATAATAAAATGAATTTAAAAAAAATACAAATAATTACCGGTTTAGACGAATGACATTTTCGGTTTTGCGGACCATGAGCGCTTGTTCCCAAAAACGTACGGCTTCCGGTAGTACGGTGTTCTGAAAAAAAAAAAATCAAAAAAAAAACCATGATAAACAAATTTCTTATTTCGTTTTTTCGACGCGGCAGTACAATAGACTTATAGTTAGATAGACTCACGATAGATAATAAAATATACTGAATACAACATGTGCGTGAGAGAAACAGACTCACAGTTGACATTTGCAATGACAACATACAGAATTGTATAATACTCCTCTATCGTAATTGAGATAGAAATTGAATATTGATAGGGATAGGATAACGTTATACCGTAGAGGCGTAGATAATATAGAACGAATTATATCTTTCTTATGCCTATACCTACTAGACCGTGTACAAATTGATCTCGCAATACGGTGGACTCAAGCGATTTTTTTACACTATTTCGTATGCTAAGAACAACGAGATAATCATATAAATTATATATAATGCTATTAATAATATATAAAATATATATAAAATATATAATGTTAAATTGAATAACAGTCTCGAGTTCATTATTATTATTATTTACTAAAATATTAAAATTAATAAATAATCGCGATAATGATAATGAGAAATGCGAATTGAAATGTAAAAAATCGTCCAAGTGGCAAAGTAGTAAAGGATATATGACATTCGCGTTTAATAACACGACGTTTGGACGTACAACCTTAATCCATTATTTATTATATTTGGGGTTAACAGTGTTAATACAATTTAAAATTCAATACAAATTCAAAGAATATTGTCAATATTCAATTTTTATCTGAATTATTATCAAAGAGTATTATAATACAGACATAGATAACAAAAACATGGATGACTACATGATATAACCATAGATTACATTAAACCAGATGGTGCAGTTCTGAATTTACTGATTACTCGAACAAACCTCAATGCAGAAGGGCAACATGTGATGAATAAATTATTGTACAACACCTTTTACGATAATTATTGTATCAAATAATATTTAAGTTAAGAGTGTCAATGCAAATCAATAGATTTCCAAAAAAATTATCCAAAATTTGAGTGGCTTTAATCTGCTGGTTACTCAGTGGTATTTTTTGGGTCTATATTTATATTTACCTAAATATATATTTGTTTAATTAATTTGTAGATTAGAATTCGATTTTATGTAATCTGTGACTGTGTACTTAATATGTTTATACTATTTACAATTAAGAAGTAGTGACTTCTTTACACATTTTAAACATATTTTCTTGTGGTTATATATCACTGCAATTTATATTATTTTCTAGCAACATTTTTTATATTAAGGTGTTGAGTGAAAGAGGTTTAACAGTAATCCAGACAGTATAGAGATTAATAATAAAGTATAATTTAACTGTAAATAATATTTAGTGAAAAAGACAACAAATAATATAGCGCACATGTACAGTGGTTATTTGACGCGTTACATGTCGAAATATCAAGTGTAGACATTTAAATATATCACCCTATATATATGTGGAAGTAATTTTATACAGTTATGCTATGGTTATGACCTGAACAAATCTAAGTAGGAAAATTACAAAGGCAAGAAATTGAACACAAGTACAACAATCATTCAATAATTTGTCTTAAAGACTTTTTTCTCCAGTGGTCACACTGATTTGAGGCAGGTTTTTACCTTCTAATTTAATATAATACGTGATATAACTAACTTATGTCAGGGCTAATCTCTACCCACTGCGAAGCAATATTACACAAAGGAGTAACAGCTGTTGGCGGATATTTGAAAACAAAAGAACTATTTCGTTTTACCGCATTTTTGTACGTAATCGCGCGCTTTTGATGTGTGAACGGTGCCTAAAAACATTTATTCCTATGAGCCGTCGGCAAAACAAATCGGAACCATCATCCGCACATTCGCTCGACCCCGACATTAGGTATGCCAGCAACTTATCGGCCGCGCAATTTGCTGGTGGTCACTGGAACAAACGATAATATTTCTTCTATTTTTCCAAGGAATATTATTCGTGGTAGTCGGCGATCGCTGTTGGCCGTTATTGACCACCAGCTCAAACTTGGACAAAAATTGAAAATGTATGATAATACGAAACTTCGTGCCAGCAGATTTTTGGCACCCTTATGACGCGCGCAGTACTCCCCACATCAGCTCTGATCTATGATATCGACTGAATGTTTTATAAGGAGTGTGGTGTTGGTCTGTTAAATTTTAAAACATATACGCAACGAATAATTGTATACATTATTTTACTCTTATCTCGTGTAATTTATTTTATTTTTCCTACACAAACGGTGACAATTTTACTTTATTTACTTAAATTTGTTTAATATATTAGTTTATAGTTACATAGACAGTTTTAGTGTATTATCTAATATTTTAAAACCCAACGCAATAGAAAACTAATGACCCGTTCTGTCGAAGATATTAAGCTCAATAAATAAAAAGGTTTATACCGCGATAAAACTTTTTATCAGCGTAAATGCTTGTACTGTGGGTAATTTCACGACACCGATCATGTACTACCCACGAAAGATCAATTTACTGGTGTTTGGTTTTTTTTTTCTGCTGGCTTGAGTTATTGAATGAAACTTTCAATATGTGTATTCTCTTGCCGTCGAAAAGTTGTTTTGCCAAATTTCACACTTGTGATCATTCACGCGTACATTAGTGTGATGATATTTTCGGGAATGTGCGTACAAGCATTTTGTATGCTGAGAAAAAGTTTTTTCGCGGTATAAACGCTTGATGGCGATGACTGAGTCTATACGTTTTAAATATTAGAAGAAGAAAAATGAACTTATACCGCGGCAATTACCAATAAAATATTTATATTAAACCGTGACCATTACGGTATATTACCGTAACTAAGTCTTCCAACAGTCATAATAATAGAAGTCGTGATAAGGGTGACAAAAAACGGTCGGTGCGAATCTCTCGCATCAAAACAGTGTAAAATTTCACCGAAAAAATCATGGGGTCACCACACTCGTGCATAATATAATATAAAGAGTGGCGTTATGGCAGGAGCTGGAATATCTATGGACATTTTTACAACTTTCAAAAACATCGAGTTTTATCATTGTATAGTTTAACAAATAACGACTTATCGGTTTCAGTCCTTGCCCGTAGATAACGTATGAAATATAAGAGACATATCGTATGTCGCCACCGCTCGAAACATATACGATTTCCTGACTGTTTACGCGATAATCCAGAAATCGACGAAAACGACATATCATCTTTTGCTATAACACCACAGATATATTATTATAGTTGGTTTCAACGTGTCTAAACGCACAGGACGAGCATATTGCGCAGTTATCAGTATGATGTCCATTATAAGTCTATATGGGCCGTAGAGCAATGCAGAGAGGACGTTCTGTCTGAACATTGACGCGCAGTGTCAATTTTACAGGCTAACCACGTGCAGAAAACAAAACGTCAATTATGTGAACTGTGCAAACCGCCTGCGGATAGATTGGGCAAAAAACTGTCACCTGAAATGCCACTTTCCGCAAATCCATTATAATAAATCTTAATAATTCGATGCGACTAGCAAATTGGCGATTTGTCACCAGCGCGGACAATCGGATATATCGGATTATCAGTCATCACAAACGTATATTATCGCGACAATACAATATATATATATATATATTGTATTTCACATTTTACAATATTTTTTTGGCGGGTCTATTATTATTGGACGCGGTTGGTCTGCAATTTATTATAAACTATTTGCGGTCCAACCTCCATATTATTCAACGATATGGACCGCGCAGTACCACCGCAGCAGTAGCGACCAGACACAGAGGCGACCGTATCACAAACTAATCGGTTCGCTAATTATACAGAGGGGTTAAGTAGGTCATCGCGTGTAAGTATAATAACATATATTATTACAGTGTGTACGTACGTACATAATGTGAAACCGTTATCGTAACGCAATAAGTCCCCTTACAAGGAAACGCGCTGTTATCCAATAATAATGACAACGACAGCGAACCCGGTTGTTGTTACCTATACGCACCGACCACTATTATTTTTTTTTTATTTTTTATTATCATTATTAGGTTTAGCCGCTTTCTAATAGACGTCCAGCCTCAACACATGCTCTCCCCGTAGAAAATCGTTACATATATTACATTTTAATAACAACGGTTCAATATCGGTCGGTGGCCGTACACTCGAAATCACGATTTTCGTTTTTTTTTTTTTTTTTTTAATTTATTTATTTCATTAACACGCTCGTGTCTTGACGAAAAAAAAATCTCGTTCGACAGTTTTGACACGGGTAAAAGTTTGTGTGATCGATTTCCGAAATAAATATTTTGCTCGCGAGTGAACGTCGCTCCGCTTCTTGACTAGCGCGATTTTGTCTTTGTTTTTATATATTTATTTCGGTTATTGTATTTTACGGAGAAAAAAGTTTTTTAAAAAAAAACGACGTAGGCAGCGATCAAAACATTATATTCACGCTACTCGAACAAAACAACTACTTTTTTTTTTTTTTTTATTTAAATCCGAAATGTTCCTCCACTGTTCTCTATCTCTATTTTCTCTATTGCAACTTCCTTATAATCCTGACAACTACTTGCAGTAATTAATATTCGATGGTGTACGCGATAGTAATTTTATTTTTCGAGAAAGACAACGACGTGCGAACTCCGTCGGTATAAATTGCGTAATATATTTATTTATTTAAGAAACGTTAACGTTTATTTAATTAATTAATTTTTAAAATTCACGTGTACATATACTGAGAAGACTCGTTCGGAAAGCCGGCCCGGGAATTCTAAATTTAATTATTTAATACGCGTAATATAATTGATCGGTACAAACTAAAATATTAAATTACATTACATTTTATACACTTTATACGTATATTTAGTGAGTTCTAGTGATAATTAACAAAAAAAATAGTAAACGATTCTTAACATAACTCATAGTGTTATAAGTGATATTATTATTAATTCGTCAGGAGGTTCTAGTAACTATTGGAATAGATATTTATTTTTAAATACATTAAATGAAAGATTCATTAATACGATATTTTATTATTACTACTATATTTTGGTGCCAATTATTTCAAAATGTCCGCTTATATTATTACTGATCGAAAACGATAACTTATTCGACAGGGTAAATCCGGCGGGACGTTCCGGTTCCCGAAAGGGATCCAATACGTAAAACTGATTTATTGCAGTCCACGGACAATGTAATAAAAATTTCGATTTTTTTCGATGTACCATCCCTTATACATCACTTTCGGGGTCGATACCGTTTTGGAAAACCAAATGACCAAATGGCACGCCCGAGACAGAAATCCACCGGCAGCGTACGTCCTACACTATAAACAATAATATCTACTGGAATTGAAAAAAAAATTCAATAACTGATAAAACAATATTGTATATTATTATCGATTCGAGCATTACGAGATATTAAATATATATACGTCGACACGCTGAGATATTGCTGTAGGATATTTTTTTCTTTCCGTGAATATATTATATTATAATATGATTTATACATGCGTATTCTACGGCCGTATCACTACGAAATATTATAATAAAAACATTCTACGTTTACACAGTTTTGCATTTTTCAGCGACATTTTTCGGTTTAATAGTAACAATATTATACTCTCGAGACATTTCAAACGTGATATATATCCATTGTTGATGATGCACAGGACCAAAATATTATTCAAACTATCATCCGACTTTACGTCCTCGAACACGTCTATATAATATAATATGGCGTTTAACCCAAGTCGTTATTTTTAGTTTCACGTAAATATTATAGTCGAGCAAAGTGACGGATACGTTTGTGAACAATGTGTTCTTTAACTGCGCCGTTCATCATAAATATTGTATTTTGGTAACGAATTTTTAACGATTTGTGCACATCTGTTGTATAGTTATGGGTGATGAGCTTTGTTTAATAGAAGAAAAAAAATGTAGCCAATACGGGCAAGTATTAATATTAATAACGCCGATAATATCGTTTAAACAAACACGTTGTTAGGTTAGGTTAGGTTAGGTTACATCAAGTATGATGTATAAGTATGTATTCTTTCTTTTCTATTTTCTAGAATATTATTATCAAGTCAAGCGTCTAGAATTTGTTTTATTGTTGTTGTTTATTATCGATTCACAAACTTGCATGAAGAGGCGTATTGAATAATATACCTACATAGAGCTGCAGCTTGTGTTGGGGCTGTGTCAGGGGTTTCTAATAATGTCAAAAGTTACAGATGCAGATGCAGTTACAGTTTCGCATACCATAAATACTAAAACAATACTACTTGGTACTAGGTATTGGTATAACCCAAATTACAAATTAAAGATTTCGACAATAATATTTGTCCAAAATCAATCGGGAACAAGTCGGTTCTTTCCCGGTATGCGTGGCAAGGAAAATACAAACATAAAATATAACCTCAAATATTTCAGTGTTGCTTCCGATGCATGCGTATTGGAACTTATTCGAAAACAACGTATCGGTTCGTTACGCGAAACCACACCGGAATGACGGGGGAATAGGTTAGCGGGGAAAACGATTTAAATTTTTCCATGGAATTTTTGCTTGTCTGTTATCATCATTGCTTGGAAGAACTGCACGAAGCCGAAGTGAAATATTGAAAGATAAAAAAATATATATAAAATATATATATATTTGTTTGATATTTACATTTTTAGCAATTAAATACAAGATATTATAAATCGTTACATTTTAACGACCCCAATGACAATTTTTATTAATATTAAAAAGAAAAATAACGTTCGCGTTTTAATTTATTAGCATTGCTTTTAAGTTTAAGTATTATGTATTCTACATCAAGACACAGGAAAAGCGTTTAAATAATTATAATTGCGACCTTGCAAATATTACTATTAAAAATAATTATAGCAATTTTTTTTTTTTTTACTTAAACAAGTACGATTAAAATAATTATATTTGTTACGAAACGTGCATTCTGCAGCTGCAACACACATAATATTAGTTGACTATAATACTAAAGTGGTTTGGCCATATAAATAAGACATAAAATACATTTTAACAATTATCGTAAACGTAATGTTTGACTTGGATAATATTGTTCCGGTCGTTGAATACCGAAACGTTTTCCGAAGTTTTTGTATCGCCGATTTCGCGTTACGTACTGCGTTCATTTTTATTATTATTATTATTTTTTTTTTAACACGTATTCATACGTTTAAGCAGTGGCGTAGCCAGGGGGGGACGCTATGGCAATTTTAAGAAAATGTAAACATTATTTCTATGGTCTTTGAATGTCGCCAAACAGACATGATTTAAATTTAAATTAATCAAAAAACATTTCAACCGAACTTTCGTTCACAAAAGGTAATCTTATACGATTGTATATCATTGCGTATTGACTAAATAACCCTATACAACCTAAGGTTTAATCTTTCCACCTACAACAGTGGCCCGCCCCGCCCAAGGTGCTAAGTATGTCGGTCTTTTAAAAAAATTATATTTTGGTTTTAAGTTTCCCCCACACCTCGTTAAAAAATGCAATTACTCTTTAAATACATTTAAAATATATGAATACCTCTGTCGTTATTATTATATATACGTTTCTGGTTCAATATAACAATTTCGTGCGACAAGGGAAAAGCTTTTACGATTATTTCGGTTTACGACCCCGCGACGTATTATATTATATAGTTCGATTCACATTGAAATATCAAAACGCAAAAAAAAAAAAAAATACGAATAATAATGTACAAACATAAAAACAGGCAATTATAATAAAAGCCAGTTTTTAAAAAAAAAAATAAAAATTGTTTACATATAATTTGTTATTACATTTACACTTAAACCGTATGAATTCGTAATTTGAACAACACAATATAATTAGATACTATATCGCAGGCGCATATACAGGGCGTACTACAATGTTTTACGAATGTAACACATTGTTAATATTTAATTTTTTTTTAGAGAGAAAACTTAAACTTTTATAATCACTACTAGTAAAAATAACTTTTTATTTATTTACTTTTCTTAATAGATATTCTAAACATTTTAATCAAACGTACAAAATCCATATCTGACGAATCGTTAGTTTCTTAACAGTTATCACTAAAAACCAGATGAATACTGTGAACAATTTTATATTCATTAGATGCCTACTACGTTACGCAATAGGGGGGAATTTATTAACTATTTTTTACAATAAGCCGGTTTTCGTACCCCTTCTTTATAAATTAAAACGGCTATTACTAAAAAACTATTGGTCGGATATTTCTCTATTATACATTAATAAAGTTTAGATTAATATCCTTTGAAATCTGGCTATTATTAAAAATGTTGAAATCTACGACGGTTAAGAGGTGTGAATAAAAATGTAATTTTTCTCTAAATATACGTCGTTCCAAAAGAAAATCCTATTGAAAAATAAAAACATATAATTATTAACAGAGTAAAATATTCGTAAAACATTGTAGGACACCCTGTATTTATATACGTATATATATATAGTTATTATAATTTAAAATAATCACCGAACCCGAGGAGAGAATATCGTAAACGTAAAAAAAATGTACACATTAAATTTTTAGCGAAACGAAAAATGCTCATAATATAATTCGTCGGTATAGTTAATTAATATGATATTTACTATTACTTCACGTGCTTGAAAATATCCACGTGGCAATGTTTCAGATAATTTAACGCACATGCACTGCATTGCACACGTACATGTATATTCGTGTAAATAATTTATGTTTTACGCTAATTAAAATAAAACAATTTTAAAAAAACTCGAAGTATAAAATATAATAGTACGCTCGACGCGGTATAATTTAAAATACAATAACGACCCCGGGGAGATGTTTGAAAGAATTATCACAATATTTGCGTCAACGTCGACTAAACGCGATCGAAAGGTACACGATAATTTTACGAGTTTGGCGAAACGATGAACTTTAAATGCGCATATATATGAAAAAAAAAACCGACATATCTCTTCGCGCCATGGTTGTTGGGCCACACTGTTTTGTTGGTGAGGAGTCGGGAAGGTGTACGCGACGATAAATCATTCGGGGAAACGAATATCTGAGCCTAGCCCGGTGTAACGTGTTTTGGTAAATTTAAATCGTAAACCGCAATCGTTGTGAACTACTTCGGAAGTTTCAAACCGGGGCTTTAAATAACTCAATGGAAGGGTTGAAACTCTGTCTGTTTTTTTTTTTTTTTTTGGAGAAATCGTACCGCAGTTCTCATAACCAAACTAAACATTTCCGATAATAGATTTACTATGTTAACTGAACAAGGAACCTCGACGATTTTGAACAAAAATGCGCACCTTTCGGTCGGTACCCGGCAGTAAACAATTGAAACTTTCCGAAACTATATCCGTATATAATATAATATCGTAGTCGAAATCTTCGAGGAATTATTTGATGTGAATTCGATCGCACACACGCACGTTTACAAATACTGCAAAACTGTTTGAATAGCACACAATATTATATTATTCCGATGTTACTATAACACCGCTATTCTGGTGTCATACGGATATACAAATCGTATAGTATAACAGTACGTGCGTTCTCTTGCGGAAAACTTTTTACGCACACAAAATAGTGAGGTGGAAATCGAAACAATAACGCGAAACCGCAAAACTCGAGCGGATATTCTCGAGGCTCGTATTTGTTAAATTTACGCCCCGGGGTAATATATTTTAGACCTTCCTTCCACAAAAAAAAAAAACAAAAAAAAAAAAAAAAACAATAATGTTTTTGAAAAGTAAAATATAAATATTTTTAATTTTTATATAAAAATGTTAGTTTACAGGTAATTTAACTATTTTAGTATACGTTTACGCCAATTTCACTAATATTACCGTTGCATCATCGACAATGCGGATTTACCCAAAGCGTTAATTAAAAGACGTCCCTGCTTTGCACTTGTAATCGTTTATAATATAAATATTTTAAAAAAATAAGGCGATTGAATAACGACCGGCACCAGTCTAATATTGATGGCAGTTAATAATCGTTAAAATATAATACAATAATATAATATAACTTGCATTAAATATTAAAATCCCTAAGGGCGATACTGGCTTTACATAAATATATATTGTATTTTTTTTTTTTAAGAAATATATACCGCGGTTAAATAACTAGATGGCGGCTGGTAACTTTGTGATACGCAGCTGTCATGACCATAGGTAAACAGCGATTTTAGTTCAGAAATCTGGGCGTAGAATAAAGAAAAAATTCGTTGGCGGCTAAGTTTTATTTCCGGGAAACTTTAATACTTTTAATGGTGTAGATGCACATGCGCAGATCACAATCAAAAAACGTCGTCATACCTAATTATTTAGTCATGTACCTAAAGGTACTAAGTTTAACTTTTTTTTTTTTTTTTTTTTTCGTAGGGTATCAATATTAATTCACCGCTCCTTTATAACGGGCTAAAAATGCATTGCCAATGCGGTTAACGAGGTACACATGCCCCCAACCCCAAAATACGAGTCTGGGCATTCGCTGTGAATACATAAGGGGGGTTTTTAAATTTTTCTTTACATTTCGACGATAAGAATTTTCCACTTATCTACTACCCAAATATTCATTTAAAGGGTATCGCGGTACGGCCGTTTCTATAGACGAATATAACGTTTTATCCCGGGAAGCCGAACAATACTGTAGGAATTACATTTTTAAACTCTTTATTAGTTGGATACGTTGGAATTATTTTTTGTTTTATTTTCGATTCCCCTTATCATATTATAAATAAATGGCAAAATACAATTTAAAAAAAAAACAAAAATTACAATCAAATACCGGTAAAACAATTAATTATAGATCCTAGTAAAGAACCCGAATAATCCGGTTTCAAGATTGAAACCTGGAATATACAGCGCCTCTGAAGCGTATAAATATCTACCCCCTTTACCCGCAAGATATTAATTATTATATAATATTTCCGACTTACCAGCGATTATACAATTAACAATATTTTTTTGTTTAAAGTTTATAATAAAGTCGTGTGCCAATGACGATGACGTTGACTCGTGTACACAACGATAATGTATATTTTTATGGACGGCTTGAAATATAAAAACGAGCGCGCGCTTTTAATGTATACTATAAAATATGAATTGCATTATCGAAACCGCGTACATGCGTATTATTTGCAACTACATATATGATATGTATGATTATATATATATATAAAAAAAAAAAGAAGATCGAAATGCACATGCCATGTATACCTACAACCGTACTAAAATTTTCCTGACAAATAGCGTCGAAGTGATTTCAATTAGACGGGGGGGGGGAACATTGTCGCGGAAATATCACTCAACAGCGTAACGGTACATGAGGGTACACATAATACGAAACACGAAAACCGAATATATATTTTATTGCGGTTGGTTTAAGATGATTTGAAGTTTTTTAATTAACCATCTAAACAAACAATTCCATGAACAGTTTAAAAATATTAAATTTATTAGAACCGCCAGACGGTTTTCAAAAATCGTATGTTCCAAGTTTTATTATATAAGATAATATGTAAAAACGACAAAAAAAAAAAAAAAAAATTAGGAAAGTTCAATATTACACGAAATTTGTCGAGCGAAATAAGTGCGACCGTGTAATTCCTTTTCGTATAACCGATAGAGAATACAATCCCGGGATAGCCACAATGTATTTAATGTAATAACATAGAAAAATAAACTAGAAGTCTAGACCTCAAATCACAAAAAAAAAAAAAAACAACAATTGTTTTAGTGAAAATAATTAAACGGGAGGTGAATCTATATGAGAACGGAGGAACTCGTGGGCGCCGCATGGAATTAGCATTAAGGTACGGTTCCTCCCACTAGCATCGAACCGGAACGTGCATGTTCAGCAACTGCTTATATTGGAAACAAATAAAAAAGCAGACTTCAGGATGAGAAACATTGGACGCTTTGCTGTTTCTCCGATCATATTTTCAAAATATTTAGTCATAAAACATTAAAATAAATAATAAAATTACTCTTTTTTTTATACTCATTTACATCATATTTTTTTTATTTAAGGTCATAAATATTAAATCGGTAAAATGTTATTATATATATATAATAAAAAAAGTCGATTTTCTAAATGTATTTAATATTTTTTTTTTTTTTTTTAATCCCGTTTACAATAAATTCTGAAATCCCGGGGTTGTCAAAGTGGTAGGGATTGTATACGCTCTAATAACGGAGTTCGATTTTGTATTGTTAATATTCTTACATTTTTTTAAATTTTTACCTGCGTTTATGTTTGTATTTATATTCTCGATCCCCCAGTCATTACAATATTCACCGAAAACCTAAAACTGTTTGAACTGTACCAAATTTTACAAAAAAAAAAAGAAGTATTTTATTTTAATATTTTAAAAATAAAGACCAGAAAACAGCACGAACTTGCTTTTATAACTCTATACAGTTATACATTTTAATATTCAAAGGGATTTTTTTTTAGTTTTGGAATTATATCAAAGCGCCGTAGGTAAACTTTCGAAGTCTTAAAAAAAAAATTAAAAGTGTTTATTTTAAAAATGTACCTAATGTTTGTTATAAGTTTAAACGGAACAATTAATATTCATTGTAAACGAGGAAAAAAGTTATCTTAGTTATTAAGAAATTTGTTTTTTTTTTTTTTTTAAAAACCTGTCTGCCAAAACTAAAATTAAAAAAAATAGGTTTTAGTATACGTGGCGAGGAATAAAACCAAAATAAAATTGAAAACTTTTTTTTTTTCAATTAAATATTATATATTCCATTATAACCTTAATTGAAAGTCTACGTGATCGCAATTTTGTTCTGAACATAAGTATATATATATATTTTTTTTTCTTTTAAATTAATTGTTTGGACATTTTTATTTTGAAAAAAAAAACAAAAATTATCAAAAGCCATATATTTTATTTTTAATTCGTTTTATCGACGAACATCCAAATTCACGATAACATTTATTGATAAATTATTATATTTTAAAACGGAATGTCAAGGAAATTAATAATAAAAAATGATTGTATAGCTTTCCAATATTCTAGATACATTAATATAATATAAAAATTAATTGGAATGTTCTCAATTAAATCTAATAATCTTTTACTCAAGGCCAGATTGTGGATGGTGGGCTCTGTAACGTACATGCCACCCCACTTAACCTAGACGTGTTCCGCCATAACACGCGCGCGCACCTCCCTTAATCTAACAGAATCATATTAGGTCTTTTTAATAAAAATTACTATTTCGATATTATAGCTCGATGTCAAAATAATATCCTAGTGAAATTTTAAACGAGTGTTCTACAAATAATAATAAAGAAAACACTCGATATAGTATTTTAAATATTGTTTCATAATGATATAATAACAATTACGTAGGCATACTATAATGTAATCCACATAAAAAAAAAAAATTAACTATTTTAAAAAGTTAATTCATACATGATAATGGTATGAGGTTTGTATGTTTTATAACAATCTAGCTGCAGTATATAATAATAACAAGCCTGCGAACAAACGAAAGTGAAATTATGTAGATAGGTATCTAACCTACCTACCTATTTATTGTTTTTGGTCGAGCGCGAAGAAAAAATATTATCTAATATAATATTCGAATTACGTTACCGATATATATAAAAAAAAAGTTATATATTTTTTTTCCATACATTTATTTATGTTATTGTCGAGGATTACGACTGGACAATTAACAAAAGACAGAAATATTAATAAAATGCAGATTAGTAATCGATTAATAGGTCGCGGTCGTTTTGAATTGTAACTGTTTAATTTTCAAATAAAATTTGTCCGCACATTGGTACATTACCAGAAACAAACGAAGAAGAAGGCCGGAATACGAACCAGAAAATCATCGCAAACAAAACATAAGGTTGTTGATTTTCGTGTAGTCGAAGAGACCTAAGAATACGACATTGAAGTTGAAATGTAAAAATTTGTCCTGGAATAGTCTTCGAACCGCCGTTTGCCCGTGCCCGGGTTTAAAATTTCACATGTCTTTAGAGAGAGAGAGAGAGAGAGAAATAATAAAAAAACACACGTCATTCGCTCGGAATCTAAACGAACAAATTACCCGTTGGTACCCATGACTTGTCCGCCGTCGGCCGCACAGTATTGAGTAAAAAAAAAAAAAAAAAATAATAATCGACTCGGCTCGGCGAATATTCGTCAAAGTAGATCCGAACCACTTTCGTTTCGATAAATTGTTTGTACACTGTCGGCCGTATACGATTCTCGCCCACATTGGCGGAATAAAATTTCTCATCGGATCGCGTCGTTGTATAACATTATGATTATTATTGATAATAACAATAAATATTATCACGATGACTGGAGAGACCGGCATACGGCGGCGTACGAGTACGTATACCGTATAAGTATCGCAATGAATAACAATATTTAAAAAAAAAAAAATACATATATTCGTGATCCAGTTACGTGATCGCGTACGTTCGGGAGGTCCCTGCTGCTATACACTTCCGGACAACCGGAAACCGATTGTCGGTATTTTTTCTTTTTTTTTTTTTTCTTATCGAAAGCGTCTTTACGAATATATATATATATATATATATATATTATTACGCTGTTGTAGCTTCGGGCGATTTCGTAATATACCCGGGTACGCGCGCGTACAGTTATAGGCGTAACCGCGTAGTACAGACGCGGCGTACACGCACCGAAATGTATTTCCGACGCTTTTTCCCGAAATCTATACGAACACGACACGTGTCCTACGTAACCGACGAGGGATACTCGCGGGGCACCGTCGAAAGCGTCCGGCGTAGACAGGTTTATATAGTCGAATTTGTGAAATACTCACCCGGGCTATAGAGCAAGTCGCTCTCGAAAACAGAGCCCGCGAGACTTGTTGTTCGTCAATTGTAAAAAAAAAAAAAAAAATACAATATTTACACTAGCCATATTTTATAATTATTATTAATCCAAACAAGAAAAAAAAAATAAGTATTTCTTTAGGATATATAACGTAATGAACGTGTGGGTATTTTTAGACAGTCATCACTGGGGTAGCAGCTGCCACCATAGAACCCCTCCGAGCGTGCGCCACTGGTGGTAACGCCAACACGTATATCGGACAACAGACCACGTGAACATGTATGGATAAAAAAAATATAAAAGATGTATCGTACTAATTTCAACAGGCTTTAACGCATTTTCAAAAAAATAAAAGTTCCACTGTACTACAATCAGTGGCGTATCTTAGGAAATTTGTACGGGTGGGGGAGGCTAAGTCCCACTTAAAACAAAGAAAAAACCTACTAAATCCGTTGAGAAAAACAATTAAATGTATGTCCTTACATTATAGTCACGTTAAAAAAAAAAAAGGGAATTTCATTAAATATTATAAACAAGCTGGCAGCATGTAAATTTCTTTAGCTTGTAAATATTATTACACTTTCTACACACAGATGTGTACCTATTCCAATCAATTAAAGTAACTATATAGGTATGCCGCCAGATTAGACAATATTCTCGAAACGTGTTTAACTAATTAAAACTGCAATAAGCGGGTAGGCGATATTGAAAAAAAAAAAAAAATTGTTTACCGTTTACCGGGGGTTGGCGGGAAAATCGACGAATCGACTCGACCGCGAATTTGGTTTTGTAATAAAAACGAATGCAATATTATTTATTTCACTTTAAACGCCTCCGAGTGACGCGCAGTTATGCAACGGGTCAAAAGGGCTTTCATTGGCCGACACACCGCAGCCCGGAGAAAGGTTTTTTTTTTTTTTTTTTGATAATAGCCATAGACTACGGATTAGATAGCATCGCCATAGACCGAGAGTCACGGGCGATAAAAAACGTGCCTCTCTCCTATATAGGTACACGCACAACGCGTGTAAAACAATATTATTTATTTATAAACGTTTGGCTGATTAACGGACAGAGTTTACCGTAAAAGCGATAGGAAAATGTATGTATACAAACAAGAAGATAACGTTCGAAATGACAAATTTATAGGTGCCTCGGCGGGGTTAATGTTTAACAAAACGTATAATATGTTATTAGGCGAGTTTTGGCGTTGTCGTAACAACGAGAAAACCGTTTACCAAATCACTAGTTTACCGGTTACTGTTTTTAGTAAAGGGTTTAGTGAATTTTGCAACCGTTCGTTTCGAGTCGGTCAGAGTGTTTGCTGATATTCGGTCGCTAATCGACCGCGAATCGGACTATAATATTAGACACGTGTGAATTTTGCGATAGCGCATTTGTCGTCCTCGTTTTATACTAGTCGTAGTCGAACGTATATCATAGACCTATTGCAAAAAAATATAATGGAATTTCGAAATAATCCATCTAATATACATTTATTATATCGATAATATTGTGATTGTATTATAATACAATTTGTAATTTAAAAAAAAAAAAAAAAAAAACACTGGAAAATTTAATTTTTATTTAAAATAACCAGAGTTTCTTACAATATGAAAAATTAACGTAACTTTCATAAAATAATACAAATAAAAGTCGGTATACTATTATAGGCTCGCTATATATTATATATATGATAGCTTTATCACGATATCCTAAATCGTGAGCTACATTCAAGCGCAATATTACCGAATAGAAATATTTTAGTAAGTATAATCAGGGTTAAAGTTAGGGGGAGAGGGTTGCTTTGAAATTGTGTACACGAATTAATATAAACCTTAATTCGTCATTATGCAATCACTGATTACTTATAATATTAAATATGAAAAATTGTGAATTATGATAGTGTTATCAAATATTTCGTTGACCAAAATACATATCCAATAACCGAAATATATAAACGTAAATTCAATCACTATCACCTAAACTGTTCACAACGTCTATTGTTAACTATGAGTATATTTTCATTAAAGAACAAATAAACGAATTGTGGAAACAATAAAGGCTGTGTCCCCCCCCCTCTAGAGAAACAAACGTTAAATACGATAATGTATTATCATACAATTATTTTTATATCTCATAATGTCAATTTTCGACATTTTAAAAACGATTGTGGTAAAAATGTGATGTAAGAAAACATTTTGATTGCTTGAAATTGATTTCAGTTCACGCGTTTCGTACGATGGAAATCCGCACAAAATAAAATACTAAGACGCCGGGGGTATTAAAAATGATTAATTTTACTGACAAAATAAACGATCGAAAAAAAAAACGGGAATAAAATAATTGATTAATTTAAAAATTAATCGTAGCAACGCTCACAGTTCTGGATTTAATACGGCACGGCCTAAACAAATATTTCATAATCAATTAAGAATATCGCGGCCAATTGAGCGGGGAAACGTATATAATAAATGAGGAAGGAGACGATAATATTATTATAAGAGTAAACTGACCTCTCAGTTCTACGTACTTGCGTGGGATCAAGGTGAAGCGAAGAAGAAGAAGAAGAAGAAGAAGAAGAAACTATTACAATAGTTGCATCGGTACCTCCTCTTATATATGTTTATACACGGCATATTTATTTAAATATTTAAATATTCAGTTGGCGTGTCAAGTACGTAATATTGTTCGAATAATTCAAAAAGGAATATGCATTTTCAATTTAGACAGCGACGGCTGAATCAATATAGCATCATTTTTTTCCCCCCAAGGTTTTTCGTATAGTAATAACTCGAGAGAGTACTTGGTCATTTCATCAATATTATTATGTCAATAGAAGATTCGATTGGTCCGTTTATAGAATATATATTTTGCCGAGGCCGAAATTAATTGTACGCACGAATTTTCAATGAGAATTAAAATGATAGTAAGAGTATACTGCTCATGGGCGGACTGTTGTTGTATGCGACGATGGGATCAATGCTAAAAATAAATTATTTGCGTTTCGCATCTCAAACTGTTAAAAAATTTCGAGAAGTCAAAATAAATATTATCCGCATAAAATCAAGTAAAAACTCGAAAAATTAGAAAATTTAAAATAGCTTTAAATAACTGGAAAAACATTAGAGTGTTTAACAAATTAAACCACGTCTATAGAAAAAGCTAATATACATTAGTATGTCTATTCAGTCATCACGTCAGGTATCTACGATTATTTTCAACTCAATTATGATAGAATCAAAATAATAACCATTTACTTATTTACTTATTTCATTTACGGGCAGAAAAAAAATACAATAGAGATGCACACATAGTGAAACCAATACTCCACACTATGTTCGGGCCACTGTTGTAAATAAGCTAAAAAGTAGTATATGTACAGTAATTATTCGGTTTATATACTGAAATCAACGAAAAATCAATACAATTAAAAAACGATTCCGAACGGAGCTCGGTAAACTGCTATTGTTGTAGGAGTTTTTTTCCCCCTTGTAACCAAGATAACGCAGACATTTTACATTATTATCAATGTATGTATGCAATGTATTATTGTTGTTGGTTTTTTAGAAAAACTGTTGAGAATCGAGACACATTTTTCAAATAAAGTACCACTGGGAGAAAAATCCACATATTTTTTAATGTACACGCTGTAAACTATACGGAGCATTTTTACTAACAGAAAAAGTGTTCTTCGAGAAACAAAAACAATTCTTGGTAAAGCAAATAGCTTTTTCGCCATAAATCATAAATAATAAATACATAATAATTTTTTTTTTTTTTTTTTACGTGTATATACGGATTGGATTATTTTTTAACTTATGTTATTTCCGTAAATAATTTACATAAATCATTTATTAAAAATAATAGATCGCTGTACAGTACTATTGTGATACGACGATAAATCCGCAACGATGGCCGGTAAACAAATTACCAATAAGTGCCAAATGCAACGAAAAAATAATGAAAAACGAGTTATAAAATATTATCACAATCGCGCTATGACAGGATAATACATTATTATTACATTGTTGTACCTACTCGTATGCTCGGTATTAAATAAAATATGTAAATTTACATAGGTAAGTAAAAATATTGTTACCATACGTATTGTACGCACGTATAGACGAAACCATTTTATACACGGCTACGGAAAGAATAATTAAACCGTTTATATTGTAAAAACGTAGGTATTATTTTATAGATTCCAAGCACACATAGGAAGAAATTAACTTCAACAACGAGCTGCGCAATGTTTTGTCGGCATATAAACACTTTTTGTGGCTGTCGACACGATCAAAATGTCCCACTTGGTGACACTGGGAAGAAAACTGTTCCAATGGTTTTCCAAATAAATATCGAAAACTCCGTTTGTATAATCGAATCGGTTATTTTACTATACAACTGTGGTAAATAAAGTTGTGGTTGTTTTTTACTTATAAATTGAACTAAACCAATGGATCCCGATCGGGGGTAGTAGGGTTCCTCCCCGGGGGAGCTTTTGGGTATTGTACGGGGAGAATCGACTATATAGAAATGAGGAGATTATGAAAATTACGATTGATATTTTATATTGATAACAAAATAACTAACCTATGTTATTTTAATTGTAAGATACGTGTTGTTGTATGAGTTCAAAATGTAAGTGTAAAGTATGCATGACGTAAAAGATGTCGAGAAACACGACTGGTCTAAAATAACACACAAGTTGATCGGAAACATAAGGTTAGGTTATGGGTTCATTACAAAAATTATTGTAAAATATGTATTGATTTTGTTAAACCAGGCGCTGGTGTAAATAATCCAATTTGTTGGGCTTTAGTAAACCATTGTACAGACCATTGCAAGTATATGCGACTGCAGCACATAAAAAACAACGTCTTTTAAAATTTAAAAATAATCCATGTAAAGTAATAATCGATCAGAATGATACGGCTAGAGCCAGACAAGTCATTCAAATTTAGATTTTTGTCAAAGACTGAATTTCAAACGTTTATAACATACACACAAAAGCAAATTGTGAATACGGATTTTCGATATTTTTATACTACTATAAGAACAACTTTTGATTAACTTTGGTAAACAATTTTCGTGCATTTATGAGTAGCGGGCAAATTCGTATCCACATAAAATCATATAAACTCAAATATTACAAATACCGATAAACAATATAATTAATTCAAAGAATGGCAGAATGTTTTGCAATTTTTACCGCGTCTAGAAAGCGGCTATTTTTTAAATTCGACAAGAAAGGAAAATCGAAAATACCAGAAACTGTTATTAAGCACAAGAAAAATATAATACCGACCTTCAAAATGCACCAGTGTAAAAAAAAATTCGCTATCAGATTCCACCCCTGATGTTAATAATCGGAGAGCGATTTCGTGTAGAAGAGTTAAAATTTAAAAAAATGCACACATTAAAGTATAAAGCCGATGCAATCCTCGTTACGCTCAGAAAATTAAAGTCGAAAAAAAAACGTTCGCATCTTAAATTTTAAATTTAAACTTTAGCCGTTGAGCCTTAACATGTATACATTTTTTTTTTTTTTTTTTTTGATTTAGCGCCTGAACAACTTGACAATGTACCACAATCGCGAGTATAGTTCAAAATTGTTGAACATATTCGTTTGCGTTGCACCTGGTGATAATCGGTTGTACCTGATGATCGTAACGACAATAATTGTGTTGTTCGTCCTCCGATCTATATGTAATTCCATGATCAAACGTACCATAATAATATTGTTGAACTCGAATGTGTATAGATTTACTGACACAGAGTTGCGTATCATTTAATAATCAAATCGATTATTTGTGTGAAAAAACGTCGGTCGAGTCGCTGGAATATCGACTGTAGCAATTACATAAAATATCAAATCTCCTCACTAGGTATATGTATAATTATTATTTTTAATCGAAATAAGCATTTATCCCAATCGACCATCGATTACTAACGAGTAAGAAACAAAATAAAATAAAATACCAACTAACCTGACAGAGAAGAAAAAAAAATATAATGATTTTTTATTATTTTAACTCGCCGGCGTTTTTTTTTTTTTTTTTAAATTATGAAAAAACAATTTATCGCGTTACATTATATTTTATAATACAGGTAGTAAAACGTAAAATGTTTAACGTAGTTTTAGAAAACTCCGCTCGGTTTTAAATATGCAGAATAATAATTTATAGATTTTTGTTTTAATTACATTCGAAAAACGCCACTTCAGACGGAAAAGAAAATTGGAAAAAAATATAACGTTTTCAAGGGGATTTATTATGTTTTTTTTTTCAAGCAATTTTACAACCGAGAAATTAAAAAAAATAATAATAATAACTTTCCGCGATGGTTAACAATTTCGTTTTTGTGTTTCAATTTAAAATAATAATATAAAATGTAAGTAATATAAAATATACACGCCTACACAGAACATTTGACGACTAATATTATTTAATATCATAAATATCGTTGACTGAAATAATTAAAAAACAAAAAACCCATATGCGATTAATATATTAAATATAACGTTAATAATACGAAATCATAGAATAATTAATTTGTTAATTATGCAAAAAAATACTCATTTTTCGATTGCGTATTCGAAAAATTTTGAATTTTTTATTTATATTATACAAAGACAATTAATTTTGTGACTTGTATTTAAAAAAAAAAAAAAAAACACCCGAGAATGACTAAGAATATTGCAATGTGCAGAGCGTACGTCATTAAATTCTAAATTCTATACAGTAACAAAAACTTTCCAAAAAAAAAAAAAACCAGAAAAACCGTAGCGCAGCAAACTCGAAAATAATTTAAACAATATTATTATTGGTTTTAGTGCTCGATATTCCGTAGGAATACGAAACTTTTACCAATTATTATTATATTCCGTGATAGTATTCAATTTGGCGTAGACGCCCGTGATTTTAAATAATAATAATATAGTATAGTTTTGAAAATTCAAAAAATTATTTAATTTTTTTCGCAATACTTTCGTATCGAATATACTTAAACTATTATTAAAACAAGTTTAGTAAAATTATATTTAAACTATAATTATTAGAAAATTGAAAAAAAAAAATCAGTCCGTATATATACGTTTTCATTTTGTTTTTGCGAGTATACACATATTATTTGAAAGTATCAATTACGGAAAACTCGATTATTTCCGTGGATTATATTGTTATTAAATCGTTTTAATTAAAATCGCATACCTTAAACGTGTAATTTAAAATTTGAAAATTGAAAAAACATATTAATAATATTATTATTACTATATTTAACATACCATATAGAAAATCCTTATCTCGTGTTTATAATTTTATTTTACTTGTAAGGGTCAAGTTTACCTTTCGTGGCATAGGTCAACTATATATGTGGTACACGCATAATCTATTAATCGTATCAAATTAAAATCAAATAAAATGTATTTTAATTTTATAATAATAATATACGAAAGTTCCAAACAAAAAAAATCGATTTCAAAAATCATAAAATAACACTTACGTTTATAAGCTGAAACTTTTCTTCGGTCAATCTGAAACAAGAAAAAAAATATATATAACATAATAAACACACATTTCAAGACAAATTTTACAACACAAACATTTTAAACTGGTATTTACTTAATAAATAATAATATTTTTTACGTTCTTTCGACGAGAGTAAAAAAAAAAAATATTAGTTTTTATAGTATTTTAAGCAATTGCTTGTAATTTAACTTATATATTACAAAACTAATACAATGTTTTGTAGGCCGAAATAAAATTAAAAACTCTAAAATTTGATTATGTAAGTTTACTATTTTTATTGCAAATTGCAATTCATCCATTGGCAATGGTTTTTTGTCTTTCCATTCAAATAATATTTATTTTATCGAACGCGTAGAAAACGAATGTAAAAATGATGCGTTGATAAAAAAAATAAAAAAAAAAATAGGGCCCAACGTTGAACAGATAAAATTAAGTGCCTAATAATAGTCAATTTTTTCTTAATATTAGAACACAAAAAATAAAAAAAAAGTAACCTAACATAAAATCGATTTGTATGTATTTCCTGTGCATACATATACATTATGTCGTTGGTCAACAAGTTATTTCTATGTTCAAAAAAAAAACCACAAACCTCGAGAAAAATATATAAATTAAATAAATATTTATGGTATTTGCGGTACAAAAATTATAAACTAGAGTTAGATATAATCGCACTGGGATCTTCATAGATCGTCGTCGTTGTCTCGACTTTCGATTACAAAAGAGGAGATCCCCTCGAGTGCTTTTCAGTGTAGTTTTACTACGTACTCTGGGAACTTCAACGTGACAGTATATTAAAAACTCACTAGAGACATCGAGAATCGCATTAATTTTTATTCGAACGAAATCGATCGAGTAATTTCTATACGACATCACAAACATCGAACAAAAAATAAATAAATAAAATATCCTGAATTTTCCTCCAGTTATTTGTATACATAACAACAATGTGTTCGTACTCCTTTCATACATACAGATGAAATACCTCTTCAGAAATAACTATAAGTGGACCATTATTGGTTTCAAAGAATTCATTAAAATAATAAAATTATAGATTTTATTTGGTTGCTAGTAATAATTTAGGCGAGTTGAGCGGAGAAAAAAATATCGACTGTAACATTACAATAATATAATGGTAAAGAAAACATTATTCTTCTGCAATCGAGTGGAAACGCTAAAAAAAAAAAAAAAAAATAATAATAATAATAATAATAAAAAAAAAGCTAATACTCTTGAAGTGATGTTGATGATTTTCTGCGGAAAAAACGTTTCGACGTCAAACAAACGATAAGGCTTTTAGAGTTAAAACGGCTCTTAAGAAATTATAACGGCACGCAAAATACAAGGCGACATTCGTTGGCGTTTATTGAAATATTCATAATTCAAAAAGGCAAAAAAAAAATTAAAAAAAAATACGACAGATAATGAAATCTAAAACGCAGACAGCTAGTTGTCTTAATAAATAAAAACTTTGTCATCTACAAAATTAACAACATTTGTTTGAACCAGTAGAAATTCCACTAGATCCGGTAGATTCAGCTAACCGACCACTGGGAGAAATTGATGTTCGGTGCGCGGTGGAAACTTTAGTTGATTTTGAAAGATTTTGGTGACATTTTAGTGAAAATTTACTAATTAAAATCAGACACGGTTTATTAATAACAATTAGTATTTAAAAAAAAAAAACATTGTTCACCGACAAAAATGATTACAAATTAAATATTATAATACCACGCACTAAGTTTAATTAAAAAATTATGAAAATGTATGCTATTTAGTTGTGACTTATTTTATTTGAAATTACTCATATGGTAATTAATATAAAATATATACCAAAAAGGAAATAATAGTAAAAAAAAGGCAAGATTATTTAATTTCGAAATAAAAAAATTCAGTGGATTCCTTAAATTTTCAATTTAATTTAATGTAATTTGGCAAGACAATTATACGGTGTAATTTCAGTGGATTGTTTATTGTATCTAGTAGATTGAAAATTTCAGACATAAACTCGAAAACAAGTAAATATTTCTGAGCCGATAAATTTTCATTTAAAATCGCCTACAGGCAGGAAAGGGCAAGTTACAGTGCATTGTGCAACTGAATACAAGTTATTCTTATTGTAGGTTATCGGTTACAAGTTACAGGTCACATATATTCTAAATAACTGATTACACATAAGTAAGTTAGGTACGTTAAATGTAAACCAAACCTACATTAATATTTAAAATAATTCCATTCTTATCGTAAATCTCGACAGGTCGTTCTCATGCATTTCTTTCGATTTTCAATTATTCTACGAGATAATTCTCGTATGGAATGATCGGTCTCAAGACGATTTTCATAACTTAACTTTGATTACGCTTATCTTTTATGACAAGTTACAAAAGTAACTCGAGTTATGCAACTCTGGTACATGTAAACGATTACTGCCCGTCCCTGTCTGTTTCAGATTTGTAGATGTAGAATAAATTCGTAAATTATTTTGAATTTGAAGTTGTGGACATAACAATATTACGTGCTTAACGCCGCGAAGTTCATAATAAAATGTGATTCAATTTTGCGCTTTTACTCGGTGTTCGGGTACAAAAACGCAAATCAATTGTCGGTGTTCGGCAAACAGCGGGTAGGCGTTTACTTAGGGCCGAGAAGAAATTAATATAGCGCGGGCGCGTCGCCGGTAAAATTCCGCTCTCTTTCTATTCGCTCGTTCTGCTCGTAACGTAATATTATTATTATTACTATTATTTAATTTCCGCGTACAGAATATTATAAATTTAAATTATGCATCGCGAAACGAGCAACGAAATTCTACTAGTACGAACAACATCATGAATAACAATAAACGACGCCAATCGAATATTTTTTAACGTGTTCAACCTATGTTATCCGACGATAACGTAATAAACGACCAAAAGGGTTTCGTCGTTAAATTTTACCCGGATTTAGGCCGTGTTATAATACACGTGTGTACCTTACTTATTATTCGGCATTCACAATAAACCCACTGATCAAACCCTCGACACAATAAAAGGGAACGCGTCTTTTATACGGATACCCCGTGATATATTTGCATTAAGCCGTAGATTATGCAAATACGGGGTGTTCGCGATAAGTGGAGTGAAGTGGGAGATTAAGGAAAAGCGAACGAAACTATATTTCCCGTGTAGTATTTTAGTGATTATACCGCGACGACATAATTGATCGAAATGAAAAATCAACGATTTTATTACGAGGCCCAAAAGGATTTCGGTTTTTTTTTACAAAACTTTTACTATTATTAAAACTTGTTCTTTCGAAAATGCCGACAATCGTATTCCGATAGAAATCCACAACGACATTAATGACGATATTCGTGTCCCTGTGGTTCTCGAGCCCGGTCAACTGCAGGATATAGGTAAAAGTCGGCTGTAAAAGCCGAAAAAAAAATCCAAAGTTCCAGCGGAGTAAATAAGTCGAGCGAGTAAATTTTGTCAAAAAACCGTAATTAATTAATTATTTTTAATATTTCATTTTTGGTATAATCTAGTAAAAAGTATTACGAACAAAGTATCGCGTAAACATATTGGAAGTATTTTTACCGACCGAAATAAAAGTGATGGTACACTCGGAATCTAAAAATGATATTATACACATTGAAACGGTTTACTCTTAAAACAAAATAAGGTGATGTAAGAGATAATATATAATATTTAGAACAGTGGCGAACACGTACAATGAATATTCGAAGCGGAAAAAAAAAAAATGATAGTAATAATAATTAAAAAAAAAATAACCGAATCGATCGAATTATTGTTATTTAACATTCTCGCCGCGTACGTATCTGTATAATATTAAAATTTATTAAAAAAAAAATTATCGATCAGTTATACAGGACTGTAATACACGCGGGTGAAACCGCTATAGACGTCGTCGTCCATTACACTCGTGCGAAACCGCAAAAATCATATTAAATAGTAACGTAATACGTTTAATAATATATACAGTCGGTATATTTTAATAGTATTATATCCCCCGGATAGGTATCCGATACCGCGTTATAAAAATTAGTAAATTGTTTTTTTTTTCTATTTTAAAATCGCGTACATTAATACATGCTCGTTTTTGGTAATATTATCTAACGTGTATAAATAATTGCGGTACATACGGTATACGAGCGTATACGAATATACGAACGCGCCAAACACTATTGGCTTTTCGTCTTTCGGCGCCGCCACTGAAGTTTTTGGCAGTAAAAATATAAAAAAGCCAAATACCACTCACTCAGTCACTCGTTCACTGATCAACGGCCAGACCAAATCGCTAGACCTAGAGATTTGACATTTCGGTGGTATTTATCTCTTGTGGTGTAGAGGCGCGATAAGAAAGGAGTTATGGAAACTACAAGACGTTTAATAAGGCGGTATTATATATATAAAAAAAAACCAAAAAACGTAAAAGACCGACTAGGCGTTAAACTGTTAAAAACCGGGTATCAATATCTAGGTCTACGCACCAAGAGTAGACGAGTCATGGCTAAACTTTAAATAATGTTAGGTTAGGCTATTAACGGATTACTAATCCGTCAAAAACTTATGGCCCAGCCATGGCTGGGTCCGCGAGAAGCCGGGTTTATTCGGCTAGTGCCATAAAGGCATGGCGTATATCGCGTGATATAATATAATAAACCGTGCGATAAATTGCGTACACTGCGTGCATTATTACATTTTGTCGGACAAATAATATTAAATCACAATACGACAAAGTATACGATATACTCGCACCGGGAGGGATAGGCGAAAGCTGAGTGGAAACGACGAAAAAAAAATATTAGAAACTATCGCGGAAATGACTATAATAATATATACTCGCGTCGGGTATGTTGTAACGTTACGCGCCTCGACTTGGAATCCGACATTTGAATTTTTTCGTTTTTTCCAGTGATATGACAATTTCCTCTATGTGCGTGTACGCTTGCATATTATAATATTACGCGTATATCGGGACGAACCGCGCTGTGTGTGAAATTGATTCGATGACTTCGATTCTATAATATATTATATTAATGTATTTGTATAATATACTTTTCACACCGTGAAAAATCATCAACCGATTTTTCGTTTTCGAATTTCGATACGAGTCATCGTCGCCAGGGGAATTTATTTACGCGTTTTCATTAACGACGTAACCGACGACCGAAATCTGCGAACGCCACCGATTGTTTTATACTGACGACAGTCTCGCAGCAAACCGTATAGATATACACGAGGTGCACGGTGATGGCAGTGTACAATAATAGTTAATAATAATGATATTGTCACACGGGCGTAATTTAAATGAATTTTAGAGGAGGGCGACGATTGCAATGCTCTGAAAACCGAGAAAAATGCAAATTGAAAAATACGAACTAATGTACGAGAAAAAAAAAAGTGACTAAATTAAAATAAAATAAATCCCTAATACATGTCATTTTAACGTTTATTTTTTCGGTTCACGTTCATTTCTGTGCTCAGAAAGCATATAAGCTACCGGGGAAAAAAAAAAAAAATTTATATTGTATTCAAATCTTTGCCCTAAATAATATGCGATGATTCTTTTCGAATAAAAACAGTACAACATTTAACTAAACAGTCCTCGAAATTGTTTTAGTAATAATAATTGATCGATATTTTCATTCTACAATTTTCAATTAATATTAAAAAATAAATAAATATCTATATTTTTTGAAATATAAATAGACTGTCTGGGAAATAAATATCAAATATTCCTTCTTTAAAAACATAGTTAATGTTGTCAAATAATTTTTGTCTAAGTCTATTAGAGCCTGATAATTATTGGAAGTACGATAACACATTTTTGCTTTAATGCCTCTATACAATTCTCTTAAGCATTTTTATGTCCTATAAAGTGTTGAGACACAGATGAGTAAAATTTATCTTGATAAAGATAAAAGATAAATGCTTTAAAATCATCTAGATACGAGTAAAGATAACAAATACATAATTCTAGATACTAATTATTAAAAAGATGATTATTTTTCATCTCGGACAGACTTCAGATAGATGCTGAAATTGTTATCTAGGTAATAAAGTTTTATCTAGAATCTAGATAGATTTATATAAATAATAAGTCTCTGTGTCATTGTTTTTTTTTATTAAAATTATAAATACATTTGTATTTAAATATACTATATTATACAATTCTTTAGGTCTTAACATCAAACACCGTAATTTATTTTTTTTAAAAATATATATTTTTTCTAAATGTAAAGGTGTACACATTTACATTACATTATTTTAGGTACATTAATTTATAAGTTTTATACTTTGTGTCGGACAATTTATATTATAACGTTGACGTCGTTTCTTCGTACTTCGAATGACTACTTGTGTAGAGGAATATGCATAAATAATATTATATTGGCAGAGACAGAAAATCATTATAATATGATGAATTGTTTTTTATATATATAATAAATATAAATATATAGAGGCAAAATATCAGAAAATCTAATTTTACACAACACGGAATATTTATATTGGCTACAACAAACGTACAAAATAATAATACATTATTGTAATAGTGTAATATCCTGTCTATTCCGCGCATTTCAAAATGTTTGCGGTTTCACGTTGTTGTTTTTGTTAGTGGTTTTGTTTTTTTTTTTGCGCGGTCTGAAAGCGTCGAGATTTAAATAATTTAGTATACGCAAAAGTACCTATGGTTTTATGCGCGTAAAACCAAGCGCGATCGAGTACCTAAAATGTTCGACGAATTAAAATTATTAGATTGTTTGAAATAATTGCCCTCAGCAATGTCGACACGCGGAGAGCGGTGGCGGTGACGACTGTACGAGACTACAAGCGTCAAGGATTATCTAGAAAAATGTTTAATCGTCGTTTACCTTATCTGGATAGTTACCTACATTAACTATATTAACCGATTGAACTATTCCAAACGAATACATAAATGTATTATCTAAACTAATTTATTTAGGTATACATTGTCTAGGTTACCTATCAGTAAAATTATTTAAAAAACATAATGTGAAAGTGGAAAAACCTAGTAATTTACCTCTTCTTGTGGTAAGGCATACGCGAATATACGGGTCGTTTCCGGTCATGCGATAGCGAATCAAGCGGTTAACGATTAAAATGTTATTTTTGATCATAACGTTAATTTTATCAAAGATTATTTCATAAATATATGTATAAAAAATATATATATATATATAGATAAATGATGGAAATATAAAATGGTTTTTTTTTACCCAGATAAATAATGTTCTTTTAGCTATATTTACGAGATACTTTAGATTTGTAACTATTATTTATCTGTATCTAGATTATCTCGTATTGAATCATCGTTTAGCTTTGTCTAGTTACATTTTTAGTTATTTTCGCGCAACACTAGACACTACGTCATTTCTTAACCATAAATTACATAATTATTATACATATTATCGAAATGAATTTTTACGGTATTGTTGTAAATTATTAACGAGTTTTGCGCAGTTTCTGCGTTTTTGGTTAAACATTATTATTATTATCGTAAAATAATAATGAAACAAATTTAAATAATTAATGTTAATTAACTTGTATTAATTGTTTTTTTTTTTTTTTTTAGTAGGGCTGAAATTTCATTTTTACACGGTTCGACCTCCAATTGGCCTTATAGAGAAACAAATACAGGCGCCGTTACTGATTACGACTGTCATAAATATGTAATAAAAGTACCTATAATCCTTATACACTGTGCTCTACAAACAAAACTACTAATTATTATTTATTATTGGTCGTATTCTATTTACCAACCCTTTTTTTCGTTATTAATGAAACGCAATTTCAAAGGAAAATAATTCTGTATAGTTGATGGTATCGCTAACTCGGTATACCTTTAAGTAACCTAATTGTACATTCATTGCACATCAAGGGATACATTTACGATCATGAAAAAAAAAATAATAAAAAAAAATCGTTAATTACAAAAACGTAGTACTGCTCAAGTGAATACATTCTTACACCGCGAACTATATACGAAAAACTGACAATTATCTACGAATATTTGTAGTTAATTTAATATTGGGTTCATTTTCAGTCGTCGGGTGTATTTGAATCGTATTTAAAATATTATCATAACGTTACCGTTATTTTGTATAATCAAACATTTTAAAAGAACACAAACATAAGACAAACACGGGTTCGTGATAAACAATTTTTAAAAAAAGTTGCCCCGTTATATTATATTTAAGGAAACCGTGTAGCCACGATGGCGTATTCAGACAAAACGGAGATAAAACGTACATTTAAATAAACAATAATTATTATTACCCGTATTATTTTATAAGACAATCGTATAGATTACAAAAAGAATATTATAATAAATCTACACTTTTAACAATCGTACTTAATATTTAATTGCAAAAAAAAAAAAAAAAATTGACAAACGTTATCACTTTTTTTTACATTAGTCGTTATGTACAATTGTAATTTAAAAGCCATTTATGTATTGCTATGTTTTAGTTATGTATTTCACTATGTTACGCCTATACTCAATAACGACTAAAATATGGTTGTTATAATTATTTAATTGTCTAGTTAAAATCTAACACTATGTGTAACAGTCGTAAATCGCGGTTCATAAATAACTTCTGCAGCCAAAAAATGGCAATTGTTAGATTTGAAAGAAAAAAAACACAAATTATCTCGTAAATTATCCGACAATGAACATTATTAATGGTTATAGCATTATTATTATGAATAAAACGTTGAAAACTGTTTTATGTAAAAATACATAAAAAAAAATTATTTTTGTTTTGTACAATATTACGTAAATCAGCGAACACGCAAAATTGAAAATGGACGTACGAAATATATTAAAAGAATTTTTATTTTTGTATAATAATCACATTTGGGTGACCTTTTTTTATTATTTTTCTCCCCCCCTATTATTATTCAGGAGATCCCTCCTGGACTGCACAGTGTCTGAATGTATACCCAAACCAAACGTGTATAACGAAAATAAATAATATTTTATAGTTATATTTTTAAGGGCGGATAGAGCAATTCAAAGAGTTCAGCGACACTGTTGGCTATTCATAGCGGTAGCAAATATTGTCTTGCTAGTTTAGTGTTATTGACTTAGGTTAAACGACATATACAAAACTATAGAACATATATACACCAACAAAGAGTAAGCATAGTGGGGGAGGGGGGAGGTTAACTACACACCGATAAACGTTCGGACATTCGAGGGAAAATGCCTAAATATATAACTCGTAAAACAAAAATTCAAACGTTTCATACAAAAAAAAAAAAAAAAAAATAGAAAATAACTGAAGCATTATTATCGTAAATTTGCGTAGATAATAAAAAAAATGATCCCCTCATCTAATACAACAACTAGATACGAAATGTTTTCATAAAAGTTCCTACAATAGAAAATTGGGACAAGATTTCTGGTGGAAATGTCG
Source organism: Tuberolachnus salignus (assembly GCA_956483605.1). NCBI lineage: Eukaryota > Metazoa > Arthropoda > Insecta > Hemiptera > Aphididae > Tuberolachnus > Tuberolachnus salignus. Next base: position 13,392,610 of record OY101433.1, read on the forward strand.
TTCGAGGACGGAAAAAAACACACTTACTGTAGTAAAACAATATTAATATTAATTTTTCTAAACGGTTTTTTTTTTTGATGAAACTCTAATATCGTTGAAGATAAAGAAACAATACTATATGCTCTAAAATCCGGATAAACTTTATTTCGTAAAATAAAAAAAAAAAAAAACGAATTTAAAGACCATAAATCTCGTTATAACTTATAATTTTTAACGCAGAAAAAGCTGATCCTTATGCATTAAGCAAACTTTGTAACTCGATCAATTGTGTAATATATAACGTATAACGATATACGGTTTTATTGAAACGCGTTGTCCGATATAAAACGCAATTTATCAAACGGGAGTCGTTTTATTGTAATCGATGGCTTGCTGGCTGTATAAGCAAATGCTAGGCGAGAAGGTTCCGGTTTACCGATTGAAAAATGAAATTTTAATGCAATTATTTCTTTCGCCGAACGTCCGAAAAAAAAAACAAAAAAAAAAAAAAAAAATACCTGACAAGTGTAATGTAATTTATTTGTACCTTTCAAACAGATCGTCGGAAATTTATAACTGTATAAATAAAGTGAAACATTTATACGAAATGTCGATAATTTTTTTTTTATTTTATTAACCGAACACAATAGATAATGTATCTTTTCGGCACAACATCAAATTGAATTCACGTCATAGTCGTAGAAGAGACATCGATAATAATAAAATATACAACCGGAAACAAGTCTAGGGAAAACAATGGGTTTGGTACACGGGTATACCTGTAGTATAGTAAAACGTTATTGTTTCCGACTAAATCACCGGTTTAAACTATACACTATACTATATATATAGATTTCCTTTTATGTCACAATAGTTTTTATTGTGATTTTAATTAGTAACAGATAAAATGTAATTGTAATACAACCGGTGTCCGGTTCAACGGCATGACGATTTTGACAAAACGAGAAAATATCGCGTGAGTATTTTTCATTGATTACCGTCTGTGGCGGCGGCGGAAGGAAAGCGCGAACAGATAACATTTATAGTATTATTTTACAATTTGTACACGATTTTTTTTATATCTAAACAATATTGGAAAATGTTCAAAAAAAAAAAAAAAAAAAAACACACACACACACATTGTATCGTAAGTAAAAGAAATCAGTTGTGGTATTTGAGAAGTTAGGATGGTATAGGGTAACTTGGTGTATAATATACTGAAAGCAATGGTAAATTATTGGATTCAAAATATACGAATAAAGTGAGTACCACAGATCGGAAATTCTGCATGTTTTAATCTACTGCGTAAAAATAACTCACCGAAAATGTGTTAAAAACAGAAAAAGATTTTAAAAAAAAGTAGTTGAGCACCTCAAAAAAATTTCAAATAAAGTTTTATCGGGCGAAAAATTCGCATATTTAAGATACGGCCTTACAAAATCGAAGTAATATTACTAATCGAGAAAAAAACACAAACTTTGGTAAAACTAAATTTTCGCCACACGAAAAATCTAAACAAATATCGTTTTTATACGAAATTAATAATTAAAATGCATTTCGAATACTACTTCATATTCACGAAAAAGATAAATTTCCGAAATATAGTTTGATATAATTCAGATAGCTGACATAAGAAGGGATATTAAGGCATGCGAGTGATTGAGGAAAACCCTAAAGGGAGAAGGCTTTCTGCAAGGACATTAAGGTTAATGTAGAAAAATTGTGTTAAGGACATTTAGACAGTGGAGCCGGTAACACCGGAATCGAAGGAATCTGCACACGACAGGATTCGTATTAAGAGGTATGGTCTTAAAGGCCGTAGCCAAGTAAACGAAGAAAAATAAGAAACAATTCCATTTGAAATTGAAATAAAATCCCTATAATCTACATTACAGTCTTAAATAAAATTCATTTTTATATATTATTTAAAAACCGGAGAAAAATACTAAATTTGTAATTTTTTTTTATATATATATATATATATATATATATATATATATATATATATATATTAAACATTTATCAACATAAACAAACTAAAGTTAAAAACTATCTAATAAATTACAGGATAATGTATAAATTGTACCATCAGTAATATTATCAATATTTTTTGAAGATTAAAAATCGTTATAACGAAAAGTTATTTTTTAATAAACTCCTTGTAAATTCAAAATACGACTGCCCGTATTTACAAAATAATATTACTTCTTATATTGATGTGCAGAATAAATTAAATAAAAAAAAAAAACATATTAATTTTCAAACGTATTATAAGGACATATTATACACATAAGGAAATATATATTACGACAAGCGATATAATTAAAAACGTCTTATCGTACAATTGTAAGTCGTGCGATTCGCTCCGGAGTTATTAAAACTAATTACTATATGCGTAAATATCGTAGTTTGTTAAGAAAAAAAAAAAAATCGTAACTCGTCATATTGCGTCGTTGATTAGAAAAACGGTACGTGTTCGACTAATACTCAACGTAAGTACACAACGGCTGTGCGCGAAAATACGATTTTCGACGAGACTGTTATAATATACTATACGCCTCGGCCGAAAAAAAAAAAAAAAAAAAAAAAATTCCCATGGGTTCATTAGAATCGCATTGTGCCGTCGAGACTGAGGCGACGGCTTTCACGCGACGACGACGTTCGGAGTTCCGACCGACAAACAAATGGGTTTACGCGCGCGCGGCCACATTGAAGGGGCGAAAAAAAAATTTGATTTTAATTCGCGTATCAAAAGCACCGACGACAGTAAAGGTCACTCCCGCTAATGGATTCGCGGGGAGAACGAAAAACGAGTAGGAGAAAGTAAAAATAAAAAAAATACGGAAGGAGGCTAGAGAGAAACTAAAATAATATAAGACCGACACGGGAAACCTTTTATAATTAATATAATAAAACACGACCGCGGTAGATTAAACTATTAATATTAACCGATTCTATATATATAGAAGGGTATGTTATATATATATATAACTATAGATGTCGACTTTATAATCGTTATTATTAATTTAAAATAATATCACGACTAGAAATCCAACGGCTACTACAGCGGTTATTATTATTATTTTTTTCGGTAAATATGCACTCTAGATAGAGCCAATTGTGCAAAATACAATTGATTTGACATCAAATACCGGTCAATACCATTACCGTCTGGGTAACGGTAAAAAAAAATATTGTAGTACAACAATTATATCATTCGGTTGTGTAGAATTCGTTTTTAGAAAACAATAATTATTATTTTATATTTTAACGTTACGTAAGAACGGTATAAGTACTTATCTGTTTATCTTATTGGCCGAGATTACCAACAATATGTGTATAATTTGATGACTGTTTGGGAACTCGCTTTTTCTTTTTCTAATAACACGGCACAAAAACGAATTAAAGTGATAAACGAATATCCAACTAAAGTGTTAATATCATTTAACGTCATGCCGTCGTTTTCTTCGTTCAACAGACAGTTTTTAACAAAGTCTAAGGTTCATGGATAGTTGTATTTATAGGACGCTTGAAAAACAACCGGTCTAACGTTGACCTTATATACAAAATTTGCATAGAATATTAACATCGGCCCTTTCTAGGCGTAGACAAATTTCGAAAAAAAAATTCTAACAATTATTTTTTTTTTTTATAGCTATTTTAGTATTTTTAAGTTTTCTAGTTTTCTCAGTTTTTATTTGGTTAATGCGAATAAAGTTAATCGAAAAATTTTAATTAACCGTGATTTTAAATGATTAGTGATTTTTATGATGTGCATTCTAATTTTAACTTTAAACGTTAACAAAAAAAAAAAACTACTACATTCTACCTTTTTTTTTCTTTTGACATTCAAGTACAACATATGATTAAACCTCGTGTAAACATTTCAAGCATTTCTGGTCGGCCTAACCAATTCCATTCACATAAAACCAACAAAAAAAATATCGAAAACTTAAAATGCCTATAAATAGTTTAAAATTGAACAGAATTTCTGCTAGTATAAATACTCAATGAGAATTTCGGGTATTTACGATTATTTTTAACCGAGTTACGACAAAAAGCAAAATTCGAAAATGATTGCCATACATTTTCCCGTTTTTCCGAATGATCAAAAATACTACAACGCAAATCAAAAAAATGACCTCCACAATGCACCTGAAACTTGGTCCGAAATGCTATCAGAAAAGATGCTACGCTTGAAGATCGAACATGACGCCCGGTAGAAAAGTTGTTGTCGGTCGGAAATCGAAAAACACACACATCACTTCGCTTGAAATTAAAAATTTAATCAACGATTGACGCATCAAGTCCGCGTTAATAATTATCAAATAATTATTATTCAACCATGTAAAATGCGCTTGAATACGTACGGAGTGTATAATATATATATATAGTACGACTGTAATATAGCTTTAACGCTAACATTTAATTATATAGGTACTGTTAATAACAGTGTTAAAAAAAAAAAAAAAAAAAACGCTTTCAAATCGTGTAAATTAGTTTCGAAAATGCTGTTAAACAAAAAACGTAAAAAATAACGGCGGGTTCAGTATAAGCGGGTATTTTTTTTTTAAATGTAAAAAAATCGATACCTATCCAAACACTACTGCCACACGCTTACGACAATGAGATTTGAAAACGTGTACAATCGTCATCGCGGTTCGGTAAAATAAAAATAATTAATATTCATCAATCGTTCCATTACATTTTTTTTTTTTTTTTCATTTCGCACATTTCTCATTTAAAGGGCAGCTGTAATTGTTAATTCGTCGTGTAAAACTAGTTCAATAAGTCCCGCGCCGTTAAACAACACCGAGTATAAAATATAACTAATTATTTTATTAAATATTAATTTAAATAAAATCATTACAGACAAATAGCTCATTAAAACATATTAAAAATATATTTATTATTATAATAACTATGAATCCGCGATACACTCTCATATCATATGCGATTTTCAACAATTACGAATATATTTTAATAATTTTCTTTCAAATCGTAAATAATATTATCGTAAAATTGTATCCAACAAAATTTATAAGAATATGTATTTGAAAAATATTCCACTGGGTACTATAAGATAAACCCAGATTAACAAATTAAAATTTGAGATTTATTTTTTATTTAAAACTTGGTTTAATTCGTGGGCATGTGCTGTCTACGGTAATTTTCTTTATTATTTACTCGGCAAACCAAAAAATCAAATGCAAAATTGTGAACATTGTGTATCAAATACGTATTTACTCGCACAAATATCTTTTATGGTTATTATAAACAATTATTCTAATGTCATATTATTACTGCTGTTATTAAATTACAGATAATATATAGAAATATTGTAATACTGTTTGCTTAAAAATGGTCCGCAAATCCATTTATGAAAATTATAATTGTTAAGGACACGAACAATTATTTTAGAGTGGGTGAACAAAAATTCGATAAAATAATGCGATTTAACCCTCTATACGGCCGAATACTTATAAATACATTATGAAAAAAATAAAAATAAAAATGTGGTAAATTTTATGAGGAGTAAGTAATAATGTGTAGATTCAATTGCATTATTTAAAAAAAATCGACAGCTGAGCATATTATCTTCCGGAAAATATCAAAATCAAATCGTTTGTTACGCAACACGCGTATAGTTTTCGTTGTTTAAAACGAAAACGCAACGTTGACTTGCAAAAAATGAAATTGTATTGTTGATGATAACTGTAATATGATATTATACACACAATTTTACTAATAAAACGACTGTATGCTAACTCGATGAGTAATATCCATCGACATTCAACTATAATATACTACAGAGAAAGTATATAAAAAAACATATAAAACGTACAATATAACCTCTTATATACTATTATACGTCAAACTCAAAATGAGCTAAGAGCTAAAAAACCAAACTCCACAGGTTTATGTATGTGTATGGCGGTCTAAGTGTCACTAAACGCTGTTCGAATTTAAATTGTTTTGGCAGTGTTAACATACACCTGTAATATAATATTACTGAAGTTTAGATTACACTTTTATAATAAAATCCCTTTGTTTTTATATACGTTTTCGTATCATATATCACGTTTATCATTTTTGTCTTTTTCACCTTTATTCCTTCGCACGACTTGTTAATTAAATCAACGAATAACTCCTCATGTCGATTAACGGCTTGCCGATGCCGTGAGAAGACTTGATTCAGCCAATTCTAATGTGTACTACGATAAAAATATTACAAACGCTGCTAAAATATACGCCTAAGATCCTCATGATGGCACCGAGCGTCACGTCGTCCCTTCGACCGCCGTACATAAAATAATTCCGCCGACTTCCACACACTTGGGACGTCGACTAGTTTAAGTCCAGAGGAAATAATGCCGGAAGTCGGGCCCCAGATAGCTCGATGGTAGTTCGATCCGGGTCAGGCTGTCTGATTTTTAGCATTATTTTCCGGACGAAAACGGTCGCGTCAGCTGTACACACAGAGGCAACAATGACAACAAAATACTATCCCAAAACCAATGTCTACTGTCGTCAATTCGCTCTCTCGTCACACGTTCGTCAACTAAACAATCAAATACTATTGCAATCATTCGCCACGTTACCAGTTATTTTTTTCCGCTCCCAAATTACCGTTTCGCCTATATTATACAAAAACCGTATGCAAACCTATATGTAATACGGAGCTCTACGTCGGAAAATAGACTCAACGTTAACTCAACTTACAATTTTAGTGGTAATCGCAAAGGTCTAATAACCAAGCAATTTTCATAAATCATGAAAATTATCGTTTTTTTATCAAATAGAAAGGTTAACTTTAGAAAAAACTATAAAAAGACAATTTGTTTAGGAAACAATCAGTTCTACAATAAGAATTCAATAGAATTTTTCTTAATATTAATATTTAAGGAAGTTACGCCGAAAAAAACATATTTTTTCATTTGTTCATAATACTTTGAGCTTAAATCACGCCCTGTTAATCGGGTGCAAACGAGCTCAAATTTTGCGGACCCAATTTTTAGATATATGGGAACAAATTTCTGGCCGAAAACACTTATAGTTAAAAAAAAAAAAAAACAAAACAAATTTCTCATACAATTAACGTGCCATTCAACTACCTCAACGGGTTACCCAAATCGTCAACAAATAATTAGCCTGTTAAAACTGTTTGCATTTGTATCGAGACATCAGCCGTACACCAGGTACACTAAGACGTCTTGACGTAAACATGTTTATAACCGTTAAAACGCATCTATATAGAATATTACGTTGTCGATCAATCAATCAATATTTTGTTTCCCATTGTGAATAAAAATAAGAATTATAAAATGTATTATTATTTTTATTGTGTTTGCTTTTGGTTAACTGACCTTCTATTATCGTTTTGTACACACGAATAAAAAAATAAAATAAAGAAATAATGCTCACGATCATCGGTTTCGCAAACAAAACGATACCACAGATATATAGACATAGATACAAAAACGAAACAAATGTGCCATGGTCACCACTCGCCGTCGACTACGAGGTGGTGTATCCGCAAAAGAAAACAATACAGTGAAAGCACGACCATAGTATTACTATTATTACTATTTTTATTACTATTATTATTATTATATATGAAGACGAACCACGAGAAACGGATAAAATATATTTGTTCAAGAGCTCCGCGGTTTATAATATTATTATATCGTTTATTATATTACACTGGCCGGTGTTCAATGGGGCAATTTTTTTAATTTTTGTTATTACGTCGTGATAATATTTCTTTACTCAATCTATTCAACTACCAATTCTGAACCCACCCACCGTTGTATTTATAGGTTAATCGAACGTATAAAGGGTGTTGCAATGTTGCAATGCGATTACCCACGGAAATCACACGAATCCGTAGCAATTTTTGTTTATTTACAACACATGTTAAGGAGCCCCCCTCCCGGTCATTGCGATTTTCCTAATATACCGTAAAGGATTTGTCTAATATTTCTAACGAGACGATTCTGTCTACGTTTTATTCCGGAATATTCGTAATGGGTACTTCGAGTACATAACTATTCGGCTGTTGAACATCTATGAAATCTATAATCGAAAATCGTTCACCAGTCGTAAAGAACGCGAAGGCCGATACAATATCACATATAACGAAGAAAAGTTAAAAGTATACTTAAAAAAAGTTGTAAAAAATATGTAAGCCTATATAAATTCTAGTAAATAAATATTAATATAAATACAAATAAACATAAATAAAGGAAAACAATATATCTATATAAGTTGTGTTTTATAACTATATAAATTTATAAAAAAAAAGTTTAAAAACTCCCACGACAGTTTTTGATTACAGTACATTTCATATATAATTTACGTATACTTCAAAAAAAAAAAAAAACGTGTTTAAATATACGCGTTTTATATAAAAGTATTACCCAGACATATTTTATATATTCTCCCGTGTAATGTAAATCAATACTTTTATTGGTTAACGATAAATTATTACATCTTGATTAGTAATTTCGGCTATACCGAAAAATATGCAGAAAACTGTATACCGGGGATACAATTGTTAGTATATAATGAATAATAATGATATAAACTATGCGTCGTGTCATTTTTTTTTTTTTTTTTTAATTTAGTGTTCTATCAAATAATCATACGTTACGATCGCAAGGTTACGAAATATTATAGCAAAAACTTTCAACCAGCAGAAAAAAAAAATAAATAAATAAGGTATATAAAACATAAACGTAAATTACAAAATGTAAAAAAAAAAAAAAAAAATGAAATTTGGTTGTTAGATTGTTATAAAATATATATATATTTATTTATGTATAGAATAACACATATATGGTACCAATTTGCAGTATTAAAAAACCCAGCCTTGTCGGATTTAAATAGATAAATTTTTTTTTTTTTTTTAAATACTTATTTTTCGATATTATGTTTATACATGATCACACTGTAAACTAATATCAGTTTTTTATTGAATTTTTTCGTGGTATAAAGGGATTACTTTAAAAATACACACAAATTACAAACTAAATAGATATTAAATAATTAATACGTCAATTAATTTCACTTACTTGCACGTTACGTTTAAATTAAAATTGTGCCTACAGTCCTACATATTGGTTATATCATACGTATATCATATGTATAGTATTATATTATACTATATAGCTAAATCACTAAAATTAAATTTTTTTTTTTTGCCGAGTTTAGTTACTGGATCTAATCCAGTGGTTTCCCGGGCCCATCGCTTCAAACCCTACCAATTAGCTACCGAGACAACCGAAATTAAGAGTTCCAAAAGGCTCGCCTAGTCTCGTGTTCAATTGTATTCCGGTCTCCGGAGAGAGAAAAAAACGAAAAAAAAAATAAAACATTCAGAATTATTGACGGAAAAGTTTTTTTCACAGTGACAATAAATATATTGCTGTATAATATTATCTCTAACCCTAAAGATTGCCGCTAAGCTGTAATAATTTATAGGGTATGAACAACACCTGCCTATACATATTTAAGTATATAATATGGTCTACCAGTGGCGCGAACCGGATTTTTTCAAAGGGGTTAATGTTTATGGATTTTAAAATTACTACTATTTAATATATATTATATTATCTTATTGAAACCTACCGCAGTCGACCGATGTTATACATTTTTAAAAAGATTGGACATTTTTTTTCAATAGTCATCAAAAGAAATGTCCATAAATACGGTTTATGGAGGGTGGCCAGACACCCCCCCCCCCGGTTGCGCCACTGATATCTACACTTGATTCTTTTACTTTTCGTTTTCATGTAGGCCTTACAGATGAATCGCGTGTGCTTCGTAGCAGTGGCGTAGCCAGTATTACTCAATGGAGGCACCAAAAAAAAAAAAATAAACCCAACCGTTACACGTAAACGTTTATTTCGTTTATTCGATTTAAAAATATACTATACTTAGTCAATAAAATATGGAAACAAATCACATACGCCACAATAAACACGAAATGATTATGATAAAAATATTTTTTTTTTTTTTTTAAAACACGGCCAGCGAAGCGGCCCGTAACCCACGTGCCCCCCTACCCACTGGATACGCCACTGCTTCGTACGTTTGTTTTTTACCGCGTCACCGCGGACAAAACTCACGAACGCGGTTAATTGTTAATCAACGACATCCGAATTAAATCTTGCGACTTATTATTTAGGTATTCGAACCAAAACCGAATACATTAAGTAATCGTGACTGAAAATGGAATTTATATATATATATATACAACGACTCGTGCGTAACTATTTAGATTCATGAGCGAAGCGACGAATTTATTGGTTTTACTACGATTTAATGGAAATCGTAAAAATCACAGCATTTCGCGTATTGTTTTTTCGGTTTACGGTGAATACAATTTTCTATCCGGCGAAATGGCCAACAATTCGAGACGGAAAAAAAACCACGAACAATCGTAATTTATTTTGTAGAGTTACGAATTAATAAACACAATTTTCGATTTTAATTTATCAATACATTTTTACCGAACATTGCTCGAAAATCGTTTTTATCATATACGGATATAAATTAAATTTCCCTGGATATCTCGCTATTTACCAACTTCCCGCCTACAACAGTGGCATGCCAGTGGTGTTAAGTATTTTTTTAAAATCTTTACACGTCGAGATCTCGATATTCGAAAAGGAAAAAATACGCTTTAGCCCCCCCCCATCCAAAAAAAAAATTCAAGCCTCCTTACGGATAATTATTTTTATTCGAAGCGTTCGATTACTTTTTAAGGCAAAAAAAAAATCGTTCACCAGCTCCTAGTGGGGAAGACGGATGTTATACGTATGTTACGTTTTCGACAAACTCGAACGGACGACCAAATAAATCTTCTACTTATATATTTAGACCGATAACGGACTGCTATAAGACGAGTAACAAACAACGATGTTGTTTATAGGTACTGTATAATTACACAATACGGTGTAGAGATTCCGTGTCATCAGAATCTAAAAAAAGCTCGGGGAATTTTTCGTTTGAAAAGATCGCACCACGGCAATATTATATATTATTGAGAAAGCAATGCGTAATATTTCGACTAATTGTATTTGAAAACATTTATAATAATAATAATTCTGGCGGAGAAAATGCAAAATATCAAGTGAACTATATTTTAACAAAAACAATATATAGAATTTACCGACGACAACACCCACGTCGTAATATTATTGCATTGTCCTGCAAATCCGTCCACCTACATTCGACGTATTTGTCCAGAATTTCTTACATGTAAATCGAAAAATATATCGCGGGAAGAAAAAAAATTTAAAAAAGTACGTTAAATTATAAAAAAAAAGCCGAACTTACTATACAGTCTACGCCGCGGGTAGACGGAAAGTCCGGAAGTTATAGGATAAAGGAGTAACGATGTAATTTAGTTTGAATATACTGAAAACAATGAAAAACGTTGCAATCAAAAAATAATTCTGAGCGGAGCTCGGTAAACTGATTATGTCAGCCGTGTTTTCCCCTTGTAGCTATAGGAACTTGGAAATTAACAAAAATGAAACCCAATTACCATCTGTTACCGGGTTTTTAAAATTAAAGAATCTAGAAAATTCGCATCTTGTGAACGATTTGGAACATTTTCACTAACTGAAAAAGTGCTTTCCGACCTAAAAAAATATACAACTAAATGGCATTCTCGCCACACTCAGAATCTAAAACGATTGCGAAAGTTAAAAAAAAAAAATTTAAAAAAAACTACTCAATTCGTAAAAAGAGAAAAAACTGCATTCAATCATGATCTTTCTCTACAATACAATACAATACAATACGATAATTTATTACTTTAATATAAAGTACTCCGATAGAATATAACAATAAAAAACCATACACAACGGTAGAGGGCAAGTATTATTTTGAATTTTTTAATACTGTTCGGTTCTATTGTTGCCGTATGTATACCTACAAACTATAAATATATTATGTAATATGAACGAACGCAAATTCATAACTAATAACAGTTAAAAAATATATCAGATAGAAAAAATATAGGTGATTTATACGCATTTGCATATTTTCATAACTTAACGATTCTGTATACACAAATAATTTTGCATTTTAAAGGAATTTGTTCATTTTTAGACAATTTTTTTATTTTTTTATTTAATTTACAATTATTTCGTACATTTTAAGATCGTATTTAGGATATTTATTTAATTTTTTGTGGAGCAAATTTTGGTAATTTTTAGGGCATAACTGCGTGCGTATTTATTAGGTTTTTAGGGCATATAATTGTTTGCCCTAGTAATATTAATATGACGGTTTACACGTTTGCGTCCAAATTACTCTCGATTAAACACTGAAACGAAAATACGATCAGCGTAAAAAAAAAATGACCTCGTTAATTTGTCCATCGAGTTTGAAATGTATGTAATGTGCATCAATTTACAGAACCCAGTAAAAATACAATATAAAGAGAAGTATGACACATTATAATATAAGAATGGTATACGAATCACACGTAATCGTACGTATTTTTTAAATAAAATACATGTAATTCTACGCGTTTAAAGTATGCCACGACCAGTTATATATTATTGAGTTTTACAACGTATAAATTCGAAATATGAATGAATATTTTGATTAACTAATATATTATTATTGTACCGTCATCGTCATCGTCGTCGTCAACAGTGACAGTAGACAAAATTCGACAGTGCGTTAAGAAAAAGCGTATTAAGTATATAACATTTTTTTTTAATATTAATTTTCAAAAAAATGTCGACAGTTTAAAAAATAAAATGAAAAAATAAAAACACAAGTTATACACCTTTAATATTGTCAAATCCCCGCAATGAAATTATCGCCGAAACGTCCTCTAAAATTGTTAGGGACGATATAATATCTAACCAACGAATAAAATATGATATAATTCGGGTTATTATAAAATTGATATAACCGAACTGAGATAATAATAATATTACGACAATGAGATAAACACAGGTAAACAGAACCATAGGCGTCATGTAAAAATGGGCTAGAGGGCTGAAGCCCTTCTATGAGATTTATAAGACGTGGCCCAGTCCCCATGATTCATATTTAAAAAAATCATTCATATCTGCCACGTACTTACACAAAATATAGTTTATTAGCTTAACTTTCCACATTATACTAATTGTATAACGGAAAATTTAAGAAGAAAATACAAATCGAGAACATATCATGGCGAGAGTCAGTTGCTGTACAAGAGTTACGACTGCCCACATCGATTTTTAATGATGGCCTTTTTTTTTTAAATGTTTTTGCTTATCAAATTTTGATTAAACTGTACACGAAAATTTAAAATAGTGAGCCCCCTAGTGCTATTTTTAAAAACATGGCGCCTATAAATAGAACTCAGAGGGAAGAAATTAGTAAAACGTTGACATTTAATGTACACGAGTATGCAAAACGAGTTTTTTGCGAGTTTATATTATATTATCAGTCATGACTTTCAATTTTACTCTTATTTTAAAATAACCTCGAGACGAATATAATATAGAAAGGCTATACGTATACACGACCGTCTATCTTATACCTACCTAATATTGTTATAACGTTATTGTCTATATCTCAAAAAATCCGTTTCTTTTTAATTTTTGAAAATAATTAAAATTCATACGATCTATATTTAAAAAAAGTATCTCAATTATCAATTGGATTCGTCATAAATGTATATTTATATAACATTATCGTCGTTCTTTGTTAGAACTATTTAACGCGTAATATTATATTATGGAACGAAAATAAAAAGTTAACGATAACTCATGACTCCTTCCTCCCTTTTCAAAAGTTTGTTGTACGTAGTTTATGAATACTAATACATAATTTAATTAAAAATTTAAAACATGTCTGATATTATATAATCCTTCAAGACGTGTATACGAACCAGACAGTAGAGTGAAGAGGAGTAAACACGCTAATAGTTTTACACTGCAGAGTGTACCTTGATTGTTAAAAAAAAAATTATTTATGACTGCAGAAATACTTTCAACTTTCGTTATACTTACAGGAGGTGGGTTGCAAAAGTACAATGATATATTGTTAATGTTAACTAAGATAAATCATTGTGGTCTATACCCAAGGTCCGAATAATATGTGCGGTTTTTCTTTTTTTTTTTAATGTACACAGATATTACTTTGGTCGTTATACATTTTAAAATACATGTAAAAATGATATACATAATATAAATTAAAATATATAATAAATATAAATTGTTCTTCAATTTTAGAACACCAAAATAAAATATGAATATATCGAATTAAAACAAACAAATAATAATAATATACAAAACACTAAATTTAAATTTAAAAACGTATCCAATAAAATCAATAGACAATTTAATAATAACTAACCATTAGGTTTTGTTTTTTAAATCATCAAACATGATGATAATAATATAATATAATTGTATACGCTATTTATTGAGTATACATTAATTAACTTACGTTATTAATTTTGACGGTAAATATCCGAATAAACTAATATATCTGCGAGGGAGGGAGGGAAACGATTTTAAATTATTTTGTATCGTATCGATGATGCCGTAGTTCTCGAAATTTCACAAAGAATATATTGACGAACTAAGGAATTCGCACTTATAAAACGTTTTTTATAATATAATATTTTATGTACGTATCTAATTATATAATAGTACAGTGGACACCGCTTATATGACTCACGGATATAAGGTTCAATCATTTATACGACTGAAAATTTCCTGGAACGGTCCGGACATATTCAAATACATTGACTCAAATATTGACCATTCCGATTTCGTTAAAGAAAACGTAGACATATTATGTAAAATGTCGAAATAAATTAGTTTTGAAAAAGTGATATATGTTGTGAGTGGTGGTGAGAAGGACGTGTAAGTGAAAAAGCTAAACCGCCTTCAAAAAAGAGGTTTTAGAGACTCGTAAAAGTGTTGAGGAGAGCTGTAAATTACCGCGAGCCACCAAGAAATACCAGTACGAGCAGTGAACATAGCCGAAAGTAACAAAAAACATTGTTTTAATAATAATATGTAAAATTAAAATAGCAAAATAAAGTTGATAGTTAATTTAAATGTTTTTTTCGTAGTTTTTTTTCCGCGAGTATTCGAGTAATCGGCGTTCACTGCATTTTAAGTTTTCAAAAAAAAAAAAAAAAAAAAAAAAAAAAAAAACAGTTCTGGTTGTTACCTACCCACCTAAAACAATGAACCTACTAAATATCGATTATTCAAATCGAGCCGCGGTTTATCGACAAGAATCGCTCGTCTATATAGGCAGGCATTTAAGAACTAACGACCGACATAAGCGAAATATAATATTGACGTCACCGCCTTGAATATTTTATTTAGAAGTTACTTTGTTCTATGCGGTGATATTAAACGGCATGTGTGACGTCTTATTTTAAATGTACATCAATGGAAGTTCGGTTCAAGGGCCAAGGCAATAAAAAATAGGTATAATATGCAAAATATTCAAGTTTATAACCTTAGACGTACATAATATTATACTTTGAATAAACTTATTAAGGTAGTGATTATAGTATACGTATATAAATCCTATAACCGAATACAATACACGCTCGGAATCTAAAAGATATAGATGATATGTAAATTTTAGTACGAATTTTGGAAAATTAAAACCAATAAAAAGAAAAACAACAAACCAAACAATAGTTTAGCAAAAAACACCGGTGACATTGCAATTAGCACGACATTGTACAAGTAATACTTATTAAATCCGTAAGTTTAACATTGTCTAAAAAAATATAGTATCATAATTATTATTATTATTTTACCAACGTTCGCGTTTAGACAACCGAAAACCTTAACGTAAAAAAAAAAAAAACCAACAATAAAATAAATGTAAAAATATAAATACATATATAGGTATACAATAAGCATTGCCATATATTTAGTTTTCTAAAATATATATTTTAAATGTGTGTATAGTTTTTATTTTATAAATTATTTATCGAACAAGTGTAGATACCTACACGCATTTAACTATACCCTCTAATTAAACATCGACAATTACATAATTTGGATTATCGGTCAATTTATTTTTAAAAAAAAACGATATATTTTTTGTAGTTACGACTTTTACCGAACTTTGCTCAGAATCGTTTTTCGTTAGCAATGAATTGTCGTTTTGGTATGGATATAAATTTAATATCCCTCTATATCCTACCATCCTGAATTTCCCACCCACGACCGTACTATTACGATTCATACGAGGGTTTTTTTTTTGTTTTTTGTCGACAGTTTTACATTGTATTGTATTTTGGTATTTTTGGTGTTTTAAATGTTTTTGTTGTATGTAAGTAGATAACATATTCAACTTAGCCAAACCTAACGAGCTGAGATACTACCAAATAATGAAAAAACTTAGAAAATGTACGGACTACTTAGTTGAAAATAATAATGAAAACCATTAATTATTTCCACCTCCAATATAGACAGAAAAAAATAGTAGTGTTCATCGCACAACAAATTCGTGTGAATCTTTTCATTATAAGTTTAATTCCCAATTGTATTCACCGTGCTCAAATATTTAAAATTTCTATGATGTATTATAGTGTTCCAAGCTGATACTCAAATTATTATAAAAAGCTCTATTAAAGAAAGACCACACAAACAAATATTCAAGATAAAATACAATTTAAAAATGACAATGGTGTAATATCCAGATTTCAATATAGTCTACTAAATAATATTATTTATATAGCATATACATTTATATTATAACTAGATGACCAATAGACAATGTTTTGCTATTGCTAGATCGTTATATATTGTTATCCTGCCTATGTCACTATTTAAACAAAAATAGCTAAAAAACAGACTAAAAGTGTTATACTTTGTCATTTCAACCGCTAATCAACAAAAATAATTTAAGTCACAATTGAATTAAATCAGAATTTCATGAAAAACAAATATTTATTTTTATTTTTTTTTTTACTGTGACGTAATAATTTCGTTCATTACAATGCCATATGATAAACGACATTTTTTTTTTTGTTTTGTTGTCTGGCGCGTAAATAAACAAAGCTGATGGTTTTACGTGTTTTAACTTATTACTATAGATACCCGCACAGCACAGGAATTGAACTACAATAATTAATAACAGTTTTTTTTTTTCATCCATGTAAAAACCAAAACCACCAAAATAATTTGATTTTAGTACTAAAAATACCTAAAAACCTATTTTTAGGAGATGATATTCATTATGGGGGTGGATTTCAATAGCTTCTCTAAATCTTTACCGAAAAACGCGAAACATTTATAAAAACAACCGCGTAAAAGTCGCTCCAGTAGTTTTTGAGTCTATTAATGATATACAGACAGACATCCATTTTAATATAAATATATATACGTATATATATTATAGATTATAATTTCAACTTTTATATTAAATAACATTTAAATGATATATTGTATTCATAAAAAAAAAAAAATCTTTTTATAAACGAAGTAAAATACTATATTAAAATGTATGATTAATAATGTTCATAAATAATAATGATAGTTCAAATTGTAAAGACGGCATTTATATAATATTCCGCTTCTGTCCAGCGGCGACGGCGGGACGGATGCCGTCGGCAAATATAATTTAAATTGGCGTATAACATATTTTTTTAAAACAATACAATAAGATATAATAGGAAACAAATAGAATATACAGTGTGATCGTCTATGCCGGACAACGCTAAATAATCATGCCGGATGATTTTCCGATTTAAATTCGGTTTTCGGATAAGGAGTACTGAATTTCCAAATGTTTAACCCATTCGGCGTATACACGCGAAATACGATTTACGTTACTTTAAACGCCTCCTCCCCAATCTCTCTGTAGATTTAATTGTGTCAACTTGTTGTTATTTTCAGAGCGATTCGTATTTAACTTAACGTTTACCGAATAATTACCGAGCGATATTTGTTCGCGTATTTTTAACGAAATATCGGCATAAAACTATGCAATTGGATGTACGTACAGTTGCAACGAGATAGTTTTCGGTATGGAAAAACGTATGTAAAATTTGTCAACAAAAATCGCTCGGCAAACCCCCCCTCCCCTAGTTGTATAATAATTGTAGATTAAACATTTGAAAATCTTCTACAACAGTACTCCCCCCCCCTCGCCCGATAATCGTTTTTTTTTTTTCTTGTCGATTACCGAATATATAAAAGCGAAAAATTCACAAGTTGACACCCGGGCGTAGCCGAAAAATATGGATAGGGCTGTATAAACAATAATGTTATAATATTATAATGCCCGTCGAATCATAGATCGAAAATATACGCGGACGGACGGATGATGGACGACGGATCGTCTTATATTATTATCGTCGGCACTGCTGCAGTTTGCGATATAATAACCATACCTCTCATATAGAATAATATACCGTCAATTAAATATCCGATCGTCACGACTTGTGTCCGTAAGTATATAATAATAAATCCTCTGGGCAACTGCCGGATTTTGCTCATATGACGTCTGTCGCCGTTGAGAAATAATACAATAATAATTATTATTACGTCAAGACAGACGATTGTAATACCGCGTAACGTATAATTGTATAAAGCGTACAAAAGAATAATAATAATCTTTAAAAAAAAAAAATAATAATAATAATAATAATCATTTCTCGATTTTTCCGCGTGTATAACGTATAATAATATTATTGTGTATATACACAAAAATAAATCGTATTATATATTATATTATTATACGGTTAATTAATTACAATAAACTTTTTATAACTTGTAATAATATTTTTTTATTATTATTATTATTATTATTTTTTGTTTTTTTTTTTTTTTTTGTTACATACCTGTACACGCTCTCGTCGTAATAGAGAAGAATCCTCAGCGGTTGATTCACGCTTCTTTTTCTCATTATGTGCGGCGATTCAATGTGCACTCCGTGTATTACCTGCGGCACAGAGCAAAAACAAAATAATAATATCAATAATACAATAGATAAATGTATTTTTATTTTTTTTGGTTATTTTTTTTTTTTTAGTACACCGTACATACAAACGCGAATCGCCGATCACGTTTAAAAACCGATTCCGTGCGAATAATTACATATACGAGTCTATATATAGACGACTCGTTAACATGTAATCGTCTTATATACACAAAGGTTATTAATGGTTCTACGTGTTTATTATCGTAAAACCGAAATCAATTTTTATTACACTGTCGAAACGCCGAAAATTGTGTAAATTCTTTGCGCGAAATATTTTTTTCATATATAATATAATATATAAAATTCTGTTTAAAACTATCGTTTAATAAGCACATTTTCAAAAGACTTTTAATACTCTCGATTAGATAAGTATAATAGTACTAATATTGACGTATGTTTAAAATACAATTTTAAATTAATTTTACTGACTTTTTTATGGTTTGAAATTTCATGCTCATAATTTTCTTAATATTATATTGGTGTTTGCAGTTTTTCGTGTACAACGCCAAAACGATTTCGGTATTTTTTCCCCTCCATATTTAGAAGAAACCGGAGAGTAGCAAAACAAAACAAGTCATCAAACGATGACTTTTGATGATAAACAATTGCAAAAAAAAAAAAGCCGAATAGGACGAAATGTTTGCCGTTCACTTTACTAGTTTACTAGACTCAACATTAAAAAAAAATGTAGACTTGCATTTGGATATATGGATTTCAAAATTTCACACGAATAACGTTAAATATTATGACTTAAGTTTACGTGTCAATCTAGTAGCCTATAGAAGTCGGTTCAACAACTCGATACTTTTAGTATATGAATTTACGGGACACCGTGTACGATTATTGTAATACTTCGCAATGACAAAAGTTTTCCCGGGTCGTGTTTGACGCGTTTATATTTACGGGCAATTCATAAATTACACTTGTAAACGAATCACGAGGGATCACGACGATTTGAGACAAATTATACCGTAATAAACCCGGAAAAAAAGTACATAGGAAACAATAACGTTGCATAAGTTCAGTAAGAAAATTATAATTTGAAATAAGATTTCTTTCCTATATTGTTATCATTTTTTTTTTTTTTTTTTTTTTTACTGGTCTATCATTTAAACGGAATTACAGTCAAGGTAGATTGATCACGACATAAAGAAAAATTATTGGTATTTTTATAATTGAATTGAATCGGTATATCGTAGGCGAAAAAGTTTTTTTTTCAGGAATTCCGACGTTTAATATTTTTTTACGGTATATTATTATTTATTATGATCAATTTTAGCAAAACAAAAATATATTCCGTTACTCACTCTAAACTTTTTTTATATATTACAAGTGCAAGCAACTGATAATCGTTATCATTAGGGTAATCTGATAACAATTATAATATGAATCCGTATAGAAAACCATAATACGCGGGAATACCGTTGTATATTTATAAATATAAAATATAACAATAAATAAACGAATGTTTGGTACGGCGGAAAGACTCTGGACCAGCGAAGGATAACGTAAACGTGGAGAGCGACAGAGTGGAAGAAAAAACTGCTACACTACGAAACGACCGGAGAAAAAAAATATTTTAGAGATCGTCAAAAAAGACGGCAGACGGAAATGCGCGGACGGAAAACGAAAAGGGAAAATGCCTTTGAGAAAGCTGAGGACAAAGCAGGAACACATAGTGAAAATGACGTGGACAGTTTTGGTGATGGATAGAGATGTTGCCGGAGTGTTGATTGTCAGAAAAAATGGTGCCAGGACCTAGAGGCCAAATAAAAAGGTTGGGCCATTATTGTAGGCGGGAAGTCGGGAAGGTAAAATATAAATGGTAATTTAATTTTTATCTATTCGCGATGATAAATCATTGTTACGTAACGAAAAACGATTCTGAGTGAAATTCGGTTAAACACTTTTTTTGATTGTAAATATAAAATAAATTACAACTATCCGTGTTTATTTTTTTTAACGAATTTGAACTTAAACGCCGAATCAAAGTACATTTTTTTTATCCGCATAAAACAAACGAAAATTTCAAATGGCCATTAATAACTCAAAATACGCCAGAATATTTTTTTTAATTAAACCACGTCTAGAACGTTCTAATATAAGTGAAAATTTCAGGTCTCTAAGCAAAATTCAAAAATAATAAAAATCGTTATTACGCGTTAAATATATGGGGAAAATCGTAAATTTACGTCAATTAGACAAAACTAACTACTGGAAACCGCCGCTGAAGTTAGTTGATGATTGGCGGGCAAAATGTCTGGTAGAAGATTTGTTTAGAGAGAGAGAAATAAAAACACATACCATAGTAAAACCAATACATTCCTCGCTACGCTTAGAATCTAAAATAGGTAACCATAATTTCGTAGTTAATAAGTTAGGATAGGCGGTTATTAATATTTTTGCCGATAATCGCTGTGAAATTCAAATTCAATTATTAATCGTATTACGTGCGTTACGCTTGTCTCCCAAATGACGCGATCGAATTTGAACAGGTTTGAACACTTTGCTTTCATCTTAAAACAATATACACTATTATAATTTGTACGTCACTAATATGATACCTACGCTATTAAAATAAATACAATATAACTATTTAAATTATTATAACCGTAAATCGGGGGGAGTAGGGGCACTTTCTATACGATTAAGAATAGAAAAAAAAAAATTAAAAAAAAAAAAAAAAACACTGAATACTCAAAACAGTATTTTGGAGTAGAATAGTAACACCAATTATATAAATATAATATTATATATGCCTTTCAAATAATTACCAATCAGATAAAACGAAAATACTTAAATTCGTATACAAGATATTGTTAAAACCATTGTGTGTAATAAAAAAAAGAAAAAAAGAAAACGGCTGAAACGTGCACGGAGCTCGTAATTATTTTAATGACTTTAATTCGATAAAATAAAAATAATTAAAACTGACACTCGTGTCATGTTCAATTCAAGCACTGAATACACTTAAACACTTAACCAAATAATTAATGTAAATATGCATTAGACAAACTATATAAGTAAATCACGATGTACTTGGATGATATCTCAAATGTATCAAAACGGACAAAAACGTATTTTAATTATTTAAAAACTTAAAATTGAGGAATTTTAATCATTTCCAGTGTATTGTGTAACGGTAGTGAACTCGGTTAAACCCGACAACGATAATTTAACATTATAATATTAAATTAATTTAGGAAATATAAAGTTCTTGACGGATTCCAGGACATACAGACGGCATATTCAAATAAATAACTATTCGTTTTGAATAAACGCATGACAACTTTTCCAATTGCGATTATTTTCCTACACACACACACACACACACACACACACGAACATGTCAACTGCAAATAGTATTGAAACTTTTAAATTAAAATATATCAATTGTAAGCGATAAGGAAATAATACTGTCGTATAGGGATGATGAATTCGCGTACTTGGATAATTTTCTTATGAATATTATAGCGGTACATAATTTAAAGTTTTTCACGAATATCGCAATAGATCAATTTCAAATATACGTGTAAGTATATATAAGTCGAAAAAAAATTAGTCAATTAAAGTGTCAGAAAATTTGGTAATGCCGTATTATACAGTTTCCGTATTATACAGTTTATACTATTATCTAATTTCGTAATATAAAATATGATAAACTTTCAATTTGTTTTGAACATATTTTGTGGGTTTTGACATAATATACAGTCCGCCATAAGAATTTTACAAAAGAAAAATAAATAAACACGTTACTAATATTATTATACATTATTATAAAGTATTGGATTTCAGTTGGAAATAAGCAGCGTAACACAAGAAGGAGAAGAATAATTATTGTGTTTAATGTAAATGTGATTCGGAAAAGATACAAAATTAATTTACTCGGCCGTGTACCTTCTGGAATTGTGCCATACGACCTAGGTACGATTACGCCATTTTTACGATTGTGCATTATAAACCGTTATAATACGCGAGATTCATCACGTGCGGATTGACGGAATGTCGTAAGATTCATTGGACGGACACGAAAATTGTTATTATTGACTATTGTTATGTTTAACAGTAGAAAAAAAAAACCATGGATTTAACGTACCCGACCATAATTTTATCGTTTACAGGAGAAAATATTTTTACGAAAATATATACTAGTGG
This sequence comes from Tuberolachnus salignus, assembly GCA_956483605.1. Lineage (NCBI taxonomy): Eukaryota > Metazoa > Arthropoda > Insecta > Hemiptera > Aphididae > Tuberolachnus > Tuberolachnus salignus. Next base: position 13,415,731 of record OY101433.1, read on the forward strand.
TGTCTGTACGCACAAATAAATTACGTGCCTATGGTAACCATCGTCTCGATCAAAGTATTCGTTGAAATCTAAAATATTAGCCAACATTACTAGTCAAAATTCTACGTTCGTTCTTCAGACGAGCGATATCTCCGAAGAATTCTTAAACAGTAGAGAATAAACTACAGCCAATACCGGCGAGACGCATCTTGCCCGCCAATCGGTCAGCATGAAAAGGAATAGTAGTCGGCTCAAGACATCGATCGACGCGGAAACCGCAGCTAAGGCGAATGACAACCCGGTGTCAAATCGTCCTGCCCTTCTCAGGGTCAATATAAAGGAACGGTTATACGAACAGCCATTGTTCTATGGGCAACTCGCCGACTTGATCGACTTAGCCCGGTCCGCCATTCTCCCGGCCGAATCTCTCGATTATTCAGACGCGGTTAAAATTTCCGTCTCCACAGTAAACCCGGCGCGAAGGTAACCCCTGTCTCTGGCGGGATCTCCTATTCGGAAAAGCTGACAAAATACCGACAGTTAAAATATCTCGTAAAAACCCCATCACCACAATCCCCCTTCTTGAGGCACCACCTATTTGTGTTGTCCTCCCCGAGGCTAGCGTATTTTTTCCAGCACCGATTTCAGTCCTCCCCGGAGAGGATCGCCGGCTTCTCCCCCGACGATTATGAAACCCAACCGATTTCTCCCCCTGATATGAATATATCGACTCGGCCCCAATTACTAAGCCTCGTCGGAGTAAAAGACCTATGCCCATAATATTTGTACATATTGTTTTATTTACGAAGAATTCAACTATTATTTTCCATCTACAACACAAGTTGTTATTTAGTACACGGTTGGTCGAACGAAATTACCTCCGAACCGACCGTTACATCCGTTATAAAAATTATCCAACTTGCGCTAAAATAAAATATAATTTTAAAAAAAATCGTATTTTCCGTCTGCTTATATATATATATATATATATATATATATATATATATAAAATGTTATGGTTTTGAATTTTGAACATGTGTCAACTATATCGCATTCGAATAAAAAAAAAATCAATGGAGCTCTGAAAAAAATACCACTACCCACCCATATCTTATTAAATGTAAAATAAAAATATCTATACATACTTTTTAATGTAAAACTATAGGCAAATGTTCTAACAATACACACGCGAAACTAATCAACAAAATATTCGAACTTATTTCGTTATTAATTTATACCATTTAATACCACCAGTTTATGACTATACCGTGTAATAGTAATGAACTTTGTTGCGTTTCACGTTATGATAAAAATATCGAGTACATTATTTTAGCGCTTCTAAGTTTTATAAATACGTGTGCAACATCGGATTTCTAATCGTAGCGATAATCCTTATAAAACGTCCTGTAAATAACATATCCTATACGGTATACCAACGAGTTTGTTACACTCGAACACCGTTTGTATCGGTACTCGGTAATAATATCGATTATTGAATTAAAATAATATTGGTTGATTCGTGCGACGACGTGTTGAACGCTATAATTTAATTTAATTCGAAACGGCGTACATAAGACACGGGAACGAAATATTACGAAATAATTATATTATTATTATTATTCAAAATTCGTTCGCCTAAAAACAATATTTCTTTTTACGCACATTTTCGTACGCGTATATGCAACCCTCGTATATCCCAGTCATGCAATACGTATAACAATATAATATATCTATCATAGTTTTTCGATCACATCATAGAATTATATTATATTTCATATATATATATATACGGGTATATGTAATGCCATTAAGAACACATTATTATTTTTTATTTTTTTTTTTTTTCACACATGTATAATTTAATTTCATGCTCAACCGGCAGAACAAAATTTCCGGTAAGCAGAAATGTTGTTAAAGAAAAATATAAGTTTTATTTTTATAAACCGATTTATCGGAAGTCGAATATAAGAGGGGGGGAAATATAATTATAAGTGGCATATTTCAAAAACAGAAATATGAATTACTATACGTAATTTATAAGATTGATTGAATAACGAGTTAAAAATAATCGAATAAAAATAATTTCATAAAAAAAAAATTTAAAAATTATGGAAAATTAAACACGTTTATACATTATATAGCAGCCCAGCGTCGGCGGTTAGGGGTAAAAACTTCCACCTACCGTATAAATTACATTTTTTTTTTGTTCGTTAGTTATAAAATATTATAACGTCGGAAGAAAAAGAGAATTATGGTCTCGCGAAAAAATTAACAAAGCCATGGAAAAAAAATAAATATTTTTTATAAACGTTTGTATAAAGTGTTGCTTTATATGGCTGCCAGACATAGGTGTGATTAATGAAAACAAAAAAAAAGATCTTTGGAGCATTCGAAACGTTGGAGTCGAATGGAAAAAATAAACTTGACAGAAAAAGTAACAAATTAGAAGGTTAGAGAAACAAGATTCATTGTAGCTTTGATCGTTTTAACCAAAAGTGTACGGTTTATTACAAATATTGTGCACCAAAGCAACTATTGGGGTGGTGTGCAATCGAATATCCAGTGTAAGACCAGTTATCATAATTGCTTATCAGTTAACACATGCCGATGCCGGGCGTCACAGTTCAACAAGGTGCTATATTTTTCTAAGACAGTGGTGAAGTAAAAAAAATTTAAAACCGTAAGTGTTATATTATTAATTGTACGAAAAAAAAAGTAAATAGGTACAACGGTCAAATACAGGGGCGACATTTGCGGTATTGCAGGCTATACAAACGGGAACCAACATTTTCACTGACTAAATCGTGATAATATTTTTTATTGGTAAAAGTGAACGATTTACAAAAACAAATATTTCTTATTTTTAAATTGAATCATTATTTCCATACTGGTAGATCGATAAACGTATTAACGGAGACACTTTGTTTACCGTATAGTAATTGATTTATTGAGTTTAAGTAACTGCAAAAAAGTTAAAATATTCATATCACAACCCCCCTCCTTCCCTCCCAAAGGTTCTATAGTTATGCCACTGCTGCCACCCGTGCATATTGGCCTGTTATTAATCCGGCGGACCTATCAAAAAATTGAAATGACGTTTCTGGTCGAGTATCTACACGATAGAGTAAACATTGAGTTTTTAAAACCAACAAATCTAATCAATGTCATATAAAGCGACGACGATGGGATACGATGAGACAAGTTCTACACCACGATGAAGAATTGCACCACGATATAATAAAAGGACGAACACCACCAGGAAGAACAAAAAAACCATACACGTCTCAAAAAAAAAAAAAAAATACGTAAGGATAGATAATTACGTCGAATTGAGATTGCTGAAGATCGTAGAAAACAAAGAATGAATTTAGACACTGTACGAAAAAAAAAAACCAATAACTTTGGAAATTATTTAATTTAAAACGACGTTTATTATTCTAGCGACAGTGAAATTATTTTTCGTGATGTTATAGGATGTTTTTGATAAGTATATGTATATAAAAAAAAAACATAACATATATAATATTAAAACTTAAACTAGTTGAATGGTCCTGTCTTTATATAGATTAAAACGATTCAATGGAAATAGTTTTGCGGAACGAATTGTGTGGAAAAAAAAACCTATTTAATCGTACACCTATATCGATTCATTTCGATACGCGCGTGTAGTGTATATAATTTCAAGAATTCGCATTCTTATATATGTGAAGTTTTTTCGTTGTACTCGTACATAATATAAGTCAAATTGTTCAAAAATTATTGACCGTGTATTCCCGTGTTCCTGCGCGGTCGACCGTCGTTAAAACTAGAATATTTCTTTTTATACAATTATTTATAGACTACTCATTTTACGTACTGTCATATTACTTTCAATCTTAGAGACGTAAAAAAAAGATGAACCTGACAAAAAAAAAAAAAAGACAAATTTTTATCGTGTACATTATTAAGTTCCCGATTTCTGTGTTGTTATTTTCTTAATTAACCCCGGGGATTTCAATATTATCAACGACAATATTAACGTGATAGCTATCTAAACTTTTTTAAATCGGACTAAGATATTAAAACGGTAAACGATAATACCGACTGATGTGCTTGTTGAATATTGTAGACGTACCGCGAAACATTAGTAAACAACAATAACAGTTAAACAATTCTAAACATCAATAATAGTTTATAAAATCAAATACGGCTAGAAAACGAAAAAATTATTCGAAAACTATACAGAAACTTAAAAAAACAGTTTTTAAACATTATTCAATATACATTACGGAAATCTCTTACGCACGTAGACCACTTCTGTATTACTTTAAAAGTAACTAATTAATATTGATTCACGGTGAACGGTTGATGGTTATTCAATATTAAATTCTAAAAAACTATTATTTCAAATAACCAATTGAAAATACATTTTGTTTTGCGAATATTGAGTATAGAACATCGTGCAAATAGGTAAGTATACTTATTATTTACGGGTTACTCGATTTATAGATATTGAACATAATATTATACTTTACGTAATACTAATGTGAACGTGTAGAACATAGATGGGCACATGAAAAAATAATTATTTCATACTTAGATCCAAAAATGAAATGGCAAGAAAAAGATAAAAAGGATTTTCTGCCGAATGAAGATAACATCGGCTATATAACAATACAATTATAAAGACAATTTAATCGGTTGTATAAAATGTAAAATATAACTTTATATTTCTAGTGCAATTAAAACAATTGGTAAGTGCATTATTTTAATAAACGCTAATCCATTTTGCGAACATTTTAATTACATTTTGTTCTATTAGTATTTTTGATTAATATGATAATTATTAAATAATTAAAAAAAAATAAATCCGCCTACTGTCTTAAAGGGATTGAACGAAACGAACTAATTACTTTTGGCAAATTTCCCAAAACAATACGCCCAAGGCATTAAAAAACGTAAATTTAATTTCTATATTCTAAACCCGTAGGACGAATCCGGCTGATTTTGGGAGTTTTAATTTGTTCCATTACCTATACATATATCAAAAAAAATCCGAGGTTATTATTGTATTGAAGTATCAATTTCTATCTTCAATATTTTCAAATTTAAACGCCTATAATGTATAAAGCGAAATCTTAAGTTTATTATTATATAACGATGATAATATTATTGTTGTAGAGATACCTCTATACCGAAAAAAATACTAAAATTTTGGAAATATACGAGAACAATGTGTTTGATATCCGGAAATAACAAAATCTGGTATTCCGTGAAAAAAAAAACAAAATACATTACATTATGTTTAGGCAATAGTGCCGAGAAGTGTAATAATTTTTTTTTTATTATTATTTTTAAGAGAACAATGGGTCTACGAATCACGGTTTACGACTCGAGAAAGAAAGCACGATAATTAACGATGATACCTATACCAGACTATATAGTTAAACTACTAAAAATACGATATTTATCGTCTAAAAAAGAATAATAATAATAATAACGCATTCTCTCCTCGAGGTCTCCGTGGATGTTGTTAAAGAATGCGACGACAAAAAAAAAAAAAAAAAAAAACCACCTAAGTATAATGATTCGTCTTGTAAACCCATTCGCGTTATTTTCGGTATAGGTATACGTACATAGCGGTGTTAAAGAAAGCGATTATATATTCAATAGTCATTTTAAACCGCAAATAACGTAAGCAACACCGACTACTGTTTATTTATGTGCTACACTCGGTGGCGGGGCCAACGAGACAGTGATTACAACTTGAGTACGGACAATAATAACTATACGGCGAGTAAACCGAAAAAAAAAATTGAAAAAAAAAATGTGTAAGTACAGTATTGAAACCCGTCTCGCTTATTTCACACGCTACGCGCGAACCAACCGACGACACTCCGGTGTCGTGTTTTTATAATGATTATTAATATAAATGTTTGAAAGCAATAAACGCGATAAAATCATCGGCATTCGAACGATTCGAAGCGATGACGGACGAGCTAGTTTTAACAATATTATTATTGTTATATATTTGAAATTAATACAATACGCGATACGCAATACCGCCTTCATAATCCGAATTGTAAATAATGATAATTAAAAAAAAAAAAAAAATCCTATTTAAACGTTTGAATTTCCATAAAGACGATACTACTGCACCAAACAATACAAAGGTTTATTTTACGTAATTTGATTGTAAGTAAACTAACGAAAGCAATCGAGATTATGAAAACAATAAGAAACAGTTCGATTACGAAAAAAACTAATACTTTCTTACTTTATAGGTATACATAATAATATATAAAATATATTACGAGTTGTAATTAATCATTATTAACTGAAGTTTAATGGTTTTATTTATTTTTGTATTTTTCAAATATTTGAATAAGTATTGTATACGTATTTTATTTAAAATTAAAATATGTCTAAAAGTTTAAAACGCATTTAACAGTATTCAGTTTTCAATTAATCAAATTTACAATAGGGACACAAATAATCGATATTTCTTACCAATTGAATAGGGTTTTTTTTTTTTTTTTAAATTTGGTTTCGAGCTATTTTTTGAATGATTACTAATGTTTCGGTTATGCTGATCGCTAATGAATAATGAATGATATTACTAATTTATTTCGTTTGAAACATATATGAATTATATTCATATATAACATATAATACTAATTCGATTGTGCTCATCACTAAAGTAAACTGGTAGTTTTATATACAGTATAATTATACAACAATATATTAGTTGTTTTTAATATTCTTAAACGCTCCAATAAATATTTAATATCGGAATTATGTATTTATAAACAGCACTGAAAAAAGAAAAACTGCGATAAGATACGTATTAATTTCGAAGATATTTAAAAATATTTAAATATTTAGCAGTCTCGCAACAATAAGCGTAATAATTTTATAAAAATATAAAATATAATATACGTGGGTAGCAAAAATAATAACGAAATATTTAAATATTATTATTATAGAGGTAAATTAACAGTATTGTAAAATAAAAAAAAAGATAATGATTGACAGGGTAAAAAAAATTCATATTGACTACGATCATATCTCCCCGCGTACGTATTTTTGATGCATGACATTTTCATAATTGTTTATACCGCGTGTCTTATATATTATGATAATTTGTTCAGGTAACACTAAATATTTTTATCTGACGGCTTTGGATTTAAATTGGATTTTCGGAAGGTGATGGGGGTAGTACTGAAATACGTTTTAAGGGTAAATTTTAGTAATTTGTTAAACTTTTCGGCGCACGTCATGTGCGCAATAAAACTTACATCTTTTTTTTTTTTTTTAACAACAGATTCAAATGACTATGATCATATGATGTTCATTTATTTTCAAGAAACTTCGACAAATGCAATTCGCCCAACTAAGGTATTTTAACCTACCGTTTTATGGGCAATATGTTAAGAGAATTGAAAATTAACACACGTACGTTTTCAACCGGTTGAAATAAATCAAGAAAAAGTCTAACTTTAAACGGCCGTATATGTCGGGAAATCGTTGAGATAGAAAAAACGATTGTATTTATCAGAGTCACGTGAAAAAAATTAGGATTATATTCGAATCCGGTGTTAAAAATAAAAGCAATTTTACTTAAATTTATAGCGCACGCGCACGCCGAAAGTGATAACATATTTAACCTGAAATGTGTTTATCAGTACTCCCAATCAGTATCATCTTCCGAAAACCGAATTTAAATACAAGGTCATCCGACCGAAATATTTAATGTTACTAGAGAAAACGATCACACTATATACTTATAAATTTATAATAAACGCGCGGGACCGGTATTGTCTTGAAATTCAAATTCGACGTAAAAAAACAAAATAAAACCACCTTATATAATACGGATAACAATGACCGATTCAATGCATAGCAATATCGCAACAAATAATAATACGAGAATATTGCGGACAGCCTGTGGATTATAAAACACAGGTTGCAAAACGTATACAATTACGAAAGTTTCCTTTTAAAAGAAATGTCATATTTTATGGCAAAGATGATACTTGTGAAAGACATTAAATCCGTACATCGATTATAAAGTATATAATTTTTAAACCTGCAATTTGTTCGCGGTGGAACACGAAATGCGAAACATCGCGTTAGATCATTAAATTTCTGTATTCAAATCGACTTTTTATGCGGATAAACCGTAGTAGTGTACCAAACCTGATTTATTTATTTATAATTTTTAATTGGACATATATTTATAGTACCTATAATTATTAAAGTTTCGAGCGTTTTTACTAATTTATACAAGAAATCGTTAACAATTTATCTTGTCTAGATTTTGGAAGTGTATAGGACCGAGAATTCATTAGTTTCAGTAGTTTCACAATAATATGTGTTTAGTATATTCCTTGGAAAATAATTGTTGGATTATTAAAAAATGTTAGAAAATTTTCACGCAGTATATTAATGCGATACAGAAAATTGAACCAGGACGATAATAATGTATATTATAAACTGGCCATTTTTCCATATTATTAAATTTAATTTTGCTATAAATAATAATTTAGAAAAAAATTACGGACAACATTAGAACACTAACATGCAGTTTGTTCTTAACGAAAAATCAACCGAGAAATTTAAAACTATTCTAAATTTAGCTCCGTATTAATCCGGATCAACTAGGTCCAATCCAGAATCCAGATTTACAAAACGGTAACAATCCGTATAATCCAGATCGCCGGAATTATTATTAAAAAATTCAATTTTAAATTTAAAAAAATGATCGCAAATAAGATGAAAGAATAAACAATTTTTATACAACTGGCAATGCTGAAAATTAATTCGTGAATTATATGATAAAAAAAATTGATAGTGATTTCATCGTAATAGTTTAATTGTAATTTATAGTGTGGTCTGTACCATGTGATTCTGCACAAAATATTTTTAATACTATTTACATTTTTCCTCTCCCGATTCGTCCGGAATTTCAACCGTATTTCTACGTTGATCATAATTATTGTTTTCGATATTCGGATTGAAATCCGAATCCTTTCAATCCAAAAACATGAGATTGATCAAACTACAACTTCTCGGCACTACTTTGAACGCGTATAAATTAATTTAAATCCAATTAGTATTATAATTGATATTGAATCTCAATTATGTATATAAAAAAATGTTTAAAAAATATTGAAAACTCGCGGTGTACGTCTGCGGCTGTGACTACATACACACCGGGTCTTATAATTAATCAACATTATGGCCGAAATGATCAAATACCACGAGTTTAATACGATTCAGAACAACGACATATTTGGGCTATGGGTTTACGCTAAAGCGCCCAGCGTTCGACGATATCGATATGTGCTTTTAGCTTATTCGACACGTGTGGATTACTCGATTATTCGGATTATCCGTCGCCGTCACTCATCATCAATCGTAGGTACGTATAAAACAATAATTATATATCCTTCGACCAGGCGAGACAATTAATTACACGCGGGAATTATTACATTCCGTGCCGGAAAACCGACGGCGTTTCGCACTTTTACGAGTATACTGCACAGTTACTGCACACGGTTAGGTACAACAGCTTATTTTTGTTTTTTTCGAAACCATAAAATCATCGATTACGAATTACCGATGTCGGTTATCAGTAATAATAACGAAATAAAGTTGATTGAAAGGTTCAAATAGAAAACGGTCGGTTTTGAAATGATTAAGATATTACAATAATACTTGATTACGGGTAATATATTATACGCCTACCCCGTCGACTTTTTATCCTATACCGGCGTGCGCGCAGTTTTAGTCGATATCGAACGCTTTTCATTCGTAAACGAAATGGGAATTTAAATATTGTTGCGTAACGGTTCTGCGGGGAGAGACGGTTTTGAAAAAGAAGCACATAAAACTGGTTTGCCGGTGCTATTTTTTCCGTACCGTGAAACACTAACAGTACCGCCTAAACGCATATAATATAATACGACTTTTTAACAGCGCTCATACACAAACAGGTTTATATTTATTTATTATTTAAGTTTTTTATTTTTTTTTTTACTGACACAATAATAACAGTAAGTAATACAATTTTTTATTATTATTATTTTTTTTTATTTTTTTTTTTTTTTGCGTTGTTTCAGTTGCCGTTCAATTTACGGCAAGTTTAATGGGAGGGGGGAAAGAAAAAAAAAATTACACGTTTCAAAACTAACATTGCGCTATAGAACCGGGTGTTGGATATAGGCGTCGACTTACTTCGTTCGCTTCGGCACCGCCAGCAATATAAATTATTACAATTTAAATTCGGAATTCGATAATTATCACGACGGCGTTGAAAAAAAAAAAAAAACAACATAAATATTATAAACGGCGTTCGAAATGAATACCTACGTAAACGCGTTCGCTTTCGTCGGTTCACGTATTTTTGCGCAAACGGCCGGGACAACAAACTGTGTATCGTTACAAATAGATACCGTAATACACCTACGGATAATACGGTAAAATCGAGAAAAAACGTTTTTTTTTTTTTTTTTTTGTAAATTTTGACGAGTTACTATGAAATTAAGTAAAACGATGTGACAAACAACGGAACGAAACTTTTATATTACACTTGGTAGGTATATAAATAACGCATTGGGGTCAATGTCGCCGAAATAATATTTATTCATATCTCCGCGGCGTTGTTGGAGAGCTTATTTCGCGGACGATCCGAGTCGATAAAATATATTTTTGTGAAATTATTGCCAAGTGAAAACGAATATTGCGTATGGGTACGTTTTAAGAATAATATCATAGGACGCGATTGAATTGTAACACAATTCGAAAGGTTGCCAAAAATAAATGACGAGTTAAAATTCGTACTGCGTGCTTCTCGTGTACACGTGATTTTCTGCCTGTTATTTTTAATGTAAAATGGCAATATTATTATTACTCCTATCTCAGTGGAGCGGCTTTCACCGCTGGTTAAATGCATTTATTCATTTATTCCTCTGCGTAATATTTTTATAATGTCAAAAATAAAATATTTAAGGGAATAAACCTATTGAATAATATTAACGATGTTGACGTGACAAATCAAAAACTTTAACGCATTGTTCTATATTCATTAATTTTGTTCTTTTTTTTTTCAAATATAAAAATGTATATTTTATACGGAAACTTCGACAATCGTCGGTGGTTATCTGCATACGAAAAACCGACGTAAACCTTTTATAATATTTAACGACACGTCAATTAACTTATTGATCCTAAAAAGTTTTCCCGCGACTTGTAAAAAAAAAAAACAAAAATAATAATATTTTTTGAATCTATAAAGAATTAGGATCAATAGCACATAAATTGTACAATGATAAATTAAATAGGACATTAATCCGCCCGCTATCGTAAACCGTATAGATAATGGAAATTAAAGTATAAAAAAGATACCTCAGGATCGTTACATTGTAAAGGAATCAAATTTTAAGGGTTTATCGAGATGAGTGATATATTGTTACATATTTATTTTTCAGGCCGCAAATATACGGAACTATCAGAGGATTAATATTTTATTTTTTATTTGTCACATGGTTAACGCGACGTGTTATAATGATTCATTTTACGAAAATTGATCTTCATTGTCGAACAAGACGCTCACCGTTTAAACCGAATTAAAAAAATTAAAATATTACTTTATAATAATGTTTATACGATATAAATCATCCGCATTGAAAAATAATATTGAACAATATATAATTTTTACTTTGTCCAATTACATTCAATTACGTTCATTCAGTTTCGAATCAATACAATCAGTCACGTTGTTCGACTCGTGTAATAAATGTAGACTTAAATTATTTATAATTGTTTTTTTTTTTTATTACTATTATTATTATTGAAAAAAATGTATGTCCAAACTTTATTTTTTAATGTTAACAACTTGTACGGGGAGTAAAATATATTATTATAAATTACAAGGAGAAGAAAATTTCACTTTAGATTTTATGTGTTGCGAAGAAACTATTAGTAATTTAACTACGATGTGTTTTTTTCTCTCGGAAAAACATTTTTTTGGTTAGTAAAAACGATCGTTTTTGTACCTTTAAAAATGTGGATTTCCGCTCAGCGGTAATTTATTTGATGTATTTTTCTAGATTCCCAACAGCTTTTCTAAAAAATATCTAAAGAAAAAAAAAACTGACGAAAAATGACAATACATTTATTTTTGTCGATTTCTGGGTTATCTACTAATTGGCTATTATAAAGAGGGAACCCCCTTACAGTCTTACCAGTTTTACCGAGTTCCGCTCAGAACCGTTTTTTAATTGCAATGATCCATCTTCTGCTCTCAGTATACAAACTAAATTACCCTAATATCCTATATCCTATACCACTTTCTCAACTTCCTACCATCCTACAGTGCGAACTATGCCCGACTTTTGATTTTATATAACATCATCACTTGATAAAATACGAGCAAAATGACAAGATAGAATAATACGAATAATAATAGGTATATAATATTGATAATCAACGATAAATAATGTAAAACATATAAAATTAAATAAATGTTACAAAATAACAAACAATGCACTTATTTATATTTAATTAGACAAAAACCTATAATGGCTTCAAGTCGTTGAATATTTTGCCATAAGCATATCAAGTTGGTCAAATTAATTAAATAGTCTACATAATTGTTTCATATTTACTAAATATGACATTATTATCAACAATAATAATTTTGTAATTCCATATATTAGTTATCTACCTATGTATACAAAGCAATTATTATTACAATATGCGTCTGTATGGAAATCACTGAAGTGCAATATAATTTAGTTTGAATGAAAAAAAAAAAAATAACAAGAGACCACTTTCCATTATAATATTTTTTTTTTTCTTTTTTCAATGTTCCGCATTTAAATATTTTAATTAATTATTATATAATATTATTAATTATTAATTAATTTCCGTATGGATATTATGAGTAACAGTGCGAGACTACGAATTGTGCAAATTCGTCCGAGATAAATTTAATAACGTAGGTAACTGACCTATACAAAATGGGTGTTATTTCTGTAGATGTTGCGTATAGTATGTAATATGTATAGAGAATTTAATTTTACGACAAAATAAATGTTTGCACCCAGGAAATTGGCTCATTTTTAAATGACTAAAAACACTGTGATATTATTAAACGTAATTTAATTTGCATACAAATAACGTAACTCACATAATAATATTATCTATTTTTTTTCTTAATTCAGTGGTAAAACTCTTAACCGACACAATTAATATTATTATGACTTTTTTGTTTTTTAAAACATAAAACAAACAATATATCCTTCAAAAATACCTTGGAAGTATTTATTAAGGTTCTGAACAAAACTTCAAATGTATTGGTTTTACTATGTGTTTTATTCCCCCCCCCCTATCCCGTCTGTGAAAAACTTTTCTACCAGAAATCTTGCTCCGATTGTCAAACTGTAGCAGCTTTTTTAAAAACAATTTGGATGGATCTATTTTGATTTACGTTTTAGTTTTCTTAATCATTTTGAAAATACCGAGGAAAGCAGCACAGTTTACGGAAAAAACGGATTCTTTAATCAGATTTTTTTTATTTTTATTGTTTTTAATTCAGTTAAAAATAATCGTAGAGACATTTTCACAGAATATTATCATTTTCGACGTAGTTAAATTTTCAAAACATTCTGCCGATTTTTGAGCAATTTATAAGCATTTGAAATTTTAAAGTTTTTAAGTTTTTTTTTTTTTTTTTTTTGATTGTTTTATGTGGTTAAAATTGTTTTAACCAAATAGAACTACCTGACACTTTTACACGAGGTTCATCATAAGTTGTACTTAGTGGTCCGTGGTCCAAAAAAACAAGTTAATTTAAAATTATTTAGTAGTTTTTTTTTTAAACGAGCGTTCAATTTTTATCGAAAATCGTAAGAATCACGGCATTTCAAAATACGTTTAATCGAACTTCACTCGGAATCGTATTTTGCTAGCAATAATTTATCGTTGCGTATATATTTAGAAATAAAATTATACCTAAAAAATATATAAATAAATATGCAAACCACGTACCTATGTGTTTACACGATGTATTGATTTATACATATTTTTAACTATGTTGTAACTAGGAATTATTTTGGGTTAAGGTCAATATTGTTTGAATAATTGTCGTTTACAACAATTCAAGTAGTTTTCCAACTTTCTAGGTTCAGTTTATATTCGACGATATTCTATTCTTAATATTATTATTATTTATTCTACTTTATTCAATAAAATTAAGTTAATTAATATGAATTGCGGTTTTATTTCGGACATTAGAATATAATATAATATACTTTCGATTACGGCCGATAATATTAATTTCTATACAATTAATATATTAAATTTGTTGCATCCAGTCGCGGTAAAATCATCATATACACACAGAATTAGATAATATTATTATAATTATTTGATTTCGTGTATTGATATATTTCCGTAAAATTGATGAAAAAAAAAAAACTTATACTGTAAAGTTACATAACATACATTTTCGACTAATTATTAGGTTATTATAACCTATATTTTAATAAAATCGCAATGGAGCGGGGCTAAAAATTACAAATAAAAATATTACATAATATATTTTTCTTAAAACACAAGCAGTTTTTTTTTCGGTGTGCGATTTCACTTGCACCGAACGTGACATATTATTTCACTGCGCAATTAAAATACATACATGTACTTATATATATATATATATATAAGAGTTTAGAGCGAAAATTAAAAAAAATATATCGCTTTTAAAATAGATAAAGATTTTGTTTTTTTTTGGAAATAATACCGAAATATCGTATGTGTAAAAAATATTATAGACGATATTCAAGGAAATGTGTACTTGGTACTTACGCATTGCTATTATGGTAAAATGCAAATCTGATAATTAAAGGCCTAAGTTTGCCTCCGGTTTGGCTTCAGTCTACCAAATTTTGAAATTTTGAATTCGATTTTGTAATATATTATTGTATAAGGCTACTAATTATTTCCAACTAAATAAAAGTACCTACGCGCAATATGTTAAATAGTTTCTCTAGTACACAGGTTGCGAGTCGTTTTAGTATAACTATATAATACTTGATAAGAGATGTATACGTGATAGCTTTGCCGTTTTAGCATTGTTAACATTCAAATGTCGGATTAAAGTTTACTGTATATTATAGGTTTTAAGCACTTAAAAGTGCATAATAATATTAATAATAAGACAATATAATAATTTATTAATAATGAATGAATCTTGTATTCGTCCGGATATTTCGCAAGATATTATTATTACAGCTTCCCCGTCGACGGCCTAAATACAGTTCCGGGGTTTCGTCGGCACATACGAGTATAATGCTAATACTACTATATAATCGATCGTATATTCCGATCCGTTTTTTTTCTCTCCACATATAATCTATATATATAAATGGAGCGATATTTTTTTTGCTGACGCAATAATTTGAAAACGGCGGAGTGATTTTTACAAGGAATTTTGCAACATTTTCCGCGTTGTCTGGAGAAGATTTATAGTTATTGAAATCCAACCCCTATTGAATACCATCCCCCTAAAATTCGATATTTTAGGTTTTTAGGAGTTACCTTGGTAATACAAACGAAACTTTTATTAATTATTGCAGTGCAATCCCTGTGATGTGCGGGTATCTATAGTAATAAGTGAAAACATGTATAACGCCATCTATCGTTGCTTGGTTACCAAAAGACGTGTTTTTTTTTCTTTTCGTTATTCTATATAATATATAGAAGCCAAATACCACTCACTCGCTCACTGATCAATACCCTGACCAATCCGCTGAACCTAGAGACTTGACATTTTGGTGGTATATCTCTTATGGTGTTGGGAGGAGATAAAAATCTATGGAAGAGATATTGAAGAATGGAAATATATCCCCTAAAGGGGTGCTCGCACATGAATTTTGCAAAAATTCAATTTCCGGTTTACCTTGGCGACACGGATGAAATAAAAACGGTTGTTATTATTATTAGATTGGGTTTGTTACGGGCAAGAAAGTCCCTCTATTAAAAGGGATTAGATGATCCAGCAATGCTTTACTATTGCTAGATATTGCTTTTCCTAGATCATTATTTATTATTATCCTGTCTATGTCACTATTTAAAAAAAAAAAAAAAATAAGAGGAAAGTAGATAAATGTATTCTACTTTGTTCAACCGCTAATCAACAAAAATAATTTAAGTCACAATTTTATTAGCCAAACACACCGCTAACTCTCATTCATTGCCGGTAAAGAGATAAGCCAGAAGAAGAAATAAAAAAAAACCGCGAAAGGACCGATAAAGGTGGGAGAGGGGACAGCTAATGTACGTATAGATATTGTATTTGCGGTGTGCATACGTACTATTGGCCAGCTTTTACTTTTATGTTATATAGATTATTATTTAATAAAGTATAATAATAATAATAATAGTATACAAAGGTTAGGCGGTAGGTATACCGGTCGTTGAGACGATTTCGGTTTTACTTTGCGTATCTATTGTAAGTATTATACGTACGTATACACGGCGGTATTTAATATTTTATAATACCCGACTATACGTGTTGTGCGTCCTGTACGGCTATACACTTATATACCGACTACTTGCTCTGTACACCGCAGAAGGTCCGCCGTGTTCCTATCCAAGACGCCTCGGGGCTGTCACGATTTACAGCGCGGAAATACTAATACGTGAGTGTGTGGTGTGCGCGCGCGCGCGCTCGCGTCGCAACGCGCCTGTTCGAGTATAGGACGGTGTGCCGCAGCGTATTTTTATTATTATTACTTTGTGGTTATTTATTTATATATAATTTTTTTTATCAAGAAAAACGTAGGTAATTGCCTATTATAATTTTAAAAATCATTCGAAGACATTTTTTTTTTTTTTTTTTTAAAAACATGCATAATAATAATTTATCTTTGGAAAATTAATATTAAAACGACATTGCATTTAGTCGTTTATTTACGAAACGCTGCGTATTATTTTACAAAAAAAAAAAAAAAAAATTGTAAAAAAGTTACTAAATTATATTACAACTAGAGAGCGAATTTTTAGGTTCTTGTAAGTATATTCCTCTTAATATTATTCTATTTAAAACTGGAAATGTATACTAAAACCGGAAAATATTATTTTATACGTTATTTTTTATTTTTTTTATCGAGTTACAATTATTTAATTATATATATTATATATTACTTAAATAAATTATCTTTGTAGAATACAGCTTATAGTAACAAAATATAAATTATCGATATTGAAAACTTACAAACAAGTCATATTTTTTATCGTTATGATTTTTATTTTTATAGTTATCTAAAATATGAAAAATAAGTTAAATATTCTTTATACCCCAAAATATGCTGGAATACGCAAAATAAATTCTTATCCGTGTATTCTGTAATCCACAATTCGTCCGTATTTCGTCGTCCCCCCCCCCCGTTTAACGGTATAAATTCAATACAAATTATGTGAAAACCTAAAAAACAGCTCTATAATTAAAACCTATTTTATACAACATTTATATCCTACACCCTCAACTGTCGAGGTAAAAAAAAAAAAATTAATAATTTTGGAAATTAAAATTCATGATATTGAAAAAATAGTATTCTATGAATACTTCTCGGTATTAACTAACACTAATACGCATTTTTCGACATTGCCTTCATTTGTTTTTTCAAGTAATCTAGATATTTAACCACCTTATGCGGTCGATACCTATATTATGTTAATTTTATTAGAATTGATAGTTAAATCTCACATAAATATTCGTGTAACGCGCTTTTAGTTATTAAATTATTACCACATTAATAGATAAAATATTATCACAACGAATATATTACTCTATACTAATCTAGGGTTCGATATTAAAACTTTACTAGCTGTATTGCCGACGGAGACCCGTCATTTCAGAGCTTTTTGCGTATTACTTTGGCTTTTATGGTAGTAAACTTATTAATTAAAAATAAAACGAATTACAATTTTAATACCATGTTACCAAGACCGAAAATTAAAAGGCAAAAGCCACCCGTGTTTATATTGTCAGAACTCTGCGCCTACGGGAAGTCACTTTCCATAGACCGGCAGACAGACAGACTCTATGTTTCATTTATTTATAGACAGATATATTTTATTAGGTCTTACAAAATTGTAACATTCATTCTGAAATCCAACAGTATAAGACAATATTGTATTGTTCCGGAATTCGGCGATTCCCACTAAATTCCCATCGGATCCAGCGTTAAAATTATACCGATTGATATTTCTTAGCGGTTCCTTTTTGCCCTGTGAATTAAATTTACGCCGGTGCCCATCATATCTGATAGCGTAGTAAAAATGATACGGTTGTACGGTTATGTTCTATTATCCGACGCTGTCTAAATATTTTTATATCCGTAAACCTTCCCACGGTAGATCCACCGTTTAGTTGAACTTTGGGAAGGTTATTTAGGACCTGTACGATAATTCCGCAGTTGATGAATATCCTACATATGTATACACACACGGAAACTGTAGAACATTAACAGATGATACGCGCGTGCAAGTGAGATAACAGGTTTAGAGATGAGTTGACCCAATCTCCTGATGACCTTTACGGACAATTTATATTATAAGTTATAACATTGAATTTTAAACTTGTAATATAAAAATCTCAAATAATTAACAACGACATAAAAAATAAAACTAGCTAGGTTAAAAACCTCTGTATATATTTAATACCTAAACATAAAAAAAAATTTACAAGACGGCAAAATTCGACACATAAAACATAGCAAGTGTTAATAATATCCGTAGCGTATAACTTATTCTATTGTATAGAAAAAGAGAAAAAAAAATTATATTAGCCTATATAAAACGTTTGTGATGAAATATCTGTAAGAAAAAAAAAAAATGTAAATAAATATAATCCGATCGGAAAATATGGATTAAGTGTGATTAATTGTATCACGATTGTATTATTATGTATGTATATATCGAAAAAAACTGCATGAAATTTTGATATGCCTAATTTTACCCATATTTAAGAGAAAAAAAAACGATTATTCAATGACATAATATGAAAATCGGAATGTGAAGCAATATTTATATACAGACTTAAGCGTTTACATAGTACCCAAATGACCTTTATAACGTCTAAAACGTTCTAGTAATATAAGAGTAAGAGGAACCTTATGAAAATTCGTTTCCTTGACCAAATTGTACGGTCACACTGTAGTTTACTATAGAGACAGTTTATAATAATTTTTAGACACGTACGTATAGGTGTAACCCATATAAACGGTACTTAAGCGGTTTGTGTACAGGTTTAGGACTTTTCGGCGATACAGTCGTTTCGGCAATAAAAACGAAAAATATACGGGAAAAATTAAATTCGGTTACGAGTTAATACTATCAGTCACGTTGTCTGACTATAAATTTACTCGTGTAATAAATGTAGACTTTGTACAATTTATACGGTAAAATATATTATTATAAATTACAAGAAGAAGAAAATTTCACTTGACAATTTTAAGCGTAGCAAAGAAGCTAATCGTTAACTTTACTACAATGTGATTGTTTTATCTCAGAAAACACATTATCGGTTAGTAAAAATGATTGGATTTTTTCATACGCAATACTTTTAAAAATGCGGATTTTCTTCCCAGTAGTACTTTATTAGATATATTTTTCTAGATTCCCTACAGCTTTTCTACTTATTTACTCATATAATTTAGAAAAAAATAAATAATATAATATAGTTACATTATTTTAGTTGAGATTGGGTACAACATACTGCACAATATACGATCTAAAATTAAATTATGTAATTATTTTTAATTAATCAATTTATCAGGTCACTAAAAATAGTGTGTAAATTGTAAAGTAAATTGCGTGCGTATAGTTCGTATATCATATTACAAATACTCATATAAAAATTTATGAAATGCCACTTTAACCATAGATGTAATACTAATTAATTTAAAATTCGATCGATTTAAAAAAGAAAAAAAAAATGTCGATGGAATCGAGACTTGGTTTTGTAACTACCGTCTGTAATATTTACTGGCCACAGGATGCGATTTACTAGTTTCGAAATCAGTTATTTATAGGTACACTTACGTATTTTATTTTATACCCGAAACGTATACGTATGTATATAGGCATAGTGTACGTTATACGATGTATTACTATAAGTTGAGTGTACTAAAAGTACTAGCACTTCTATTTCGCAATAAAACCCGCAAACGAACAACTTTTTCGCCAAAACGTGTGATTTTAGCTTTTTAAATCGCCCGAACGACTGAGTCTCGTCGAAATACGAGCAACATCGCCGAAATGTGTTGTTATTCACAGTTTTTATACACGTACAATGAGATTTAAACGAGAGCGCCGAAACCACTGCACGTATGTAGCCATTTTACAGTACAAATATCCCAATTTAACAAACAAGATCAAAATAAAAGACAAAATATTTTCCATAATATCTGGAAAATACAAATGACTCTAACGACCCAAAGGAAAACAATTATACGTGAAATATGAATATATCGGAATTTACTGTTTCCGCCTCTACAGAATGATAGAAAAGACGGTTTATTTGGGGTACCAGGCATCGGGCAGTAGATTAGTGGAAAAGTCTTATAAAAGGTCATTAAAAGGTAAAAAATAATTTTTAATTTTTAGAAAAATGGAGAAAATTTTGAAAACCGTATGCAGGAGCAAAACTAGTACGCGAAGTACAGTGATTTTTACGATTTATGTGTATAAAATATCTTTTTTTTTATTTAGTTTTTATTTCCACAATCTGTTACATAATTTGAACAATAAGTGAAATTGATGAATTTGATATTTATGGCGTGAAGGACGGATTAAAGATACCTTCCAGTGAAGGCACTTTTACAAAATATCTTTTGGCTCGGAAAAAATGGGTGAACATTTGACACAAGGTTCACCGTAAGTTGTACTTAATGGTGAAAAGAAAAAGTTGAACATATGCAAATCTTCTCTTCTTTTCTTTGTTTTCCAATTTATGTGAATTTAGCTTCATAAAAATACACAAAAATTTGAGCCAAAAAAACACGGACAATTGTAATTTATTTTGTAATTATAAATAAATACAAATCTTCAATTTTAATATATCAAAACATTTTTACTGAACTTCGCTCAAAAAAGTTTTTCGTTAGCAATAATTTATCGCTGCGTACAGATACAAATAAAATTCCTCTCTTCCCTCCTACAATAATTTCCAAAATGAAAAATGTATTACGTCTAACATGGGGTAACGCAAGTATTTGATGAAAATTTCTGATATCTACGATTATTTTTAACTGAATTATTACAACAAAAAAATAAAATCGGAAATAACACAAAACATACATTTAGTTAAAAACAAAAAAAAAATGTAACAATTTCGTTTTAATTAGAACTGTATAATAGGCAAATGTACTCCTATTTGAAAGTACCCCCCCAGTAACGTTTTACCCAAAACCCTATATTGTATAGTAGTAAAAATATATCATTGGTAGTAGACGGTTTCTGCTATACTGCCAGTTGAAATAATGGTAAATATCTCGGGGCGGATAGCGTACCTACGATCTTCATATAATAATTAGTGTCAACTTTCCAATAATCGAAAGGGAAGCGGTACGAAAATATAAAACTTTTATACCATACCAACGCCATAAAAAAAAAAAATTTCCCGAAATAAAAATTACATATAATCGTAAACCGACCACTCGACTCCGCCATCGCTCAGGAAAGTAATCAGATTACACAACATCCGGGAAAACGCTATAGCAAATGGTAAATTTGTGTCGTACGTTCATTCGAAAACCACCTAACTCGAGTCCCGAATATAATATCAGATCCTTAGAATTAAATAATAGTATTTTCCATAAATGTAATTAAATCTCCAGTATAATTGAACGACCGCTTTTTGAATCATTTTGTTAAATATTGTTCTTTTCCCACACCTACAAAACAAACCTAGGTGCAAATCGTAAACAATTTACTGGAGGGGTGGGGGGTTGTATATTAAAACTTTTGTTATAATGATTCTAATTTCGTGTAACACGAGTACATTATTTTGCTCGGGAATTACTCAGTGTCCAGATAAGAGCAGATGCTCATTGCGAGCTTGCAGAAGCAAATGTTAAATCTTTCTTAATGTCTCATCTTCTTCTTTCTCCTACTATGTCAGTCGTCATTTCACGACCACAGTTCGTTCTCTTTCGGTTTTTATCGTTACGCATATACACAACGTTTAAAATTTTTTAATATTTTAATCTGCGTTTACATCTTTAGAAAAATAATATATTTTTTTTTTTTTTATATGTATATACACGAATATTTTAATATAGGTATTTTTTTTTTTTTTTTTTATAATAAAAATACCGTGATATAACTAAAAAATATTAATACACTTACCTAACTACCTATGGCAGACTCATCTTTTCTTTTTCTTTTTTTACCTACACAGAAACGGGTCTAACAAGTATCGTATAATTCTCAATCGTTAAATCCTATATACCTATATAACCGCAATGTTAAACGCGAATCTGACCTAAATGTATTTTAAATTTAGTAATACTAACTTAATAATTACATAATTAGTTTCCAGTTAACCTTGTGCGAAATTTTCTGAGCACACCCGCCACATGGATGACCGAAAATGACAATAAGTAACACAAAATAATGACATTCTACATATATATATATATATATATATATATATATAAATAAACGTTTTAATTGAAAAACTTTTGAACGTGTGTGTAAGTAAGTTTAATAGGTCAAAACTAGAAAAGTAAATCGGGTACACGGTAAAAAAATAAGTATTGGATTGGTATTGGTTTAATAATCGGTTTAAAATTCGCCGTGCTATAAAAAAAAAAAAAAAAAAATAGATATGTGTAATATTACATTCGAGATAAAATAATTAAAAACAGTTTTTTAGTGGTTTTATCGTTGATTACCAAAAAATATCCACCGAAGTGCAATAACGACGACCATAATTTTCGATTAATGTTAAAAGCTCTGCCCGAGGATATCCTGAGCCAGATGTATACAAATTGTTTTTTTTTTTTTGGATGAGGGATTTTGCAATATGTGTTGAAAAATATGTGTAAAACTATTGGTTGTGTAACATTATTATTTTTTTAATGATAATTTAAAATTATAATTTTGCATAAATAATTGAATATTAACAAAATAATAATTGACGGTTTATTTTTTATGAATTCTTTTGCAAAACTGCAAGTAAAAAATGGAAAAAAATGGCCGATAATATAAACAAACATAGGTCTTTTTTTTTTATGAAACCGTTTTTTTTATATTGTATATACATAGGGGTTATTACTAAATAAATAAATATTACATCGAATCTTTATAATATATTCAGAGCAGTAACAAGGGGAGACACGCAGGTCTCGGGCGTAACTAAGGCGTAAAGGGTGCGAATATTTTATAAATGGTACTATGAGAAAATTAAATTTTACTTTATGTTGTAGAATACGAGTATAAAGACGAATTAGTTTTACTAAAATTTTTCCGGTTAGTAAAAAGATGCGGAGTTTTTTTGCCAGGCAGTATTAAATTATATTTAAATATTTGTTCAAATTCCTAATACTTTAATCGAAAAATGACGTTTTATTTTAAAGAAATGAGTAAAACGCTCAGAAGTTTTCTGTATAATTAAGTACCTCTTAAAAGATGCGGAATTTCCACACGGCGATAAAATACTTAACTGTCCCCCCCCCATCTCGTCACAGGGCAATTTTTTTTATTTTTTTTTTTCTCAAACATTTGATTAGTAAAAATGCTGCTCCGATTTATTCGCAAACTTACCTTCGGAGAAGACGCGGATACTTTTTCGAAAACGTTCAATGGAATTTGTCGATTTCCTCTACTCGTGGTACGAAATATATAGTAATTTACATATTATTACGATACGTGTAAAATTCAAAATTCATAATTATCAAGTAGGTAATCAGTAGTATTACGAAATTCTATTGAATCTATAAAAAAAAAATACAACAATAGCGTTTTCTTGACTAAAAACCGAGCACGTTTCGCAGATTTCGCACCAAACGCACAATATAGTCAAACGGAAAAAAAATTAAGCGGGTAATTTGAATGAAACAATCGACAAACTAGAAATCGCGGTAAAAAAAAAATTATCATCATCTCTGGCAAAATGATAAATCCATCAGAGGGTAGGTAAATCAGTCAACAGAAATCGGTGTACCTAATCGCGGAAATGTTATAGAAAATCTTCCCATAACCTTATAGGAAATCGTGGAATCCGGTGGAATTTACCCATTGGATAAATTCTGGATTCGTCGTTTTATTTTATTCACACGGATCTGCCTATAGCTAGGATTTGTCAATAAAACAAATCCGGAGATTTTTTAATTTAAATTGAAAATGGTAATTTTACCATTAATGAAACAATAATATTTTACCGCGTTCTCTTAACTTTTATATTGTTAATCGAACGGAAAATGCGTAGGTTTTCATCTAGTAATAATATTACAATCGTGTAAAGGTGGTTTTTTTTTTTAGTATAATTTCTTTTGTTGACTGGATAAATATTGTCTTTATGCCGTAAAAATATATTTAAAAATTATTGTTGTAATGAGAAGAAATAAATAAATAATTTAGAAATTAACTACTATCCGGTATAGGTAAAAAATATGTGCTTATAACAGATAAATAATAAAAAAAAAAAATTAAAAAAAATTGAAATATATTACCTCGTCCGGCCTGGGGTGCACATGGTTGCAATGTCTCTGTACGAACATACCGGTGGCCAGTTGGACGACCAACACCAAAACCGCCACAATGACGGTTTTCCATTTTACCTTGGCCGGCATGTCGGTAAACATGGAACTAAACGACGTACGTAAAAACCATTGAGCGTCTTATTGAATAATTTCCCGGTTTTGTACGCGCGAATAGGACAGTGACAATTATTTAAAACAAAATTATTGTAATATTACTAACAGAACAAAAGCGGCACGTAGGGGACGCGAACTCGGACAACGTAAACTACCGACCGCACGGGAGCGCTAACTGATAAGACACTAAACCGTGTCCAGCGATTCTTACCTGCCGAAACGCGGCGGCGTCGGTAGAACGTGAAGTACGCGACATAAATGCGCCCCTACTCCGTGGCGATCGGAACATAGAACCGGGTACTCGGTAACGATAGCCGCGATATGTCCCGGTAACGGTAGAGAAAGGTTCCTTTTTGTCTACGGTAACAACAACGGGCTGTTGACTACCGCGGTAACGGGTCGCAGCTAATCACTGATTATCGTCCGATTGATAACGGTTACGGATAACAATAATATTTATAATAATATTATATTGTCATTAATACTGGATCAATTAAGTCGACTGTAATTTATTATAGTAGTCGCCCGTCAATAGTCTCTATGCCGGTGGCCTTTGCCGGAGTCCAATAATTCATATTTTCCAGTGTGTGTGCGTGTGTGTCACTCTTTACTGGGCCATGGATTTCGACAGCCCGGACGTCGAAAAAGACTTTCCGGGATTGTACGCGTCCACCGAAATCGGGCACAAAGACTCTGACGGTAAATAATATAATTTTAGAAGCTATTTGTCTTTGTATTTTTATAACATTTAGTGTATGTTGGTTCGTAGGCAAACGGAAAGAGAAGAAAGATCGCGGTTATGCGGCTTTGGAAGGCGAAAGTTCTCCTGAAGAAGAACCCGATGCCAAGTGAGCGTCTAATAGTTTAATTAAATTACTGTTGAGCTATCTAATGGAACGTAGAGATTAAAAATGTTAAATTTATTGATAACAGATATTGTACCAGAAAACGTTTCGTTGTTTACGTAACACATCTTTGATTACTAAGAATTCTCGATTTTAATATTAACGCAGCCATGCAAATTTAATAAAAATATGAGATCTTTAACCCTTAGGGAATTTCAAAAGTATTTATTCGTAATTTCTATATACTTAATTTCATATAATATATTTAGTTTACTTTATACTATTACTGTATTTATAGTTTTTCAATGTGTTGTTTGAAGTACGTGTCTACAGATATTTAATGAGGATTTACTATTAAAATATTGGTGGGTAATCTTGCTCTCATTATTTGTATTACTAAATCTTTAGGTTGTAAAATATTTGATATTATTAATTTATTTACAATTACAAATGATTACTGTGTATTTTTTTATTTTGCCAGAAGCCCATCAAAAATCAAAAAGATAAAACCATTTAAATTCCCGATAAAAAAAGAAAAACACGAGAAGCTTAAAGATAAAGATTCTAAAGAGATACAAAAAGAAAAGAAAAAAGATGGAGAAAAAGAAAAAAAGAAAGACAAACCTAAAAATAAAGTAAAAGATAAAAAGAAACAAAAAGG
Organism: Tuberolachnus salignus; assembly: GCA_956483605.1. Taxonomy (NCBI): domain Eukaryota; kingdom Metazoa; phylum Arthropoda; class Insecta; order Hemiptera; family Aphididae; genus Tuberolachnus; species Tuberolachnus salignus. The sequence continues at coordinate 13,442,085 of OY101433.1, forward strand.
ATCTGATGGAAAAGATGTTATTGATATTGGCACATTATATGGTAATTAAAATATGAAACATTGAAAAACAATATTAACTGTTAGCTATAAATTGTAATCAACCAGTTTTTTAATATATTATAGAAAATCAACCTGTTTTTGGTGTTCCGTTAGAAATATCATTCGATCGAAATCCGTGTCATGATGACATACACTTGCCATTAGTATTGAGAAATTGTATAGACTATGTACAAACAAATGGTAAGCACCATACAGATTTGCATGTTTTAAAATGATAATATAATAAATTATAAATAATGGAAACTTCTTTACTCTACCATAATATTATGTGCCACTTAATTGTGTTTGTATATAGTTGGCTTAATTATAGGTTTATGTACTGATGGTGTATACAAAGTACCCGGTGTAAAATCTAAAGTACAAAGTCTTAAGGTTCAATACAATAGACGCCAGTCTCTCAATTTGGCTGATTATGACTTAACGGTTGTCACAAGTCTACTAAAACAATATTTAAGGTATGGCTATTTTTTTTAAAAAAATGTCAGCATTTTAAAAATATGTGACTGAAATCAAAAATTCATAGAGAACTTCCTGATCCTATATTAACTCCGGGCTTATTATCAAAATTTGAAGATGCTGCTGAAACACACAATATTGAACTGACAAAATTGTTAATTTCAGAACTACCATTGTGTAATAAGCATACCCTGACTTGGTTAATAGTCCATTTCACTAGTATTATAGAAAATGTATGTCAATTATTAATTATATATAAGTTATTAGTTAAGTCATTTATTTATTTTATTTTTCTTTTTTAGGAAAAATATACAAAAATGAATACTACAAATTTTGGTTGTGTCCTGTGTCCTGTCCTTCAAATGTCCCAAAAACTTTTCTCGTTCCTTATTACCAAAAAAAATGAGTTGTTCCCTAGTGCCATTTTACATAAATACATACCACCTTTAAGATGTGCTAGCCCATATTTACCATCGGGTAAACAGGAAATGACTATTGAATTAAAAAAACAAGAGTCGCTTCTTGGCTACATACACCGTGAAATGAACGCTGGTTTTATATGCAAAACTAAAGAAGAAGAGCTGTGGGATGTACAAAGGATCATTACACAATTGAAAAGAAAACTCAAGGTACTGGAAAAAGACAGCCACAAAGTCACAAAAGAGAAATCAAAAAAAGAACAGCAAACAGATGGAAAATTTGAAGAAGTTGGAACTCAGACAGTATTAGACAGACAAAACTCAAATAACAGTGTATCAGGCAAAGCCGAAGTAGTGTCTATTACAAGTGATACAGCCAATATATCTATCTGTGACGGTTCTTTAGTCGACGATGATATACAGACAACAACTTCAGGTAATTAATTACGTTTAAAGTTAATATCTATAAATAAATATAAAGTTTAACATTATAAAGAAATTAATGTTTAGATAGTGATAATGAAGAACTAGTTTTACAATATGAATCTGAAGAACTAATGTCACTTATTGCAAATCTAAAAGACAGTATAGTTCAAGAAAAATGTGAAATTGATCGATTGCAATCAAAGTTGGCGTTAGTTGGAAAGGTCGTGGATGTTAGGTAATATTGTCTTTGGTGTAAACATTTTTAAAATAATTTATTTAAATTTGTTTCGTTTAATAAATTATGAATTATATTTATAGAGAATATTTTATGTGTCCAATTGATGAAACAGCAGTAGCAAACAGTGTATTGTTAAGTGAATATAAAATGTTACAAGTAAGACAATAATAATTATTTTTAGCGTTTTAAATAATATTTATTAATTTTCTATTTTTACCATTTTAGTTTCAGAAAATAAACATACTGAAGAGTATAGAAGAAGAACGAGAAGCCATACTAGATTTGAAAATACAGATAAAACTAGCACAACGAAAACACATGGGAATTGCATAAAGTACTTTAAGCGTTATAATATCGTAATTGTCTGTTCACATTAGTATTTTTAATTATTAACTAGTTTAAACCAAAAGACGAAGAAAATGTATTTTTAATATAATTACAAAACCAGTTTAACATTTGTATTAAATATTATAACTATTTTTAGATTTAAAAAAAAATGTATAATGTTTTTATTTAATTGAATTTTTCTGTTACTGTTATTAATTTACTATTTGTCAAATGTATATTATGTTGATACCTAAAAAAAAAGTATATTATTTTTTACATATATAAATTATATGTTTAGATAAATATTATACAACTTCAACGAAATATTTCTAAGTTTAAATTACAATAGAATATATTTATTTTTTAAAGTTATTTCGGTGTATTTTATTTCTCGTACTGATTGGGCTGTCACCAAATAATACGTATGATATAAATGTAAAATTATAGAGGTAGGTAAAAGTTAATTTTAATAAGTCTTCAAAAATCCAAATTATTTTTTGTTTTGAAAAAAAAAACAAAAATGTTTACATAAATTGTTTATTAATTCAAAACACCAAAATTGGGGAAGGAGGAAACATTATATAACAAACGATAAACATCATCAACAGTACATACAATTATCTACCTACCTACATTATTAAGAAGGTTAATCGTCTAAATTTACTGAAATTAATTAGATAATATCAATAGACTTGGATATATAATGATATACAAATACAAAACATTTTTCATACCCAATAATGTTACAATTATAGCATTAATTACCTTAGAAATATACTCTTTTAAGTGATTAATAATTAAGTAAGACTTTAAATTTTTAATTTTAATCCAATTTTAGAAGTTCAATCCAATTCTATTTGTCACCTCCGTCTACCTTTTGTAGTTCAATCAGTTTTTTTTTTAATATGGTGATAGATACACTGAAAGAATAAAAATGAAAACAAAAACCTAATACTTGTATATATAACATGAAACAAAATCCATGTCTTTCATTTTAAATACAAAGTCAATCATAAGTTAAATTGAATAATAATTTCAATTTCAAGTATCACTTCATATTATTTTTCCCGTTATTTAATCTAAACAAATTTAATAAAAAATTACTTTTATCCTTCAGGTAAGTAATTTATTTATCATAAAAAAACCAATTGCAGTGTAATATAATAATACTGCAGTTACATTATTTTAATCAATTAATCTAATTATTATAATAATAGAAAAATAATCATAACAACCAGGGATTTGGGTTGAATATTACTAGCCTCTGTTTAATATAATTTATCCATTCACCTCATCTGTGACTGCATTTTGGACTTACTGCATACCATAATTTGCCAAATCTAAAACAAAATGAAAAAATAATTGTTTAAATCACAATTGTGTGGTAACATATAGAATATGCAGAAATAAAAATAAATATCGGAACATTTTGAAAAATATAAAATTGTTATCTGAAAATTCACAATAATACAAAAGGAAATAAACTGTTAGAAAATAATTAGTCGAAACGTATTTTCATCAAATGTATTTATGATCAACTTTTTTTCTTTTTTAAAAACTTATGGTTAACCTCGTGTCCTATTATCGAGAATTTGTGTTGGTCCAATACAATATTATCTAAAATATATTAAGGGAAATTCCGTGATTTTACGATTTCCGTCAAAACTTTAACTTTAACCCGAGGATCAAACGCTTATAAAAAAAATTTAAAAATTGTACCTCTGCCACAGCCCGGTCCCGGTGCACTTTTTTTGATTTTATTTTATTGATATTATAGGTAAAAAAAAAAGCACAGGAAAATGTTTGAAAACCGATAAAAAAGCTCGTCCGTTAAAAACTCGAACGGATCAATGTCGATTCCTAATATGGTTTTTGGGTAGGTACAGATATTTTTTTTTTTTTTAAATAAATGATGCGTATGTATACGACATATAAACTTTTTTACGCGGCCATTATTCATTATTAAATATGTATAAGACCGAGCCGATAATAATTCGGTCTCTATATATTATGTATACGACATATTAAGCTCTCGGTATAATTTTTATTAGAAGCACAATATAAATAATAAATAATATAAGCTATATATACACCCGTGTATGAATATTTTATATCGTTTTCTCTCTTACTTTTATAAAAAAAAAAGACTATCAATAATGTATAATAATCAGGGGCTCTATTTGGAGGGTGCATGACAGGAGCAGGGTGTACTTTGACACCTCTATTTTTTTTTATGTGGTTTATTTGGACGGCCTTAAAAATTCTAAACGCACCGATAAGCGGTGGCCTACGCGTAAAAGTTCAAATATATTAATTATGAAAACTATATAATGCGTATAAATGTATAGTAATATTCAATAGGTGATAATCGGGGCTTGTAAGTTCATTCATTTGCATGTTTATTTTGCTATATAGAGAAACATGCTAAGTAAAGTGCAAATCCGTTTCATAACAATAGTAATAAAAATACAAAGTTTAATAGTGCAGTTTTTGCATATTTTGGGTATTTTTGCATATTAGGCATATAGTAGAATTTTTGGAGTTATTAGCGCATATTTCGTATAGATGTAGGAAATTATTATTCCTTATTTAATTTCTTGAACATTTTTACAAAATCTTAGTATTGGTTTCGTTTTATTTTTATTCTTGTATGGCTATGGGTTTTATGAGTTTTACAGTTTTCAAAAAAAATCAAATTAATGGCTGTAGAATAATCTAAGTAATTATAAATTTGTTTTAAGACATAACGGACTGAAATACAAAAATTTTAATTACATATTTTTTCATATTTTGCCGTTTTTTAGGCAAAACGCATACTTGGGCAATTTAATTATTATTTATAGCATATTTATATTTTTTAATATTAAAGTTAGTTTTTACTAATAAAAAAAAATTCAGTTTCATATTTCGATAATTTTTACTGCTACAAGTCACGAACAAAGGAAAAAATGTTATTTCTTCTAGTAACTTTACGAAATCCATATTATCTTTAATTTCTTTATCCTTTCAAATATTAAACCACACAAGACCCTCTTCTTCTATATTATCTACCAATTCTCCATAAAATGATTTGATGCGTTTCACCCTAACAATAAATTCATCTTTTTTCATTTGTTTTAAATGTCAAGGATGAATTGAATCAATTTCAAATATGTTATTGTTCTCTGTATATCTATAATCTAAGGATGAAATTAATGAATCTAGATACTGTTTATATTGATTTTTTATAGTAATTTGTAGGACTTCTTAAAGGTTCCTTAATGTTTGTTCGGATGTTAATTATGGATTTGTTAAGTCTATTAAAAATTAATATTAACTAAAATGTCTGCGGGGAGACCATAAACATGCCCATGAGAGCGCCACCGATAATAATATAATATTAGTACGGTCGGGTGTACCGTATACAATATTGTAAAAAAGAAAAATAAACACAGTACGGTAGTTTATTTAAAAATTGTTTTTTTTTTTTTTTTATTTTATATACGAAAAATACATGTTATTCATATGTGGATTGTTTAGCATATCGTGCGCATGGCAACACAATATAATATAATGAGTATATTATAGAGTCGTATTGATTATAATTATTATTATACGGCTTGGGGTGTTCTTTAGACCATAATCGAATGTCTGTCACTCCGTCGTTTGTGCGAATAAGTATCCCTGGTGTTGGCCGTGGAATTCATCGCCGAATAATCTATGGGGAAAAATTCGGGAGTCGGGCCGCACTTGCCGAACAACCATTGTCCACATCCGTTAGGTTTCGTACCCAACAACCAATTTGCGAAACATTGACCCCAAGTGTCCCGGTCCAACCGAAAGTCTCCATTCTGCAATAAAATACAAAAATATAATAATATTGTAATGGGTTTAAAATAGTGGCGGATCAGGGTGGTTAAGGAGATCACCCGGCCCGCAGTTAATTATTACCGGTAAACAGAGGCGACGCTACACTGGGGCACAGGCGAGCAAGTGCCCACCAACAATTTTAATTTTGCCCCCCTGCAATTAAATGTTGACAATTTTAATCCAGTCTGAAAATTATTTTTAAATTGAGCGTTTTATTAATTTATTAATGTTCATTTAGAAAAATAGCATATACCTAATCAAAACAATTTAATCGATACCTTCCTGAAAATATGTTATAAAAGACCAATGAAGGAGCGAGTAGTCAAACATGAATGCCCCACCAGAAAAAAATGTTACCCGGCTATGTAATAAATAATATTTGGCACTGCCACTGCTGGTAAAATTGACCTATTGTTAAGCCCTGGAATCGGGATGCGTTCGTTTGAACGTTCATCAGCGAAAGATATTTCGTATAGGTAATGCAAATAGTAATGTTATTCAGTGTTTTCAATAATAATTACAAGTAACTATTTAAAATGATGATCCTAATTTTTAGTTCTGAAAATCGGACTCTCGTCATATAGTTTACCCACGGTTCTCTAACTCTTGATCCGCCACTGGTTTAAAATATAATACCTAAGTGCATATGCGTACAGGACATTGAAAATTAAACGTATAACGCGTAGAGGTGTTCGGTTCCCGCGGGAATGAGAAAGCGCTGGGGGAACGTTAAAGTTTATAATGTTTTGTTGCCTAATTTATTTTAATAATTTAGAATATTTTGTACAAGGAGGCACTAATAAAACACCGGTCCGACTCTATCATCCGACGATACAACCAATTTACAATGCTTGCAACATTTAACATTTGAAGAATATCAAGAAAGTTTTTGTATTAAAAATAAATAATAAATGTTCGTTTTCAATCAGAATAGGATCTTTAAATTTTAACTGAAACATCAACGTAACACATTCCCCATATCCCGAGGAAACAGTTACAGATATACCTAATTTAGCACGATAGTGATATTTTATTTGCAACCTCTTCAGTTGGGACGTAATATAATGTAGTTTATATTGCGAAAGTAACGATGGATCAAAAAACGATTCTGATCGGAGCTCGGTAAACTAGTATTGGTCGTATTTTATCCATTCATGTGGTAGTCGAGGTAACCCCGCCAGATATCAATGCAAATACAACCGATAAGGTAATAATTGTATAAAAACTTTTAGGGATCTCCGATATAGACAATTTAAATTAAATAAAAACAAAGTACCATCGTCAGGCGAAAAATCCACGTATTTTAAAGTATTGTGTAAAAAAAAAACACCAGAGCATTAAATTTTTACTAACAGAGAAAAACAACCAAAAACACGATATATATTGAAGTTCAAAAATAATTGGTTTTGTATATTTAAAGTTTATACTTAGTTTAAGGCTTAGTGTTATGTATAATGCATAAATCATTGTGACTACACAATTGCTCAGCACATTGCTGCGCTGAATACGAAGAGTCGATCGAGAGCGAATATATAATGTGGAACAATAAATTATGATTAATAATTTACAAAATTGGTTCACGTCCTCCCGGGAGCGTATAGGTGGATGGGAACTTTTGATGCGATTTAATTTCGACACAAATTGCAAAATGTCAGCCTTTGAATGATTGAAGGTTATTCACTACTGCACGTCAAAAAAAAACATTAATACATATTTCAGCATTTTGTTCGAAATCTTAAGGATAGAAAATATTATACAAAATTTAAATGATTCCGGACAGTTATTCAAAGTACATAACTACATTATATATATTCGTGAAGGTTTTGATATTTATTTAAAACTTTCGTACGGATATTTTCTAAAGTATTTTAGATGGTTTTTTTTTTTTTTTTGCGGACGGTACAAATTCTTACGAGGTTCTTAAAATCCGGCTCCGGTATTCAAAGTTGTATTTTAAATTATTAGTTATTGTGTTTTATATATTATATTAGCTTACTCGGTGTTCTGTTGTATATTATTACAAAAAAATACTGTAAAACTTGTATATCGCATATCTTACCCGAGTTACAAAAAAACACTGTGTTTTTTTCTAATTTTTTTTTTTTTTTTTATACTATTATAACGTAAATATTTCCAAATAACCGCAAAGTGTGTAAACTCACTGACGTTAGTGAATTGTATATGGTGTCGACTACCACCTGTTTAGCTTCCTCGCAGTTTGCGTCGAGAAACGTACTGTAAAACCTTTGCAAATTCGCCTTTTCTATTTTGCCTTTACCTAAAAGAAAACGACTATGATAATAATAAACGCACATAGACGGTATTCGTTTTCGTTAGTTGTATTATTTTTATTTTTCAAATATATATATATATATATATATATATCTATATATATATATATATATATATATATATATATCATAAATTTATATTACCTACCAGAATCCAAAGATTTGAACAAAATATTCTGAAAGTATTTCAACCACAACGGCATATCCGGGGCCACGGCGCAGTCGCTGAGCGTTCGACACCATATTTTCAACCAGTCGTCTGTTGATAGACTAATAAACGCAACGTCTAAGAATATTACAAAAATTGGATTCATGCAATTTTTGATTGTAAATAGCCAGTGTATAATTTCTTTGTAAATTAAAAAATATTATTTTCCACATCGTAATATTATGTGCCCTACGTCCTCTACATATGTATATTATAAACAGCCCATCATTATGTTTAAAATATTTAACAAAAATGAATTGCTAACGTGTGGATGTACAATGGCGTGTTGGCCTACGATGTTTTATACCTACCGTGAAACATGTTTTTAATGCGAATTTAACCCAAAAATGATTAATGCTTTAAATATGTATACGTATGCGAACTTAAAATGTTTCTCGCGGGATGCATATCGTTCTGTCTAATTTATTTCTGCCCTACAACACCCCGTGTACGTTCCTGCCAGAATTATATAAACGAATCACTCTTTTTTGTCGTATAAAGTTATTAATTTATTATAATAGTTAATACCCGAAAAATCGTATATTTTATAATAACTTTGTAAATTTGTTATTTTCACATTTATTTATATTTATTTATATAGGCGTACTAAAACTTACTATAATACACATATTATTAGCTCGTATTATAAATACATTTTTATTAGCATTGTCGTGAATTATTATAATTCAATCGTACACTTACTTTGACCGGTTTCACATGGAATGAATACTTGAATTAATTCGCTTAGAACTTGTTTCAAAATGATATATTCATCACTGCTCGGTGACCAGTCAGCGAAACGTCGTAATTTCTGTATATTATAATAAAATAATATACAATTCATAATTAAATATTACGTATAAATAATATAAATAAATAAACTACCTAATTAAATTTGGTATTCAATTTCAAATGTCGATATTATTTTTAATTTGTTTGAAAGAAACTTTCTACAAGCATTGAACTTGGATTCGCTAAAATTCTATTCCTAAACGAAGTGTTTGAATATTACTAATAATTTGCACAAGTTGTGCAATTAAGATTCGTTTGTGTTTATCGGTAACATTTACGTAATCTAATATAAATAAACAACGTCTAAGTCTTAAAAAAAAATATCCGTACCACTTTATGAAGGCTTGTGAATGATTTATTTCTAAATTTCTTGTAAAACATGATATGTATGTGTTCAACGAAAATTCACGAATTCGGCAGGTGCCGGTTAACACACGTGCGCGTGTCCGAATATTAGAAATAATATTTATATCTACAGACGTTAATAGTTTTTTAAAATAATAATATAAACATGTTTAATCTTATCTATAATAGGTATAAATACCTATAGATCTATGTTCAGCGGTGAATTACTCAGGACGTTTCCTAACGGAGGGAAATTAATCTACCAACATGTACTAATAATTATTATATTATTCGTGGCTTTTGAATAAACACTAACGCCGACTAGGCGCGTTCCGTTCATAATTATTAATTTAAAATACTAAAATAATATTATTCGGTTTATTTGGTAGGTATAGGTACCTCAGCAAACTGATGGAAATCGTGTTCGAATACGAAACCGTCACAATCGCCATCTAAATAATATTTAAAAAAATTGAGGAATTTTTCCTCTTGAAGAGCGGACAGCTTGAATGGAATATCCAATGTTTTCGAGTCGTCTTCACTAGCATAACGTTTCATCCAAGAAGCTGTTGTATAACATGAACATAAATATAAAAAAAGGACCATATTTTTAACAAAAAGTTATATACTGTTACAAATTATAATACTAAAATATCAAAAATACATTGGACAGGAAAATGCTGATAATAGAGATAACACTTGAATTATTTAGTGCAATCTCTATAAAACACGAATCGTGTGTTGGCTTATTTATTACATTTTATTTTTTTTTATACCTAGTGGATCGTGATCAAAATGTAAATATTTTATTTAATCATTTTTCGAAAGAATAATATACTAACTAGGTACAAAGGAGGGGGAGCTGAATCTTAAAAAAATATTGATTTTATAATGTATTAAAAAAAAAAAAAAAACAGCGTCCGTGGTATTCTAAGTAAAACCATAGTCGATTATATTTCTTTCAGGACTGTATGGGGTTCAATATCTAATTTCGGGTGGGATTACGACACGAGTAGATTAAAACGGCTTATACCACTAACATATCACACGATTTATACAGCAAAAATGATTTGATCATTTTACAATTGTATATATATATATATATGTATATATACACCAATACAACCAAAAGATATAGAAATAAAATAAAAACTAAAATGTTCAGCATTAAATTAAAAATTAATTTGACATAAATTTACTCGAATATTTCAATGATCTAATTCTTAGAATTGCATTTTTCTTGCCTTCATATTTGAATAGTTGGTTATAATTTTATCTAAAGGAAACTCAGCTGCAAGTTGTTTTTCAATTATTTGCAATGCAATATTTGACAAATGTAACTGTCCCATTGAATTCCTCAAATAGATTTAATAAGTTTAAGTTTAGAGAAAGACCTTTCCTTCACAAAAAAATGCAAGCTCCGTAGACTCCCGATATAAGTTGTGAAAAATTAATTTTCAAGAATAAATAAAGCCAACTCCTGAATAGATTTTAAGTTTTTATCCTTAATGGTTTCTTTCAAAGATAAAATTTGAAAAGTTAGTTCAGAACCAACATCTGTCAGACTAAACTATTTATCCTGGTTTTAAAAATTTAAAAATATCACAAACATCGCAAACAAAAAAATAGAACAAAAGTTAAAAGAACAAAGTTAGTTAAATAGTTCAATACCTATGGGACGGAATTCGGTGGCGATTGTTTCGCCCTCATGACGGAATTCGAAGATAAATGCCCCTGGCCAGAATTCAAATGCTTTAACGGTCACGGGACGGAATTCGGAAACTCCGATCAAATTTTCAAGCATTTCTACCAGTTCGAATAAAAAAATTGAATAAACTACATTGACAATATCAAATAATGCATGCAATAAAGTACGAGATAACAATATAATTATATATTATAACTAATAAAATAACTAAAATAAAATTTTCTTTCTCCCAATTTATGATAAATAGGTATACAACTAATCCAATAATAAAAATAACACAAATGTTTAAATAACACAGTAATTTGTTGCAAGTGCTTTTAATTGTTTTAGAAAAACTATCGGGTATCTAGAAAATGTTTTCAAATAAAGTACCACCGATCGGAAATTCTGCATCTTTTAAGGTACTGCGTGAAAAAATCGAAACTATTAAATCGCCAAAAAGGTGTTTTTCAAGAAAAAATTACACACACATATATCTTAGTAAAACTAATAGATTCTTCGCTACACTGGGAATCTAGAAAATAATGGTTAAAATAAATGTCGGACAACTCAAAGTGATAATAATAGGTATGCAGCTATATAAGTCAAAAATATCCATTGTGATTATTATTTAAATTTTCGCTCCGTATCATAACGCGCAGTCATTTCAAACTATATAATTTCTACGCGTACCAATAATCTTATACGTTACAATGGACGATCTTATCATTCATGGAAAATACGAAAGAAATTCGTTTTTCGTGAACAAAACCATAAAAAAAAAAAAACAACACTTATATAATACACGTACCCCAAACGTGTATCTCCCACGTATTGGATAAGTCGTCCGGTTTGATTTCTTCGGGCTGCATTATGATCGTATTACTTTTCCACGACATTGTTCTCCGCAGCAATTGTTTGGTTCGATCTTTGGTCCTATCACACGCCTTAACATGTAACATGTAATATCATTTTGATTTACTTATAGGTCGATGTCTGGGGCGAACACAGAAAAATGTGTAAAATGCAACTATTCAATTTGTAGGTCAGGTAATTTTTTTTTAAAAATTTGGTCCTGATATGTTGATGGGGTTAACCCCCAAATCTTTCTCCTGCGTTCGCCTCTGGTCGGTGTACATAGGTACGGATAGGATAAATAAAACCGTATGGTTAACAAAACACCGTGCAAACGCCTAAACCCCGTAAAAGATATATTTTTAATTGACGACAAATTCGAAAATACACAAGTTAAATGTATTCGATTCAACGGGCTTGTGTATATATTATCATCGATAGTACAACTATACCTAATCCCTTATTGCGATAAAACGCGAGTAGGAACACATACACGCACAGAATATTATTTTATTATTATTACGATATAACGAAAATGTTTGAAATTCGAAAAACAATATCCGAACAGAAGAAGACGCGATCAGAGCCATAACAGGGCATGTGAACGCATCTACGTGGCCACACGAAATTCCCCCTCGTATAGCCTAACCCTATATTAATTTCCATTAAAATTGTATATTTCTATTACGTATAAATTCTGAATTCTACGACCTTTTCTGAGACGCATTCTTGGCCCGAGCCAGTCTAAAATCGAATATTTTGCGTATGGATGCAAGTCGTGACGAACACTAAACACACATTTTGTCTACAAAACTCGTCATTTTCCCGGGCATTAGTTGCGTTATTATTAATACCCCGATTGTGTATCAATACTGATAATTCTATAATAAATCGTTTGGGCATCGGTAATATTATGCACGTAATTTGTATAGGTATACTTAATATTACTTGAAACATTTCAAATCTGACCATCTTCGGTTCACCTGATATTTGTAGATGCTATTGTTGCACGTCGAGAGAATAAATAATCAAAATTTGTACAACGTATAATTCAAGATCCCTCCCACCCCTCCAATCGCCACAAATATCTCAGTTTGTTGTTTCAGGTTGTACAAAATAAAATAATTACATAGTAAATTCAATTATGACACATTATTAGTTTTGTACAAAGGTTACTGTTTGAAAACAAAATTATGTATTTCATATAATGAAATCGACTGTAACATAAATTTGGAAAACCGTGTGTATATTAATATAATAATTATAGTGAACGCGTTGAAGTACACGCGGCTTTTCCGTGTACTTAAATTGCAGAAAAAAAAAAATGTTATTCTTAGAAAATATTAATAAACCCGGTATACGTAAATAATAACTATGCATAGTTTTATCCCCCGTCCCCCTAATTTTTTTTTGACGGACAATTATCAGTCAACAATCCGTCAAATTATCAACAATCCTTATTAACACAATATTATACTACTCTCAATAATTATTAATTATTAGCTAGACGCGATATAAGTACGTGTACTGTGTGGTAATAAAAAAAAATTCTGCGTTCCTATGGAGACATTGCAAAACAAGTATAACAATACTGGGCGAGATAGGTAATTAAAGAAAAAATATATAATTTTTTCATATGAGTCTATACTGTATAATTTTTGCAATAAACGCAAGCGATTGCCAAAAATTGGGTGAAATTGCCTATAAAAAAAAAAAAAAGGAAAAAAAAAAGGAATAAAATTTAAAGGTTCGTAATTTTATCAACTAGGTCCAGCTTATATGATAATTATAAAATGTTGATCGAAGCGTAGTAGTGGTTAGACTTGACGTTCGAGAGGGTGAGAGGACGGCGAAAATAGTAAAATACCCAATTCCCTTTCCTCATGTTACAATAACATAAACTAGTTATCTAACAAGTATGCGTCTTTAGAAAATTGTTTTAATAATGTACAAAAAAAACCAAGCTCGGTCTGTTTTTATGCGTTTAAAAGAAACGGATTGCAAAACACTGGCAATTTGTTTGTTGCTGTTTGATCTTAAGAAAGTGATTACGGACAGTGTGGGTATAAGCTGGTTTATTTTACTCGACAAAATTCTCTAAAAATATGTTACATACGATTGAAATAATATTTTTTTTAAAAATTGTACTCGTATTACATCGTCGCGGTGTATCTACCAAGACGATTATTTACAATCTGCGGAGGAACTCAAAAAGTATATAATTATCTTTAGTGGTAGTGATCGGGATAGACGGACAGATATAAAAATAAAATAAAATAAACAACCTGTTTCCAAGTCGATGTCGATTTAGCGGGCGAATTAGGCGTGTGCGAATCACCGCCAACGCCGCCGCCGCCGCCGTCGCCCGGTTTCTTGTTGCCGTCGATGACCGCGGCGGCCACCGACGGGAAACACTTGAGGCTGTGCGACCGGACGTGCTTACCGTTTGGCGGCGCGTCGCCCGTCGTCGCCACCGCCACCGCCGCCGCCGCCGCCGCCGTCGTCGTCGTCGTCATCGTCGTCGTCGTCGTCGTCGCCGCCATGTCCCCCCGACCGGCCAACGGCTACGGCGTTACGGTAACGAACGACCTCGCACCGGCTGCATGGCCAACAACAAATATCGTGGTGCGTGCCCGTGTAATGCGCGTAAGTATTTGTGTGTGCCGCCGTACAAGCGTCCCCGTCAAGCAACCACCACATCGACCGGTGCGCGCGCGTGCACTGCGGTCACCGGCGTCCCGTTCCGGGGTGGCGCGCGCTCGGCGTACAACCGCGACCGAGTCGCAATAATATATTAATTTATATATTTCGTACGTCTATACAGGTATACGCGTTTTATTATTATTATTATTATTATTACGTGTCGTGCGATTCGCGCTGCCCGCGCACAAGAGACCGCGAAAAACCGAGGGGTTGCCGCCGTTAGTATTAATATAATATTAAAGGGGTTTTTTTTTTTTTTTTTAATATATATATATATATATATATATATATATATATATACACACCGTAGGTAATACATTTTTCGCCGCCGCCAGCCCCGGTAACCACGCGCGTGCATGCAATATTATACGCACGCGATGGCGTAGTTTTATAGGGTAAACTAGTGCCTATATCTGTTTATAAGGGTACAAGTGTAACGGCGTTGTCGCGGTGTAAAACGACGACGCGGGGACAGCGCCCGAATTCGTATGTACGGAAACTATCGTCGGATGGTATACCTCTCGTGCCCGCCGCAGGTCGGTCGACCGACTTACAAGACACTCGTTGTCCGGGAAAATAGTTGACATGAATTTTTCCCTCGAACATTTTTCAAATACAAGCAGCCCTAAAACGTTACATCGCCGATATTTGTTGGCACCCTTATTTATTGACGGTGAAACCAACAAATAGATAGTGTATTAGTTAAAATAGTTTATTATTTATTTGGTCAATTAGAGATATTTCACTATAGTTTAAGTTGGTTGTTATATTGGTTTAACGAGTGGAAATCTAACAAACTTCAAACAAAATATCTCGCGATTATTTCAATCTTAAATGTCCTAAATATAAACTACTATATAGGTATAGGATACTAAAACGTATCGAAAATACTGAAAATAGTGAAAATGCATAATACAATTTTTTAAAACTCTTATCGGTTATACGAATTGGTTTTGGATAACCACAAAATAATGCACTTTGCATTGCAATCCAGGCCCTAGTTATAACATTACAACTATTGAAGGACGAAATAAGCTGCAGTAATACTAATTGAAAGTTGTTCGATTAATTAATTATAATTAATAATTATGTAGGGGAAATGGATACGAAATGCGGACTGTTGTGTAATACATAATGCCCGTAATGGTAACTGGTACCGGGTGCAACAAAATATAAATCTATATGTAGACTAAACTTCATGGTTGAACATGAAAAAACATTTTTTTATCAAAAGCAGTATTAAACTGCTCACGCTAACAACAACAACTAATACATTTTCGAAAATTACGTTTTATATAACATGCCAATGTTAAACGTTATTATTTTTTTATGAGTAAATGTACAGTAAAATACCATCTTTAATACTTTTAACTTCGTTATTAAAATGTGTATAGGTATATGCAAATTAAACGTTTAGCAAAAAGTATTGTACCCATTTTATAAATTAAAGTTTAAAAAAAAAGTCGATATTCAGTAGTATAGATAGATGGATTTGCTTACGAACAATTTCTCTTCGAAGACATAAATCTCTGTAGTATAAAAATGTATAATAAAATAAATGTAGTTGCAATTGATGTCATCAGCTATTAACTTACCTTGAATTGAGTTACGTAATGGATTATTATGCAACAATATAACATTTACTCTAAATTACAATTTTCGTAAAATCAACGAATTAGGAATTTTCTTAAAAGTATAAAACTAAAAAATTCGTGCATATAGATGTGCAAAAAAAAACATTGTAGACAAATTAATTTATAAATTACCGAATCACATTCTAAAAGTGCGTCTCGGGGTAGTTATTCACGTATATATATATATATATATATAAGCTATATTTAGATTTATGAGAGTATAACAGTAATTATAGTGAGTAACAATGATAAAAAACAAATGTAAAGCTTTTTTGAGAATTTCAAAATAACGTTTTATAGAACCAACAGAAATACTTAATTATAGAATATTAGAAATCTATATATAAATAATTTAATCATAATGTTGAAATATAAAATATAAAATATTAAGTAAGTGGGAATATTCCCAGCCGATGAGTTTTGTGATCTTTGTCGTATGACAAACATATAGCTATTTTTTTTTTTTTCAATAAATAATAGTAATGACAAAATTTTAAATCTAAAGTTCAACGTAAAACCGAATTGTATGTCGAATAAAATACTAGATGGTTACTGCTCTGAAAGTGTTTACTTAATTTAAAAAAAAAAAAAAAACACAAGTTCAAAACCAATAAGTTTCAATATTCCTATTTTTAGGTCCTGAACAGAATCTAAAAAATGTTCAGATACGATTAGGCGTATATGTATTATACCACCGACACGAATACCTACTTATCATTTCTTTGGTACATATTCGAATATAGGATATTGCACTTTTTAGATTCAGTGCTTAGCTAGGAATGGATTGCCACAATTTCCTCAGTCCCGCCGGTAATTGAATGTGGATATTAGAGACTTAACACGAACTTGGTAGCACAAGAGAATAAAACATTTTTTTTTGTGGCGTTCAGTAGACTTTTTTTTTTTTTATCCGTTAACAACTTTTTATCAGAATTCTTGCACCGATCATTAACTCCCGGGGGTGGTTTTTTCTAAAATTTTTTCTAATTGGTGGTCTAATTGAGTGAATAATTTTTTTTTTTTGATTCCCCTTGTAGTTTTCTTAATAATTGGAAAAATGAACGGAAATAATAGTTTCATTATTTTCGATTTCTATTTTATTTTCCTTATCCTCGTGTATCAATTAGATCCAAAATGCTTTCAGAAAAGGTGTTACACACTGGAAAATCGGAGCATGATATCTAGCAGAAACGTTGTTTTTTGACAGACAAAAAAAAAGAAAAAAAGCGCATATCATAGTAAAAAAGATACATAAAATATGTTTTTTACTTCGTCCCAGTATAAACACAACCCATTTTTTTTTTATTATTGTTTCACCGATGTATGAAATTGTTTTTGAGCACACAAATATAGTAATTACATTTTTATTAGTAATTACTCAAGAGGGTATTGACGGAGTTTACGATTTATAAACAAACATAATTATACACTTGTGTTTTAATTTAATTCTAGTGTTTTATCAGTATGCGTAATGCACATTATTATATTCTAATATTTATTGAACCATAAGTCATTGTACCTATACAAATTATTTAAACGGTACTTTTAAAATTAAATCAATTTTTTTACTCGAAATGTATATTCCCAGTTGGTTTACCCTTTTAAAACATTCCTTGCTAAGCTCGGAATCTAAAACTATGTAGGTATCCACCTACCTAAGCATTCCTAAAATGCAATTATTATTAATGTAATTTATTCATGTTATGTATGGTATTATTATATTTTAACTTTCTATTGGTTTTATTTTTTAATGTGATTCGCCATTAAAAAAAAAAAATAAAAGTTTCATATACTTTAGTTTACTTTAAATACATTTTAAATTTCACGATTATGCGCTACATTATATTTTTTGAGTAAACGTCTATAATATATATATATATTAGTATATTATATTATATTATATAATGCTTTATGAATAACTTGTTTTGCGTATAAACTGTTTATTACGTAAATTAGGTCAAAATGTAGGTGTTGTGGCGCACGTCAACGGGCGTATAGGTGTAGTTAAATCAAAAGTCACGAATGTCCTGAAAGTTTCGGATATTATTCACCGTGTATAATACGTGCTTATTAAATAATACGAGTAGAAAATAAAATTCACGCGGAATCAATTTGACGGATATATAATTATTATTATTATTATTATCGTTATAATATTATTACGGTGTAACGTAAACGTTAAAAATTATTCGTAAACCAATATATCCGAACAGAGGACGTGATTGCCGAACAATAATAGTTATAAATTCGTATTCTCCCAAAGTCTGAAAACCAATAAAACAGTAGTGTACGGAGGTAGGTTCACACACCGATCACGATAATTTTAATATGGAATTTAATTTTAAAAATGTGCATTAAAATATATAAAATAAATAAATGTAGAAAAAGAACAAAACGAAGTCTGGAGTATTGTATGAGTTGTGTGTAAATACGGCCGGCTTCGATTACAAAAAAATACATCGTCGGCTAATAGAACAGCAAAGACTAATAAAAAAATAATACACTAATAATGTTAACCTGAAAAAGTCATAATACATATATGGGCGCCGATTTTGTAATTTTTAACACCACTGATGTTTCTAGCGTGTCAAAAATTATCAAAAATTCTATGACTTACTATACATTACTCGTCCGCCACAATCGCTTCAAATTTCTCCTTTTTTTGATTAAGTAGGTAATAGAAAACGTAATAAGTATTAAATTCGTTTTGAATTTATTATTGAGTATTACTATTTTTGATGCCCAAACGTATAGTTGTACAAAATTGCCCATAATTACATTATGTACGTTCGTAGATTAAACATTTATAACCGATAGCAATAAAATTGTACAAGTTATATAATCTCGTTTCACAAAATGTTGGCAATAAATTTAGTTTTATTAGGAAAAATAAAATGCTATTTGTGTAAAACTTTAAACAGACAGACAGGCGAATGAACAATATGCAACCAGATGGGTTGTGTCATAAACAGCTTTAACTTATTCGTGTGTATTATCGTCTAACTATATATTTTATATAAGACATTCATCTAACCGCAAGTAATGTCCTACGTTTATAGAGAAAAGAAAAATCCTAATATAAAATTGTATTAAAAAAAAAATATGCAGAATAATATCAATAATATCAATACAAAGTCTGGAGTATTATATAAGTTGTCTGTAAGTACGACCCGTTTCAATTTAAAAAAAAAATCGTCATCGTATATAATACGACAGCAAAAGCAAAAAAATAATGCCCGACTGAATGTAAAATCAAAATAAGGAATACGTAGAAAAAATTACACAGGTAGTAAAATAATTTGTATTGGGAAAGATTGTAAAACGATATGAGACGACATAGAAGTTTTTTTTATTATCTAAAAAATATTAACGGTATAGAATATATTATTTCTAAAATCTGTCCGATGTACATTCAAGATGTTTTTAAATTTATTTTCTTGAACTTCAAAAACCCTAAATAAATTAATTCAATCATTCAAATACAATACCATTATTTGTAGTCGCTTTTTTGTCTTTGCAATAGTATACTAATTAATTAATATTTTCACTTGGGGAAGAATAAATAATAAGTTTGATCTCTAAAAAAAAAATTATCGTTACAGAATGATTTTTTTCCTTTTTCTTTAGACGTTTAATCCTTAATAAACAATAAGTGTTTATGAATTATTAAGTTACAACCCGTGTGATTTTTTCCTTCTTCTATGATACCTAATAATATGTTAATAATAGGCTCGTGCATTTTATTACGAAATTATAATGTACATTTTTGCGATTTCTCCTAAAAATCCAGTAAAAAAAAATACAAAAATCTCAAATCTAAAATACAATAACGGTTGAATTCAAAGAAAAACAAACATACAAAACGTACAAATAAAAAAATCATATTCCGATGTTACACAAAAAATAACTCATAACTAAACAACCAAAAATAACATAAATTATACTTTTAAATAAACAAAATACCTACTATTTGGTTGTCATAATAATGTATCACTGAACGCTGAGCGAGGAAAACTCGGAGACAATACTTTTTAAAAATATTTCATACTAGCTTTAAACTTTATTGCGTTATAACGTACATACATCTTAAGTATTTTTCTATAGATAAAATATACCAATAGCTGAATAGATTCAAAATAAATCCGAACATTTTTTGTATGGTAATGTTATATTTGTACAATACGTTAATAAATATTTAGGTGTCCGATTCAATGATTTATCGGTTAGCTAATAAATAACGCTTGACTTTAAACAAGTAATTAATAATTTACATTTGAGAAATTGAAGACATTTCCTTCGGTGTCATTATTATAGATATAAATATTGTTAGTTTCTATTATTAATTACTGTTATTGAAAAACCTCTCGGTGATATGATATTAATGTATACAATAATCGTTATTTACAGAAAATTCTTAAGAGAATTATGTCACGCCCAATATATAAGGGGTGGTGTATAGGCAATTTTAACGAAATTTTGTAGAGAAAAAAAAAAAGAAGAAATGTGATCAACTTTAAAATATATACATATTCACTGTCAATAAAAAAAAAAAAAACTCAATCATACCACAAAAAAGTCATCGTCAAATCAGTAGGTCCTGATTTGACGATGACTTTTTTTCCGGACAGGCGGTCCGCCCGCCACCTCGTCACCGATGTTCTCTTTATTCATAATTATTCAGAACCGGTCCGTAGTGTCGAAATGGTTGGGAACCACTGCGGTGTATAATGTATAACAGCATATTATAACGCAGCTACACTTTATAATATCAACTCTAAAGTGCCCGTCGCAGTATTCAATATCGATCATCAATACTGATCACGGTATAGGTACCGGGTAATAAATATCGTAAATATAATCATAAAAATTACTGTACAATGGCTCGACGTTGTTAATTCATGTATATTGGTTAATTGTCATATTTTGTCGCGTGTGTATAGGTACCAATCAGTGTAATATTTATCTAACGACGTGAAGCGTTAAACCGAACATTAATACGATTAAAACAATAATTAATAGACTTGAAATAAAATTATCTACACTTAAATAATTTAACCTTATATTCATATAGGTACGCGGGCGCTACGCTATGCCGATGCATCCTAATTAATGTTTCATCTCATAATTATTTAAATATTATACAATATTATAAGTGGGGAAAAACATCATTTTCCTTTTATTTTTGTTTACCGGAAATTATGATACATTTAAAAAAGAAAAAAAATTGTTAAAATTACAAATTAATAGACCGTTGCAATAATGGAGTTAACCGTGAAGCGTACCGAAGATCAGCCACGAGATTTAGAGCAGGACATCGATACTCTTCAAAAACGCAAGTAGAATTTTATTGTATAATATTAATGAGAATTATATACTACGCTCTTTGGCAATAAACGTGAAAAATAACGACTAACATAATATTACGAGTACTGCAATTCTCGTATTTAATCATTTTTTTTTTTTTTTTTTTTTTATTAGAAAAACTTACAATCTGTATTTACAAAAAAAAAAACACAATAAGCAAATAGAATAACTTTGTACATAGAGAAAAAAATAAAATCACAATAATGTGATTGCTTGATGAGGGAAGCTATCCAGTGATAGAACCCTGCAGGCATTTAATAATTAAACGTAGATATTCTAAATAATTGTAATTGTATTTGTATATATATTTATTTAACATTAACGTTCATCGCCCTTAAGTCGAACGCGGATAACTCAGATAATTGTATCCCTTAAATTAAATTCCCTGTCGGCTGATTTACAATTTTTATTCCATTTTTTTTTAGCGATATATCCATATAATATAACATACGACAACATAAAATTATGTGTTAAACAGGCGTAGTATGGAAAAATAATGACACATATGGATTGTGTGGACACTATAATAAAATCATTATAATATACGTTTCTATCCCAATAATTGTAAAATTGTTTGTCGTGTAATGTGCAATCATAAAAAGTTGCATCGACTTCGGCATTGTCAATAATTACCAGTTAAAAAATACAAAATAAATACCGGATTTTTGAAAAGGTACACGAAATAAATAACTTCCCATCGGGTATTTTACACAGTGCCCACGACCATCACTAACTACGCCACTGATATATATATATATATATGTGTTTAATATAACATTATATCTAATTAATAAAAATAATAAAAAGTACTTTTACTTAATATTTGTCATTAATCATGTTGGACGATAAAATTATACATTGTTTAAACAAAAGAAAAACAATATATTTGCAGGATTTCGAAAACTTTTAAAGAAAATTCAGTTTATACTTTTACAATGTATAGGACCGGGAGAGGTATAAATACGTTACTCATTTTTAACCGGAAATTCACCAATAAAGTTTCTTCTTTTTCCCCTTCGCCTTCGTCCCATCCAAGTCAACTACACCTCTATTCTCGCCCACAACATTTCCTTACTCACGTCACTTATATTTACCCGCACATTCAATCCTCTAATCCTATATGCAAACTATTATCAGGGGCGAACGCAAGGGTGGTTTGGGAGGTCCAGCCTCAGGAATATCAGAAAAAATGTTAAAAATAAATTACCTGATTTACAAATTTAATAGTTACATTTTACATTTGTTCAACCCCCACCCTCACCACTGACATTTTTTAATGATTTCGTCGATGACTATTATATTTCATCATAACATAGACTTGTCTATATTATAATGTACCAGGGGCTCCCGTGATCGGTGTCCGGCACCTACAGAGTCTGCTATTGTTTTTGTGCGTGGTCTGCGGCTACTTGCTCAGAGTCAACCTGTCCGTGACCATAGTGGCCATGAATCCCGTGATGAACTCTACGGACTACTACAAGGAAGTGTCGCAACACATACCGATATTCGGTTGGCCCACCTCGACGCGGTCGGTGTTGCTCAGCTCGTTTTTCATCGGCTACATGCTGGCCAACTTCCCGGCGTCCGTGCTCGGGTGTCGGTTCGACAACAAGTTCTTGCTGGCGTACAGCATTATCGTGTCGTCGCTGTTCGCCATCGTCAGTCCGCTGGCGGTGCTCACGTTCGGCGCCCCCGTGCTGATCGGCATCCGGTTCATGCAGGGCCTGTCCTCGGCGTTCATGTTCCCGATGATCCACGGAATAATGGCCAAGTGGACGCCGCCGCACGAGCGCAGCCGGCTGGCCGGGTTCGTCATCAGCGGCATACAGCTCGGCACCATGGTCACGCTGGCCATTTCCGGCATCCTGTCCAGCAGCTCCATGGGCTGGCCGACCGTCTACTACACAAGCGGCGCCGCCGGATTGGTCTGGGCGGCCGTATGGTTGCTGTTGGGCGCCGAATCGCTGTCCAAACACTGGTTCGTCGGCCAAGCCGAGGCGGATTATATTCGGGCGTCGCTCTCCAACACCATCGGTCACAAAATTAAAGTAATAACAATAATATTCATAAACGGTCAATTATTATGAAAAGTGCTATTATGCCGCTATATACCGTTCGAAAGCGGGAATTGGGTTTGGTTTGAGAGGTCGGAGTTGTACAATTTCGTTGCACGGTTTTTTTTTTTTTTTTTGTCGTCCACAAACCGTATATTTAAATTTGCGATTACATATTACATATGTAATTGCGATTACATATTACGATTGCGATTACAAACACTTAATGTTATGTCGTGTTCAGCACTTACGTGTATGGTAACGCGAGTTGACCTCGCAATCGGGATTTGTACGTTCCCGGGTATTTACGCGCTTCATTTTTTTTTTTTTTTTTTTTCATTAATCGGATATTCCGGTAGATAAGTGTATAACTATAACAACCGAATATAGAAATGTCGATATGAAAAATTGGTTTTTTTTTTTTTTTTTGTAATTTTATGCTTTACTAGTATAACATTTTGTTTTTAATTTTAATCGGTTTGTTTTCAACCTATTAAATACAAATTACATGACTTCTGATATAGACAATCTCAGTGTGTCGTGGTGATAATATTTCAATGTATATTTTGTATTCGATTTCCCATCGACAATACGCGTACACCTTCTATACTGTAGAAATAATATAATTTAATGCTCACCAGATTCTTCAACTCTAATACCATTGATTATATTATTACACGATTAACGCTAATATCATAATCCCTCGTAGTCCAATTCGTAATACATAATTTGTTTTAAATAATTATTTTCAAGAGTTGGGTTATGCTTATAGTAGGTACCTAAAAAAATATATATTTATATATATATATATATATAAATTAACAGGACATGATAACCGTATGTGCTGTTTCTATTCTATACCAATTTTCCACATTGGAAATGTCGCGTTCGTATTTTATGAGTTAGGTTAGATTGTAGTGGCATTTTTTAAGGGGTTTGTCAGCCAGTAGTACGTATATACAGTAGTACATATTTTCTTTTTTTTTTTTTGAAAAGTTAATGATTATAGAATTACAAATGACTACTATGTAATATTTATTGTACTATCTAATTCAAACGTACCACCGTAGGTTATTTTCGAATATACGTCACTGGTGTTTGACGTTCGGTAGACTGAAAAACGTATACCACAAATATTTAAATACAAAGCGCATATAATTTTAGTAATCGTATTTTAAACAACGCGTTCTAATAAACCTTATGAATAAATTACGGCGCCAGTTGAAGAACGTTATACATTTTAAAAAAGATTAGATATTTTTTACTATGGCCATTGAAAAAAATTTCGGTTTGAGAGGGGTGTCCAGATATCTAAAACACCCCCCTTGGTTGTTCCACTGGTTAGGTTAGGCCGTTGTTTATTGACTAATACCAGTTTTATTTGCTAATATTTTTTTTTTTTTGGGGGGGAGGGGGAGTTTAAACTAACAGCCCTTAAACTTTTGTAGTTACAAAGACCCCCGATGAAAGAAATTTATAAATCGCCGACCCTCCTCCTTTACCAATATTCTTTCGAATAACTTTTTTTTTAAAACCACAAGAAATAGCTGGTAGATATAGATAAGTAGATAGACCTAACTGTTCATTATTCAACTGTACCCGTCTTGATCGTTTTGTTTTATTAGCATTAAATCTGGAATCTATAGTCTCTACGATTTTGGAAAATTATTGTTGACTTTGATTGGGCGTTGTAATATTATATTATTAACTATAATGCAGATAGCATTTTTTTGTATCAAACACTACTTTTTGGAAGTAAATGTTGAATTTGATTAGAACTTTGGGAAATTTATTTATTTATTTTTCCATGGAATAAGCTGTCCGCCACCCCGTGGAAATCTATATTCACATCGATGCCAGTGATGGCCACGACGGTGGCGCACTTTGGTCACAATTGGGGTTTTTGGCTGTTGCTCACCGAGATGCCGACGTTTATGAACACCGTGCTCAAGTTCGACATCAAGGAGGACGGTTTGTTGTCCGCGCTGCCTTATCTGGCCATGTTCTTGTTACAACTGCCAGTTTCTTACACTTCTGATTTTCTGAACAAACGTAAGGTGACCTCAATGACCGTGTCCCGGAAAATATGGAATTCCATATCCATGTGGGGAGGCACTGTCGGCATGATCACGCTGGGATACCTTGAAGACACCACCATGGTTCTGGTGCTTTACGTATTCACCGTGGCCATAGGGTGTTCGTCGAACGCCGGGTTCAACATAAACCACTTGGACCTATCGCCAAACTATGCCGGACTCTTGATGGGAATCACCAACACAGCTGCGGCGTGCGGGGGTATTATCGCCCCCCTGTACGCCGGGTTATTTATCAAAGATCAAGTAAAAAAAACGCCACCTTAGTGTACCGAAATTGTATATTATACCTACCTAAATTTAAATGCATTCTATTGTTTTTTTAGACTTCGGTCGCTGAATGGCAAATGGTATTCATAAGTGGAGCAGTAGTGATGTTCTTGTCTAATTTGTTTTTTATTATATTTGGCTCGGCTGAAACTCAGCATTGGAATTCGTTAAACACCGGTAGAGTATCTACAATCGATATTAAAAATTAAAACACGATACAAATATATATAAGACACCCGCATAAAAAATATAACCGTTAAAAATAAATGTATACCTAAATACGCGTTTATATTATTATTTTAACAATTAATTTAAAGTTATCATCAGATACAATGTCAGGTTAGGTTAGGTTAGAGTCAGAGCAATTAATATAATAGGTACCTACCCAAATTAATAATATGCGTTCCTAACGCAAACTGTATACAAATATTCTTCTCGAAAAATCAAAAAACTAATATAAATGTCTAATCATTATATTATTTTAATTGCTATCCATACATTATATATGTTTATATGTTTCAGAGGTTTCAAAAGTGGACAACAATAAACAAGAGACTGAAATTGTCGAATAAAACATACGCAATGTATAAGCATATGGGTATATATGTATTATTACGATTGTTTGTTTTAATTCAAACATTGTCATCAATGATATTGAAGATGTTAGAATAAATGTATTTAAGATGCATTCCAATTACTTCAAACAAAAATATATAGTACAAAGTATAGTGTTTAAAACACTTAAACAATACATATACATATATATATATATATAGTTTTTTTTTTTTTTAATAGTAAATTATTATTTTTATTATATTTGTATTGATTTCCTAAATACGCCGAATTTGATCCAAAATGCCACGAAAATGCCATCTTGTCGTTATTTGATAGAAGTTATTTGATTTATGGTAAAAATGTTGTCAACAGGCAGAAGAAAAAAAACAAACTAAGTAACAAAAATTTAAAAAAAAAACATGATTGAAAACAACTATGGTCATAGGAGTTATCGCTTGTTCGAAGGAATTCTATGGAAAAATTGAGGCCGCGGTCAGTTACATAAAATTAATTCAGTGCGTGATAACCATTATTTGTTAAATGCGAATATTACTTCTTAATTACATAGAAAAAAAATACATATTCTTTTTTTAATAACACTTAATTTATTGTAAGTACTCTATAAATATTAATATATTTTCATTATAGACTAATAGTATTATTTGGGTTAAAAATACAAGAAAGCATTTTAATTGTCTATAGCGTACAAATGGAAAAATATTCGATTTGTATGTAATATATTATTAATCAACAAAAAAATACTAAAATTATAATACCTAAATAGAAATTTCAAAAATATACTTTGTCGTCTCCATTAACGTGTCGGTTTTATTAACTGTGGAATGCATGTATCGGGAATGATAAGTGCTGGTAGATTGACCAAATCAATGAATATTCGGTACGAGTCACTGAAATGAAAAGTTTGGTCGATAAATTGGCAAATTATAATCGTAATTAGGATAACGCATTAAGAGAAAGATACACACAAAATTTAGATTTGGCAACATTAGATTTCTATCGTGAAATACCTAAATTGTTTAGCAGTATAGCCCCCCAACCACAGAAATCTGAACTTAGTTGCGCATACGGCACAAATTATCAATTATCGTAAACAATTCTCTACAAAGAGTAAATAAAAAAATAATAATAAAGACATTGACGCCTCATTTAAAAAATAAAAAGTAGCAATAATAATAAATATAGTTTTAAAATAAATACCTCAATGTCGATCTTAGATATTCAGAGCCAGAAGTACCACCCGTGCCAGAACTATGTCCAATCATCTTCCGTACCATGACGTAATGACTGTCTGTATAAAATAAAATAATTCGAAATTAGTTTGATTAATACAATATGTATTATTGTTTTAAGTAAAATAATAACCATCGAAACTATTCGATAATAGTATTCCATAGCTATTTTTATTTTAATTTCTATGAATATTACAATCCGTGTACCTAGATAAATTTGTATACGGTGAGGGTATATAAATCCATTCGAATACAATTTATTGTGAATAAATGAACGTAAATAATATAGAAAATTAATTTAATAACGCCCCTGCGTTGATATTATAGTAAATTGTATAGGTGGCGAATAAAATATTTACATCTCCACTTGGATAACAGCGTGTCAATGTCCATCAACGATTCTAGTATTCTATTAGCCGGAGCAAATTTTTTTTCATTTCGATACGCTGTAACTATAATGGCACCTTTCAACGCCCGGTGAGAAAATTTTCGAATCCCTTGGTCCACTAAACATTTGTGCCGATCGCATTTAAATACAGTATCCATGAGTTTACGTTTCTCCAAAAACGATACATCGGTCTACAAAAATACAATTTGATTTTATTTAAATTAGAATGTGATTATTTTAACGCCCATATACATAATATACATATTTTCTGTTATGTATTATACGTAATTTATATATTTACGATTAAAATCGTTTCAGGACATGTTCTCTACTATGATTTGCCATTAAGGATTTACCTTGAACATTTCTCAACACCAATAATAGCAATAATATTCTATCAATATCAAGCTTAGGAGTTAATAAGTTTTAAAACTTACAGTATTCATTCAAATAATTCAGAATTAATTTTTAAAGATAAGGTGGTTTAACGTCACTTTAATGTGCAGATTACTGCATTTGTTCAATGGATGAAAGGATCGAAATGTGTTCACGGTTTGGCTGTTGGGCAATATTATAAAATCACACTTGTAATATATTGATCCAAAATCATACAAGCTTAGATTTAAATAATAAAGACGGCATAATTTAAATAAAGATAAGAAATGTATACCACTCATTCCTCTATGCCTAACTTTAAATTATCTCGCTAGTTTCTTAAATTATCTAATCTAAAGTTAGTTAGGTTTTTTTTTTTTAATTATGGATAATGATTTTACTCAGTTAAATATAAATATATTTTATATGAAAATCGTCTTTTTAATAGTATAACATTATAGATCCACATAATTCAATATATTGTAATTTAACTGTTTATATTTATGCCCAGTAAATTTAAGTTTTTTAGTAAATTAACAATTATTTTTAAACCTCTAAAAAAAAAAAAAAATTTTCTTGTGAATCGCATTGTCCTACACTAACATACTTATACCATACTGAAATCTTGCTCCAATCAAAAAACGACAAGAGAGTTTTTTTGTAGCATTTTGGATATAGTTAGTGCGTCGAAGTAATTTGTTGTCAATTTTCCCGTAATCGTGGGGAAAAAACGGGAATATTAAACGGCAATAATGGTTTTCTGTTATTTCGCGTACAGATATAAATTTAATTTCCCCTCTATATTATGTCCTACCTATTTGTTATTTGTGGTTTTTAATTGGAATTGTTAAATTATTTTGATTTTACGGCCGTACCTTTATAGATTCTTCTAACCAACGATCGGTAGCTCTTCGATATTGATCCCATACGACGTTATCGTGTAAAATAGGCACAGATTCGAGCCAATGACAAACCAAAGTAAACATGCTAGGTTCGGTTAACGTTCGTTCAAATTCATCACATTTTTTATCATTGAAACAATCGGTATACGATTTAGAGCAATTCACACGATTTTCCTATAAATATTTCCACAAGTCATAAAGATGTTGAATAAAAAAAAAAAAAAATATTAGTAGTGTAGACATTAAATATACTGATAATTATCATATTCAAAGACTTTAATTTCAAATTAAAATTAAGAGTGATTTTTTTGTTTATTAAAATCATCTAAATAAAATTGTTAACATAAGTTATGCTATGCTTAATGCATATATAGGTAATATTATTTCGCAAGAGGCGAGGATTCTCCCATAATCCATTTAATTATTATATCTAAATAATTGATACCTTGGTTATTCCGAATTTATTTTCAATCATACGGAACTGAAGACTCTGGAATCCTGACGCTGGTTTCAAATAATCACGGAATTCGGCAAAATCGTGAGGGCTCATTGTCTCCAAAACTTCAAAATGTTCAATTAATAACTAAGTAAAAGTAATATACGATTATTGATAAGCTACTAGCTAATGTTAAACGAGAACAATTGTTTAGTTTAAATACAAAAATCTGTTGAGTTGCGTATAATAATCCATTGTAACATAGGAATATATAATTTTTTTTTTCAAGTCTTATTTATTTAATTTTTATCTATTTATTCTATATTCATTTAAACTGACCTTGATAATAGATGAGATTCTACCTAAACGTTTTAATATGTTGAACATTTCCGTTTCGTCAGTCTAAATTAAAAATAAACAAAATAAACATTTAGTTTTCAATAAATATGATAGTCCAATTATATTCAGTTGAAAACTGGCTCACTAATTTTATCACGGTTTTTAAAAATACTTACCCAGAGATTAGTAGCCAATAATTTATTAACAATATCCATTTCGAATAAAATTTGCTTGAACCATAACTCGTAAGCTAAAATTGATAAAATAGATTAGGCGACAAAATAATGATTTTTTTTTTTTTTTTCAAATTAATTCGCGTCACTATAAATTTCACCTAATTCGACCCGTCCTATACCGAAATCGTATTAAAACTCGACGATGAAAATTATAAATTAAGCAATTTTAGTAATAATAGTACGAGTTTGAAAATTTAATATTAAACACTACATAAACTATTAGTAGTTTAAGTACGTAGAATTCATAAACGCTTTTCCGGTAGAAAATTAAAAAAATATATATATATATAATAAAATAATTATCGAATTAATAAAATATAACGACGAACGCCGTGTTTTCGGTACGACCGGCAAAACATTCTCCACCAATGGTTTTTTATGTTGTTAAATTAGGTTTTCCCAATAAATTGTACGATTGACAAATAATAAATATTATTACATTGTTGTTGGGCCGCTTATTTAATTTAAAATTATCGTCGTCCTACCGCCGTAAAGAAATTGAAAAAAAAAAAAATCTCGTTTCAAATCTAAATTTAGTTCGAGAGCAAAACAATAAAACCCACTCGGGCCCATATATTTTTTAGAGATATTATCGCGTTTAGTTAGTGTTTTAAATTTCAATAAATAACCTACCTTGATGTGTAATTATGAAGAGATGTTCGTCATCAGAAACCCTACCGTTCTGTGAACTTAACATGGTCTGCGCATTCAATAGTCTGTCGAGTTGCAGGTAATCTGCGTAATTTTTGGACACTGTGAAATTCGGTTTACGTCTCCTAAAAAGACAACGCAAAAATTAACGCCATCGTGAAAATGAATTTCAAACGGGACGCAAGTACACTACCGTGGTAAAAAACACTAATCAAGCGAAAACGAAGACCAAATTTAAATTATCATTATCATTAAAAATAAATATTAACTAACATTAGCATGTATACTTCATTATCACTATGTCACTAACTAATAATATTATTTGTCATTTGTAAATAGAACCCGTTAATAAACTTGTAATAGCATCTATAATATGCTGAAACATTTTAAATCTAATAAAAAAAAAAAAAAAAAAAACACTAGTGATGTGACATCCGAAATTATCCGAAAATCTACTAAATCCGGATCTCGAAATCCGAAATATTGTATTTTTACGAGTAAAACAACGTTTGCCGGGTCAGCTGGTAATACAATTTATAAATTACGCAGTAATATGTATGATTTTTTTATTTTTTTTTGTAATCGGTTTTTAAAATGCATTTCTGTTTGTGGTATTTTTTTTAATTGTAAAAACGTATTTAATGTTTTACACATTTAATGCTATTCGCAATAAGATAGTAAAAATTGTTTTATAAGATATGAATTAAAGAATTTTATATTCCGTAATTCGCTACTTTAAAAACTGAAAATTGGATTTACAATAAATGTCGGAATCCGAAAATCCTGGCAAATCCGGAATTTTCACATCACGAAAAGAGCGTGTAGAGCATGTTTATTAAATCAAAAAATACAGTAACACTTACTTATTTTGTTGACCGTCGGTGTAACTCATCGTGTTACAAATATGTATTTTTTTTCTTTCCCCGTACGATTCACTGAAAAAACCGGATTTACAATTATTTTTTTTTTTTTTTTTTGTCTACCAGTTTTCCTTTAATACGACACAACCGGGGGGGTCGGCTCGCTTTTGCTGTTAAGTCCGTTGTGTGCGACGGAAACCCACTAGGGAAAAACTTATAGCAAAAGCGTCCGAGTAATCCAATACTTTTCCCAATCGTTACACTCGTAGGTTGCGCGTGAAATTCTGTAAGGATTGATATAGTTATCCTGCCGGTTACATAATATTATAAGTTCATAGACACTATTTTACGAATTGCACGGTTTACATAAGAACGCGTATATTTCGTACCTCCTGTATTACATTCAATCAGTAATTCTTGACGATTCCAAATATACCTATTCGATAATAATTAATTTTTATCGCGTTTTACGTAATAATTTTCATATATTTTAGATATACGGTATTTCAATACCAAACCCTAGAGCCTGATTTAGAATTCCCTGGTCCTGGGACTGGATAATAGAAATCGGCCTATCGTAAATTACATTTATAATTACTCAATACCCAATAGTATATTAAACGGTATTGTGAGAGTAGGTATTACAAGGATTAATTCAAATTAAAAAGAAAAATAATTAAATCCCTGGACAAATACTCGTAATTCCCTTGTGTAAATCGGGCCCCGACCTAACCGACGTCTATATATCAATAAGAAAGAAAACCATTCTTTGGTTTTTTTGTCAGATTTTATTCCAACATAAACCGTACCCGTGCACCTACAACATAAAATTCACAATGATTACCCAGTTACCTACGCTTATAAAGTCCGTTGTTAATTTTGCGTATTTCAAAAATTCAACACAGGAATAAGGAAATTTTGTTGAATTTATATGCAAGTAAATTTCGACCGAATTACATTCTATTGTATACATACTTAAATATATCATCTTACCCTTTTTTTTTTTTTTTTTTTTTTTTATACGGTCTGGGGCCACACAGCCCGCAGGCATGATGGGAACTCTAGCGGGTAGAACCGCCACCGCATATCATCTTACCGTAGCATTTCATCAATTTCACCTTTATAGTATTATTCTACTAAGGCTTCTGTCTAACTCCTGCAATATACTACAACTATTAAAACACCGAGTAGGAGTGTATACACATTTTGTATCATGTGCAATTTATATGTATTTATATGTACTGGTAGTACATATGCCTATACTGTAAACATTTTTAAATATGCTCATAGGATGCCGGTGTTGCAATTTATTGTTTTACATAATATATTATAAATTAGGTAAATATTATATTGATCAAACTGCTAGGATCCAATCAGTGGCGAAATGATAAGTTCATTGTCGGCATAATTAATATATATATTAATATAATATAATAGAAGTGCAAATTCAACGGGACACTCGAGGACTTTGTAATCACAACTCCAAACACCATCGAATGGATACGGAATCTAGATATCGGTCTATGATTATTGTGCGCTATAAGTTATCTGTACTTTATTAACATCTTGTTATTACTTTTCTACCCTAAAATATATATATTAATATTATGTTATTTTATAGTTTTATAGTTAATTATAATCATTACTTTATAAGTCATACAAATAAATAAATTTCCAAGACTTTCGTTCTGCAAATTAGGTAGGTACAACAAAGCAATCAATAATGAAATAAATTATCAAATACAAAATCACAGCATTCATTAGCGATAATTTTGGGTCAATATAATTGTAAAGGTAATCTACTTATGCTATAAATATAAATCACGTCAATCCTGAATAAATCATAATTTATAACTTCACCAAATGTATATAGGTAGGTACATCTTGGTAATTTTTAATAACAATCAAATTTAGTTTGATTTGTTAAAGAAATATATTTTATAACACAAATTAGATTTTTATTAATAATATGTGGTAATATTTTATAATTTTTATGTGGGTCGGTGGATCGGTAGGATTATCAATTAATTACACTAACGTTAAATAAATTGCAAATATTATAGACATACAATTACTGTTTTAAGAAATATATCGTATATTACATCATTATTGAGAAACAAGTAGTACTAACAGAGTACACAGTGAACGTCATAATCTTAAATATACATAAAAATTAAGGTTAAAATTAAAAAATGTTACATTGTTGTTTTACTTCTTTTTTGGTTTCATTTTATTTTTCCTAATGATCATCTCTTCGACAGTGACATCCACGTCCATTTTACCATGTTCACTGGGATCTCGCTGCAGTACACCCAGTTTTTTCATCATGTTTTCTACATCGGGGTTCATACCGTTGAACGAAAATCTCGACATGGGTAAAACATCATAAAACGGTTCCCAACTGTTGACCTTAGTAACGTCATTTTTCTTTGGTTTATGTTCCGATTTAATTACTATATCTACTTCCGGTGTGTCTATGCCTGGATTCATAAACTTCATTTTCATTAGACCTTTAGAAAAATGTTTATGAAGATCTACCTTTGAAGACCGTGACTTGCCCATTGTTGTGATGATTAAAAACCAATTTTTAATAATTTAAAAAAAAAAACCTCGAATATAATTTTACTTTAAATTTTTGTTTATCAGATTTTTTTTAATAAAAAAAACACTACAAATTCGAACACTATACAAAAATATTGACAAGTTATCAAATTTGATAATACTGTTGTGATAACGGGGTTGAAACATTACAGTGTAGCCAAGGACACGATTTTTATTGTTATTGTATTTGTATTCAAATAACGGTTATGTATTTTGTATAACAATAAAATTGTAAATGATTTAGTTTCAAAGGAATAATTTTGAGAGAAGCTTTCACCGGCATCGTAAACAAACGCGTTTATCTGATATTTTAAAACCTAGCGTAGATCGGCGGTGATCATCGTCTAAATGCCGTTTAAAAACCAACGATATACGATGACTCCTAGCGCTGGCTGTGTACAGCGGTGTCTTTTCGGGTATGTCGACTGCCGACGGGCCAACGCTCAACGGTCGGCGCGCCAAAAAACGACGCTAGATGGCTCTGAAGTCGTATGTCCGTTGCGACGCGTCCGCTGACCGCGTCTGACGGACTTTGCCGAACTTCCGAAACACGCGTTGGGACTAAAGTCCGGGGGCAGCGTCACAATAGGACGGCGCCGCGAAAATTCTCTAGGCTCAGTGCGGCGACAAACGCGAACAAACACGGCGATCGCTGGCCGCCATTCTGTCCCGACTGCTTGGGTCGGTTCGCCGGTGTAGAAGGTAAGTACTGGCCGCCGAGCACTGAAAAATTAAGATCATACTTCACAGGATCATTTCTGTAGTATGCATCGTCCCCTCCAGGTGCAAATCTGGAGTCGTCGACAGCCACGATGATGAAACTTGTCTGTTTGCTTGAGCGTGAGGCAGCTGGTGGTCGATCGACTTTATGTCGGCAATGCCCACTCAGCGACGATGATCGCAACCGGTTCTCGAACTGGGGGGTAAACAGACAGACTGAGTGGTTCACAAAATATTAATTCTGAAATTTCAATACCCTTTTCCCCATATACTTACTTCGTACAACGGAGTCTATTGAAAACTGATATCTCAAGCTAAAAATTCCATTTAAACACACCCGGTATTTTTGAAAAATTTATCTAATTTGAATTTCATAGAAGAGTTTGCGTACAGTTCAATAAAACTTAAACATATATTAGTATTTATTTATCCTTTTCACATCCAGATATGGGTAACAAAGTAAAAATAAATTTTTTTTCCAAAGTAAAAGACGACGTTTTTTGGGTGTAAGAGTCAACCATCGCACACAAACAAAATTAACACGGAGAGTAGATGAAATTATATATAAAGAACCTACAAGACGATGATGTTGAAGCCATCATGTTGTTGGTTTAAACGAAGAACTCTATGATATAGTATTAATATTTTGTAACGGATGTCAACTGAATATTTTGAAAACTTGATATGTCCAGCAATTCAAAAGTAAAACTCCAATTGGAGAAATGCTATTAGTATTGGTGTGAATTTATTATCATCGGACTTCCTTCAGCTAAACTAACCTCTCGGTTTATTCTTGTCATGAAAAATGTCCCTGTGAATTCAATTATAATCACAATAAAATAAATTCTATTGGAAAATAAAAAAAAAAACAAATTATGTTATTCTGACGTTTGCCGTATTCATTTTATCATCACAGTGTGCGCCCGTTTCAGCTTATCAGTCTTCGTTGCCACTACACTTGCAACGTCTTTTTGTTGGTCACACTGTCCGGCGACGCTCGGCCTGGCCTGTATTTCTGAAGCGCTTACGGTTTTCGCCTGTGTAATCATTGCTGAATGCCATGTGTGTAATCAAATAATGTCGTCTGAATTTTAATTTCCAGTACGTCCGTTACAGCTGCAAATTGAAGATGGAGAGTAAGTAAAATTATAAATATGTTCATGAATATTTCTTATTTAAATACTGTACTTTTAGCAAAGCCTCCGTAAGTCCTTCGAATTTATTAACTGACATGTATTACAGTTACTTACTTTCCCTCCTTTTCATAAATTAGCGTGTTATAAGTTATTCAAAGAGAAAAGTAAATAGGTATAGTTAAGTTGATTAATCAATTGAAAATTAACGCATTTTTGTAAATTTTTTTTTCTATCTTTGACTTATAGACATTATGGTTTTGGTTTTGGTTCCTAAATTGTTTAGCTCGTCACTTAATTTTTATTTTTGTAATTTTGTTAAATATTTAAAAATACTATAGTGAAACTTAATACTTTTCATTAATAATATATACTATAGTGAAACTTTATATTATTAATGAAACGTATTAGTGTATTAACACAATTTTCTATACCTAGCCGAATTGTTGCAAAGTTCGTGGTCACCATATACGGAATTATTACCAGTATTGGAAAACATTTTCACAAATGAAAGGCCAAATGTAGCGTTTTTAAAACGTATTTTACGTGCTGCTAAACCTCATTTCTTGAATGTTTTTAAAAATCCAGTAAGTTCGAGTTATAAGTTTACCTACTGTAAAGATAATCTAATTAAAATAATAAATTATTTTAGCCGAAAAATAGTAAAAGTCGAGAACAAATTATGAAAGTGTTGGCAGATGGTAAACCAGTTCAGAAATTTGAAGTGTTAGCATTACCTAAAGATATGGCAGAAGAAGTACTTATTCTTTCGGATATGTATGATTTAGATGAACTAATGTCTTTGGAACTTTTAAATACTGGTAAATAAATGTTTATATTTAAGATATATTTTTTTAACAAATTATAAATACAAAAACAATTAAACTATTAAAGGAGATCACAACACTAATTTGAATTTGTTTGATAATTTTAATTTGACGCTTAATTATTAAAGTCTAAACATTGAATCTTAAGAGTTTAAGCTCTTTAAATTACCTACTTTACCTTACCGGATACTTTTTTAAATTATATTTTATTGAAAGTACTGCAATAATTGTACGTCATTTAAACTTGGTTGCAGATTTGCATTCCACACTAAAAGTACTATGAATTAAAAAAGTCCGGTAAAGTAAATTTATTCCAAAATTAAGTATTAATTATGAATTTAATTACATTATAATCATGTGACAGCTCGATACCAAAATCCAAAATATCCTGATCTTTGCCGAGGTTTGGTGGCAGTATTGTTGTATTATA
This sequence comes from Tuberolachnus salignus, assembly GCA_956483605.1. Taxonomy (NCBI): domain Eukaryota; kingdom Metazoa; phylum Arthropoda; class Insecta; order Hemiptera; family Aphididae; genus Tuberolachnus; species Tuberolachnus salignus. The sequence goes on from OY101433.1 coordinate 13,479,859, forward strand.
ATGCACATCGCATGCTTGTATCTTCTTTAAGACTTCTTATTGAAGGAAGTACTGGTCGTACTTGGGTCCCACGTGTAGATCCTGCGTGTGCCCAGCATCTTGGCCAATTTATTGACCAACTAATGAATGATGGAATGTTCATTAACATTTTAAGTAATTAGATATCATAAATATAATAAATTAATTTAGTTGAAATTTAAATTTTTTGTGGTTTTTTTTTTCCAGATTTGTTAGAGACTAAAGATTTGTCTAAAGAAATTGAATTGCTTCAAAAAAATAAAGCGATTGGTGGGCCCAAGCATCATCAACTTGTTGTAAGTTTATTTACTGAGATTCGTTCGATGTTAGCAGAATGTGTTTTTTATTATTCTATTCAATTTGGATTATCAAAACAACAGTTAATCAAGTAAATTTAATTCATTAAACATTTGAATACCTTAAATATTTAATTTTATACTGCCATTGATTTTATTTGTACTGTTTTCTTATATGCATTATATGTTCTAATAGTTATAGATTAAATTAATATATTTTGATATTTATATAGTTTATTACAACATTTGCAAAAAATAAAACCGGACGTGGACTCACAAGGAGTTGTTAGTAAAGTGCCTTTATTTATGGTAACATCATTTTTATATGCTATTGATTTGGATTGTATGAATAGCACTCAAGAAATAAGTGGTGGTAATTTTTTACATCTGAGAAACTAATTATATCATATTATATCTTTAAAATTTTTTTTATTAGATGCTAAGGAACAGTTTTTATCTTCAGCGCATGCTGAGCTTACTGCGCACGATTGGGAATGGCCTGAACTTAAAAGTATTGCTATTTTTGGATTAGCTGTTGCATTTGCAAAATTGCGATCTTCTCAACATGTATTTAATAATAAATCTATATTTAAAATTGATGAAACATTAATCAGTAATGCTATGGATAATAAAGTATTTCGATTTTTAAACCAAAATGTTGCTTCTTCAGAATTCCTTCATTATGTGGTATGTGTTTTTATTTTTCATTTTATTATAAACCTTTATCAAATATTTTTAAACTAATTCAAATAAACGTTTACTGTTTATTTAATCTTAGGTTTACATATTTTATGAATCATAATGTGATTTATTATAATTACAAAATATATTATTTAAGACTTATACCAGGAGTTACATGAAAATGTTCTGTAAACTGTTGGTTCTATAAAATACAGTTATTGTACACACAGTTGTGTTGCATGAAAGTATTTCATTATTTAAATGTGGATTGTATTATATAGATAACCAGTGGGTTTTAACCATTTGCTATTTTATCAGAATTCATATTTTATCCATACCAAATATAACATGATGAAGATGAGTATGATGATACATTATGTAGTTTTTGGAAAATCTTGATAGTCATGTAACTATAGCAGAAAAATTAAATTGCAATTTTCCATGATAGCAAAATAATTCAATGATCATCTCCAATAACTTATCGATTCAATTGTTGTGTTTTTTGATAACATTTATTAAATTTATAGAACAATTTTTAATTTTACAGAACCTATAATTGATTATTTAACATATCCAATATAATTTAAAATATGTTCCTTATGATGTCACTATCCTGAGTTAACTAGTACAACTTCACCGCTATTTCAATAACTTTCGCAGCATTAAACTAAAAAATTTTAAAATTGGCCTCTTAAAAATCCCATTATGTTAAAGACCATGAATCTACAAATAATAACTCTTATTCTAAGTATCAAGTCAACATAATTTAAATATGACATAATATTTAAATAATTTTCAGGAATTTATGATGAAAAAATTTCACCAATTGATCACTGAATTTATTGTAATTATGCCATATACCGTTAAAGAAATTCGCAATAAATCAGATGAAATAGCGCATACAATTTTAATTTATTACCAAGTAATTATGTTTTTATTATTTTATGTGAAAATTACCTTCTAAGTTTATTTTTATTTTCAGGAAGGATTAGAGCCTCCAACCAACGAAGAAAATCATTTTGAGCAACTATTAATGACTATGGCATCATTATATTCTACAGACCCCTTAGATTTGAACCTAAATTTAGATTATTGGCCGCCATCTCGTGAGCAATTAAAAACAATTAAAATGTCTTCATTTTTAACAGCTCAAAAATTTCAAGCATCGTTATACCGATTTATTTGTCAAACTGGTGATATGTTACCTCATATGCTATTTGTGCCTTATTTAAACATGTTGAGCTCATTAGCAATATCAGAGACTGGAGCTGAAAATGTATTTAATCATTTTCATTCAAATGCTACTAATTCAAATCTTACTTGGGATCACTTCTTCAAGACTTTTTTGAGGTATTATACTAATTTAAGGCAAGAAAATATTCCTCCAACTGATACTGTGTACAAAAGAAGTCATCAAAAAGGTATCACTGCTCTTGAAATACAAGGACTCGAAGCTGTATTAAAATTGATAAGAAATGTAGCTGGTTAGTATATTATAATTAATAATTATTATTACATAGTACCTAATATTAATATTAGTTATATAATGATGTTTGCAATTATTAAGACTGGTATTTACCAATTGAATATTTATCTACTTTTTTAAGAAAAATAAAATAACTAAATACTGATATTTTATCTATATAATAAAAAAGAATGTTGGCATTTTCTTTCCGCGGTGATTTCGGAAACTATACGTTTGATTTTCATAAAATGTATGTCTATCAATTCAGTACAATCCGTAGAGTGTCATAGGCTATGTGTGGCAGAAAAACTTAATATCCATACATATGAATTAATAGATCAAATACATTTAATTTTTAGAGCATAGTATCAAGTCAAAAAAGTCTTTTGTGGATCATACTGAATGGGAAACACTTCAGGTTTTGCTGGGCCTTGTATCATGCCCAGTAAGAATTTCGCTAAAGGCAGATTTAATTTTGACATTGGCTACATTAGTTAAACCACCACCACCTGTAACAGCCATTAGTTTCTGGCAAACTCTTGAAGCATCTCAAATGATTGTAACTATACCAACTACTAGCACCTACCAAAGTCGTGGTATAATGGTAAATATATACTAATTTAACAAAATTGTTTACATTATGTGATATTTGAGATTTTATTTATATTGTTATACTTTTTTTTATAGTCTGAATTGGATGATATAGAAACTCGCAATGAAGAATACCCTTTAACAATTGCTTTATTGAAATTATTGTCTACTCTTACAGAACAACCAGTACCAAATCTTTTAGGTTCAAGTAACCGTAAACCAGGATTTGATCCATACTTAAATTTCGTTATACACAATATCTTTTTGAAATGTCTTACGAGAGGTTATAAAAAACAAAATGAAAAGGTAAATTAAATATAATTAGGTATTTGTAATAAATTATAATATTAATAATCTGTTATTTAAAAGTGGGAAGTAAGTGGATTATGTTTGGAACTCGCATTAAAATTTTTGAACCAATATGAGCCACAGCAAAGTGATTTTGTGGGTAATAGTGTAACACTATCAGATAATACTACTATTAATATCAATCCACCACCTGGATATCATATTATGACATATTTATGTACAAATTCAGACTTTTTAAAAACTGTAAGATAATTTTATCATTAATTAAATGAATATTACTTTCTAGTTAATAATAATTATATTTTTCTTTTAGATACTAAATATAATTCACACAAGTTGTCAAATGTTTGATCTTTATTCTTCATTTAGTGGTAAAGAAGCACTGGAAAAAACATCATTAATTGTATTGCGTATTTTAGAAAAGGCTCTTCATTTACAGCAAAGGTTTTTAGATGCATCTATTTCTTGTGGGTCACCTCTTATATATACTGGATTACATAAAACACTTGTTAACATTAATGTAGCTACAAATGAACCAGATTACATCATCGATTTATCAAAGTTTGTTTTAACTTAAAAATATAAAATTCATATTTATAATCAATTCTTATTTTTAGGTTTATAACGTATACACACATACCAGATCATGCCTATCATGCTATTCGTATATTAATGACTATAACTTCTTATCCAATACCCCAGTCACATATGGTATCTTATTTTACTTCCAACCCTCAGCTTACAGTTGCTATTCGACATGGATTTGTGCAATGTTTAGAAGAAGAAGAATCAACAAAGGTAATATATTTTATTAACAATTTATACTGGTACAAGCTCCAGTAAGAAAGCTTTTCTTTTTAAAATAAAATATATGGCCTTAAACTGACAATTATTAAAATTGTGAGTGATATATTACTATATTTTTTAATTTAATCGCTAATGTATAGTGCAGAGCATCTTGATTTAAAATTCATTACAGTTCCATTTAGAATCTAAAAAAAATATACCCATAATACCTATAGTGGATATGCTCATAATATAAGAATTGTTAAGTTTGATATGAACAGTACTTCTAGTCATAGTGTATATTTTCATTCTCACCATATAAAAATGTCCTTGACTTTTTAAGTATTTTAAATGTTTAATTGAGATCTTGACATAATAACAGTAAACCATGTATTGTTAATGTTACTAATTTGTAATTTTGTTTAGTTTTTAGAAGAATCAAACGATTTGTCTACTGCAAAAAAATGTAAAGAATCCATTTTAAAACTATTACTGCAATGTATGAATTCAGCACCTCCAAATTTAGCCCATTATTTACTGGGATTTAATTTAGATAATGTGCCCAGAACATGTTTTGAAAATGCTGGTAAGTTAAATAATATTAAATGAATAATAATATTATTTATTTGTGTTTTAAATAATTGATATGCTTTAGGTGTAAATGGAAATCCGCGAAACTGTTTTCACTCTATTATTGATATATTAGATGATGCATTGAAGAATCGTAAAATTGGGGGAGTTGGTAAAAGCTCTAAAAACCATTCAAAGTTATTGGAGTTGTGCTATCAACTGTTATATGTATTAGTTTCAAGTAATCGGACATCTAAACCTGTGTTGGTATATTTAAAATCTCGTAGTGACTTTGTTTTACGACATGCTTCTGCATTGCCTTTTTACTCTGATGATTCCAACAAAAAAGTGAGCTGTAAGTAGTATTAAATTATTTGTTTTGAAGCTAAATAACAATTTATCATAAAATAAATACAAATATGTATTTATTGACCTATGTAGGTAGTGATTTAGTGCAAATGAATTGGTTGTTACGTATAATTGCTGTTGAAATCAAAATGCATGTACATCAAAATTTGTTGATGACATTAACAAAATTAATATTGCTATTTATTGGAAGTACAGACAAAAAAAAAAAGTAAATATTATAAAAACATACATTTTATTATATCTAAAAATTATAATAAGCATCCTTTTAAAGTGTTACTGGGTCTGAATTATTGCAATCTCAATCATCCAACAACTTATTTGATCATTCAACTCTTGCACGAGATAATGGTAAATGTCTAAAATTATTTTACCAAATACTATTAGTTATTATTTTTAATAATATTGTTAATTAGATCAAGATGATGGCAAAGAAGATGGTAAAAAGTTACTGAGTTTGTTAGAAATTGTAGACCTTGAATTTGAATCAACGCTTGAGGATATGCCCGAACTAAAATACCTCGAATCAAAACTTATTAATCAAGTAAAATATTGATTATATGCTTGTTAATAATCAAATTTATATTTTATAATTGTTTTTCAGTTATTAAGTGAATGTGAAATTTCGGGTAAAATTCCTTTAATAGATATTAAGAAATTACATTCAATATTGATGAATGAATTAAAATCAATTGATAGTTCTTCACCTGTTAAAGCTAATTTGCTTCAAGAAATTCAAGTGAGCTTTGTATATTTCTTCTTATTATGTATTAAATAATATTCAAAACTATTTTTATTATGTGTAGGAATTCCTAGCATATGCTGTAAGCATTAATGATAAACATCTTCAAGTTGGTTGTATGATTAAATATTTTGATTCTTGGCATCAATTAACTGCAGTTATATTTAGCATGGCTAATTTACCATCTATGGAGTTCCAACAACGATTTACATTTGTTATTGATCTTTTGGTAACACTACAAATGAAGGTTAGTATTGTATAATACAATTTTAATTGTTCTAAATTGAATTTGAATTATGATTTTAGGTGATTCGTTATCCACAAATGTCAGATTTATCAACACTAATTACAAATTCTCAATTGCTTCTATTAATAAATTTGAAAAATACCATTGACAAACATTTGGAACTTTGTATTATAAATCCAGATCTTAATTTAGGGTCTTTTGTTACTGGGCAGTCTGGTGTTTACTCCAGTATGCTTCAAAATATACTTAAATGTATACAACAATCTGGTATGTATTAAACGTATAGTACAAATATTAAAACATTATTAATTACTGTTTTATAGGTTCTCAAAAATTACGAGCAAGTTTATACTCATCATTAATAGCATTGATTAATCTTTTGGCCACGAATAGTCGTACCCTTAGTAATAGAAATGTTAAACAAAAGACCAATGAATTGAGTTCTATAAATCAACAGATTCTTGATTCTGAATCTATTAAATTCATTAAGTCTTTAAATTTTGATCAATACTTAAGTGAACGTATTTTAGAAGTAATTTGTGTCGACTTAACATCTGGTCATGATATATGCAAAGTATTTATACATTTATATAATTATAAATTTTATTTTATTTAAATGTAATTCATATTTGTTTCTTTTAGGTACTGGCATATACATTATGCGAACTTTTAATTGATATTAACCCGAAACTTATTGGCTATATATCTAATCAAGGTTATCTTAAATGTATTATATCTAGTCTTTTAGAATCTGACTCTGAACTCAAAGATTTGATTTCAACAAAAAATAAAACTTTGAAACCTATTTATGTATATGAAAATAAAATGGTATGTATACAACATTTGTATTTATTTTTAAATAATTGTTCCATATTTCATATTTTAACATAATTTCATTATTCAGAGTTTATTGAATAAAATTGCTACTTACAAAACTGGTGCTGATGCCTTACTCAATCATCAAACTATAGCGTGTTTGTCATCAGTGAAAGCCATCGATGCTCACCCGTCCTTTGAAACAAGGTAATTAATAGTTTAATTTAGTGTAGAGTAATAATCATTGTATTATATAATAAAACCAAGTCAAATTATTTATTACAAAAAGTAAATGAAGCATGTTCATTTTTTTTTTCTTTTTTAAATCTATAAATTTTTATACTTGGACTACATAATTCAAAAAAGTAATATTTTTTATATACCCTTTTCCTAAAACGTGCTAATAGTTAAAGTCTATTAGCCGGTAGCAAATGTTCTCAAATTTCTATAGACAAGCCTCTAGAGTCCACATGTTAGCTGAGATATCTAGAGTATTATTTTACTTTTACTTCTACTAATTTTCCTTCTAACTATTGCTATTGGATAGTATTTACCAAATCATTATATTATAATTATTAAAACATGTAATAACTATCAACATTATTTTTATGTGTAGTTTTAAACGTACTATGAAAGAATTTATGCCAGATGAAGGTGATCGGTATATGATGATATGTTCTCCAGCAATGTGTTTATGTCAAACAATTATAAGTACACTGGGAAACCAAAATATGACATCTATTCTCCAAGTAATACAATTTGTTAACTCAAATTATTCTATTTTTATTTGTTATATATATTTTTAGGTTGTCTATTATCTAATCAGTCATCGTGACATTGTAACTATTGCCCTTACAAATTCAGCACCATTATGTGAACAATGGTATCTTAAAGAACTATATCAATTAACATCTTTATTAGTTAATGTGACTAATGATGGTAAGTTTTAATAATGATATCAGCAGTTTTTATTATTATTATGGATTTCATAATTATAACAACAAAATATAGTTAATTAATCTAACTTGAAAATAATAAATACTAATATTAACAATTTATTTTATTTTGTTGTCTATTTAAAATTCTGAGTGGAGTGAAGAATGTATTGGTTATGTTAGTGTGTGTATAAACAACTTTATGGCTGGATCAAATACTTTATATGAACTTTCTTGTAGCACTTAAAATCTAATTGATGCATTGAAAATGCTTTTTTTTTTATTTTCTATTGAAGTTTTCTTAATAATAGGAAAAACTTAGAATTATTTATTTACACAAAAACAGATTTTGTCATTTTCAATTTTGTTATATTTCTGTTACAACAGAAAATTGTGAGTTCATAAACACAAACAATTTTAATTATTTTGTTATAACCAAACATATTTTTTTTTTTTTTTTTTTTATCAATAGATATAAACTCAGAAGTTAATTCAAGTGGTGATAAAGATATTGCCGGATTATTCCAACATTACAGTGTATTAATGCAAAAAGCCTTAATTCGTTTTTCGGTTAATTTAGTTATAATACGGGGAATACGTAAAAAATGTTCTGAAGAATCTAGTCCTAACGATGGCGAGACAAATGTTACTTTATATTTGAGGGTTTGTAAATTTATTTAATAAATTAATTAATTTTTTATTTTTAATCATTAATTTTATTATTAGATCACGTTAAACCTGTTAAATTTTGTATCAAACTTAATGGATGGCGGATGGGCAACTGGAGGACAAAAATTTAAAAGGAGGGTTTTGGATGTTTCTGTATACACTGATCCATTTAGCTATACTGCAAATAGTAAACAATTAAATAATAAAACTATTAATTTTGAATTATTGTAATTTAATGTCACTCGTTTAATTTAGCTGATTTAAATCATACCAAGGAATTGTCAATGGGCACAATAGCTACAACAATGATACAAACTGTTGAATATTATTTTATGCAGTTTAATACTAAATCTAGGAATGAAAATAAAAAATCACCTCCTATTAATGTAATTATAAATACTTAGTATAACTACTAATAACCAATTCTATTTAAAATATTAGATTTTTAGATTATTATTTTAAACATATAACTTAAAATATGATGTATATAATTACTGTGTAAATAAAATATATTATACTGGACATTTAAGACTTAAATTTATTTTAATAAATTTAATAATAAATAATTTTGTTTTTAGTTATTCGGTGAATTTAATAACGAGACTGAGGTAGAAAATAGAGATATTGAAGGTGACCAGACTCAACGTATACTTTGTAAACAAATTGTAGAAGTATGTCTATATATATTATGGGCTCATACAGATTTTTACTTCATGCACAGTCCTGTTCAAAATGTGAATTATTCTAAAGGATTAAATAGTAAATTAACTTATTAATAAAGTTAATTAATTCAGATTATATAATTCTTGTACATGTATGGTTTAGGATCAGGTAGTTCAAATCAAGAAGATGATAGTGTGACACCTACTGAATTAAAAGACTTGAGACAGGGTTTGGTAAAAGTATTTAATGAAGCATTCCTTGAAAAACTTTTCGCAATTAACGAAGTAAGCATTTTCACTGTATTATTAAATTAATATAATATATTACATTTAGGTTTATTCCAAAATACATTGTTCCTAAATTAATGCTATAAAACATGATATGTCTATCAATTACTTTTCTTTACAGTTAACAAATTTTCTATTAACAGTTTAAATTAGTGTTAAATGTTTGTCTGAAACATACTTAAAATTTTAAACTTTAACCATAGATTTAATCATTATGGGAAACTTTAATCTTTAAAATTAATTAAATATTAAATATAATAAACAATTATCTAGTCTAGATAAAAATTATAATTATTGTACTTTTTTTATTGATATAGATTTAATTGTTTAAAATATTTTTCAAGAATAGTTGTATATCATAATCATTAATATTTGCTGTGTGGCAACACTACACACATTATTGTCATATGCCTCCATTATTGGTTTGGAAGAACTTATTGATCATATCTTATAAACTTGTAGAAATTATATTAGTAAAAGTAGAAAATGATACGTAAATACATATTAAACATATTTGAGCACATCATTGAAAAATGAATAATATTCTAAAATAACCTGTTGTTCTATTTTTAAAATATAAAAAAATATTAGTGTTTTAATATATATTTTAACAAATGTTTAATCGATGTTTATTAAAACAAAAAATAATAATAAATAAATAATTTGTTACAGGACAAATGTGATGATACATTTATACAAGTGATGGTACACAGAATCAAAAAACTTTTACAATTTGTTAGTTCGTAATTAAATCTTTTATGCTTTTATTTAATTGTGTAAATATTTGTATAGAAATATTCATTTACTTTATACAGAATAATATCAATTATCAATGTACGACTCATAAATATTCAGTTTTGTTCTTATAATATTGTATATAATCTCTGTTAATAAAATACATTTTCTGTACAAAAATTCTAAAAAGTTCTTTCATTATCATTAAAATGACATCAGCTTCTGGTGGTCACCTGTTAAGCAATTTGTGAATTTTTTCAATAAATGGCCCATAACTATGGTTTTTTTGCAACCAACGCTGGTGGAATCTTAACTAGTATACAGTGGGTCAAAAAAGTCTCCCTACACTGATGTTAGATTTTTTTCCATTACATATAATGATAATTAAAAAGTTGAATTACTTTATATTTTTATCAACAATTTATTAAGAAACACATAAAAATTATGTCCTTAGAAAGAAAAAAAAACTTCTGATCTGGAAATGTTCTTAATTAGAGGTGGTATTCAGAAAATAAACCCGAAGCAACATCTAAAAATCGAAAATATAATACCAGGGTCCCAGGCTGTGCGTGTAGAAGCCGGCCGACGGTCCGTCTGTCGCAACAAGTGTTCACCACTGAACGGGCTCAATTTATCAAGTCTGCTTCTGGTCTGGTACGCTATTTCCGAAAAATCCATAAAATTACTAAAACTACAAGGAATTTTACTAAACCACCTTACTCGGGTGGGATCTTTAATAGTATAAGGGATTTCCACCAGGTCTGTTAGAGGCAATTTATATTAAAAAATACCCTCTCCTTTTCTTATATTTGGACTAAGTATATATCGTGGGAATTTGGTGATCTTAGAACTAATGCCGAAAAATTCGATTTGGGCACACGCACAAGTCCCTCCAAAAATTGGATATCATAAAAATCGCCCTTTCCAATGGAATTTATCTGATCATCACAGTGAAAGTACGGGAAGGGATTTTATGAAGTCCAATTACGAGGGGTACAAGTCAATTATTCTGACATTAAAACCCCTCTGTTATCATCATATCACGCCGAGATATACTTGAGACAAATATCTGAAGGAGGGGAGGGGTAACTTTAATATTAAGCTCCTCCTAAGAGTCCTATATACAGTGGGTCGAAAAAGTCTCCATACACTGATGTTAGATTTTTCCCATTACATATAATGATAATTAAAATGTCGAATAACTTTATATTTTTAACAACAATTTATTAAGAAACACATAAAAATTATGATTTTAGAAAAATAAAGCATATATATATATATATTCATATATATTAAATATTTTATTATTTACATATATATTTATAAATAAATGTAGACAAATAACAACAAAAAAGTTTCCGTACAACATAACATAAATATTTTTAACTTAATACAACATAATAATTATTATCACTTATTTATAATTAATGGTCAGTTGGTCTTCTTCCTTTAGCCGTAATTATTTCATGCATTCGCTTTTCCATTGATTCAACTAATTTTATTGTAACAGTAGGGTCAATACTGTTCCATATTTCAAGTATTGCATTTTTCAATTGATCTTTGTTTTGAGTTTGATAATTTTTTAAACGTCTACCTATTTCATCCCATAAAGGTTCTATCAGATTCATGTCTGGCGATTGTGGATGTGTGTTAAGTAAGTTGCTTTGGCACTCGGTATAACAACCATTCTTTAACTTTTTTTGCAGTATGTTTTGGGTCGTTATCTTGTCCTATTGAAAAATAAACGAATTACCAATGTTTAGTTTTTCAGCACTGGCATGCAAATTATTTCTCAAAATGTTTAAATATGTTGATACATAACTCCATCGATAAATACCAAATTACCAACACCAGTAGTGCTCATACAGCCCCAAACTAATACATTACCACCAACATGTTTTATTGTTGGGCACACATTTTTGCAATCCGTCTGTTTATTAGGTTTTCTCCACACCATAACTCGCCCATCTGAACCAAAAATACTAAACTTGCTTTCATCACTGAATAATACAGATTTCCAAAAATCCCTATTCCCTTATTAATGTGTGCCTTCTCAAAATCTAAACGCTTCTTTTTATTTATTTTGCCGACAAAAGGTTTTTTCCTAGCTAACACAACTTTTATATCCTGCGTTTCTAATAACATTACGAATGGTCTGTGGCACAACTTTTATATTATAGTCAGTATCAATCATAGCAACCAGTTTGGGTGCACTAGTTTTTGGTTCCACCACAACTGTCCTTAGAATGGCCCTCTTTTTAATTTTTGGAGACGACCCGTACGTTTTCGATTTTCAAAAGAACCAGTTTCGTTGTATCGGTTTATAATATATTGTACAGTGGAGTGCGATTTTTTAATTATTTGTGCAATATTTCTGAGAGAATTAGCATCTTCTCTTAGTCGAACTACTAATTTACGAACACCAATCGGTATTTCCATTGTTCAATGGAAATAATTGAACATAACGTACAGTATGACTGATGGCTAGGTAACTACTTTTTTTTTTCTTTTTTTTTAAACCGGCAATACACTCCCGGAAACGTCGTGAGGCACTATATCGGGAGACTAGGTACCTACTGTCACGTTCGCCATGCTCACTGGGTCACTTTATCGCCAGTTTATATTGCCAGACCATATTATTATCTTAATTTATGACAGAATTCTCAATCTACACGAGTTTAACACCTATCTCAATACTATTTTTATCTGATATTCATATTATGTACGGAAACTGTTTTGTTGTTATTTGTCTACATTTATTTATAAATAAACATGTAAATAATAAAATAATTAATATATATGCATTATTTTTCTAAAAACATAATTTTTATGTGTTTCTTAATAAATTGTTGTTAAAAACATAAAGTTATTCAACATTTTAATTATCATTATATGTAATGGGAAAAATCTAATATCAGTGTACGGAGACTTTTTCGACCCACTGTATATTGGACTCTTAGGAGGAACTTAATATTGAAGTTACCCTCTCCTCTCCTTCAGATATGTGTCTCAAGTATATCTCGGCGTGATATGATGATAAAAGAGGGGTTTTAACGCCAGAAAAATTGACTTGCACCCCTGCACGAGTACCTCTCTTAGTTGGACTTCATAAAATCCCTTCCCGTACTTTCTCTGTGATGATCAGATAAATTCCATTGGAAAGGGCGGTTTTTATGATATCCAATTTTTGGAGGGACTTGTGCGTGTGTCCAAATCGAATTTTTCGGCATTAGAACTAAGATCACCAAATTCCCACGATATATACTTGGGCCAAATATAAGAAAGGGAGAGTGTATTTTTCAATATAAATTGCCTCTAACAGACCTGGTGGAGATCTCTTATACTGTTAAAGATCCCGCCCGAGTAAGGTGGTTTAGTAAAATTCCTTGTAGTTTTAGTAATTTTATGGATTTTACGGAAATAGCGTGCCAGGAGTCCAGAAGCAGACGTCGATAAATTGAGCCCGTTCAGTGGTGAACACTTGTTGCGTGACAGACGGACCGTCGGCCGGCTTCTACACGCACAGCCTGGGACCCTGGTACTATATTTTCGATTTTTAGATGTTGCTTCGGGTTTATTTCCTGAAGACCACCTCTAATCAAGAACATTTCCAGATCAGAATTTGACGTCGGTACAATGACTACACCCACTAGATTCAAAATTCTACAAAATAGCTCTCTTGTCGTTTTATTGATTGGGGCAAGATTTTCGGTAGTCGTTAAGTTGTTAATTCTTTTTAAAAATCAGAGAATTTTATCAGATTTATATTAAAAAGCTAAACTTTGTTAGTATTTAAATATAATGTATTGTAGCCGTGTAGGTACTTATAATATTAAAAAACGTCTTATTTTTTGATTTACTATTCTAGATAATTTTGAAAGTTTTCGGAAATTTAACACAAAATTGACTTTTGAAAGTCTCATTAAAAGTTAAACGAATATTTCGCGAACGTGGTTTTGTGAAATGAAAACCGGTAAAACTATTTTTCACTTCTCGATTTTATCATTACGCGAAATATAATTAGACGACGGCACGTAATAATTACAGTCGCAAATTGAGTTGGTGAAACCACAGTGAAGGTTTTAATTACAACTCGAATAATAACTTTGTTCAGCGATAATTATATTTAGTCTTTGATATATACATATTATGTATTATCAAACGAAAATGTATTCGTCGGGTGATAAGGTTAGGTTTATGGTCCGTTTTTTTTTTCCTATAGATTTATTACCCAAGACCGGGCACGTATATAATATACAAGATAGATTTTGGGGGAGGGAGTGCTCCTTTCTTCGTCTTGCTTCCCCCCACAAATATAATATGAACGTACGCGAATTGATAGTAATTATTGACGGAAGACATTTTTTCTGTTTTTCTTTTTAAAAATTTTATTTTGTTCGTATGTATTTGCCACCACTGAAATTTCACCCGTGGTAGCCTCGAAATCTCACCTAAATATCTACATATACGTTTTAACAGATCAACCGAACGTCGACACACAAGTGTGAAATTTATAACCTTTTAACCACTCCCCTCCCGAAATATGTGTCCGTATACGAGCCTGTCTAAAACTAAAATACATATTATAATGTAGTTTGTATGCCTATTGGGCACATCGAATTATCACGTTTTTCGAGTACTTATTATTCGTGTACGACTAAATATCTACAAGCCATGCCGACTAACGACTAGTAATTTAAAACCGCCTACGCGTAATAATATTAGACCAATTGCCGTTATACTTGAGATTTTGAACGCATAAAATATCGTCGAGTACACGGGTACATAATAATTCGTCCGGAGCTCGTTGAATATGGGAAGTGTACTTTGTATTTATTAACAACCGACTAGATATTATAAATTATAATACAGCAGCAAAAATACGTACAGAGAGTACGGTCTACCGATTAATTAATAGAAATTAAATCGTAAACAATAATATATTATTATCGGGTTGTGCGATAAGGCCGGCGTTTCGCCAGTGAGTAATTAATATTCTGTGGTTACACCGTACGAACGGCCAATAATACCATCGGTAATCTGTGCTGTGTTGCGATTGTAATTATTACCCAATAACAATTACAATTATTAATATTTTTATATTTCCCCATACTATCGGCACGGCCAAACGTTAGATAGATTTTAACATTTTCGTTTGTATATCGTATTAAGCGGCACGCAGATAAGAGAATTTTCTTGTTGATAACGAGGAACGGGGACGGTACAACAAGTGTCCGCGTGTGGTAATTCCAATTCAATCATTTTCAAACGGTCGTTCGATATTTTATTTTATTTTTCTATTTTAAAGTACATTTTTTTTCTTTTTTTAGTTTTTATTATTTCCATAGTTATTTCTCATCGTCATGTCCGAAGAAGTCGGCACCAAAGTGCTTTCCGGCACTGCATTGTCCAAGTAATACACATTTAGTCAATAGTTCCGTTTTATTATTTTTAATAATATTTTATTTTTGATTTATGCCTACCCACCTTTGTTTTATAGACAAATAAAACAAGATTTAAAAAAACAAACGGCATTGCTGGCCGAACAGTTCAACGGCTTTAAAGCTCGCCTCGTCATCATTCAGGTCGGAGGCCGAGACGATTCGAACGTTTACATACGGCAGAAAATCAAGTCTGCTGCCGAAGTCGACGTAGAAGCGACTCATATTCAATTTCCCAAAACCATTACACAAAGTGAAGTATGCATAGTCGTCTAGTTTTGTAATTTATTTAAAATAATCTATAAGCTCAACATATTTGGGCTTATGTACAATTTATACAAATTATTATTACCTACTTAATATATATATATTTTTTTATTTTATACAGTTACTATCTGAAATCAACAAATACAACACTGATTCATCAGTACACGGTATTATCGTACAGATGCCGTTGGATAGTACACAAAATATAGATTCACATTTAATCACCAATTCCGTTTCTCCCGAAAAGGATGTGGATGGGTAAACATATTATATAACATATACATTTTAATGCTTTATGACTTACTATTCATTGTAGCTTCAAGTTTTTTGAAAGACTTCTAAAAATGTAGTATATACTTTTGTAGACTGAATATTATCAACGAAGGTCGAGTAGCCATTGGCGATTTAACTGGTCTAATACCATGTACCCCAAATGGAGTTATACAGTTAATTAAAAGGTAAATTTCCATTTGACAGTATAAAAAATTATATTTTTTTAAATATTTTTTTATTCCAATTTCAGTAGCGGTATTGAAATTGCTGGAACAAGAGCAGTGGTATTGGGTCGCAGTAAAATTGTTGGGGCACCCGTCGCCAGTTTACTATTGTGGCATAACGCTTCAGTAACAATTTGTCATTCTAAAACCAAGGACATTGAAAAAGAAGTGAGTCGGAAAAATCTGCAAATTGTAAATTTGTAAACTTAATAATTATGAACAATAAACTCTGCGTTTAGGTGTCCAATGCAGACATCTTGGTAGTTGCCATTGGCAAACCAGAATTTGTTCAGGGATCATGGATCAAACCAGGAGCAGTAGTAATAGACTGTGGCATCAATTCTCTTACAGGTAAATATTTCTTAAATAACCATTAAAATGTGTATAAAATATTTCATCTTTCTGATTTGTAGACACTACAAAGAAGTCTGGCTATCGTCTGGTTGGAGATGTTCATTATGAATCGGCTTCTCAGATAGCATCAGCTATTACACCAGTCCCCGGTGGGGTGGGCCCTATGACTGTGGCCATGTTACTGTCGAATACTGTACAAGCCGCTACAAAGGCTGCAAATAACCTTTTTAAAAGTCAATGGGATTTGAGTATACTTCCATTAAAACTTCAAAGGCCGGTGCCAAGGTAAATTGTAAACAAAAAATATATAATTTATACATTTTCATAAAAAGGTAGTATTGCAAATATTGTCTTGTTTTCAGTGATATTTTAATCGCCAGAAGCCAAGAACCTAAGAATATAATGTTGTTGGCTAAAGAAATAGGTTTAGAAGACAATGAGGTGACTTTGTATGGTAACAAAAAAGCAAAAATAAGTGTATCCACCTTGAATCGTCTAAAGAACATAAATAATGGAAAATATATTGTTGTCACTGGGTATGTAAATATAGTGATTTTAATATTAGAATATTGTATCATTTTTATAAAAGGTTAAAAATGAGAAAAATACATGTTTAATAGCGCACTATGATGAACTATAATTTTATACTTAATACATTTTTAATTGGTAGGTACGTCAAAAATAAATTATATTGGTGGTACTTTAAAATAATTTACTTAAATATATAGTACACAAGATACTTAAATAATTTTATATAAATAAAATTGTAACAGTACTTTAGAGTATATCCTAACCATGACATATATACCATATTGTCATAATAGTAAATATAAAATCTATATTTTCTATCGTATAGGAGCACAAGTCCATTCCATGGGCACCACAGTCCATATAAAATTAATACAATACTACTTATATTTTTAATATTTGTCAATCTTTGATAAAAGGTTTCTTTTAAATAATTTGATCACACTGTTTAAAATGTAAAAAAAAATTATTCGACAGTTTTGATAGTTATGTTTCTAAATTCAAAATTTAAATTATAGGAGATGATTGAAACCTATATATTTTAGCAATGCAGACTTAGCCCCTAGGGAAATTTTCCTATGGGGGCGATTGTCTTGATTCTGTTTTGGGAGCACCAATCTACTTTTGATTTTTCATTAATTTAATATCTGCTCACACAAAAAAAAAAATATTCAAAAATACAATTTTTTTATAACTTTTGTTTTGATGATAAGTTATTCTAACATATGAAATATATTTCAGTATAACACCAACATCTTTTGGTGAAGGCAAAAGTACTACTACTGTAGGGCTTGTTCAAGCATTATCAGCGCATTCTAAGAAAAACACTATTGCGTGTTTAAGACAACCTTCACAAGGACCGACATTTGGTATTAAAGGTTTGTGCATTTTAGAAATACATAGTTTAAAAGTTTTATAATTTTTTTTTTTTATACCTTTATGTTGTATATTTCAGGCGGTGCAGCTGGCGGTGGATACTCTCAAGTGATACCAATGGAAGATTTTAATCTTCACTTGACTGGTGATATACATGCCATCACAGCTGCAAATAATTTGATGGCTGCACAGATTGATGCTCGTATGTTTCATGAGGCTACTCAAAAAGACCAAGCCTTGTTTGACCGTCTGGTACCAACTGTGAAAGGCGTACGCAAGTTTTCGTCTATACAATTGAATAGGTTAAAGAGGCTCGGCATTGAAAAGACTGACCCGTCGTTATTGACTGTAGAGGAAATCAATTCTTTTGTCAGACTAAACATAGATCCAAACACTATATCATGGAATAGAGGTATAAATTATTTTGATATGTTTATCAAAAATAATAACAATAATGTATTTAAACGAGGTGGACATTGTCATTTTTAGTCATAGATACAAATGATCGTTTTTTGCGTAAAATTACAATTGGCCAGTCACCAACTGAAAAAAATTATACCCGACAAACATGTTTTGATATATCTGTGGCCAGTGAGATCATGGCCATATTGGCACTCGCTAATGACTTAAAAGATCTAAAGGAAAGATTGTCTAACATTGTTGTTGCACAAGACACAAATGGTAAAGATGTCACTGCGGACGACTTGGGTATGACTGGTGCAATGGCTGTGCTTCTGAAAGATGCCATTGATCCAACATTAATGCAAACTCTTGAGGGAACACCTGTGCTAGTGCATGCTGGTCCGTTCGCCAACATTGCTCATGGTGCTTCATCCATTTTGGCGGATTTGATGGCTGCTAAACTGGTTGGCTCTGATGGTTACGTAGTCACTGAAGCTGGTTTTGGATCAGATATTGGTAAGTTAATATTATTAAGACTAGGTTATAATATTAAAATTATATACATTTTCTATAGGAATGGAAAAGTTTTTTAACATCAAATGTAGATATTCTGGTCTTAAACCTAATGCTGTGGTATTAGTTTGCACTGTTCGAGCCCTGAGAATGCATGGTGGCGGTGCTATTAGTCCTAATAAATCTGTGAAATCTGAAGAAAATGAAGTAATTGTGTCAAATTAATTTATTAATAATAATAATAATAATATATTTATTGTTTCCACAGGAAGCGTTGCGTAAAGGTGTAGCAAACTTACAAAAGCACATAAGTAATGCCCTCAAATTTAGTGTTCCTATAGTTGTAGCTATCAACGCTATGAACACTGACACTGAACTCGAATGGAAAATTATAAGAGACTCAAGTCTCCAAGCAGGTGCAATGGACGCGATTGTGAGCACCCATTGGGAAGACGGAGGATCAGGTGCTATCAAATTAGCAGAAACTGTCATTAAAGCTAGTCAACAACCTCAACAATTCAAGTAACCTATGTGAATATAATTTTATATGTAAAATATTATGTAAAATTGTTTGTTTGTGTAGGTTTTTGTATGATTTGGATATGCCATTGCAGCATAAGATTGAAACTATTGCAAAAGAAATGTATGGAGCAAAATCTGTGGAGTTTAATAAAACAACTCTGATGAAACTGTATAACTATGAACATAAGGTTTTTATATTTTGATAATATACATTTTCAGCATCAAAATAGTATTTTGTCATTCTTGGAATGCAACATAATGCTTAAATGTTTGATTCGATCTCTTAAACTATTAAAAACTTACCATATTTACTATTTATTATTTTATTTTGTAAATGTGTATAGGGTTATGGGAAATTACCAGTTTGCGTAGCAAAAACAGCATTGTCGTTAAGTGGAAATGCAAGCCTAAAAGGTGTTCCAACAGATTTCACGCTCCCTATAGTAGATGTGTATTTATCTGCTGGTGCTGGATTTATTGTCGTAATAGCTGGAGAGGTAATTAATATAAATACAAATTAATAACACCTAATAAAAATATTAATGTGTTTACTTTTATGAATTAAGATATCCAAAATGCCTGGTTTGTCTACTCGTCCAAGTATCTATGATATTGATTTGAACATTGAAACAGGAGAAATTATTGGTTTGTTTTAGTTTCTCATATTTGTTTTCAACACTTGTGCCATACAAATGCTTGGTCAGAACAAGTATCATCCATATTTAAATTTACATACAGTGAATGTATATTATATATTGATTAAATTTTTATTATTTATAAATGTTATTTACACTTTTTTTTGTTGAATTTTTTATCAAATAAATTAAATATACCATAATAAAAATTATATCACAAGATTTATTTATTTTTTAGCATAATATAATATTTCTTGAAAAATCTATTGAATTTTATATTTTAATTGTTTTAGATTTGTTTTAAGTTACTAATATTGGATTATTAACTTATAGCAGTTTCAAAAAAATTTGTGTAATTAATTACACTAATAAAATCCAGTGCTTCCCTGAAATAAATTTTGGTTAGCATATTTAATAAAAATAAAAAATAAATAAATTTAACCGACACATTATTTAATTTGTAATTTGTATTACTCATTTTAGATGTTTAATAGTGATTGTTTTTAATATTTATTTTTTAATTAATTAAATTAGTATTATTTACTAACTTTTCTTCAAATGGAATTCGTTTAGATGATTATATGAAATTTGTTTTACTATTATAATACTGTGAAAAGGACTAATCATTTTTTTTCTTACTACATTTTTATTTTTAAATAATTTTGTAACAATAATTTCTAAAAATAAAAGGTATTATATTCTATCTAAATAACTAAATTATATTATCTATTTAATTTTGATAGCAGCCCTAAGACGCGCTGATCTGCTTCTGGGATTCGACTCAACCTCTTCAACACTTGGGGTGACTATTTGCTTGTGCAATTGATACCAATAACTGTCTTTGACTATATCCATATACTCTTTATCGTAAGCCTGCATCGGATTAATATACTTTAAGGGAAGAGTATTGGCTGTGTTATCATTGGTGTTACCCTGTATATGTCGTTTCACAATAGTGTCTTCGAGTGAATGAAAAGCTACTGTTACCATGACACCGCCCATTTTCAAATAATGGTTCGCCAACACTATACCATAGTTAATTTCATTTAATTCATTGTTAACAAATATTCGTAATGCTTGAAAAACTTTGGTAGCCGGGTGGGCTGGTCTCTGTAACTTATCGGTTCTCATCTGATTGTCGCATACGTTTTCCACCAGTTCACAAAAATCACGAGTAGTTTTCAATTGTTTGAATAAATACCTAAAACAAGCATATTTATTATGTTATTCAATTGTAATGTTTTACAATATCATATTCACTATTTAAAATTGTAAAAACATGAGTTTAAAAGTCATAACTCTAAAATGTTAGGCTATGTACCTATAATAATATTTAATTATTTACCTAGCTTCGATGACTGCATTTGCAATTTTTTTTGACTGTTTCTCCTCTCCGTACACTTTAAATATTTTATAAAGATCTGATTGATTGGCTGCAGCCAAGACATCTGCTGCCGTTACAGTCTGTTCTTCAGGATCCATTCTCATGTCTAAAGGGCCATTTTTACTAATAGAAAAGCCTCTAGATGCAGTGTCAAATTGCATAGAGGAAGCACCAAAATCAAATAGAATACCATCAAAACTATTAGTTCTGCAGCCTACACTTTGTAAAAGTAATGGCAAATCGCTAAACTTGCCTTTTAAAGGCACTACTCTATTTGGATAGCGTTTGGAAAGTTGTTTAGCCAGATTGCACGCAGTCGGATCTCTGTCCAAGCAATAAACAACAACTGTATCATTTTCTTGCAGAATCCTTTCTGTATGTCCTCCTGCGCCAAATGTCATATCTATGATGCGGTTGGCTTTTTGTGGTGATAGATAACTAATTGCTTCCTCCAGTAGGACTGGTTTGTGAGGCTGTTTGCTGAGCTGGCGGACTGATTTTATTTTTGATTTTGTTAAAAGTCTCCGTAATAATGTTATGGTCATTTTTCTTCAATAATTCCAAAGACTCTGTAGACAATAAAAATTTGCATTGGCTAGCAGTAAGCCCAGAAGCTGTTGATTCGATCGAACGATTGTATTTTTTGCAATAGTGATTGTTAGCTAAACGTTGAAGGGATTCGTATTTTCTGATACAATCAGTGATGTCACCTCGATAAGAATCGCCTGATCGGAAAGCTGCTCCAACTTGTTTACGTATGTGTTCACCTAAATCCCTAAAAAGACCAATAACAATGTTAGTAATCACGCATTCGCAATTATATATTTTATGTACGAAGTCGACCAGAAAAAAAAATATAAACAAAACACTATATATACTATATACCTGCCCGATTTAGAGGAGTCCAACGGCCATTGTTTCAACAGGTTCAAATAGTTTTTATAAAGATTGGCCATCGGAAAATTGACAAATGTCTTCACATGTACGCTGATTTACCGTCAACAGCGAGTAGGCGAATATCAAAGACGGAAAAATGCATGAAAAATTATATTGATATAAATGTTATCACTTACCGATTTATTAATATGTGATTGCGAACGATGTTGCAATCAGACTACCGCAATTCCGGTAAATACCACACAATACTTACGCGACGTAGATAAAAATGTAAAACGCGGGACAATGCGATTTTACGAATACTACTAGCTGATCATAAATTTCTCCTGTACGGTTCATTTTCTTGTTGCGTGTAGGTTACTAAAAATCAATTTTTATTAACTGGTTTTTATTGCTTTTTGGTTTTATACGTATGTGCCATGTAGTATCGCGGGGTATGATCGAACTCCACATAATAAATTAAATAAAATTAATTTCAATAATAACCCCACGTCGATAAGAAAATGTTTTACACCGCATAATACCCATAGATAATAAAGGATATTAAAATAAATTTTGGTGTTGAAAATTTATTTTCACTAATATTTCATATATATATATATATATATGGAATTTGTAATATTGTTATTCGGGTTAATGGTGAGGACGAATTCGAGTTTAAACATCGACAACAAAATTTAAAGAATAGAATATTGTCGAGGGCTATAGTATGTTGCTCTTTTTCTAAAAAAAAATATCGAACAAAAAAGCCACAGCTATTAAAAAAAAAAAGCAAAAATATATCATGGCTATAATTTTTTTTTTAAGATATATTTTAGAAGAAAAAAGAAGCAACGCAGTGTCCTCGAGAATATTTCCCTCTTTAAATTTTGTTATTTGTATTTAAACTCTAATTTCAACCAAAATGCCACAATTTACGTTTTAAAAGTAACGTACCTAATTTATTTGCTATACCTATGACGTTACACCGATATAGTAAATATGCCGGTGTAACCTCATCTTATGACTGATGTTTATGTGTACGTATACTCAGGGATGCATTGTTAAGTAATGTTTTAAGTATACACTATTTTTTTTTTAATGTATCTCAAAAAAATTTTTCTCGCTACGTTAGACACTTGGTCTATATCTGTACCAGAAATTTTTCTCCGCTCAAAAAATAGTATACACAAATAAAACATACTTATCACTTTTCTTACTTAATCCTCAGTATCAACCAACAATTTTTAAAAATAGAAACCCCGTAAATATGTTGAAAATTATTTTAAAATGTTATTATTAAAATATTACAATACATTCCAAATACTTTGAATTTATATATTTTTTTTAACTTTTTGGATTTTTGGATTTGTATCGTCTGCGGATCTATGACCCATTAGCCATGATTTCACATAGACTTCTGGTTTCCAAAGATGCAACGGAGGTCCATTTATTTTAATATACATCAATTGAGAAATATGTTCAACAGTTAATCTTGTTCAAAGATCATTACTAATAATATTTAAAAGGCCTTCACCGTATACTTGTAAAATTAATATTTTTTTCACGTATACGCATTTCTTTATAAATATTGTTATGAGTATACGCTCCAATACACCACTGCGTATATTTAAAATTTTGTTATTAATGTTGGCCATCATACTAACTTTACAAATTGAGTAATGTTTAGTTTAGCTAAGATTATAATCGTATTAGGTATAGGTATCTTTACACTATATAATTATAATTCAGTGGCGGTTATAAGGAGGTGAGCGACAGGTGGATCTCCCCATCCCCCGCGGACCGTAGTTTTATATATTGGAATTATATATTTTCTTAGTTTCACCATATTGATTATAAATAATTATCTTAATAAATCCGTCTTATCCGTCTTGACAGCGTTGATTTAATATGTGTATAATTTTTTTTTTAAATTTTATTTCAAGCACGTAACATATTTCTAGAGAAAAATCAGCATATATTCCGCATTTTTTAATCCTGGTATCCGTAATCCATTTTTCCAGGTCAAAGAGTAACGTTGGAAACTTCCAGTTTTTTTTTTTCGCAATCCATTCCTTTTTATTAAGTGCATATAAACCGACCGAATACGATTATTTTTTTATACATTTTTGTCAAAAAAAATCGTCTAGAAACACTGTTTTACTATAATTTGAAGTTGTTTTAACACAGTATTTTACTATTTTCACACCCCCGCTCCCCACACGTATACAATTGAACGTCGAGTATAACCGGCCACTGTTATAATTATATATAAATTTGCAATCATAGTTTACTTTATTGTACGCGTATATTAAATATTTACACATCAAAGTCGACTATGCGAATAACCTTATACCCACCTACTTTGCATTCTAATAAATCCCAACCGGGTGACCTCGGACCGTTCAATAGGGGTTTCTGAACTTTTCTTTTCATATATTGTATTATATTTATGGTGTGTAAATACGGCCCATTGACACAAATTTCACGAAATGCTTATACAACACACACAGCAAAGCACATCACTATTTAATAAAATCAATAATAATACGCCAGCGAATGTTATATTAGAGTGTGTCGTCTTCATCATACCTACCTACGTTTTTATACGTTATACGAATATGTATGTTACGGGCAATGTAAAAAAATCGGCCTTTTCTTATAAAATGCCTGGGCAATATATATAATGCCCAATGTCCAAAATTATATCACATGGCCCGAGCATTTTATATAATGACCTAAATCATGCGGGCAATATGAAACATGCAATATTTTGAGTTTTATTTAAGATATCTATAAATTAAATAAACACATAATTCTATAAATGTCAAATATTAATATTAATTAAACATTTTAAGAGAATAATATTTTATTGCATTACCTTCAATTACGGGAACAATTGATCTTTCCTCTTCGCGTATTTCAATCACGTCATATTTTACGTCACCATAACATTGGTAATTTCAGTTGCATATTAGTTATTTTAGTAAACACAAAATAATATAATATATAGAATATTTTTTTTTTAAGTTCGTATTGCCTGCGATAAATTAGTCATTCTATAGAATTCCCGAACAATATAGAAAAAACAATTGCTCAAAAATGCGGGGTATTCTATACAATGCAAGACAATGTATACAACGCCTAAATTTTCTACATTGCCTGTAACACATATATATATACGAAATATCAAATAAAAATGGCATGTTTTCGGGTTAAAATAATAATATTGTAAAAACGAACGATACGATAAAAGTTATATTAATTTTGATCGATGTTATTATAGGTAGGTACCTACCTAGTACCTATACGTGTTATTTGGTAAACGTGCTTCTCGACGTACAAATATATTTTTCTTTTAAACCCGGTAAAACGTTCATGTGTAAAACGAATTCAAATCTTGTTTCGCAAAAAAAAAAAAAAAAACAAATAAAAGTAAATAAATTATAATAATGAAAAAATGAGGATGTCACGAATTTGGCAAAAGTAGGGTATATTATATTATTAGTGTATGAACTCTTGAAATGGATCGTGTCACTTCGACCTGTTTTCCTATATACGTTTATTGTGTAATAAATGTTTTTCGGTCGCATAGAATTCGGTGCCAGGCGGAGCAATCCGTCGACGAAAAGTTCAATCGCAATATTCCGCAGAACCCACACTCGATCGTCAGTTGTAATTCTTGACGAGGGCGTACATAGTGAATATACTATTATACTAATACACACAGGTAAAACTCAATAAAATTGAACTTAATCGTATTCATTTTTATTAACTAGTTTATATTATCGTTATTACAAAGTCATAGCGATAACGAATACCACCTAATATTTATTTATTTATTTCGCATTTATTACGTTTGAAAAGAAAATCAATTTTTAATTGATTTATTTTTATTATTGTGTAGGTAACTAGAGCATTATTGGTATATACTATATCACATACATAAAATATAGTGCACTGCATGTATAATCAAATGTATTTAAATATAACTATATATGTTCTGATTTAAATCGTTACACTCGTATAATATAATATTATCTTAATAATTATTATCGTTGAAACAATATTCTACATACAACTGGATAGTCCTAACTTTTACGAAAGGAAATCTGGAAATCAGACGGTAAAAATTTAATAATCTATCTAATTACGAATTTATAAAAGTATCTAATATAATTATGTTCTGAAGTAAATTAAATATTTTATTACAATTAAGTATTATTATGCACCCCTATGTTATAGGTTTTATTTTATTTGATTTAAAGATGTCAATTTTAAGTTTATATATCTATTTATGAGATATTAATGTCTTTAAGAAATAAAGATATATTTTTAAATTCGGTTTTTTTTTTGTAAATTATTCCACGACGAACATAAAAAATTAAATAATTTAATAAATAAATAATTGCAGGTTTGTAATAATAATAAAAAATTACTTACTATATATAATAATACGCTGTGTTGCTGTATATGTTGATAACTTTATAGTAAATTAAATTTTTTATTTTTGTACATTTAAACAAATACACGGTTTTATTTATGGATATAAAACCAGAGAAATAATTTTTAAGAAAATATTACTCAAAAGTTTAAATTTAAACATTTTACAACATGAATATTGAACATTTTGAGTTGTATAGTGTTTGATTAGTTGTTCAAAGTACGTCATACCCTCATTTATACCGTTTATACCCAACGAACAATATAGGAAAACTACGTCATTTAAACTTTATTGTGATGTTATTTAAGTAGGATTTAGCGAAAGACGAAAATTAAAGAAAAAAAAAACCCATTTTTTTATTTGTTTTATTTTTCTTGTTGTAAAGTATTATTAAACACGATATTTTATGGGTACTTACAAATGTTTTTTGAAAAGCAAAAAACTCAGACAGTTTATAATACTATACAATATTGTTTATTTGGCAATATTTTATAGAAAAAAGAAAAAAAGGTTACGTGGGTCTCCAAAAGTATATACGCGTATGTTTCTTTTAAATCTGTCTGTGGTGATGCGAAAATTCTAAATTTAATCTCAACGGCAATGACATTCATGAGAAGACTTTCTGCGTTATAACGTAATTATTATTATTTTTTTTTTTATCTGTTTGGTGGACGGGAACAATAGAAGAAGGTAGGACGCGGTCATCTTGCGCGAAAAACAGAATCGTTTACGAAACCGCAGAACAGTAAAATCTATTGTCGAGGTTACAATAATTATTACTATACCCTGCACCCTATTCATAATACAATTATATAGCCAATTGACTTGTCGAAGGTTACTGTATTAGTGTATTATTAATTGTGTAAAACACATATATTGTCGTAACGGTTATTTTTTCTTTTATTGAATTCAATTGACTGCGCCTGAAAAGCCGCGGCACGCGTATAAAATCATCTAATCTGGATTAGTTATGTTTTAGTAATGGTTTAGATATCGTTGGTTAATAGAAGGACCGTCATCTTAAAAATACATTTCATATATTATTCATATATATTATATTTATAATAGTCGATGTAATATTGCTTGTGTCTAGTAACGGAACTGCAATGCCCGAAAATGATTGCCCTCGTTGTTCTGATGATAAAAATAAACCCGCGCGCACTTGTGATGAACAGAAAGAAGTGAGTGTATTGAATTTAATCTACTAATATTAATACACTTCCAAAAAAAAACATAAAAATACGAACATATAAAAACATTTAATTTTTTCAGATACTTTCGTCGGTGGTAGACGATTATTATCCGTGGGGGAAACCTGGGCACGGGGCTCCCAACGAAGATGGTCTTCGGAAAAGGAAAATATTTGCAGATCCTCCGTCTCCTCCTTGGAAGGTATACTGAACTATAGGAAATTAATATATTTGTAATTTTCAATTATTATTGTGTATTGTTTAATAACAATCTACGTATATTACACATACATAGAATCATTATCGTAGTTTTCATAAAAATTATTTTAATATTATTTATTTAATTTTGTTGTGAACTAATCAAATTAAAAATTAAAATAGAAATTTATGTAATTTATATGTTACACGAATTTTTATTTTATTACTACGTGAACCGTTATAACTGCAAAATGTAACTATATTATTATGATGTGCCGACTGCCAAAACATAAAAAAAAAAATTTTAAAAATACATGTTATATATTATTATAATGTATTACGGAGATATTTTATATTAATACTGTGTGCTTGTGAATATTAATAAGCTAATAAAAAAAATAATAAAATAAAATAAATGGGATGGTATACAAATTTTGCATATGGGCTGGCCATAGTTTCTGGTAGCGTGTTAGGGTTAAAACCCGGGATGCAAGTTAATATTTTATTTTATTTTTTAATTAAAAGCAACGATAAATCATTGCATTTTAAAATCAATTTTATGACTAGAAAGTAGGTACACCTGATATAATGTTTCCCGGGTAATATATATCCGAGATTTGCTGTCTCAGTTCAACCAACGGACAATATAGCAATAACATACTTACGTAGACTACATAGAACTCACTTAATTTTGGTTTTAGAGTAAAAGCATCTATTATAAAATTATAAGAGAACAATATGCCGGAGGGCGAGACGATGCGTTTTTTTTCCAATATTCCAGATATAACGTTCACTATACATCATTTAGAATAACGACTATTTCAACATTTTTAAATTACTGTAACTTTTCAAAAAATTATTTAAAAAAAAAAAAAAAAACACATCGTCTTGCCCTCCGGAATATTGCCCTCTTTAAATTTTTATTTTTTATGTGCTTGTACTCTAAAACCAATATCAAGCGAGTTCCGTGCAGTCTTCGTAAGCATGTTTTTGCCATTTAGTTGGACCGAGAGAGCAAATTCGGGTATCACGTATTCACGTACATGTGAATTTATTTTTTAGGTTTTTTCTGTTTCGTAATATAAACTTATTTTGATTATACATTAGCTGCGTGTATTACAATAGTTTATATAATACAGGTAGTTGGTAAGTGCGGTAAAATGTTAATTATTTTATAATAACACTATTTTTAGTCTATGTACATTAGACTTTTTTAATTGAAACTGCGTACGAAAATTCCCCAATTATCCTGTACCTTAAAACGCAATTGTATGCACATTATATTATATTTTATATAAAGAGGGAAATATATTTTTATAAAAAGTGGTCTTCACTACTAATCATTTCGTAGCAATCATATTGATAAAATAATATTATGAATTATTATTTATTAACTTTCGAAAATCTCTTTAAATCATAATAGTATAGTAAGTACCCACCTACTCGATTATTTAAATATATATTTAATAACTACGTGTATACAGGTAGGTACCACTTATATAATATTATGTCAATAGTATTAATTCATCATGGACAACAGTGACATTAGTTTATGGCATAGGTATGTGCTATACAAACACTTACTGAATAAACAATGGGATACATCTTCTTTTCCAATCTCGTCTTTACCCCACGCAAATGGGTTCAGCTATTTGTATTATTATTTTCATCCACATTATCTATGGAACAATTCTACAGGTACTGCAATATTAACCAAATACCATATGGGATTACGTATTATTTGAAATACGCTTGTACTAGTTGTACGTGTTAATATTAAGAAAAATCACATTGAATTTATTTTCATAAAAATAATTAAATTAAATCTTACAAATAATATTATATACAACTACTTATCATTAATACAATATAAATACAATACTACAATTATTTGAATTATAATTACTATGCAATTTTCAGGATGTTAGTAACGAAGTGACGAAAATGGGAAGGCAAGGTGGCGGGGCACCTCTGAAAACTTCATCCGGAAAGATGAAAAATTTTCGGATCGAAGATCCTCAACTTAGGTTTCAATTTCACGCTCCCGATAGAAACATGGTTGAAAACGACATAAGATACAGAATGCCAATAAAAGACCAAAGAGCGTATAAAATGGAACTAGGTAAGAATTCGATATATTGCGGGATATGTATGTTACACCTGTAAGTACTTTTATATTGTAATTAATTGTTTATCACAAAACGTTAAGTTCTGAGCGAGTTATGAATGATAATTATAAACTTGCATATTTTCCAGATGAATTGGTCAGAGAAAAACAAGAAATAGTCGAAGAGAATCGCAGAAAAGAGTTAATTAAAGATAAGCAATTGGTAAGCTTGATATAGTATAATTATTTAAAAATACACATATTTAATTGTACATGTTAATTGATCGGGTTAGTTATATAAATTATTATTAGAATTCGATCGCAGATCCCTGGGGTACACCGTGTCCAGGGGGTGTTATTTGGAGAGATCCAAAAAGTATTGGAAAAAACTTCTTTCAATCGTTGGTAAAAATATTTCTAAATATTGAATAATTACATTATACTTAATGCATTTCAAGCAATTCAATATTTATGCTTTATCAAACTTTGATTCTGTTAAGCTTTTTTGCTATTTACAAATTATTTTTTTATTTTTTTTTTAATATTCTTTATTCTTCCATATATTGAAATACTATAATACGTATAAGCTTGAGCTATTGGCTTTAATAATTATGTTTTACCGTTTTGGACTTGGTATAAACAAACATCTTATAATATATTATTTGCATGTTAACTATGAGCGTATTGCTTACATATAACTTTAAACGTTATTTATAAAATAATAAAATAATTTAATTTGATTTTTAGGGATACGTGGATGGCAAGATATTAAAACTGGGATCGCATCCGAATGATATTGTAATACTTTAAAATATTAATATTAGAGTAACTACAGTTAATTCAATCAACTTTTATTATTATTATTATTGTATATTAATATACTAATGGTTATCAGAAATCAGGATAACAAATTAAAAAATTTGAAAAATGATCTTCTTAAAATGTCATCTGTGTCAACGTTACTCGAATGTTGCAAAAGAACATTTTTTTATTGCATTTAAAAGCATAGCTTGAAAAATTTATAAGTTGGATGTAATTAAGATTATTTCCAACTCAATAGTATTTATCAATTTGTAATGAACCGTTGAAATTGATCGGAACCACATATACAATTGTAATAAATTTTCGTAATAAAATTCAACGTTTTATGTTTTTGTAGGAAACTGTGACCGGTGGCATGGAATTAGCTCCAATGCTAGCAGCGAAGAGAATGGAAAATACGAGATGGCCTTTGCACACGAGTGATGTGACGAAAATATACGATCCAAAATCTAAGTAACGTACTTAGATTACTTATTTTTAATATGCATATTATATTTAGTAACTTAAAAACTAAATCTGTAATTATTATTATTATTTTTTTGTTAATGATGCATATAAATATATAAATTCTAGTCTTTACTGTGAATGTATACTGCATACATATACTATATATATTTTAAAACATATTGTATACGTTTTTTTTCAGTTTCTTGATTGACGAAAAAGAATATCACAATTTTCTCGAAGGGCAGATAAGTGGACGCGAAGAACGCAAACAAGTAAATATATCACATTAGAGTGACGTAGTATACAATTTCAAAAACATGATAAAGATAAAAAATAATTTTCAAACCTACTAGGTATACTCGTACTGTACATTGTACATGTTCGTTTGAACTACCTACATGATTTGTTTAGATTTCTAAATATTATTCACAAATATGTCTTCTATGTATAATTATGTATACGACTTGCATGTATTATAAAATATTTTATTAAATTCGATCAAATTAATTTTTGAACAATACTCAAAGTTTTTAATAATGTATCTATTAATTAAAAAAAAAAATTTAAAAAAATATATGAGATGTATTGAAATTAGAGCGAATCAGATTTGTGTTACACAATAAACGATCAACCAAATGGTTGTGCAACTTATTAACAAGTACACCTAGTTTTTTATTATTATTTTTAGAATGAACACGATGAAGATATAATAGAAGGCCAAAAACATCATGCGAATTGGAACGAATTTTGGGGTAGACCTGGCGGCGGAGCACCGAAAGGAACGAAAAGACAAAAAGAGAATCTCGAATATATTCTCTACCAGCTGCCGGTAATTAACAGATTGAAAGAAAAAGAAGATAGTAAAAAACCGGAAAAATAAAAACAAATGTTCGATACACACAATGTATACATAGTTGATCGTTGTTACTATATAGTAAGTAACTGTGGCGAATAGTTTCACAAACATTTTATGAATAATATAAAATAGTAGGTATATAAATTAATCAATAGAATAATATTTTAGGACATTTTCGATTTCGTTTAGATTTATTTAAACTAAAATGCATCGTTAAAAAAAAAAATAATAATTAAATTGACTTAATAAATTCAATACAAAAATAATAATCAATGTCAAAAACCCGTTAATTAGTTTCAATCAACTATTAAAACTAATTACGCTCAATATGTTTTTTAAATATATTTTCACTTGATATAAATCCTTTAAATTGTCGAATGCAATATATAATTATATCGACATGAGCAAACAACATTATTATTATTATTATTTTTTTTTTTATGATTTCTCTTTTCTTATTTACTTGCAATGACAATTTTCCATATAAAATTAATTATTTAATTAAAAAAAAAAATATGTTATCATTATTAATAAGTATGTACTAACTTCTTGATATTTATTTTAGGGAGGTAACTTCAAATAAAAATGCCAATACCGTAATACTAATTTTCTAGTAAAAAAATAAAATACCGCTAGCTATAATGTCTGTTATTCATGTACGTACCTAAACAAAATTGCTAGCAACCAAAAAAATAATAATTCATATCGACACTGCAACTAACGACATCACGAAATCCTGTTTCATTTAAAATAATTGAATGTTACTACGTACGACGTCATAAATAGTCATTTTACGAAAAACGAATTGCTATTTGTTGTAAAAGTAGAGTTTAAACTAATCTTATTAATTCGTGGTTTGCCGTTTATATAAAATATATATATATATATATAATAGTGATTAATTATTACCAGGGGCGAATGCAGGAAAAAATTTAAGGAGGGGGTTTGATATCACTGTAAATTAATATAGTATAATATTTACTACTATTTTTTTTTTATTGTTTTAAAAATTATAGGGTACTATATTATATTACAGTATATACTCAGAGGGGTCACCACTCTAAAACTTCTATGTGTTTGCCACTGATTATTATTGTTTTTCAAGTAGGTTAAATCAAATAATATCTTAACAAAAATGTTTATTAAAACCTTTGACAATATTATTTCAGTATAAAATAGTTAAAATATTCAAGTTTTATATATGCATGTATACCTACTTGTTGTTTTATGATAACGTAAATGTTAATATTATTCAAATTTATGGTTTTTTATTACAGAGTTTATTAATTGTTGTGTTTTTTATGTTCTATTTTTATGGATTAACAATATAATAATATACAATATAGATACTTGGATGTTTAATAAAATGATTTAAATACGAATTATTGTTGTCTTGATTCATTTTAGATTTTGTATATAACGAAAAAACTATTAGTTTTACTATTGATTATAACCAATAGTTATATTAAAATGTATTTTTTTCTCCACCGAAAACACCTTTTTGGTTAGTAAAAATGCTTAAATTTTTTAATGTAGCGTATTTTAAATGATTCCCCGGATTCATGCCGGTGGTACTTTATTTGAGACATTTTTCAAAATTCCCGATAGTTATTCTAAAAAATGAAAGAAAGACGACTTGTACAATACCAGTTTACCGAGCTACGTTATGAGTAGTTTTTTTTTATTGCATTGATGTACCATTGCTATCGGTATATTTAAACTATATCCAATACCTTCCAAACTTTCCACGTACAAGTGTATAACTCACGGTGCGATGTACGTTCGGCTATTTAAAAATTAATTTATACGACGGTAAAGTATTTAATATCTTTTTAGAATGTGAATCGGACGCGACCAAGTAGAAACCATTGCATAATAATAACATATTGATCATTCTTAAATATCCCAAAGGGTTATTTATGCAATTATAAAAAAAAATAAAAAAAAATATGTATTTCTATATCTCGCGCCGTGCGGGACATACCTACATCATAGTTCAGCGATTCGCTCATTAAAAAAAATTAACCGGAAGCGTTATACTATCTAATAATCGTATATCATAATATTTTGTGAGGGATTTAATTTGTTTAATACGGCGCGAGTATTATATATATATATATATATATATATATATATATTCATATTGTTCGTACGCCGAGATCATCAATCGCTGTGACCTTAAAAAGTGAAATTTTCGCCCCCCCCGGAGGCTCTTAAGTTTTTCGATGGGACCGGTTATAGGAACCACCGCGGTACGATCTGCTGCAGCAGCAGCTCATCGTCGTCATGACATTGTCTTTACTGCGGGTTTAGTCGCTATCCAGAACGTCTACCAACAACATCTGCACAATGTTACTACAGGTCAGTGAACGTCTGTTTATTCGTTTATTTTTTTTGAATATTATAATCGAATTATATTATTTATATATGTATATAGGTATATTGCATATTGTATAATATAGATTATAGGTTTGAAACCGAATACAAGTACCGATAATAGTTATTGGTTTTAAAAAAATATTGCTGAATTATCGAAATTATTATGAACGAAATCGGCAAATACGTAAATAATTTGTTCAAGTTAATTTCTATATATATTATAAAGTAACAATAATAACGTTGAACTGATGTTTCACTAAATAAACAGATTGATTTTATCTCCAATAATTTATAAAATTTATGTGCAATTTTTAATTAGGCAATAATAGTATAATATTACGATAAAATATATAATTTCTTTAATTTAATTTATTTTTGTAGGTTTTTTTTGTAGTTACTTATTTATTTATTTAATTGTAGTAAACCGAATATACGAAATTCGAAATCATCCTGTGTTTTTTTTAAATAATATGTATGTTATTATGATTGTAATTATTATTTTCCGATTCTCATTCTATTAGTCTTTTAGACATAAATTATAATAATTATCAAGTAAATTAATTTTAACCTAAGTTTATGCGCTGGGTACAATCATTTTACTTGTTCATGTATGAAATAATTTATTCATGAGAAGTCCTGAGGTATCACTGTTCGTGATACGAAAAATGTAATATTTTACATCCATCCTTAAAAGCGTTTTGAATATAATAATTAATGGAATGTAATATAATATAGTATGTGTAATATAGTTAAATAGCTGAGAAATGTGAATGTATAAAACGGAAATTACCGTAGCGAATTTTTTTATAAAAAAAAAAAAAAATAAATACTGTTCACAGTCTATACCCGTAAACACTTTTCCCTGACCCAAACATCCAACGTTGACTCGTGATCTTTTTAATTCAACTATATATTAAAACGAGATAAAAATGACGAACCCGATTTTTAAATTTCAATTGCTATGTGCTCACTACTCACTATAGACCACCTAGCTACTAATTATTAGATCTACGCTGCAAGGACTTGAGTTTTGGGCAGTAAAATTGTTTAATGTTTTCTGGCTTTCTCGGTCACTGTGTGACGAAAGTATATGATTTATGATTTTTTTTTTTGTGATTTATTTATTACTGAAACCATTATACTGATACACGACCAGTCTGTGTGTGACAAAAATGTTCTTAAGCCGCTGATCGCCAGCGGCCATCGATTGATGCCTTTTTACTTTCTACTTTACTTTTTTTTAACAATAATTTATGCGTTAGGTAAATATTTTCTTGTACAATCGGAATTATATACACCCACTGATGTCTATTTGGAAAACAAATTTACCAACTAACATCGTATTTCGGTTTACAATTGTTAAGCAGGTATTTACTATTTTGATTATAGAGATTATAGGTTTGAAACAATTTAATTCCCCTTCATTTTGTTTACAATTTGTATACTAGGTAACCTATAATATAATAATAGAGTGCGAAGCAATCGATATGGTTAATAATGCAATATCGAACGTACATTAGAATTTGTTTCATTCCGTAATTACATAGCTATATTACGTAGATACAATACTTTAAATTCACGAATTGTAACTTAAAATATTATATTTTTCGTGTAATTTATTTTCGATGTATTGGCCAACGGTTGATTATACATCTAGCATAGATACAGAGAGGTCTTTATTTGATTATCAAACTTGACATAATAGAAATGATTCAAATTCGAAACTATAGTTTTGGGTAACAAAGAATATTCAAGTTCGCTGTACAAAACACAATTCTCAACCCGTTATACAATAATCGTTTTTAATTTATATAATATTATATTGTTTTTGTTGTAGTATAGTATTAGAACTTAAAAATTCGAGACTCAAGACTTTTTTTTTTATTGATGAAAGTTTTTTTGCTATACCTATCGAGGTATAATTTCTATTGTAACATTACTGTTATTATTATTATTTTTTTCTTATTGACAATAAACTATGTTATGTAAAATACCGCGGAATCTTACGTCTGAAGTATTTATTAATAGTCAATGCATAGGTAACCTACCTACGCAATGAGTTGAAAACGAATATATTGGATGAAATTATTTATAAGTCATTTTCTTGATTATTATAAACTAAAAAAAATATTGGTACCCGTATTATGCTGTAAGGAATCCGCTATCGATATTAATAAAAAAAAATGACGTGTATCAAAAAAAAAAATCATTATTGCTATATATAAAGGGAATTAATAAAGTAATAGGTGCATAATCTATGATGAAAACAATCAAACACTGGCAATACCGAATATTTAATACAATAAAAAATTCATACGTTATCAGATCATATAATAATATATACTTACTAATTTTTACAAAATATGTAAGTATTTGTTGTGTATATTTTTTTTTTTTATTCAACGACTCTTGTTAACCTTTTATGAAATTGTCGACATTATTACTCATACATTATTCATGGATGAGAACCGCAATTACATAATTATTTAAGTTTTTGTACATACGGATAAATTTGTTAATATTATATATTTAATAATTAATTTGTTTTCTATAATGGTTATACCTTATTCAAATTTTTATTATAATATTATTGAATTCGTTACATAAAAAAAAAAAATAAATAAATTCATAAAGTATTCGATAATCACAATCAACTGATTCTTTGTTCTCAAATACATTCGAATTTTTTTCGTTGTAATATAATACACCTTTTTCTTTACGTATTTGTCATCGACATAATGTGCAGTTATTTTATCAAATTATTAAAATTTTACGTTATTTTACGTATTTGAAAATGTCGTGAACGTATAGATACACGATATCAATAAAAAATGTATGAGAATTGCGATTATTATAATGATATCTAAAAATATAGGTGAACATTTTGTGATATGATACACACATACAAACCGGAAGGCCATAAGAAAGGCTATTTATATTTTTAGATTAGTCGTACCGTTTTTCCTAAGTAATAAAAGGAAAACTATATATTATTATTACAAACATTATGTGGAATGTGTCTTTCATTTTCTTTTTAATTATAAAGTAAATGCCGTAACATTAAATATACGACGTGTGGTCCGAAAAAATGTGTAATTTTCAAAACCTTGTAATTTGTATGTAATCCCGATGTGATTATTACTATATATTTCAGCACTCAATGCAACTTGGATCTCATGTTCATCGAGATCCGAGTGTATAATATTAATAAAAAAAAAAAAAAAAAAAAATGTTACGTTTCACAATCGTAAATCACACGCTACATACGTATGTCGTCGGTATATAAGACGTGAAAACACGACGTGACCGCGTGCGTATCTATCGGTAGGGCTGGTAAAACTTTTTTCAACGTTTATTGGTTTCTCGTCGGATATATACAGTGGCGTACCCAGAATTTTACAATGCGGGTGCGGGAGGCTAAACATATAGTAAATAGATATTATATATGAACATAATGATGCGAGCAAAAATATAATTTACATTTCTTATATAACGCCTATTTTTTATTTTTTTTTTCGTGTCGATGAGATTATTTTATTAGATATACATCATTGTAGTGCAAAATGTTCAATATGTTTATTATTTTATTTGTAATTGAATATAGTTTGAATTATTATTATTTTTTAATTTTGTATATTAACACGGCCTAAACCTTGCCCACCCCACCCTATCTTGGGTACGCCACTGGGTATATAATACGTATATATTCGTATATTGTTGCGCAATAATATGTGAACCGTCGAGAAGTCTATGGGCCCGTCGCCAATATCGCGGAATAATGCATTTACAACAACCGTCGTCGTAAATTATTATATTTAATAATTCCGATTTGAAAATCAAAATCACGAGGTCGTTTCGGCACGACG
This sequence comes from Tuberolachnus salignus, assembly GCA_956483605.1. Lineage (NCBI taxonomy): Eukaryota > Metazoa > Arthropoda > Insecta > Hemiptera > Aphididae > Tuberolachnus > Tuberolachnus salignus. The sequence goes on from OY101433.1 coordinate 13,518,639, forward strand.
GCAGTACGATCAAAGTCTCGATAATTGCAATTCGAAACGCGTCCATCGGGGATAGGCAATAAAAAATGTTTGACGATAATAACGGCACAATAAGATACAACTACCAACAAGATACCTACCAATAATTTTTATGATATAACGTACAGTCGTGCGACATCTGCATTTATAAACCTATGTAATGCTGGTTATTTTATGTGAAAGCGATACCAAATAACGAGTAATAAAATATATGAGAACCTATATTTTTGGGGAATTTTTTTAAAAAAAATAAAAAATTTCGCTTATAGCAGGTTTATTTTTCAATCGGTTTACCTTATTAAAATGCAAAAAAACTGACGGAACCCGATTTTTATACTGATTCTTATGTTTTAATTGTGTATAATTATTCATTTTTTTTTTTTTTTTTTTATTGATTTCTGATTTCCTCGCAACCGTGTTGCAAAAGTAAGCGTACGATTGATTATATTATATTTTGTATACGATTATACGCGTTTTACGATTTATTTATAATGTCAAAACGCAAAGTGAATTTTCTGATGTTTTATATTAAAGGTTTTGTGTAGTTCATATAACAGCAATGTAGTGTCTACATAAAATCATTATTTTAAGACATATTATTCTTATATCAATTTCAATCGTCTTAGTTTATGTTGAATCCCAGGGTTGTAACGTATTATACAAATACAGTAAAAAATACTTTTACTTTGTAGGAATTATATTTACGCAAATTCCACCCTATATACAGTAATTTCTAATTACTATTATTAATATTCAAATATTAATTGGTAAAGAAAACGGTTGTTAATTTATTATATTGTTATACACTTATACGTTTATACATACTTAATATCAGTGACGTAGGACCCCCCCTAAAAAAGTCATGAAAAGATATTTCACCCCATTTATACCCGCCAACCAAAAGTGGTATTGAATAATTTCTCCTTTCCCTGGCTCTGTCACTTTGGAATTTCAATACCAAACCTTGTGACAGTATTGTATATTTTTCCTGTACAACTCCGTAGAAAAAAAATTGTTGTATTTCCTTCCTGAATACAAAACAAGTACCTACATAATATTATTGTATCAATGGAAATTGTATTTGATCAAAATTTCGGCAATGCGAGTGCCGGGGGAAACGAATGAAAAAACACATATTATGTTATAAATTATACACCACGGTTATGCACATTTTGCTCATAAAACCGTGTTTAAGATACGCGATATAAGTTTATAGTATACACATGGTACATTGCTCGTGATATACAATTACTTAATTATAAATCTATTTACTACTTAACATTTAATAATAAATACCATACCACTCGCATCTTAAAAAAGGCGTGGCCGTTATCACACCTTTATTATATCATATTCGACGCAACTGCCAAACATAAATTATAATTTACTTAATTATTCCAAATATTTTCTTTTTACTTGTACACGTGCATTATTTTATATTTAATTCGTAGGAAAAATACAATTGAAAATCGCATGCACTTTAAATTAATATTTATATCAATCGATTTTATCTAAAAAAGAAAACATTGTCCGAGACAGAACTGTTGATCATTAAATTGTATATGTTTAATACATTATACAGGTACGTTTTACATCACATGTCATGTTATAAATCGTTTTATATGTGTATATTATCGTCCCTGGATAAATCTACACGGTTTTCGATATTTTTGGTCCTATACAAATCACTCGTTTAAAACAAACACAATTGTTTAGTTTGATAAATTAACAAAAAATTTTACGATATGCAAATGCCGTGTAAAATGGCATGTAATGGCACTTTTGAGTGTTAAACATATCGACAATCGATTTCTATACGTGCGTGAAACGCGGTCGGTCTGTGTGAAAAAAAAAAGTAAAAGACGACGTTCATCGCCATCGTCGACGACTTTTTACACGCTTTGCTGAAATATTCGTCATATGTATTATATTGTTTCGCCTCGATTTTACCGGTTCGACAACACCACGTTTTTATACAACTGCACCAGTTGTGCAACTTTTTATTCACACGACACAATAAAATAATAATACGAAAATGTTTCGGTGTGTATAACACTAAGATGCATCGCATAATACCGTTGCTCGAGCATAACATTAATAATAATAATAATAATAATAATACAACATACACGTATCAATTAATTAAAAATAAAAAAATACGGTAAGTGGCTGCAATACCACGTGTTAATAATATAAAAAACGAGGGCACTTGTAAAAATAGTCCAATATTCCTCCATAATAATAAATAGGTATACGCTTTAAAGTGTAGGACCGGGTTTTCGACCCGTAACATTTTTTTTTTTTAAGGTCAATCGACTAGATTTTTACGAAATTCCGTCAAAATCTTTTATTTTTTACATTCCGAGTACTCTGGTATTACTGTGATGTGTGCGTATTTTTTTTTTTTTGTTCTGTCTGTAATCAACTTTTTTACCAGAAATTTCGCATCGTTTTCAAGCATAGCGCCTTTTCCGAAAGAATTTTTGATCCGATTGGTGCATTTTTTGATTTTCTAAAATAATTGGGAAAGGCGGGAAAATCTACGCGGCAAATCGGTTTATTTATTTTCGATTTTGTTTTTGTCGGCTAAAAACAATCGTGTAGAGACATGAAATCGTCACTCGATATAAATATCGGCCTGTTCAAATTTTCGGAATCATGCTGCCCTACGTTTAAAAGCATTCGAAATTGTCGGGTATTTTCGGTTTTTATTTGGTTTTACGGGGATACAAAATGACGGTGCCGAGGAGTAATGCCTGGAAACTGTACACGGGGTTCGTCACAAGTGGCGTATAAAATAATATAGGAGTGTACGGCGAAACGCGGACCGCCGCGGTAATACGAACAACTGAATGTACTCTGCGCAACTCGTAAACACTGTCGTCGTATATAATGTGTCTAGTGACGAGACGATAAAAATAATAAAATCTGACGTGAAATTCCTTCGCGGTCGATTAGTATTGGCGATTTTATACCTATGTGTGTACAATACATATACGGGCAAATATAATATAATAATCGGAGGCGAACGTGCCGCGGGCGGACCGCTTGCGTCGCGGTCGGCGTTTCGGCGACCCTCGAAAGACCTGACGAGGTGCCGCCGCCGCCGCCGCCGAATGATAACGCGTACATACATTAAAAGGACGACGGTCGTCGTATTATATAATACGGATCCCCAGGCCCGGAGAAGATGATCGATATCGGATGAAAGTAAACGGGATGCCGAGATAATACAATATTATTTTATGGGTATACGTTTTTATAACCGTGTGCGGGGGGGCGTGAGCTTACTAGCGAACTTTCTCCGATTATGCGTAATATACTCACGCGTATGTACATATAAATATATATTTATATATATATATATATAATACTATACACAATAGTATAAGTGTATACGACTACATCGATAAGTACACGGTCGTACATTATGATTGTGAACACTCGTGCTGTAATAACATATATCTATATATATATATATACACACACCGTATAAAATCCGAACGCACGAGAAACGTTTTTTTTTTTTCCTTCTAAATAACCGTCGTCGTATAACAAACGGCGTTTAGAACAACATTAAAATACGACAATAATACCCGTGCGATAAAAATGCAAGGTGTTATACTGTTACAGAGTGAGGGACGGATGGCGATTTGTTGAATACAAGACCGTCGTGAAGGTCCGGGTCGGACCAAAATCCGTGTGTATTTATTTAGTAATTTTTTACTATCGATACCCGAAATTTGAAATCGAAAACCACGTGCATTGATATTGAATTATTAACCGGTTTATCGATTAAAACCCAATTTTCGTTGTCAACGAGCTATTCATATTCCAGACACCTTATAAAGATTTTTCTCCGAATATATCGGTTTATGTATCGACCAAACCCTAGACTAGTTCTAAAACTAAATCCGGAAAACCTTGATTTGTTTGAATAAAAGTCGACTTTTAACTTCTTCTTCTTCTTCTTCTTCTTCTTCTCCAGTTTTTAAAGGCTATTAAGGCCCATAACCGCAACACAAATTTGCTTTCACCTGTCTCTATCCTGAGCTACTACTTCCATATTTTGTGCTCCAAATTCTTCCAAAGTCATTTTTACTTTGTCTATCCATCTTTGTTTTGGTCTTCCTAGTGGTCTTTTTCCAAGGGGTTTCCATTTTAATACCGCTTTCATTAGGCTATTTGACCTCCATACGTGGCCGGCCCATCCGATTCTTCTATATTGTAGTACTGCTACTGCTACTATGTTCGGTTCTTTATATAGTTGTTGTAATTCTATGTTGTTTCTACTTTCATATTAGACTTTTAACTACGGTTGTTATTTATTACATCCACTCACCTCGCAGCACTCCTATCGAAAATTCGATGAGATGGTCGCCAAGTGGCGTCATAGGCGAAATAAGTGCGAAAATGTCCTGGAACCCGGGGAAGAGGCGGACCGAAGAAAAAAAATTGCCAAGAGGTGGCAGATTAAGGGCGATAAAGGGAGCGTGCGGGGGACGAAATACGAGTGGCCGAGAGTTCGCGGATAGCCGTATAGCTAGACGAAAAGACTGACTAGGGCCAAAGAAAAAGGGCGCGAAATCGGGATATAATAAAGATAATATAAAATTTGAACGAGCCGGAAATAGCGGTAATTTCGTGTGGCCAGAGGCGGCGAAAAGTCGTGTTGCGGTTCCGGTCGCTCGACACGTGAGATCAAAGCGTATAATAATAATAATAGATGTTTATTAACGTTTATAAATTATTATCTGCCATAATATGATTATTAAACGGAGACGAGAGCCGTCGTCGTAGTCGTCGTCGCGGGGGCGAGGTTACGTGATGGGATTTCGGTCGTCGCGGTAGCGTGCGAACGACGACCGGGTTACGGCCGGTGCGAGACCGCGGCCGCCGCAGAATGGCGCCGGGAGTAAGGAAGAACACGACCGGTTTCTCGTCTTTACCGTCGGGTCCGATGGCGTTGAAAAGAACCCGTGGTAAATTACGGGCGTTAGGTGTATTTTTTTTTTCTTCTTGTTGTTATTGTGTTTCGCATTTTCCGTGTAGGTGCATTAGCCACAGACGAGCGCCGCGGCGACCGCAAAACGTACCCGCGTATTATAATATAATAATATTACAAAAAGATAAATATTACGACGCTAAACACTGCGCCAGCGTCCGCGGCGGCGTCATTACTATTATTATAAATCCCGTGTTACATCGGAAATTCGAAGTAGTGTATAATATAATAGGTGCGTGGTCGTAGGTGTGCCCGAGAACGCCGGGCCCCGCCGACTCGAACGCGCGGCACCACTTTCACTCCCGACGCTTTCGGCGGCCGCCGCGCGGTTCGGATTTATGACGGAGTCCCGGGGGTCAACGGTTCACGACTTGATATTTCGCAAACCATCTCCGGGTAAACAAAAAAAAAAAAAAAACGAAAAGCGTATAAGAAAACCGCATATAATGGATTTCTCCGTAGGCACGCGGAAAAAAAAAAATTTAATAATAATAATAATAAATAAATAAACTACAACAATGACCGGGAGGGGGGAGTGATGGAAAGGACTTCGGGCGCGGCTCCCAGCGACAGTCGGTTTGGCGGTCGTCGCACTTTGAATCAGTAAGCAAAACGCCATCCGTCATTATTTATCGTACGTCTCACTTTGTGCCACATCTATCTTTGTACCCTATCTAGAAAGGCTGTTTTGGGTGTTAAATAACACCTTCACCCCTTGGCCGTATTTAAGTCAAAAATAAATTAGTTATATACGAACTAATGTCTCGGGGGTTTTTATAAAATGCGCAGTCAGACGATTCTACTGTATATTTGAATATATTATTATTTATTATAAAAATTGAAGATATTGAAATATATATATATTAGTGTAATACTTTATAAAATATTTGATAATGGTTATCGGTTATCTTCTATACAGTATACCGTGATGGTAACCTATGGAAACACCGGCTGCTGTTGGAAATTTGTATCGATAAACGGCGTCGCGGAACATTTCGAAGAAGAGAAGTCACTGTCCGCCATTTTAATCGAATGGCTGATGGAGATTTTCTCTTATCATATTGTTAAGCGTGATTTTGTTGAGTGAAAATATAGAATGATACTAAAACAAGAAATTCTGTTATACGAGAACGTCCAAACGTCCAAACGTCCAAACGTGCGTTTGTATTTTTTTTTTTTTTTTTTTTTTATAGTTAATTGTTAATTATTTTATATTTTATATTATATCCGTGGACCGTGAGATAAATAGTGTTTGATTTTATTTCCACTAGTTCCCCCTTATCACTCAATGTTTATGATAAGGATCGCGGGATTTCGAATTAAAATGACTGCCGTTCGCTTCAATCTAACACACATAATATGAGTATTGAGTAGGATATATAACAATTGGCTATCCAATTTATTGTACGTATATTATATATCTCATAATAGTCATAATATAGTCATTTCCGTGTATATGTTATATATAGGCACCCGATAAAAAAAAATAAAAAAAAAATAAAAACAGTATAAACGAAAGTGAATCGTAATGAAAATATTCATTACCCTATAATACTATATAATTACGTGCACGTATTGGTGTATCATGCATACACACCGTTTAAAGAATTAACATGGCATTAATTCTTATACGTATTCGGCTCACGATTTAACGGTTTAACGACGTACACCACGGAATTGCGATATGCGCGCGGATCGTCGAATGAATTACAGCCGATAAAACATACGTTTCGACAATGACTAATAAAAAAAAAAAAAAAATTTTTTTATAATTGATGCACGCTATAAACGACGACTACTGTACGGGCCACATGACGCGTCGTCGCCATTTTGTGAAATCGATCTTTCCTCGGAAAGTTGCGAGTTTCACGAAATATTCTGGCGTAACCCCTTCTAATTTTTCATAACGGACATATTACGAAAACGTCGTTTAAATCTTCAGCTTCTGCGCTATAATATCTTTTTAAACATTCTAATTTATTTTCTACTTTGAGCACTCGGTGGAGTTCTCGGGAACTTATGTTTATGCATCAAAATTGATTGAATATATTATATCAATTATTTTTTAAAACAAATTTAGTTGTCTATAATATTATGTCTATTTTTCCACCCAGCCGTATCGTAGAAACGACCATAATATTATATTTATGACAATGGTCACGCGCGTTTATGTATGTTTATCCGTTGGGCATAACCGCATAGATTACGGACAAACTGATTACCGCGGTATTTATGGTTAGGTTAGGTTACCTAACAAATAATACAAATTTGATGATATTATCGGTCATCTTCGGCCATTGCTATTGAAATCGTAAAAACAACAATAATATTATTATTAATCAAACGTGAACGTTTGAAAATGAATTGTTGATTTTTGACAATTTCACGGTGTTGATATTAATATCCCAGTGATATAAGAGTAAATATAGGTTTACACAATTGTTTTGTCGTACTGCACAAATCAGGCACGTAGCCAGAATTTGTAAGGGGGGGGGTATTTTAATTTTTTTATTTAAATACAACTTGTGGGAGTAGCCGGGGTTCATGCTTTCTAATCACTTATCACTTAACAAAGTCTAGAATTTTCAGTCTCTACCTATCACCAATTGGCAATCTAGTTCGTGGTACATATCCGTGAATTATCGTATATTAATACGACGAGTGTACAGTAACAACATTTTATTAATCCATCATCTACCCCACGAACAGTGGGGCAACCAAAGGGGGTTGTCTTGGGTGTCTGGACATCCCCCTCGAAACATATTTATGGAAATTTAATTTTTTTTTTTTTTCAAGCTTATTATATACAAAAATAATTATGACACAACATTTTTTACATTTATGTAATCATAAATTATATGAGATCTATCAATACATCGGCGCGAACATCAGTGGTGTATTCAGAAATAAGTAAAATAGCCAAATACAATCTATTTTTTTTATCACTTTTATAACATTTAACCAAAACTTGGGAATCTCCACTATATTTTTTTTTTATCAAGATAGTTATTTGAAATGAATTACATTTTTTATCTTAGTAAATATATTCTTAAAACTCTCACATAGTTCGTCCGTCCTAAGACGGCAGTGATCACCCAGTAATTTTTGTCTGGGACACTTGTTCCAAAAAATCTCAGTCATGTCGCCGCCGGTTCAAAGTACTGAATCGTAAAATCAAATTCCATTTTTAATTATTTTTACCTCTGACTATAATAACTTATTGTTAAACAAAAAAAAAAAATTATTTCGAATGCATAAGCAAAAATTAAATGCATAATACGAAATGTATTAATTAGGAGTATATATATTGTTAAATTTCTACGATCAATTTATATGTATGAATACAAATAGTTAATTATTGATTTGAAATATACTAATTGATTTATTATTATACAGCTGTATTCGGTTTGTTGATCAATAATAACGATACGCTCTCCGATTGGTTTTCTAAATTAAAACCACAGTGTATGAAAAAAAAAAAATCAAATATATTTTACGTTTATCGAACAAAGTTGGAATTCTTAAAACATCGTTGTTTATTTTGTTTACAGGTATCATCGGTATGCGTGATTTTTTTAATCGTTGGTTCTTGTTGGGGGGACCAACAACCACAGGTTGGGACGCCTCTGCTAGACGCTGGGTCCATCAACGATCTGGCCAAAAGACCGGTAAAACTCGATCCAAAATTACGGAAAGCTCTGCTTAAAGTACTCACTCGTCTAGAAGAAGAAGACAAAGTGACCGAAGTAAAATTCGCTGATGTTGAATTGCGCCAACAGCAACAACTACTGCAAGAACAGCAGCAGGAAATACATGAAAAGCAACAACAAATACAGCAGCAAGAACAACAGCAGCAAGAACAACAGAAGCAAGAACAACAGCAGCAAGAACAACAGAAGCAAGAACAACAGCAACAAGAACAACAACAGCATCAACAGCAACAACAAATACAAGAACAGCAACAACTACAGCAAGAGCAAAAACAGCAGATACAGACAGAGCAATTACAACAGCAACAACAACTACAGGAACAACAACAACAGCATCGATCACAACAGGAGCAATTAAAACAACAGCAGCAGCAAGAAAAACAACAGAACCAACAAAAAATACAGCAACTAGAACAACAACGCCAGCTACAATTAGAACAACAAGAACAACAACGCCAGCTACAATTAGAACAACAAGAACAACAACGCCAGCTACAATTAAAACAACAAGAACAACAAGAAAGTATTGCACCGATATTGCCAACACCGACTTCGCCTGCACAAGTGGGGAAATTCGATACCACAGAAAATTCAGTGGCACCCACTTCAGTATTTTTGCCGACTCAAAGTTCACCTGAACCATTAGTGGTAAATAAACCCGCAGTAATCGTTAACGAGACCACGTCCCGAACGACCAATTCTTCTTCTTTGGAAACTGGAACTGAAGTGGACTTTTTTGAAGCACCGCTGTTGACGGCGTTTACGGTGCAACAGGACTCGGCTGGTGTAGCCCGACGTGTAATTCCCATTTACACAGAGCCGAGTCAACTCGAAAGACAGAAAATTTTGGCACTGGAAACCAAGGCGGAATCTGCAGACGTTGGTGACCGAAATATAGTTAAACCGGACAAAAAAGAGTTGGAGTTCCTCAAGAATGTTGAGTTGTCACAGCAGCTCAGGTCACAGCAAATACCGTTGGATGGACTGCAGAAAGAGTCATTTGCCCTGCAAGAACAATTGAGGTTTCAACAAAAATTACAAGAACAACTACAGCAGCGAACATTTATACAACAGCAACAACAACAACAACAGCAACGGCAGCTGCAGCAGCAACAGCAGCAACAGCAACAGCAGCAACAGCACCAACAGCAGCAGCAGCAACAGCAGCAGCAGCAACAGCAGCAGCAACAGCAGCAGCAACAACAACAGCAACAACAGCAACAGCAGCAGCAGCATAGAGGACTACAACAACAACAGCAACAACAGCAGCAACAACAAAAGCAGCAGCAGCAACAACAGCAGCAGCAGCAACAACAGCAGCAGCAGCAGCAGCAACAATATCAACGACAGCAGCAACATAGGGGTCTACAACAACAACAACAACAACAACAACAACAACAGCAACAACAAATTCAAAAGCAACCTATAATTCAACTGCAACCAATACAGCAAGTACGATCAGCCCAATTGCAACAACAACCTATCCAATTGCGACCAATCCAATTTCAACAACAAGCACTGTCGCCACCGTTCACGCCAATTGAATCGCATTTCGGCGGGTCATTCGCCCCAGTTGAACCACAGTTTAATGGGCGTTTCACCCCGGTTGAACAGCAGTTCGGCGGGCCGTTCGCCCCAATTGAACAGCAGTTCGGTGGGCCGTTTTCCCCAATTGAACAGCAATTCGTCCCACAGCTACAGGCGCGGGTACTCAGGCAGCCACAACAAGTTTTCGGTTACGGACTGCCCATTCCCATTTTGCCGGACGATCTGGACGTCGTCTACAAGGTACTGGCGCTAAACCACGAAGGCAGAGACACGCAGCACGTCATCAGACCACAGCTGCAGCATCCTCTTTTTTGAGTAATTATTTTTAGTACTTATAGTACACGCAATGTATTGTTATTTGTTAATTATTATTATTTTCGTCCGACTACTGTTTACACACGCCTACTGAAACGAAACCGCACAACATAATAGCTGACCGAGTATAATGAATTAATACATTTCGTATTCGTTCTCAACAGCAGAATAATATTATAACTTTAATTGTCGACAAACTTCCGCAACGAAATTTCCGTAAACACTTACAATACATAGACGTAAATAGAGTCAGGAAATACATAGGGCTCAAGTCCAATAGATTTTAGAGGAAAAAAATCTGATAAGGGTAGCACTCACCCCTCTTTCTTGTACATATCGTTTTATCAATGTCAGAATATAATACATCGAGAGTGTGGCCGCTTCGCACGAATATCAATGCTGAATGACAAAAACACCTAATATCTGTCATTACCGCTATTTTTTAGTCACTTGTGGCAGCACACAGTTTTAATTTTAAAACGATAAAAGAAGTACGTAATCAGCATTGATTAAATTAATTACAAATTTAACGTAGTGATGTACAATATAATATTTTTACAATTAATACAATATAAATATTAAAGACTAAATTAATTCAAATAGTTTTTTTGAAGTAGGGCTTGAGATGGCTCGGGACCCCCATAAGCCCTCTCCCCCTGTTTACGACTATGACAACACACACATTGTTTTGCTATCAGTTGCTATTCGATACTCTGTACCCGACTTAAAATAAAAAAACCTATATTTTTATCATTAATTTCATTTAGACAATCAGCAACGCGTCTGTTGGGCGGGGGGAAGACATGCAAATTACCCACAACCTAATTGCCTCTTAGTTTAGTCGACAAATTTTATACGGGCATTACCAAAGTATTTTTTTTTCTTGTTTCTCTTCACCTTATCACCAGCAAGGGAGGTCGTAGATTAGAGCTATAGTCAGCTCTATATATTCTCGTCCTTATCCCATACAATTATTTCAATTTCGATATAATACAATAATATTATCTTATTAACAACAATTTATAGTATTACAGATCGTAAAAAAATGTTCTATTCGTGTTTTTATTGTTTTTAAGCGTTTTCCCGTGTGTGTGTGTGTGTGTGTATATTTTTTTTTATCTATTCGTTAAGGTAATTTTATTGTTATTTTCCGTGTGCATTATTATTCATTCTTCGTCGATCTGCGAGTAAAACCTTAAAAAATACATAACATTACAAATTTTTAATATTATGTTTACTTATTATTATTTCGATAAAATAATACTTAAAACATTATAATTGTTAGATGACTTTTTTTCATCTTTTTCAACTTATAATCAAGCACTATAATATCTAGGTTATTATTATTAATTAGGTTCATATATACATATATAAGACATGAAGTAAAACAAAAAACCAAATATTGAATATTCACCGTTATCTAATATTTATTACGTATTCGTATTTAAGTGATGTAATGTAATAATATTTTTATTTTTGTTTTTATACTGTTTTAGTGCCATTAAAAGAAATGCGTTGTACATATAAATCAAATAATAATGGTATATTTTTTTATACATTTTATTCATAATTAAATGTGCGTTTTTATAATTTTATTAAATTTTGTTATTAAAATAATATTGCGTTTTCCCTCATTATTGTTAGAACAGTGTATTCGTTTACAACAATGATCTAATTGTAACAGTTGAAGAAACGTACACGTGTGCTTATATAGTTATAGTGTTATTTTCACATTTTTAACAGACGTCATTGGTGAAATAATTACCTATTATTATTCCTTGCTATAAACACTAAAATCGAGTTTTCAAAATTTGGATTAGAACGGTTTAATACGTTTTGATTAATAAATGTAAGACAACTCCACTGGCTCACCGAACCCAATCGCCCTCGATAATAAGATCAAATTGGATAAAACTTAGATAAAATTTACCAAAAAATACAATAAAATATAAACATTTATATATTATTTATTTTGCTTCGTCATATTTTAGATTCTGAGCATATCGAAAAATGTAATGGTTTTACTCAATAATGAGTGTTTTTTTTTTTTTTTTGGGACTGTAAACCACTTTTTGTTCAAAAATTTTGCTTCGCGATCAAAAACATTAAAGGAAATTATTTCTAGTAGAAAATTATGTTTAGTTGGTGCATTGAGGAGGTTATTTTTTTATTATTTTCCTTGTAGTTTTGGGAAAATTGAATAGGGAAAAATAACGGTTTTTAAATTATTTATAGCTTTTAGAAATTTTCTAGTTTGGTTTTTATCTGCGTTTATTTAGGTTTGGATTTTTGTGAAAATTCGAAATATAAATTTTCGGAATTTAAAATCATAAATCCAGATATTTGGAATCTGAATTAATTGGATTTTTTAATAATCTGGATTTATGTCACATCACTAGCTCAATACATTAATGAAGTTATCTCGGGTTTATAATAACAAAACGATAGAACCTAACCTAATTTAAACTCAGTGTATTTGCATGTCAAATCTGTGGTAGGTACATACATATGTCGAAAAATGTCAACATATAAACGTATAATAACAGATGTGGTGGGTCCCACAATACTTCGAAAATGGGTTTATCTATGTGCGGTGACACTGGTAACGCTTGAGTTTTGTACGAATGCGAAAATGTAATGTCTTTTTTAATTTAATTTTATATTATTATTATTGATTTCCAATTTATTGTGGTTACACGGATAAAAAAAAATATTATTACGGGCCCTATATTTATTGTATATTTCCTATAATAACTTCCGGTTCTCCCTGTCAATTTGCACGCACCTTGTACGCACGAATTATTATCGTTATTCGAATACATCTATTTATGATAATATAATAATCTATACCTGCTCTAATAGCGCACGTTGTGAAACTAGTCAATTTTGATTAGAGAACTGAATCATTAATTGTATTGCATGACTTATAATACGTTATTAGAAAACGTATACCTATGCGAACAATCAACATAGTGAACGTCATGACCACTGTGATATAATAGATTATTAGTTTTATTATGAGAACCCCATCCATATTGGTCGACTACGTGCAGTCGTTAACCACACAATCAAAATAAATAATAATCGATTTAATACATTTATTCTAAAATTAATTCTTGAAAATGTTATAAATGAAAATTAATTTTAGTCTTAATGTTGGTAGGTCTGGATTATCATTAATCGATTTAATTAGTCGTTTAATAAAAACTACACGAATACTTGAATTTAGTTTAGAATTTACAATAAGTTTAAATTAAACTTGTCGACAGAACTGGGCAGCATAAAAACAAATACTCTTAGAAAAACAAATTTACAACTGTTGGGTTGGATTTTTTTTTTTATGCCATAAAAGAAATCATAAAATTCCAAAATAATAACGTTTGCTCATAGTTGCATGGTTTATTATATATTTGCAGTGTTGCTGGTAACGTCCAAATTATTATTTTTAAAATAATACTTGTTGTTAATTTTGAATTCTTTTTCGTACAACAATGTTTTGATATATATTTTTTTTTGTAGACGTAAAACAAAATAATTGTAAAAATGTGCCGAAAACATAAATATTATATTACACTACATAGGATATCGCCAAAATAAACCCAGTCATTAGAAATAACGAAAATAGTCTCGTGATTTTCTCATGGTATTACTTTCTAGTGGGTAATTTAATGACTGAACACAATTTCATTACGATTTACACAAATCATCCACGTTATTATTCCCTGGTATGCCTTTGATAAATTACCATAATCTTTATTATCTACGTAAATCAAAATATCAATTTCAGATAGTCATTGATCTACACCTTATACCTAATGGAAAAATGTAGACATTTAAGTTTTACTAAATATTCGATTTTTATATTAAATATATACATGGGTACAGAGCCAGTACAGGTACCCGCCCAGTGGCGTGCCAGGGAATTTTCAATGGGAGTTGATGTAGTGACTGGATATCTGAATAAAAACCACGAATAAATTGTAGAATCTTCTTCTATCCTAACCAGACAATGTAAATTTTAAAATCGGATCCAAAAATGCCAATTTTTTATTTAACAAATTAAGCTTTTCCTTATAAAGTTATGACTTTATGGCTGAATTATATACATTTCAAGATTAAATTACTAAATAAATACTCATAAATGTTGTGTATTTAAGCCAATGGAGAGGGAAATATAAACGTATCGGGAAAATATTCATAATAAATATAATTGGAGATAGTATCCAATCACGTGTTAATATTTTTAATCTGTTAAAGACGTATACTTTTAATGTGTCTGTCGCTTATGATTTTTTTTAAAATGGTTCAAAAGTTCAAAAATAATTATTAAATTAGATCGACAAATAACGGACAAGAAAACTTGCTGGCGAGTGTAATATTTCTTATGGATCCAACTGGTCAAACGGTTAACTAGACTTATTACAAAGAATTTTTTTTTTCTCGTAAATCAAAAAAAAGAATTAAAAAGAAAAATGTTCTGAACAGTTCCGTGCTCGAACGTGTAGATCACTCTAAAAATCGTTTGTACAATTTAAATGATTTAGATCGGCTGATCGTTTCATTAATACGTTTATTTTTAACGTGTATATAAATTTTAATCTCGGTATTTTTGATCCCATCATCTATTTATGTTAATAAAACATTTAAAAATAAAAATAATCAAAAAACGTTTTTTATTAATTATTTAATAATAGTACATCATGCTCAACTAATGGAATACATAATTTTGACAAAATATTTAAGTATAACCTACAATATTTTCTGTGCGATCTCAGAGAGTTATTTTTAATAACATAGAACGTTTAAATATCATTGTCATTAAAACGTTAATGTTTTATGTCAGTTTTCGAAAAAAAAAAAAAAAAAAATTTATAAACAACCGGAATCAGATACACGTGTGAAATTAAAAATGTATTGTGTTGAAATCCAGTGCCATCGGAAGTGTTCAGTTGCGAAAAAATTAATTTTAGGTAAACGTTTGAATTTGTTTTAATACAATTTACAATCATAGTTATTATGCTTATCTACCTTTATGTAATAATTACGCAAACTTTAAGTAGTATATCTATTCCAAAGGATAAATAGAATAAAAGAATACAGAGCATTAAAAAAAAAAAAAAAAAAAAACAAAATTAATTATAATTTTCGTAATTTGTTTCAAAATAAAGTTCAGATAAAGTATATGTTTTCATCGGGTATATTCATCGTCATATTTAAAAGTTAATAATCGGACGAACCAGTCGGATCGACACACACATTTTTGTTGTGGAATATAAACAATAAAAAAAATTTAAAAAAATCATAATCCATGAGAACTGGAATGGCGAATTATGTAAGCGAAAACTAATGATGGAAAAACTGTCCGGAAGCCAAATTTAATCTTAAATTTCGTCGGAAACTACACATAATAATGCGGGTTGACGAGATCGTTAAAGCGATATTATATCTACTGCTAATTGTAATTTACTGTTAAAGTAAGATTATTACAGCATAATAATATACGTGTATTTGATTTTTATAAGTAAATTATTCCACGTGGTATTTTTTTAATTGGTAAAGTATATTTTTTAGGTTAGTCGGCTATTGTAAAATCATTTTTTTAGTGTTTCGTAAAATAAAATAAAAAAATCACATTTGTCCATGGGTGTTTCATTAATATTATCCAACGCCGCGTTGTATATATTTCTACGGGTTTGTTATATTTTACGGCCAACGGATCTGGTTCATAAATAATTTATAATACAATTAAAAAACGTAATATACAGATTGCGATTGGTATGCGCAGTCACTTTTGATGCGTTTGTCGATTATTGTTAGTAAAAAAAAAAAAAATTGAAAACTTAAAATGCCTACAAATACGCAGTTAAAAAATTGCTGGAATTTTTTGAACATTTTTCCTCGTCTAGAAAGGCCTAACATTAATATTATGTGAAAATTGTAGGTTTTTATGATTATTTTTAACAGAGTTATAACACCAAAAAAATAAACAAATCGAATATAATAGAATGCCGTAATTTGTTCCATTTTTCTTGCGTTTTTTCCCAGGTTTTCACCACTATTAAGAAAATTACAATGAAAATTAAAATACACGCCGACCAGATCTAAAATGCTTTCAGTAAAGGTACGTGGAAATCGGAGTTGTCCTCAAACGGTAAAGAAAAAAAAAAATACACATTATTCCCTTCGATTAGAATCGAGAAATTCAAATGTTCAAATAAAATATATATTTTTTATATCGTTCGGCTAATGCCTCCTCCTATTGTCTAGTAGTAGATTAATGATTATTTTAATTATACCGATTTCGCTAGGTTCCACGGTATTGCGGTCATCTATGAATAGTTAAAAAAAAAAAATAATAAAAAAATTTGTCGATTTTAAATAACTATAACAAATTGATAAAAAAAATAAAACCGGAAATTACACGCCGCGTTTAGAAAATGCTAATCGGTTATACGGCCATAATTATCGCGATATTGTTTACGGCCAGATAGGTATCGCCCGCACGCTCTGTGGACGCTCCGCTGAAGCGTCGTCGGCCGACGGAGTTACAGTGACGCAACTTGTACGTTTCTTGTACACTTTGGGTCTAGAGCGGTACATAATCGAGTACTGTTGTATAATCGGGGTGTCTCCTACGTGCCTAGTCACGGGGCCAAGGGCAGGATATCCGGGTACGAATGATAGAAATCGTATCCCCGAGCATGGTGTGGTGGCCACAGTCAACAACCACGGGCATCAACAACGCCACAATAGGAAACAGGTTCATAATTGTCACGTCGGACATACATTCCCAGAAAAATGTTTATTCCGTCATGTTTAAAAATTATTTATGATTTAGATTTTTATAAATATTTTTTAACAAAATCGACAGAGGAAAATAACACGCCTGTGACGCACTGGTGGACGTTCTTATTACGTTTTAACCGTATGATAATAAGTATATATTATAAAAATTATATATTCAATAAAATTTGACTTTTAAGAAGATAACAAAAAAGTAAATCTAACGACAATATAACCGGTGAATTTATAATAAGGAAGAATTAACTAAAATAGTATCAGAAAATGATTTTAAAAATATGGCTATTTTTAAGAGGTATTATCCTGGAGCTTCATCGTCTAGATTTTACATACACAATTTAGACATAAGCTATGTTGGATAGTGATTTAAAATATCTATACACAATTCATCAATCTTGGTGATCTCAAACAGAGTTCTATGTAAGTAAAATAGTTTTATATTCCATTTTAAATTATTATAATAATGTAATGAATTTTGTAGGTTTGATGTATGATTGCCATAATAAGGACATATTAAAGGTTACCATGTGGAAATTGCCTAACAGGAATTGGAAAGAACTAATGGTTTTATATTAAAAGATCTGCCAAGACTAAAGAAAATAAACTTTTTATTATTATAAAATATTTGTACATTTGTTAACTTTAATCTATGTCATCAAGCATAGAACTTTTAGTTCCTTCTTCGCACTCTGGAAATTCTCCATGAATTTGGTTCTTCATATTTATTATAAAGTGGTTCCAGGCGTTGGTTCTTTTTGAACTTGCTCAATTTGGTTGGATCAGAAAATTTGAAGAAGGCTGGTGCAAATTCTACAAGCCATTTCGGATCAATTGTAGTTACTTCACGCATGTACTCTTTGGTAGTTTGAACCAACTCATGATACATCACCCTGATAATTTATAATTTGTATTATTGTGTATGTAATATTATAATGTTTATCAATACAAACCATTCAGGTTGTCTGTTAAATAATGCACTGCTTGGATGTATGTAAACTGCCTGTCCATCAACAAGAGTACGGTATCCTTCTTGTGGATCTTTTTTAGATGCATTGCGGAAAAATCCAGAGCAAATGGCTTTTTGTATGCGGGCTGTGTTTTTACCAGCTGATACAATATCCAATTTATGCCTAAAAGTTTAAAAGTAAAATATAATGACAGATCCAAGTATAAGATATTGAAATATGATACATTACCTGTCCATTATACCAAGTAATTGTTTACGCACATCTTGAGCTCGTTTTAGAGTACGTACTTGGACAAAATTCTCATAACACCAGGCATTACTAAATTTATTGTTTTTCCAAGAATTAAATACAGCAAGAAGTGTTAAATGATCTCCTTCGACTTGATTGAACTTTGCTTTCTTTTGGTCGGCCAATGCTTGTTTGTCTTTTGGTCTATAGAAGACATTCTGAACAGAAAGCATAGACACAATAGTCAATATTTCTTCAGAGCATTGAAGATGAACAGACATTATCAACATTTTTGAAAGGTTAGGTTCCAATGGAAATTCTGCCATCTAAAGCAATACATAAATTGTAAATTGTATTAGTGTTCTGATGGTTAAATTTATTAAATTTGTGTACATACCCGTCTTCCTAATCGAGTGAGTAAACCTTCATCATCTAATGCACTCAAAGAGTGCAACGATTCCAAAGCCATGATTAAACTTTCAACAGGTGGAGCATCCATGAAGTCGAAATGAAGTAAATCGTTAATACCCATAGTTTTCAGTTGCAATACCTATTTGAAAAAAAAAAAAAAAAAATTACATTAAAATTGTATTAAATAAATAAAATGTGATATTCAATAACATACTGTGGTTGCCAAGTTTGTACGTTGGATTTCAGGCACAGGTGTGGGTAACATTTCATCTCTATATGCTCTCTCTGTGTAAAGTCTATAACATTTACCTGGCCCGGTACGACCAGCACGTCCTGCTCTCTGTTTAGCTTGAGCCTAGAATACAATACCACACTTTAACCAATGAAAACACATACCATATAGTAGACATACTTGTGAAATGGGTGTTACAACCAAAGAGTCCATACCAGTTTTTGAATTATATACTTTTTGTTTTACAAATCCAGGATCAACGACATAATAAATACCATCGATTGTTAATGAAGTTTCAGCAATATTTGTAGCAATTACAACCTAAAGTAAACAGATTATTATTATCAATTTTTTTTTTTTTACAAAATATTTTAAAAACTAGATTCAAATAATAAGTTTAAATAAATATTACTAAATTAGATTTTATACTTTTCTAGATCCAGGAGGGGCAGCTTCAAAAATTCGAGTTTGCATTTCACTAGGAAGAGCAGAATAAACTGGTAAAATAATCAGCTCGGGTATATCGGGTCCTAAAGACTTCATTCGCTCGTACAAAATTTCACAAGCAGTATCAATTTCTTCTTGACCCGTCAAGAAAAGAAGTACATCACCGGGTGGTTCTCGTAAATGTATTTGCATAACTGTAATAAGCGACGCATCTAAGTAATCAGTCTCAGGTTCTTTAGTATATAAAACTTCTACAGGGAATGTACGTCCTGGAATTGTGAATATCGGAGCTTCGAAAAAGTACTGTGAAAATTTCACAGCATCTAAAGTTGCAGAAGTTACAATCAGTTTCAGTTCTTTTCTTTTGGTAACTGCCTGTTTTAATAAACCAAATAAAACATCAGTATGTATTGTTCTCTCGTGAGCTTCATCCAACATAACCACAGAATAGTTTTTCAGGTCAAAATCTACTAGACATTCTCGTAGTAACATACCATCTGTCATGTATCTATTAACAATAAAACATATTATGTAAAAATCATTTAATCATATTACTGATTTTAATATTATACTTTATTGCAGTCTCTGGACTAGTGCAATCTTCAAAACGAATTGTGTAACCGACTTCTTGACCTAATCTGCATCCAAATTCTTCAGCTACTCTTTTTGCCACAGACATGGCTGCCACTCTTCTAGGTTGAGTACATCCAATTTTACCTCTTGATGTAAATCCAGCTTCTGCTAAATACTGAGTGATCTGGGTAGTTTTTCCTGAACCAGTTTCTCCAATAACAATTAGAATTTGATTATCAGTCACAGCCTAAAAGAAAGAAATATTATATAATTCTACATTTCTAGAAGTCATGAACAATTAAGGCTATATTAAAAAAAAAAACAATATAAGAAATATAGGTATCTATGATTTAAAAAGTAAAATTTTAATAACTATAGTTATTACTTTGATGAGCTCATCTTTGAGTTTATAAATTGGTAAACTTTGTCTCTGCTCCAATAGAGTCAAGTTGGTTTTCATTCCAAATGAACTTTTTTTGCCACCAATAACATGTTTTTTCCATTCCGGGACATCTTGGGTAGTTATACCAATTCCTCGCATGTTTGAAGCCAACTGTCTGCCCTCATCTATACATTTTAATATGAATTAATTTAAACAAATAAAAAGTTATATAACTTACTATCTGGTAGAGGGTCAATCCAGTTTTTAGTAATATTTTTCGGCACAGAGTCCATTTCTTGTTCACGTTGTAACATTTTCACTTCTCGTCGTTCCTTTGACAATGCACTTTGCATCATGGCTGCTTGAGCAAGAGAACCGTCTGGATTTTTAACAATACGAACCTAAACAACAAAAATAAATAAATAAATAGAACATTTAATCCAAATTCCTAAAATAAAGCGATATTAACATTTTAAAATTAGCTTATTCATAAATCTACAATTTATATGGATATAAGTTTATTGAAATAGTGGTAATTTTAAGTGTTACTAAAGTTCTGTTTATACAGAAAAACCATGCTAAGACAAAAAATGTTTTTGTCCTGTTTCAATTACATAATTAATTTACCACACCAAGCCGGAAACAGACACGTTTCTATATTAAAATTTTATGAAAACTCTTGCTAAGACAGAAAATAATAACATGGAAAACCACACTTAGATTATGGCTAATATATCTATTTAAAGTAACATGTTGGCAGGCGGTCGATTTTATTATTGTCGTCGTATTGCCAATACCCATAGCAATGATCAATATATAAGTACATTATAAGTTCGATGACATTAAAAACTAAAAATAAGAAAATCCTAAGCGATTCTGTCTTAGCAAGATTTTATTGTATTTGAATTACTTACTGGACTAAGATCATGAAGATTTCTTCCATGACCATGTAAAAATGGAGGTTCATCTTCAACAATTTCTATTTCAATATCTTGTTCTTCTTCTGTATTATCTTTGGGTAAAATACCAGTTTCTTCATCAAAATCAGGCAGTTCACTTTTGTCAATACAATTAGCTGACAACATCTACAATTAAAAAACTTAATAAAAACTTAATTTTTAAAAATATTTTTTAAATGTATATGCACTTGTTTTATTTCCCAACGCTCTGGAGATGATATTTTATTCATTCGTTTTAAATTTGTCATTTCATCTGCATCAGCAATTGTTTGTAGTTCTAATAAGGAAGTAGGTCTGTCAGGGTTACGACCACCCGTCATATCATCATCACTAAAATAATACATTTTGTTTATAAAATGTTTTTATAACATTATATATTTTCTTTTACTTTAAATCACCAGGACGGATTATTGGGTTTAAGTCTTCTCCAGATTCTTGATCAACATCTTTTATGGATAACGATATTTTTTGGTTATTTCCTATTGATAACACTTTTACCTTTAAATTTAAAATAAATTTAAGTTTGTTAATTTATTAATGTTAAAACACTAAAGATTACCATAACTTTATCGCCTCTAGAAACAACATCTGTTACAGAAGACACTCTTCCTTTTTGTCGTAACTGTGATATGTGCACAAGTCCCTGAGATTGTCGAAATTGATCCAACTGTACAAAACACCCAAAATCTACAATATTCAATACTTTGCCAGAATATATATTGCCCACTTCAGGGAATTTGCTTTTTGGTACAATTCTACTCAAAATATTAATAAATGATTAAGAAGTTAATTTTAAATCAACAAATAACGTATATTGCATATTACTTTCAAAAAAAAAAAAAATAGTTTAAAATAACAAATTGTGATTAAAAAATATATGAAAAATATATACTCTTTATTGTTCTTTTCTCTCCTTGATTCATCTATGCTTCTGCTTCTTCTAGAAGTATGATGGTCATGTCTATCGCGGTTTCTACTATGATCATTACTCCGATCCCTTCGTCTTTCTCTACTTCTATTTCTGTGACGATCTCGACTTCTATCTCGATATGACTTATCTTTATGGTATCTATCACGAGTCTTATCTTTATATCTATCATTACTCCTATCTCTACGATTTTTTTCTCGACTTCTACTTCTGTTTTTAGAATTGTGTCTTCTTTGATGTCGATTACGACTTTTAGAACGACTTCTGGATAAATGTTTACCATTTAAAGTTTTTAACTCAGCAGTTTTATATCTATTATCACTATAAATATTTATTTTACATTAATATTATTATATATATAAAAAACAATTAAAAAAAAAAATAATAATATACCATACTTGGTGATATTATTTGGGGCAAAAGCCTCCAATTCAGCCATAACATCACTGATGGGGTCTTTTACTTCACTAACAATTGCTTCATTAGGAATAGCTAAGCCTGGAAATTTACACGCCAGTGTATCACCTTTATTTGATTTTTTTGCCAATTGTTTAGATGCTTTAGGTTGCATATGTTGTATAATACGCAAGAGGTTGGCAATAAATGAATCCTTGAAAAAATTAAAATAACTAAGTTATATCTAAGCAATAATAATAGTGTTAATAAAGAATTTACTGAAAATTCTGCACCATTTTGCAAGAGTGCTTTCTTGAATGTTTCCAATGTATCATTTTTGTAAGCTAAATCAATGATAAATTCGGCTGTTAAACAATAAACAATTGAAATTAAATTAATTTGTACAGAATAAAATATTATTACATTTAATTGAAATTAGTTAAATAACAATAATTACACTAAGTAGGTATTAGAAAGATGACTTTACCCAAATCTTTGTCGTTTAGTCCCAGATGATTTTCTAACTCTGTACATATTTTTGAAACTAATGACAAGTGTTCTAATTTTGGTAATTCTTCCATCGTGTATTGAGTATGAGAAATATTTAAAAAAATTCAATCATTGTGAAAAATGTTTATGATATTTGCTTTTATCAATTATCATGTTATAAGCACGATAATCTAAGACCGTGATAATAATCGTTTATTTTGAAAACAGTAACGACATGATTTAGGTACACCAACATGATAATATTTTTCATTTTGATTACGTTAGGTTGTCGTGCTGCTTATCATTGAAACGAGAGACTTATACAATTTTCTGTCAATTACCTATACATAATATAATATTTTAATTTTCGAATAAACGAGTCAATGTTATCTATTTGTAGTGTAAGTTTAGTTTTATTTGTGTATAATGTAAAATATCCTACTAGTGTCAATGTTTTTATTTAAATTGCGAGGAGTAGATGTAGACATGTTGAAGAAAAAATGAAATGATTATCAGTGAAGATAATACACCCATCGGAATTCGTCTGTAAATGTTGTGTGAGTGTAATTGTTTTACTAAAATTACTTATTAATGTTAAAAACTGAATATATTTTAAAACGACGTGTACAACAATGCATGTAAATATCGATTTTTATAGCCGTTCGACATTTTTTTGTTGTACTCTCCTAATATATTTTAATTTGTTATTTTGCCATTTTGGTTATGAATTATTTTGGAAAGAATGCAAGAATCCTGAATACATAAGTTAGTAAATTTATGAAAATATGATTATGATACCAATTTACTCATTAGATGCACAATCTGTATAATGTATATTTGAATTTTGTACAAAGTTCTAAATAATGATATATAATCTTTTTAATACATTTTGATGATGTATATTAATATTAGGTAGTCATCATCAAGGTGCCTGGGTGTAAGTATTAATCTAATAAAGCTATGTAGATAGATAATATAGATAAATAGATAAATAATTATTTTATTATCTATGCATAATGTATATAAGTAGGTGTAGAATTGTATCATAACAGTTTGTTTATCAGTATTGAACTGATGATAACCTAGTGAAACATTGTATACCTACCTATATACGTTTTCATCGAAGTATCTACCTATCAATACAATTTTTAATTTGATTTTGACATTTTCATTTTATCAATTTGTCTAACATTTTTTAATTAATATTGAAACTGCCTAGACTTATAATATTGTACGTGGGTATTGAGCAAATTATTGACCTTGTGTATTACAAATAAAATGTTAAATCATAATTTTTAAATACTTCCAATATTTACCTGTATTTAAATATACATATATTGAGATACTTAAATATACTACAATAACAATGATTGAGCATTTATCTATATCCTATGTTATAATATATGATAAAGTTAACCTTGACCTACATAAATAATACATAAGTTATAAACATTTCATTTTCATTTGTTATGAACTACCTATGTGCAAAAGTGAAATTTTGCATGAAAAGTTTACATGATTCGGCTCATTATGTTTCCACTTAATCATTGATTATTTCATTAAATTAGGTAACTAGTTTAATTAGGTACCTACCTATATGTTTATGCCTACATTTAATTATTGTGTTCATAGCTTTATGATTGATACTTCACCTTGATAGGTGTTAACATTTAAAATTGTACCAATACCTAACATATTTTTGGACAAGAATACAAATAATGAATCTACCTATGGATAAATACATTTTGAGTGTAGTTTTTGTTTTTTTTGATATTTTTTCCTACCCACTATTGCAGTTTTTACTCTTAGTTTTGTAATAGAAAGTTTTTTTTTCAGTTAACATTGTTATTTCTTTGAAAAATAATATAATACACCCTAATACGGTTAATCATTCATTTTTTAGAAAAGTAATGGAACACAGACCATAGTTTAAATTATTATAATTTTTTTTTTTAAATTTGTAGTTTAATGAACAAAAATGATAAAAGTAAATGTAGGTACTTATTAAAATATTAAATTTGCTTGTTTGAGCTATACTTAAAATATTTTGTCTTTTAATCATAACCAGCGTTTAAATTAAAAATAGTATACACTATTATTCTGCATTAAGGTGTTTATTTAATTTTTAATATTTTGATTTTTGTTTTGTACCTGTGATAACAGTTTATAATTGTTTTTATATTTATATTCAATAATCTTTAAGCTAGACAAATTTACTCTAAAAGTAAATGTCAATCGATCGGGAGCTGGTTGGAGATTCTTACAGGGTATTGAGATTATCCGTTATATTATAAGTTATTGAAAGTATATATATATGGTTAACAATACTTGATATTATATTATTATTTATTATATACGGGTTGGCAGTTGGATTTTATTTCTTATATTAAATATCAAGTTAGTATTATAAATACAATTATTGTGCAATTTACTTATTGTTATTGCCAAGAAGCACAGATTGTAAATATTATTTACAATTTTTAATTTATAACACATAAATAATCCAAAACTTCACATGTACACAAATAATTACATTAACAAATTTGTTGAGTGGTCTGTACCAGTTTTCAAATGATAACTACAATAATTTTGATGTAAACATTTATTTCACAACCGAATGTGACGTCGTGTACGTTTGAAAATGTAATCTGAGTAAAACCAAGTAAATGTGTCAAAAAGAAAGTATTATTTAATTATAGTAGATGCCTAAAAATAATAACATAATATAAAAAAACAATATTATTGTCGTCGGAAAAAACAAAAATAATAATATTCATGACAACTTATATTATGTTCAAGTGAAATTGCCGTCAAAATGTGTTTATTGTCTCGGTTTCCATGTATTCCTAACAAAAAGTTTTTAATTTTATTCGAATTTTATCGTTAAAAATATGGCGTTTTCAATTTTTTTTTTCTCCACATATGCGCCTCTTAAATTTTGTTGAGCTAAATTCTGTTGTGCTTTTACGATAGGGTACTGACCTATCTATTGTATTATAAAAGTACTTAGTGACGTACATTGCAAATAGAGTCTCGTCGTGATACAATTTTCCTTCAAATATAAATGTAAAAATATTTTTAAAAATTCGTTCGGTCTTTTTCTCCCGGGATTCGTAATCGCTTAGCGTGCCGCGTGTTATGTTGTAGGAGTACAATACATCGATACTTAAACAGGTGTCGTATTTTAGGAAATACGTAAAAAACCTATAATGGCGGTGTGTCGGGGAAACTGTGAAATACCTACTGGACCGTGTAGTTTTCAGGCGCGCATCCAGGGAGGGAGCAGGGACCTCCGATATACCCGTGACCGGAATCAGCGACTTTTTTTTTTTTAAATATTATTGTAACGAGACGTATATAAATTGTACGGAAATTCCGGTGGTTGTTTTTTTTAAAAAACCTATTAAAATCCGTCTCTTTCCCGACGTTTGCCCTCTACGGACAGTCGAACAATTACTGAGCCACGCTGAGATAGGCGTCTTGTCGTTATCAAGTGAAACGTAGTCGGCCGTATGCCAAGTGGGGCTCACGTCGATGAACAAACCTTATCAGTCTTTAAATACATTCCGGTAGATTAATCGCAACGCTTAATTGAGTAATCGGTAAAACTATTATAACTTATATTTTTTAAATGTAAAAAATTACCCCCCTCGTGTTCAATTTCTATTTTTCCAATTGATTACCAGAATTTCAATTCGAAGTAAAACCCAAAGCGTTTGACCCAAAAACGAAAATGAAAAACACGTCTATCTCTCAGTGTTCGTTTTTTCCGTACTGTACCTAGATTACTATCTTTTATTTTTAAATTTAATTAACCTTTTTTTAAAATCATAATGTGAATTAATTGTAACCGTTTACTTACAAATACAGACAAATTAATGGTACGTAAGTAATAAATTAACGACAATTTATGGAACGCAACAAATCATTAACATTAACATTTTTTGGTTATTGAAAAAACAATAGTTTTTGTCATTTTTTGTAGCAGGGTTTAATAAGTCTGATGGAAACTGTTTTACCATACAATAACGTAAACGAAAACCGAACAATTTTTAAACACGTAATGTAGTTACGTTTTCATAATGTTTTATACCAATTGATAAAATAGGTTTGGTTATCGACACGGGCCACATAGTAAACGGGGCTGGTGATTTCACTCTTATGTTCATTGATAATATGACGATATTAATATGTCTGTGGTATTATATGAATGCGGTTTGAGTTTTTACGAATTTTTAATTCGATTATCGTCTTTCCCCCCTCCGCAGAGAAATTGCCGACGGGGTCCACAAGGGATTTGAACGATCTTTGTATGCGGATCAATAGAAAAAAAAAAAAAAAAAACACCCATTAATCTCCGCGCCGCCGTCGTACAGACGACGATCGACCGTCACAGTAAATATTCCTATTTAATTAATTTTGAATAAGACGGTTTTTCAAATTTATTTATTTTTTTACTATGGTGACTACGGTACGCCTAGACGTTCACGTTTGGCCGCAAAAATCCCGTGGTAAATCGCGTGTGCGCACGTACACTACACGGTAGTTGACCATTTTTTTTTTCCTTCTCATCAGCCAGCGAAACTCCTCCGCCTATAAATAGCCCCACCGGACGGACCCATACAGTCCCGCCCCCGCCTTCACCCATTTCTCGGCGGGTACCACCGGCAGAGCGGCTCGGAGCTTTTTTGTGTCATACGAAAACAAATGACTCATTTCGCGTTTGGCGTTGGCACATGGTTTATGGCCTTATTTTATATTATTATTTGGCCCAACTGGAACGCAAACCGTACGCGCGTGCCCGCAATATCGGTACTCGTACGCGTCCGAGTGGAATAAATTGGTCATTATAAACACTGACCGGTCATTGTTCACCGCGCTGAAACTGGTGGCGGCTCAACTTCACCAACACATCAAACGCCGTATATACAATTTATAATGTATACTAAACGTACACAAGTTCGTTTTAGTATACCAGCTATACCTATATGTGGTGGAAAAAATCCGGATTTGTCGACGCTGGATAATCCGGATATTCGGATTTTGGAATCCGAAATCCGGATGTTCTAAGAAGAATGGTTAAATAATGCTAAAATTTAGGTAAACGAATAGTGGCCGTACGAAAATATGTTATAAACATTTTTTTTTTTTTTTATAAAAATCATTTATTACATATTTTTTAATATAGAAAATACAAAAATATAATATATTATATTAAAATAGATTTTTTTTTTTAAAAAAAACCTCGAATATTGAAATCTAAAATTGGAATTCTCGTATTTTGGAATCCAAAATCCGGATTTTTTAATTATCCGGATTTACAATCACATCACCAATACTTATAGTGTCATTTTCTACCAGAAATGTTGTTCCGGTTTTCATGTGTTTTTTATGATTTTTCGAAAGCATTTAGCATCAAGTTGGTGCGTTTTAATTTTCATAATAATTTGGGGAAAAACGGGTAAACGTATCGCAATAACGATGTTTGTTTACGATTTACGATTTTGTTTTTTTCTTTTTAATCTAATTCGGTTGAAAATAATCTTAAAGACTTGCAATTTTCGCAGAATATTAACATAAGGAGGACAAGTTTCAAAACATTCTGGCGATTTTTGAGCTATTTATTGGCATTAGGCTGATTATATGCGGATACGGCTAATAACCCCGTATTGATAATAATTATTATAATTATTTTAACTATATTACTATTCAAAACCAATAATTTATTTTGCGATTAAACGATTTTGATGATATAAACCATGTATATATACCGTGGCGGGAATGTCGAGTTTTATACGTATTTTTTTAAATTTTTTTTGGTTACCTAGTACCTATACTATACACATTTTGAGACGTATAAGACTACGAGGAGGAATACGCTCCGGGTTTACGATCTGTGGGATGTTGCGTTTTTGTTTCTCGGGGGTTATAACATTACGCGGTTGGACGAATCTCCGGGGATGTAATTAAAAAAATAATTAAAAAAAAAAACTTAGATTTTTGGATTGTTCCGCGGAAAAAATTCCTCTCCGGGTCTACAGCGCGCGTGAAATGTGCGTACACTGTTCGGCCGTTACGTGGGTGGAAAAATGGCTTTTGGTCGGGTATCCGACGAAAAGTAAACGGCCCGCGAATATTTTTAGACCAGAAAACAGCATTCTTCACGGGATACTAATAATTCGAGTTGCATATTTGCTAAATGACGAGATTATATTATATACAATGGCGGCGGTCGTAAAGTCGTAATGCGTTGTTGTCACACGCGCGTATATACATTGTCGCAGTATAATATTAAATTATTAACCAGTTAAAAAGTTAATTTTTTTTATCGTTAGCTTATTATTAACATAACTAGTTTAAGTTTTAAAATTTTTATAAACATCCAGTGAACTTAACGAGTTGAAGACGAATAATTTTTTTCGAAATTTAATATTTATTGGCTGTCGGTACTGCGATTTATGTATTCCATAAATAATACTATTTCCATATTTATTCCTTTAAATTAATGATAATGTTTTGTTTTTTGCTTTATGCATATATATATATATATATATATAAAACACGTAATATTATATTATTATAATATTATAGTATTAAATTATATATATAGGAGGTAATAATAATTGTATCAGAAATATAAAAAAAAAAATTAACTATCCAGTACTGTGTACTTAATATTGAATCATTTTAATGTCTATTTCGAATAGCAAAAATATGAAATTAACTTTTTATTAACCGAGTTTAGTTAATTTTGTTTTGCATTTTAACTTTTGACTAGTTCAATTTATATTTCGTTAACTTTTTAACTTTTAACTAATGACATTTTTGTATATATAACTTGATTTTATCAAGGTAGTTATTTCCATTAACTCGCCCAACTTCGAGTGAATATATTGTAAAACGTTATACTCGTTGTATTTGCGAATTAACGATTAAATCGCGTGCCTCTGGTGTACAATAATAATAATAAAAATAATAATAATAATAGTAATAACCGACGCTTTTGGCGTCTCGAGTGGTTGTAGTTGTAGTGTGATTATTTTCTTTATCACGCTGCAGCAACACGGTGACAAAACACAGCCCGCCGCTGCCGCCGATTGAAATTCGTCATTGCACGCGTGCTGGCATGTCGTGCAATCGCAAGTCGCCACCGTTTTCGAACATTATAAAAGACCCCGTCCTATATACGGCCAATATTTTATATATATTATATATATATATATATATACACATACGTATATATAGATATTTTATAGGCGTTTCGAGTACCTATATAGTACCACATGCGCGTGGTGGACTGTCGTAAAATTTATCGCGGGCAAACAGAGGCGTGCCGGGAATTTTCAACCGGAGCAGATGTAGTACTTGGACACTTGAATCGTAGGTTAATTATTTGGTCGTGTATCCAATTAGTGCCTTTGTGTTTAAACGACAATCGCGAATAAATCGTAGAATCTCCATCCGTCCTAACTCGACAATGTGAATTTTAAAACCGGATCCAAAAATGTCTGTTTTTATTCGAAAAATCATTATTTTCCTTATGACTCGGCCGAATCATATACATTTCGAGATTAATAAAACTAAATAAATACTCATAAAGATTGTATTTTTAAGCCAATATTGGGGAGGGGGACATAACCTCTAAGCACCTCTTTGCATCAGGACTGTAGGTTATTATTAACCAGTGCCACATTTTGGGGATGAAAGGAGCCATTGTCCCGGGCGGTAAAAGTAAAACGAGTTTAGGTGGCAATTTTTTTTTACAAAAGTTTATCGGGGAAGTTGGTTTATATTAGCGATAAGTAATATTTCTATATGAAAAGAATGACACGTAAAATCGATAAAAAAATAAAAAAATTGAAATACTGACTGTATTATAATTATGTTAATATTATTATTATTATTAGGTTGTAGAATTACAGAAAATACGTTGTTTTATTAAACAGTCTGTATAGGACATCTTAAAGTTTTGTTTGTTATTGCTAACGTATTAACGATTTCGGGCGCATATAAACTACAGTGTAACATGCATATGATTAAATAATAATAAATTAGAAGATTCATAATAATCGTATTTATTTTAAATATGGACAATAATGGTAATTATATTAGGATGTAGAAGAAGCAACAAGGTTGGAGCAGGGGAAATAAAGAAAATGTTTAAGAATGGGCGTACAAATCGTTAATGTGCAACTGATTATAACGTAATATCCGTTTTCGTTAATAATAACAGCAATATAATATTATCGTGCGTATACGATTTGCGAAATGATATCCATAGTGTATACAACATTTGTTTGTATAATAACGTCATAAAATATAATTATTATATACAATCGAAAAATTCGCATACGTGACATTTGCACTTATTAACATATATGCGTAGATAAGCATATGGGTGCAAAAAAAAAAAAAAAAAATAAAAAAAATACCATATGCTGTGTAATAACACAACGATTTTTGGCTTAGGTTTGTTTAAGTGCCGACTTGTTGGTGGTACAATAATCGACCGGGAATGTGCAGTAAGTAATTGATTTGTTAAAAAAAAAAAAAAATATCTACGTTTGTTTGTTTTATCGTAATATTGGGTCTAACAATATATGATTATATGACTAATCGCGGGTAAAAAAAGTTTTTTTTTTTTAACATTTAAAAACAAAATACAACATTACACGATATTATATAAGTTTTCGTCGGTTTAATTATTGGTATACAGATGAAACATAAAATTATGGTATATCCATAAAGTGTTCGTAATATTATTCTAATTATTAGGAATTATAAAAAATATATATTGTAATATTGCGTAGTGAAATATTCAAATATTTTTAATATTTTTCTTCTGTACTATACGACTGTTATGCACATATACTGTACTTATACTATACTATACTTATACTCAGTAGTGTATTTAAGATTTTGTTTGAGAGGTCACTGGCTGAAATCTCTTTAACACCAATATATTTTCCTAAATTATAATCACCATTTTCTTAAATATAAAATACGTTACCGAAATTCATCCATTTTTATTATATTAAATTATAAGCATCCAAAAAAAAAAAAAATCCTGTGTAGATTACTGAAACTATGAATGTGATATATTTGCTTGAGATGCTAAACTGTAAAAAAGAAAAAACCTCATGAGGATATCCATCTCCCATTATTCTGCCACGGTTCGTACTATAATTGTCATATTATAGTTCTTCTGTGTATTATACGACCACTAAATGTCGAACATTATTTCCCGCCATTTTACACTCTCCATCTACAAATCGTGTCAATCGGTTCCCGGTTTCACTCTTTCCAAATCCATCGCTTTCTACCCGGTCTTCTTATCTCATCCGTGGACGTCCCGAGGGCCACTCTTTTCTTGGTATACTACATTGTAACATGTCCACTAGAGCTCCTTCTACTCCTTCTTTCCTCCACCAGCCCACTGTAATCGTTTCTTCTTATAACTTCCACGTTAGTAACTGGCAGTTTGCCTTATTTTACTATTTCAAATTTTTCGTTCTACTGTAGTATTTGCATCCTGTCAACGCCCGAAGATTCATCTTACTATTTTTTTTTTTCAAAAATAAGTTTTACATCCGTACGTTACCCTTCCCCCTCACCGGTGGAATAAGTGTTCGGCAAATATCGTTACTGATATATTTTCAACTAGTTTTATACTATTGTGTTCCGTAAAATGCATTTGATCCAAAACTAATTACAAATTAGGTACGCGCGTTCCGCATTATACAGTTTTGAATCACTATATTTGAATTTATTCATGAAGAAATAACTTTTAAATTATTTAGCCACGCGCGTATGAATTACAAATCAGTACATTTTACCACGGGTCTTGAATAGTTTTAGAACTTGGTTCGAATTTACTGGGTAACGCGATTAGATTTTTTCATCTAGAAATTGGTGCGTCATATATGAAGGGACATGGATAATTGTGAAAATTTGATTATATTTTAGATATGCCATTTTCGAACGATATCGAATCGATATCATGGATTAATGAGAGACTTTGTGACTCATCACTGAGCAATAATATTATAAACTAGTAGATTTTCGGTGTGACCTTTGTCGAATTAACTCAATTTTACGTCTAGATGCGGTTTGAGGAGATTTCCGAGAAAAATAACTTATGAGGTCATTAGATTTAATGATATTCGATATTATTGCATGGCTATAACTTTACAGTCAATGATTCTGTTATGATTTGGTCGGCTAAGTCCGCCTAGGTTATGACGTTTTCGAGGTTAATCTCGTAAAACTATATAATACTAGTTATAAAATTTACTTTATTTTTATGGAAGATTAATGAATTTCAAATAGAAAGAAAATACCTTTTAATACATTGGTATGCAATTCGGTTTTAAGGGTTTGAAAATTCAATTAATTTATGGCAATCCTAATTTTATGGTAATTTAATTGCGCATTTTAATATGTTTAGTATTACGTTGGTTCTGAAATCATTTCAAATTAATTATATAAAAACATGGTTTTTCTTCTTGTATATTTTATGCATAGTTTATTCTGTAAGACCTTTTTTATGTCTTTACAGTTGACTAAGAGCACAGGTTATTTGTGTCCTTTTATATTTATTCCAGTTGGTTATTTTTTTTCTTCATTAATTCATCATACGGAGCAGCATATGCCATTAAAATTACCAACGAGGAGTATTGTATGTTATGCCAAAACCCTAACCTAAAAACAAATAGTTTTAAATTATTAATTTAAATACCGTCTATATAAAACTAGAGATTCGGTGGAATATTTATAGTATTACTTGAAGGAGGAAAAACGCGATGGCGTGAAATAAATTATAATTAAACAATAATATTAGATACTACATTAATTGTATTTTAAACATTTTTTACTAGTTGTGTTGCTAGGTATGTTATTGTATTTATTTTTTATGTTATTAAAATAGTACATTTAAATTTCTTGATTAAATTTACACGATCCAAGCTCAAAAACGAAATAAATGTAAAGAGATCATTGTATTGTATTGTATACATACATATTTAGTTCATCGTAATTTTTAATATTTCATAATAGCTGAATTACGGTTATAAAAATATTTGTGGATTTCCATGAATAATATTTTTGATTATATAAATGTAATGTGTTCATTAGAGGATTATTTGAGTATATTATTATGTTGTATAATTGTATAGTTTTATCCGAATTCAACTTAGGTATCGAAAATATTTATTGAAGTATATATATAAATTTTTTTTTTATAAAATGTCATTGCATTTTTCGATGCGTGTATCATAGTAATATTGTATTTATATATTTCTTAATAAATAAGAATACTCTATACTGAACATTGAAATTACAGTTTTAAAACCTCGTTAAATAATAATTATTTCTGACAATAACAAATAACGAGAAATACTATTATAAAATATATTGTATACATATATTACATTTGTACACATTTACAATGTATACTTAAAATGGCAATCGATAAATGTGCGGTTTTAGCAAACATTAATTTTTAAGTTGTAAAATAAAACGAAATAATATTCATGACTTAGCGATATTGTAAACGGGTGTTTCTTTATTTCCCCTTAATAATTACATTGCGTAATATAACTGTAACCGTGTACATTTGTAGTTTTGTTTTTGTGAATCTTACGCGAATTCAAGGTGAAATAACTAACGTATTCTTACATTGACATTCGTTTTAACCGTTGTCTTGTACCATAATGGCAACCAATTACAATTTTTTTTTTTTAAATTCTTTTCTAAATCGTCTATTTTCTCGACAGCTTTAAGCGTGTGTTCCTGCAACGGCCGAACAATCGTTTTTCTCATATATATATATATAATTGTATTATTATAAAATGTGCGTTTGTGCGTGTGTAGTTGTGTACGTTTGGTTGTATGCATGTATACGACACAAGGCAAAACTGGAACACGAACATTTTTAATATTATTTGCCTTATGTTTTTAATGGGTTGTCTTTTATTTTAATTATTATTTTTTTCGTCTCGTCCCGTCTCTTATATACGTACACCGCACACTCTCACTCACTGTAAACCGTCGGCATTATAATTCGGTGTGCGAGTGTGCGTCCACGGCGCGTAGAGCGTTGCATCTGGGGCGTAAAGAAGTAAACATTGGCGGCGTACGATGTCTGTGGTTTTTTTTTTTTTTTTTTTTAAATATCTCTTCACCACTACCAGTATTGAGTTTTTGTGTTCAAAAAAAAAAAAAAAAAAATCCGGTTACTAAAATTATAAAATTATCCGATTTTTTCGTCATTATAACCTTCCTTCCTATCCGTCCGTCCGGATCACCACTGTCGTCAGCGGATCTGGAACAACTTTTAGTGAGGAGGATTACTTCAGAGTTGGCAGTTGGCACTCGGGCTCAATTCGTTTTTCCTTACTGCGTTTATACCGCCTAAATTTAGAACGGTCGTTTCCTTGTCGAGCCTATATTTTCCCTCAAAATTTCATTACATTTTTTTTTTTTAATGATCGTGGGCGGTATTCGAAACGTCTGAATTTGGAATTTAAATCGTATGACATAAATCCGTGGACGATGCTTGTAAACCAGCCATTAAAAAAAAATTTAAAAAAAGATACATGTATATCCCGGCCTGCCTAATTGGCTAATATTGTTGTATGGAAGTGAACATATGTAGGTCAATAGTGAGTAAAAGTAATCTCACCCTACCGCGGTACTCTTCTGTTATTAATAATTATCAATGTCATATATAATTTCTATACTTCCGATATTGACATCCGTATGAATGATTGGGATTATCCGTGTGTTATTATGTTTATATTGCGCAAGGTGTAATTAGAATAAAAATCATCTATTGACTAAAAATTGTTTGACCTTACAGGAACAAGGAAAAAGTTCCTGAAAGTATATATTTCGGAGCGCGGTCTTATATGTTTGCGAAACTTGGATAGTTGTTATAGAAATTATAAGAAAAATAGAGGTTTTTGAAATGTGGTGCTATTGAATAATGTTCAAGACTTAATGGACAGACAGGATAACATACCATTAAGTACTACTATACATATAATAAAGGGAAAATTAAAACTTAGGCACAAAGTATTAATGCCAGAAAGGTTAAAATGATAGGGCATCTATTGTACCATGATAGTTTTGAAGGGCTATATTGGAAAAGGTGAACATGCGTGGACGAAACAAATTATAGTAGACACGGATACGGATAGTTACAATGATTTAAAGGAATTGAGTTACGAAAGAGAGACTGAAGAGAGATTGAATACCAGAAGAAAAAGAATCTAATACTACGTAGGTACTTATAATACTGTTATAGTAGTAATGTATTAATAATTATAATCGCCATTGTTAATGTGCACACACATATGCACTCAATGTACGTTAAATATATAGTTAATCCAATTTGTCGGATAAAATTAAATCTTTACTCTGGTAATAAAGCATATTATAAATTATTAAATCATGCACGTAAACCTGGTGCGAGGAAGTACAACGCGCGCACTTCTATTTTAATTAATAATACCCACTGCGTATTGAATTAGGTAATTCGAATTAATAAAACGATATAAATATAAAACGTATAGTCAAGTCATAGTTTTTTCACCGACTACGTGATCTTGATTTTATATGATTTGTTCTACTGTTGTTATGTTCACGATTGGTCACCATGATAAGTCGGCGTGTAAATATAAAACAAATTTAAAAATCTGAACGAATAATTTCTTCAATTATTAAATTGAGCATTTATTTTATTATTAGGTACGTTTAAAAATAATAACAAAATGTATTTTATGCATACTGTGTAGTTATGTGTATCGAATCCAATGGAAAAATGTCCACGGTTAAATGCGATCGATTGCTTTTTTTTACGGTCTTTTACAAACACGTTTTACTAAATTATTTTTTTCGGATTTTTGATCTCCGAACGTTTTACCGTAATATGTTCATTTCCTTGTTGGCCGTCCTATTTTCGCGATCAAATATTTTGGAATACAATCGAATCTAATAATGTCGACAATAATAATGTACGGTTACCCACCTGTAAATTTAGAACAAATAAATGATGCAATGGCGGCACTTTAGTTGCATAATGCCATAATGACATACATTTTAAATATAGTACATATAGGAGTTCATTTTTACGCTTCTTTATTTTTAACGATTTCATTTTATAAAAATAGATTTATTTGTGTATTTATAAAATTATGACTTATACCTTAAAGCACACGAGTACCAATGCTAAATAATATTTACATTTTTATTGAATTTGTTTAGTACGTATTTTTATTATTGCTCGGTATATTAATATTATATTCCATTTTTTTTTTTTCAAACAATTTAATTCTGTTGGCCGATATTTAATTGAGTTCGGTTTGAAAAATAATATTTGGGATTTCGTTTACGGAGAACAAAAAAAAAAAAAAAAAATATATAATCATCAATGTTCCGCTTTAGTACAACGTCATACATTAAAGGAACAGGATGTTGTTGGTCCCCTTAGATACACGATGGGTTTAAAATAGAAATTCAAAGCATTTATTTTTTTGCGCTCGGTGTCTTTTTGCTCGCATCAAAGCTATATCAGCTGTTTGTAAATACTTCTTGACAGCGAGTTAAAGAACTTCAAAATCGTATTTATTCACCTTAAATTATTTTATACTTTTATTCGTGTATTTACTCGAATATCTAAAGTCGACCACACACGTTCCGATAGGCCTATGCGGTAATACTCTTGCACAAGTCATCACACTTTAGATTCACACTTTTGGACGAACTCGCCCGTTCGATCCTTCGGCTTTAACAGAGACGGCGGCGATTAACGGGGGATTTACCCAAACACGTTTTTTTTTTTGCCAGATGGTTTTCTATTATTTACTTTATAATTTTTAAATTGTCTTTTGTGTCATTTTCAAGACGAAGTGGTCTTCCGATGCGACCGAATACAATTGATATTCATGTTATATTACATTAAGAATTACTTCTATATTTATCTACATAACTGATATTATTATAATGCATTGATAAATTACAGTTTTTTGACAAATTATATTAAAAGTTAAAATAGAATATAAAACCGTTATGAGATATTATGTATTAAATATATTTTTAAAATCTCTACCCCTGCTGTATTAACACTTTTAATTAGTTAATACAATTATTTAAATTACCAACATTTTGTTCTTCTTTGTTTATTTTTCAACACCAGTTATTTGAATTAAACCGTTTATTATATTCAATAATACCTTAACCATTTCAAAATTGCAGTGTTTAATGTAATAATCTTCTACTAATCTGTTGTAGGCTGTATAAAATGTTTAAGACAATGACGAACGATAAATTATTATCGTCTTTGTCTAGATCTTTTCGAACGAATCAACCTATAGTTGTTTTACATTTTATGAGCACAGCGAGTTATTATTGGTTTTACAATGGTTTATTGTAAAACCAATAATGATTTATTTGTTTATTTATTTTGGAAAAAAACCGTTTTGGCAGTAATACGCGTTTCAAAAAGTTTTGATTACCTATATCGAAATTACATAATAAACGTGTTTTAAATTTGATTTCCAATAAAACTGTTAAAATGTTTTATTAACATATTTATGTGTATATTTTCTACATTTTATTAATATAATATTTAGGTAGGACGTATTACATTGCAAAAGGCAATTGGTCTTAAAACTATAACTTTCGAGTATCAGTCGTTTATTGTCTATTAGTTGTCTATTTCTCATGTTTGTAAATAATATTTTTAATATGTAGGAAAAGTTAGTGACGTAATAAAACTCCAAACTATAATATTTATATCAATATTATGGTGATTCAAAAAATCTAAATAATATAAAGTTTTCAATAAATAATTTTTATCTATTAATTTCTATTAATTGCATATTACTGTATAATAATATTATGAAATTAATAGGACGTGAATAATTAGATTACGGAGATAGAAAGCAGGCTGTTAAAGTAGATTGAGCATTCTACGCGAAACGGACAGAGTCAAAATTGTTCACAGCAGTAAGACTTATGGATGACGGACAAATAAATTGAACAGAGATTAATCTTAATTGAAAACAAATAATATTGAGATAAACGGTTTTTGATGTTGAAAAGGGTGTAGTAGGTACAGAGACTGCAATGGTTTTGACATGCAGTGCGCACGGGAAATGAGGAAAACAGAGCAGCACAATGGAACCAGAGCAGTTTTATAGTGTAGAGACCAAATGGTGAAAGGCTAAGGGAGAGAGAGAGAGAGAGAGAGAGAATAATAAGAAATCATTTTCAAATTAACTATAACAATTTATTTTAAACTTTAAAACGTTTCGTTTAATTTGGAATTTATTTTTAATTATAAACTGAGAAAAATTGGTATTCGTTTTCCAGACATTTTGTAATTCGCGTATCAAACGACTCATATTAACAGTATAACGGTGTAATTTTTTTTATATTTAGAGAAACTTGTAACAATTAAACAATGTTTACAATAATGACAACATTATACTTCATCTTCATAGTATAGAAGTTTTATAACGGTCTAAACTAAACGTAGGTTGTTGAATAATATTATTAATAAAAAATTCGTCAGACATCAAGTTTATTGTTGAAAAATATCCTGAATGCTTTTTTTAATTTGCCTGATAGTTGTTTTTTCGCTTTAGATTCGTTCTTAATTATTATTTAACATTTAACTTGTACGTACGTATATAAATAATTTCTGCGACTGCGCTAAAACGTTGTTTATGTTTTTGGCTTGGAAAACTCTTATCGTTTTGTCTATGATTGCCGCAGATTTCCCTTTCTACTGCAGGATTTATTTAACATATTATATTAACGTGTTATAAACCTCACACGTGTAATACATAAGCCCTGCATCAACAACGATGACGGTCGTCGCACAGTAATTATTATTTTTTATTTATTTTTTTCTTTACTCCTTCCAGCAATAACAATAATAATAAAAAAAATAAATAAAACAGAGGAAAACGCTCGCCAATATAATATACGTCTGCCTCAGCGATATTTCAAATTTACCAGTAAAAATAGCATTTTACACACATCGTTATCATCGTCACTGACGTCTTACAAATGTGTCTCGGCGTTAAGACTTTTTCGATAAATTTTTGTTTAAATGTAAAAAATATTATATAATTGTAATATTTTTGCGATTTTATTGTTAATGTGGGGTGGAAAAAATGATGTGCTGCTACTAGTATATATAAATATGTGGTAAACTGGTATTGCAAATCCTCTTTTTTTGCTGCTATCGAATCAATCTGACCTTTTTTTTTTTTCTAGATTATTACTATTATTTTTACCAAGATGTATTTTATTATCTCAACAAATGCTTTTTCGGTTAGTAAAAGTGCTCCAAATTGTTTACGTCATGCCTTAAAAGATGCGAATACGTTACTCGGGAGTATTTTCTTTGAAACATTTTTCTACAGTTCCAACGGTTTATATATCTTTAAAAATCAATAAACCTGATTGTTAATGACAATATATAATATCGGTTTTTTTTTTTTTTTTTTTTAACAGTTGTTTTTATTTTCCGTATACTATAACATTGCGACGTCTATAACATCGTGTCAAAACATTTTAAAATTATTATTTTAATAATAACTTTATTAAGTTATAAAGCTTTAATATACGTACGCGCATAACGTACATAAATAATAATAATAAAACACGAAATAAGAAAACAAATTTAAAGGCTTGATCGCGGGCGTCAAAATAAATTACTCTTGTACGTACGTCCGTGTATACGAGAGGCGTCCCGGCAGACCAGCTGCTGGGAAATATTTGTATACGGTGTGCTGCAAGCGTACGTGTTACGATGTAGATGCCAGCAAAAATATGATTTGTTAGCCCGTAGAATTGTTGTCACGTTAAACGCCCTATAGTCTGATTTTTTTTTACATATTATGTACCACCCCGTGTATACGTATTTTATATAAAAATAAACGCGTGTGTTGTCGAACATCCCATATACATATTTATATATATATGTTCGCCCTAAAAAGAACTATAGTAACTATAAAATATTACAAAATAAATGTGCGTGATTTTTTTTACTCTTTACGTAATGTAGAACGTATTATTGATCGGATTTTACCTTAAGCCTTGGCTGTATACAGAACGAGAGAGAGAGAGAGAGACTCCCGGAGGCCATAAAAAATATAAGACCATCTTTACCCATTAATTGGGGGAGGGGGTAGAGAAGTATAAAAATGTTTAGAAATAACGACTATTTCCATATTTTTTAAAATTACTGTAATTTTTTAAACAATTAATTTAAATATTAAACGCATTGTCATTATGCCAAATTTCTCATCTAAAATAGTCGCAAATACAATACTATTATTATTATTATTATTCGCTGATTTTAAATAGTACCGTATTTTGTATAAGATTTGGTTTTTATTCAAATATATATTTACGGCTATAAAAATAATTTAACGTGAAATAATCGCATTTCGTTTTTCATATGGTATCTATTCAATATTTTTTTCCTACGGATATTTTAATTGCTTTTATAATATTTATACAGTTTTTACATAAATGAGACGTTTTCATTATTTTCTTCAATACGTTAGATAGGTAGGTATACGATAATCTTTAATGACAAAAACAAATTTAAATAATATTTTATAATTGGTTTTTTTTCTTAACGTCACGTGTTTTTACGAATTAATTATTCACTCCACGTAACTCGATTTTATGCCAATCTGATGAATTATAAAATACCTACGTTTAAATTTTTTATAAAAAATTTCTGATGGAACGTAACTTAATTTCATACTTAATTAGGTACGTAATAATGCAAATGTCATTTATATCGATTTTTCACAAATATTTAAAACGTGTATCATGATGTACACAAATTTACAACACTTATTGATACTAAACACGTTTAAACTTTTAAAACTAATAGCAACCATAAATTATTATTGGTAATCGATTCAAAAACTGAGACCAGTATTCAAATTGTCTTCTCCTGGTCTTCAGTCTTTCGTTTGGTTGGTTGCAGCTTTCCACGTTTTCTGTCACAATTCAAATACTTTTATTCTCGATAACTTTTAATTTCCACGTCCTTCAGAATTTTCGGTATATATTCTATCCTTGATCTTCGTATTCCAATTTTATCTTTTAGGTAACTTTTAATAACCGACTTCAACAAACGATTTTGACGTAATATGTGACTAATTTGGTATTAATTTGTCAGAGTTTTCCTTTTTCCCTTAATTCCTCTTAAAATGTCTTCATTTGTTACTCTGTCACTCCATGAAATCTTGGTATTTTGCGGTTACATTGCGTTTCATATGCTCCTGGCTTTCTTTTCACGATTGTACTCACTATCCAGGTTTCACATCCATATAATTTAACATAGACACACTCCATACTATTAAATTTTTAAGAAGTTTTTCAGGATAGTTCGAGGATAGTACGTCTATATTGTACGGTCGCTCCGAGTTCTATTTTCTTAAAATGAACATCCTATTATAATTATAATTTGTGAAAATTCGATTTCTCCTAGAGATTTTTGTCGTGTTTAATGTTTGATTAATATGCCGGAATACTAAAATCTAAAAATTCGTATGCCAAACATTTCGTCTGCCCGTCAACCGAAATTTATGTTTAACGAGGTTTTGCCAAATAACCACTGCTGACTTTAACCGTAAATAACCGCGAAGAAACCAATAAAAACCCTGTCCGTCCATAGCTCTTTACACCCACGGCCGTTAGGTTGAATGATAATTTCTTTTCAACTGGATCGTTCGTGGCCAAAGGTCTTGTAGATCAGTTAGTGTTTCTGTGTTTTATGAACATCATATTATTTTTAATAATACTTCTGTGTCTTTAAACGCGAACGCGTGAATACAGCACATCACGACAATTCGGCGTTGATTATCTCAGAAAACAATTTTATCATGGAAATAAAAGAATTCATATAGTCGTGAAACATTTTTATTGAAATCATTTTTGATGGGTTTAAAAAATAAATAAATAAATAATACCTAGTCGTTTTTCTATACTCGCGCGTATATACAGGATGTGTTTATCCCGAAGACTCTTTAATATTTAAAGCGTTAAAGTTTGCATTTACTTCTACCGATGAAAAAAAAAAAAAAAAAACTATATAGTAATTCTTCACTTTGTGTGTATATATTTTTTAAATTATTTATTGGCAACGTACACAGCCGGTAATCGTATTGAATCTTATTCCGGTAATCTTTCGCGTACAGTCTGTTGCACATGTATATACAGGGTCTTTCAAAATCGTACGTCACAGTAGATTGGGAAATCTGAGGGGATAACTTATAAAATACAAATGGGAACTATATAGTTTTGAAATATTTATCAAGTAGTACGGTTTAATTTTTAATGAGTTTTCAACCGAGGTTGTATTTGCATACAACGTGCACTTTGTAAATAATGTTCATGAAGCTAATACAGATATATTTGAATTTTATAAACGTCCATTTAGAACACACACGATTTAGTAATACGTTTTCGCATAGGTTAATAAAAAAAAAAAAAAAAGAGGAATATATTTTTATTTATAGTGAAATCGCTAAAATCTACTTTAATGCGGAGTTTGGACGACTCTGATGGTTGTACGTATCCAACCTGAT
Source organism: Tuberolachnus salignus (assembly GCA_956483605.1). Taxonomy (NCBI): domain Eukaryota; kingdom Metazoa; phylum Arthropoda; class Insecta; order Hemiptera; family Aphididae; genus Tuberolachnus; species Tuberolachnus salignus. The sequence goes on from OY101433.1 coordinate 13,562,673, forward strand.
GGTTGGAAATATCGTTTAAAAACGATATTTTTTACCATTTATACGTTTATGGATAAATATTTATATTCGATGAGATTTAACGACATTAATATATATACATATTTATACACCGTGGTTGTAGTATAGTCCATTGTCAACTCGCTCGGCTCGAGTTGTTTAAGTTTTGAGATATTTTTTTGTTACCGTGTACAATAATATATCGTCTACTGGGTGTGTGCGGCGGACCCAGCAAGAACAACTGCGTATTATATAATTGTATGGTCTGCGTACGATGGAAATCCGAAGATATTATGTGGGTTTGGCGGAAAACGACGATGAGAGACGCGTTGTCAGGACGAGATGATGGTGGAGGTGGTGGAAGAGGTGGACGGAAAGACGGGAACATGTCGTCGCGGAAAATTTCGTCGCGCGCGCGTTCCGCTACCGCCGCCCGACCCGTCGCCGCGGACCGTCGTTGTTGTCCGGAGGCGTCTGGAATATTATTGTTGCGTGCGTCGGTTGCTCTCGGCTAGTTTCAAAAATAAAAATCGCAATAATCGCCGGTTGCCGCCGGGTCGTGTTTTTTTCGGTGGCTGTGCGGCGAAAAAAAAAAAAAAATGTCCGTAACACGTGCCAATTCACGTGGGCGAATAGACCGTAAATGCACAGTAATTTGTTGTGAATGTGTGTACTATAGTTGTTGTCACAAACAACGTCCGGCGGCCATTCCGTCGTCGGTCCGATTATTATAATATTAGGGTTTTTTTTTTTTTAAATTTTTTTTCTATATTTTTTGATTTCTCGTCGTAGAACGAGTGTATAATATATACAGCAAGTTATGGACCGTTTATCCCACGTGGCCTACCCGAGTTCATAAAGCTCCCAGCGGAGACGACATGTGCCCGTTATCGTTATTATTATTCATTAAGATTCATAACATAACTCAGCTCCGGCGGCGGTGGCGGTGACGACGACGACGAAGGTCATGACCAGGGCTCGTGTAAGTTCTTGCACTAAAATAACGCGTACATAAGCGCGCGCTCATACGCTAAAAACTGAAAAACTGACAAAATATGCACATGAAGGTTCGGAAACGTGCAGTAGTTATATGTGCGAAAAAAATAAATGGTTTTTGTCTTGAAAAAAAATGCAATTTATCGAAAAATTAATTTTTAAAAGTAATATTTTTAATCCGTTTGATATTTATATTAATTAGTATAATTGTTTTACTAGTCTTTAAAGCTTTATTGTCTTTACTAAACTTGATTTTTCTTTGCAAACCGTAAAACTCATAAAACCCCCGTACGCAGTCATATTATACAAGAATAAAAATAAACCGAAACAAATACTAAGTGTTTCGTCTACATGTTCGGCAAAGTAAATAAAAAATAATAATTTTTTCGATTTATATAACTCCGAAGAATTTTTTTATACGCCCAAATACGGCAAAACACCCTCAAAACTATTAAAAAAAACTTTGCCTTTTTTTTTTTCTTACTAGTGTTGCGAAACGGATATCGACCGTACTTGGTGTGGTCTCCTATGTAGCAAAAAAAAAAAAAAAAAAAAACAAAAAACAAAAAGAAAAGAAAACCATGCAAACGCAAACGAACTTACGAGCCCCGGTCACGATCGTCATAAACGTCTCGCCGCCGCTGCCGTCATGACCCTCGGGACGCTCGGCGCGCGTGGCTCTTGCGCGAAATACTCCGATCTGCATTTGGATCGCATTATAATACCACTCTGCTGCAGCGTTAGGTTATTATTAATGTTGTTCATTTCGGACACACGCGATAATTCGCTTCCCAGTTAATAACATTCCCTCGCGAACATTGTGCGCAACCACTATAATAAAAAATATTCTGACGTTTACTACAACGGGACCGTGTTAAACCGCAATGATTAATACTTCTATATGTATAATCTTATAATTTTAATGTCAGCCACATTTTCGCTTTCGTTCGTGTACCGAAATTGTCCAACAGCTGTCGTACGCCCAATAACGAGATTTCCTTATTATTATTATTATTATTTTTTTTTTTTATTTCCCCAATCGTTAGTTTTATTGCCTCTCCTTCCTCGTGATGGGTTTAACAATTTTGAGGAAATCGGCGATTCGTGTAACACAAAATTACTCAAAAGTATAAACTATTCGCAAGTGCCCATAGTATTTATCGTAGATAAGTGAAATGTCGAATTTTTTTTAGTTTTATATGGTTTTATGTAGATACAATTGTTTTAGCCAAGTCAAAATGCTTGAAAATTTTACACGACGTTTATAATAAGTTGTACTTGGTGGTTAAAAAAAATAAAAAATTGTAATAACTAATGTAATAGTTTTTTATTTTATATTATAAACGTTTTAAATTCAATTTGTGATGGAAATTGTAAACAATCACGGTATTTCATGTTTAGCCGAACTTCACTCAGAATCGTATTTCGTTATCGTTGCGTACAGATATAAATTAAATTGCTTTATGTATCCCACCTATAACATCGGCATACAAGCGTACAGTATCTGCGAATTTTTTTAATTAATTTTTAAATATTTAGTTTTTAATATATTACATTATTATTATTATTATTTAATCGTTCTCAGTCCTTTGTACCTTCTCTATCTATATTCTCGTATCTACATTTTTGAACACGATTTTTTATTGACCGCTGGTGAAATGTATGCACAAAACATAAATTCAAATTTTATTTTATTTTCCATATAAGTATCTATAATTTGTCAATTTGTATTTTTTCTAGATTCGTCGAAAAGTAACACTTTAGTACTGAAGAGGTGTATTCAAACTGCCAGATTATCACAAACAATATTATGCTAATAGCCGAACAGTAAGTATAAACTTAATTTTTGAATATATTCATCGTAATATGAATCATAATTCACGGGAAATATTATCGTATTATATGTATTTATATCTCGAAATCATAATATAATAATATAGTCATAACTATTACTTATTATAAATTATATAGTTATTATTAAATGTATTTTAATTCATTACTAATTTAGAATATTAAATATTACATAAATTAACGCGATATTCAGCATTAGTCTTACCTGTTAAAATTACTTACGATCATTAGGTATATATTTAACAATATAATATTACTAATTTTTAATTTTATACATAGGTATAGAACGTAAAACTATTATAATAATTTGATACAGTATTATTCAAAACTGTCATACCACACAATGTATTAGTAGTTTTTAAATTTACATTATTCGTAGAGTAGGTGTAATATTTATTAGATACCTAATTATAATTTTTAAGTTTCCCAGACTTCTTTATTAATACTGAAAAAAAATTAATTGTTTTAGATTCTTGTTTCGTTTCGGGGTTTACTGTTGGGTTTGCTTTGTTTTTCTTGATGGTTGTTAACAATTTTTCTACCAGAAATATTACTCCGATCATTAACTTCAGCGGAAGATGGTTTCTGGTAGCAAATTTTATTTTGTTGATGCATCGGGGTGGTAGTTATTTGATTTCCCTGGTAATTTTCTTAATAATGACATAAAACCGGGATTATTAACGCAATAACCGAACACAATTTTTTAAATATTCTGGTGTTTTTATAGGTATTTATAGCTGTTTGCCATTTTCGAGATTTTTTTTGTTGTAATTCATTTTGATCAGCGTTTTTATTTCAAATTTATGTTCAAATTCGTTGAGAGAACACTACACCGGGATTTGCCGTCTCTGTATATCTAACGGACAATTTAGCGAGTGTTCAATATTTTTTTAAATAACTAACTTGTCCAATATTAATTTTGTTTAAAAAAAAAAAAACCATTGAGGTGCTCTCCAGAATATTGTTCTCTTTTTATTTTATAATGGGTGATTTTATTCTAAAATTAAAATACAGCAAGTTCTATGCAGTCTACGTAAGGATGATTTTGTTTTGTCGCCTGTTAGATGCACATGGATGGTAAATGCCGGGTGTGACGTCGAAAGAAAAACGTTATTTATTTTGAAGTTACAAATTAATAACATTTCTAATTTAATTTTACTAAAACATGTTTAACCGAACTTTGCTCAGAATCGTTTTTTTGTCGTTAAGTAAAGAGAAACAATTTTTTTTTAGTTTTTTCAGTTTTTTTTAATTTTCTTTATATGTGTATAGAATATGTTTGGTAACCCATTTTTATAATATTGTAATATGAGGTATTAGCTTCAATTTATATTATTAATGTTTTATATTTTTATATTTTGTAAATATATCAATATATCATTTGGTTAGGTATGGATATCAGTTGGTTTATTTTCCAGTGTTAAGAACGGTTGTGTCAATACTGATTTTAACAAGCTGTCTCTTATTTTAAAAAGAAATTGGTACGTCTATGTTGGAGAATGCACTTTTATTTGAGAGAATACGCGGCGTTAGAAAAAAAATAATCGGTTAAGCTAATCAACGGGTTAATTGTAAATATAATATTTTTTTTTATTCACAAATAAACACATTTACATGAAATTAAATTTTTTCAAGCGGTCGTTAAAATATAATTTTACTGTTTTATCATATTTAACTTACGAGAGGAAAAAACAACAGCAGGTTGTTATAATAAAAATAATCGAGAAAGTCTTAGTGGTCTAAGTTGGCAGCATTTTTTTTTTTCGTTTAAATTTATAGATTTTACAGAATAAAAACTGTGCGCGGCGTTATTATAAAGTGCAGTGGGCGTCTTTTCCGTTCTTATTTTGTCTTCGTAATTCGGATATTATTGCATTATTACGCCCATCACAGTCGCCCACCTTGATAAAAAAAAAAAAAAAATATATATATATATATATATTATATTATATTGTTGCTTTAGCGAACCAGTATACTATTTTTCTCTTATTCGTTCGGCATCGCGAAATAGTCGTGTTAAACCTGTTGATCAGCTGGGTCCAATTCGTAATAATAATAATGTACACTTGTCGAGGAGCGCCCACAAACATTTGCACCCATTCGCCTTCCTATTCCTGTATGTGATTACACATAACCGTCGTTGTCGGGGCTAAACGCAAGGCAATTATTATTTGATCAGTTTAAAAAAAAAAAAAAAAAATATTATTATCTTTATACACGGTGGTCGGGTGAAATCGGGTGTTACAATTATGTTAGAACGTGTTTGACGGTGTTTTCGAAGAATATTCATTTTTCGTGTTCCAAAAGTTCACCTTGTAATATCTATACGTAAACAACTGTACAGTTGTCGAACTCTTATTCGAAAAAAATGTCTACGCGATGAAGTATTTTTATGGAACCGCAAAATTATTAATTAAAACCTTTCTCATTTAACGGATGAATTGTATTATACGTATTATTCTATAATAAACTTTAAAAATTCTTCAACACGTTTTAAATTGCTAATTATAATTTATAAAGTGCACCCACTCGTCAATTCCGGCGACCATTGGACGGATTTTTAAGAGTGGATTATAAAGACGTTGTTACCGATTATCAAACAGATGTTGTAATTCTGTGTTTGATAAAAACAAAAGATGTCAAGAGCGGAGATGATGTTTTTAGGTTTGTTTAGGTTAGGTTAGATGTAATAAGTAAAATAACATAATAAAATAGGGGAGAGGAGAATGAAGGTGAAATACGTAATCCCCACTGATCATATAAATTACTTATTACCTTCTACACGTGTAGGAAAAGATTTGTATGAAATATATATATTAATATTACCTTTTCAACATAGGACTTCCTCAGCTATGGAGTTGAAGTGGAAGGGGAGTATAAGTTGTTAAGGTATTAAAGGTATAAAATTAGTAAATAATTAACACTCTTTTTTTTATATTTGAAAACATATGCAATAGACGTGAAACGAGAGCAACCACGAGGAATATGACAAAATCGCCGAGGGAACTAGTTTCCGTCAGTAAGAATGAATAAGTGAGAGAGCCCCGAGGAAGAAATCGGACGTGTATATATAGGGGAAAAAGTGGATGATAGTGTGTGTATTCTCGTCCGGTCGATCAATATTAATTTTAATATATGGTGACAGATAAATTTTATAAATGGCTAATAAAATACAATATAGATATTATACGAGTAATAAAATCCAATACTAAGAATGATATAATATCATTATATAGGTGATGAAGAAGATGATTTAGACGCCGTATCTCTTGCTCTACCACAAACGAAGTTATGGCTGCTTTCGGCACTATTTGTCAAAGAATTTAAATTTGACTCGAAATAGAAGGAATTTACAATTAAAAAAAAAAAAAAAAAATTAATATGATGGACAAATACGTATAGGTTAGGTTAGGTAAATGAAAATAATTAAGGTTAAGTTAAATAAACAAAAAAAACCTTCAATTTAATTGTTAAACAATCTCGTTATGTTAAAAATTAAAATGCAATATGCAAAAAAATTAAATAAGTCGAGTAAAAAAAAAATTGATGTTAATAATATTTAATTTACCTTTTCCTATATTTTCGTTACATAACTATTTGTAATATATAATTTCGAAAAAAAGGTGAGTTTACATGTAATAGAAATTAAACTAGTTAATTGGCCAACTACAAAAATAATTGGCTAGTTAAGTTTAAAAGTGTTTTTTCTCTATACAAATTTAACTTTTTACACCACCATTGCTTATATAGGCTAGCGTAATTTTGTCGTCTTACGTGAATTCGTTGTCTGTATAATTATATTAAATAATTAGCTGCATACATTGAATCGCTTTATTTGCAGCCTATTCGTAGGATTTCCAATTGACGCGTAGCCAATAATAGTGATGCTTTTAGTTATATTGTTTCTTTGTTTCTTATTCTTTATTATTATATACGTATATAGTGCCACCTATCTAGTTGTATACATATTATTATCATATAAATGTCAAAAATTAAACGTTGGACATAATTTTAAATTATAGTTTATTTTTGATATAATATATTGTATTACATTAATCCTATGTAGTTTTTTGGTAGATTTACTAAAATAATCGATTGACCGTTTAGGTACATTGCCTAGCATGGTCTCTCCTTGTTCTCAGCTGCAGTCTCTGTCGTCCGCCACGCCCGGTAGTCTTAAATCTCCTCTCGGTATCTATTTCGTTATTGGTCCAGTGCCTTCAAGGCTTATATTATTCTCGCTACGCCATACTACGCCATTTCCTCGTTTGTTCTAATCGCCATTCGTTTGCCGTATTATCGTTTATAATAATAAAATATTGTCATTTTGTTCAAGCGTTGAACATATTTAATAATAAATAAGGTTTTTAATAATTAAATATTTAAATAAGGTGTTTAATAATATTTATGGATATCAATCCATAATTTCCGATAGTTAATTACTTTTTTTATTAGTTAATTATAAGTGCTATCACGGATTAAAGTTTCATCATATGGAAATCGTGCCAGAAATTCTGAACATAATATAATGATGTTATTGAGAAGTTTCAGGGAAATTCATTTTGACGTTAAACATTTTTCAAAAAAATTCATAGGACACAATATATATTTGAAAAAAATAATAAAACGTTGTATTTGCGATTTGTAGAACCCGAATACATTTATTTTCGTTCGTTTCGTATCGTCGAATCCGTTCCGAACGCGTTAAAATACTTTTGATCACAAATATCGTGATTTTTTCAGATTAAACTGTGAACGAGTTAATCAATTAATTTTAAATTTTCTTCGTTTCGTTTATTTCGGGTCCTCTTAGTTGCTATCGTTGTTCCCGCTATGTCCGTCCATGCATCCTTGTCCACAACGATTTTCCATTACTCGTACCTTGCTTGGGCCTTCCCCGAATCGAGCACTCCACACGTTGTCCCTGTCGTCCTCTAGGCCTCAGATTTCTCAGTTTTGGGAAATTAAACTAGGAAATATATTGACATTTAAAAACTCCTTCATCTATATCCGGCTCGTTAAACATTGTCTTCACTCTGCCTCATTCGTGCCCTCCGTTGAACGCGTCATTCCTCCCCTTTGTTTATTTTGGGACCGTGCATTTTACGCAAGGTTCTCCACTCAAATATTATTATCAATCGATGTTTAATATTGTCAATCGACGTGTTTACCGGTAGTCCATCGGTTCGTTGCAGATTCCCAATTTTTTATGCTAACGTAGTAGATTTCGCGTATAGTTTTTCCCATAATACTAGTATAATACGTGTATGCTTGGTATATAATAGTGATGTGACATTAATCCAGATTAACCGAAAATTTATGTTTCAAATTTAAAAATTCCGAAATTTTGTATTTTTGTGAGTAAAACAACGTTTTCCGGGTCAGCTAGTAATATATATATTATATAAATTACAGTGTAATATTTATGATTTTTTTTGTTTTTCTTGTTTTTAAATACATTTTTATTTGTGATATTTTTTGAACTGTAAAAACGTATTTACTGTTTTACACTTTTAAAGGTATTAACAATAAAATAATAACATTAGTTTTATGAGAAATGAATTAAAGAATATAGAATCATAATTTTAGAATCCGAAACCTTAAATTACAATAAATGTTTGATTTCAAATTTCGGAATCCAAAAATCCGAAAATTTTCGAACTTTGGCAAATCTGGATTTTTCCCATCACTAGTATATTATAAACTAGTGCGTTATTTTTTTGTTATTATTGCGTGTGTTCGGTTATGATTGCATTTCGAATCGAAACGAAATGTAATAATTTCAAGGGCACGTACCTATAACACTATGATATAAATATATGTGTTTTTTTTTTTTTTTTTAAAGACATTTTACACTCGCGCAATAGTGAAGTTTTATTAATACGTTTACTGTTTATTATAGCCGCAGATACAGGTGAAATAGTTCCATTAAGTTTTTTTGCAATATTAATGAGTTGTATTATTATCGGATCAATATATAATAATGTCTAAATATCGAGGTCGTGTTATATACGTGCGCAGTTATTATAACGTTCTGTCGCGATTTAAGGTATCTGCAGCAGGAACACGCCAAGAATGCAAAATTAATAGTATACAGAGTGGAAAGAAAATTTCGTACAGTTTAGAATATGTCACACGATCTAGTGAGTCAAATAAAAGAATTTTTCTTTTTTTTTGTTACTGCTTGTGTTATTAAATACGGTTAAGAAAATAATCGAATAATATCGCCAGCACCGGATTTCGCTCAGAATTCTCGTACGAATCAATAACGTGCGCTATACACGATTTCTACCATTCTATTTTCACACCGATCTGTATATTATATTTTTTAATCGTGCTGTCTTACCGTAAAATGTCACGTTAACTATTTTTGTCCGTTTTTATATAGTATTTTTTTTTGTTTTTTTTTTTCTTTTGTATAGTTTAGAAATCAATTAGAACACCATCAACTGCTTTGTTAGAAGAAACAATAAAACCAAAAACACCGAATCGTTTTATATTCACACCGCTGAATACGAATTTCGTGTTTAACCATGATTTTCTTTCAATCCTGCATATATTATTATATGCGTATAATTGACCACTATTGTATAAACCCAAACTGTGGCCCTCGGTACCCCTAGACACACATTTCAGAAAATGTGTTTTCACCCAAACGAAAAAATTTTTTTATATTTTCATAATAACCTAACCTAAGTAAATAATGTATTGGTTTTACTATGATGTGTGCTTTTTGTTTCCTGTCTTAAGGTTAGGTTTTGGATCAGAAATCTGGCTCTAATTATCAACATCATCTATAAGGTGCTTTCTGGTAATTTTTATCTACGAGGCCAGTTTTTGAATTTTTTTTTCTTACACTTTTCTTTATAATTAAAAAGACTTGGGTATAGAGAGAACACAAAACGAAAACGTAACGGTTTCTGTTAATTTCAGTACTTTTACGTTTAAAATTGCATAATTTTGAAAATATTCGAAATGTACGAGTTTTTTTGGTTTTATGTGCCTGCCGTAAAAATGAACAAAAATTTGACCCAAGGTTCATCATAAGTTGTACCGAAAATTGAGCGATTAAAAAATGTACTTCTTACAAACTTTTAAGTTTAAATTTCCTAGTGGTTTTCACAAGAGGGCGTGCACCGCCGTCTTAATTGATTGGAAACCTTTGGCATAAAGAAACGAACGGTTTTCCTTCGGGGGCATGCGCAGAACAGTTTCGCTGGGGATGCAGAAACCCCAAATCATGTAAGACCAGAATCGTAGCTTAAGGGGGGAGTGTGGCAAAAAGGCAATGTAATCTCATATCATACTATAACGTGGCCTGATAAAAAAAAATATTAATAGACGCAAAATATCTTATTAATTAAGTAATTTATTATAGGTAGTTCAAATAGACTATAGGCTCACGCCGGGTGGTGCATTTGCTTGCCTCCGTCGGCGTATGAGTATTTTATCACGGTAAATATAATTGGACCAAGACCGTGTACATCGGCGAGGCATTTTCATAGCATATTTTCTGCGCCGTGTTTGCCCTTGGATTATTGTCGTCGTCGTGCTTACTCGCCGCTCCGTTGGTTTTGACGGTGGCATTTTTTTTATCTTCATTTTTTTTTCCCCGCCACTGTCCACTACTACTCCCCCGTAACTAACGCTTTTTTGACCCCGTCCGGTGTGTCGAGCAATAGAAGTACACGAGGAAAAAGTGCATCGTTAACCGCGGGCCGCTGCCCACACCGGACCATAAATCCGCCGCCGGGGTTTCATCCAGTTCTATATATATCCCGGCTCTCTAGCCGCATTTTTTTACGCGATTAATTATAATATAAATTCCTAGTCTCATCGCATGAAACTAATTCTTAACGTATTATAATATAAATATATATATACACGTACCTCTGTTGCCGCAACGTCCTCGGGTATTGAAAAAAAAAAAAAAAATAAAAAAATAATTTAAAGAAATTGCGATAAAATTTCGAAATAATAAGTGACTTTCGAAATATCTTTGTTTAATATTACAGAAAAATAGAATTTCATATTGAAGTTACAGGTAACACGTTTGTTATAGTTTCGCGACATTAAATATAATATTTTCAACGAATCACAATTAATAACAATCGTATTACATTTTTCTATTTACGTTTATCGATATTATCAATACTTTTCACTTCCAAGTCAAGGATTATTTTAAATAATACTTGAACTATTATATATTCGATGAAAAAAAAATGATAAAATATGATTACATCAGTGGCGTATTTAGTATTTTTTTCTAGGGGCCGGATACAACAAATTTTTATTTATAGACTCGTGGGAGACTACGCCCCCCCCTGCGTGTGTATTTTACCACGGTGACCGGGCATTTACATTACTATCATAGAACTATGAAATATATATATTTTAATTCAAAACTATCAATTAATAGGTAATACCAATACATTATAATAATTTAATAATATAAACGTATGTAAAAAAATAAAATAAAAATACGCTGTTGCGGATCTATTGTTAAATCCGTCCCGCGGATAACGCACCCCTTACCGGGGGACCAAACCTAACATTGCTAGTGTATTTCTTGTGTTTTCCGGCGGATGGCCTGACCTAACCCGACCGCGGGAAAGTCCGAAGTTATATACGCTCGCGCGTTTCCGGCAAGAGGGTTGTTTGTGGTCTATCCGTCACTGCAATACGACAGTGGTCATCGTCACAGGGGTTCCTCGCGGTAGAAGTCGTCGTCCGAGTCCGCGTCGTCGCTGTCGTCACATGAGTCACGCACACGGGGGATCTTGAACGGGCGCCAAGGAATTCCGCGTCCGACTGGTGCCGAGCGCGCTCGACGTCCCCGGGACCACGTTCCTCGCGCATACGGCCCGCAGACGCCGAAACGCCAGCCTATACCCCGCGCACAGTGCGAACGATACAATTTTTTTTTACACACACACACACAATATAACACAGATAATCCGCTCGTGCATCGCGAGTAATTCGCGTAAGGAAATCGATCGAGCAGTCGGTGTCGGTGTCGTGCGTTCGTTCGTCTGTTCGTCTATGATAACAATAATAACATTGTCGCCGTGTCATCGTAACCGGTCATTGCCGTTGTCGCGGCTCCGCCACCCGTGCCACGCTTTCCGCCCGATCCGCCACGCTGATGAATACGGACCCTCGGCCGGCAGCGGTGGCGCCCTGAACCGGAGGCTTCTACACACCGTCATCGTCATCGTCGGAGGTACGGCGGCGGCGGCGGTCCGGGCGTCTGACGACGGTAATGCGCGTGTCGTCGAGGGGCGCGTGTTATGGGAGGAACGGAGAGCGCGGAGGTCGTCTCCCGTAGAGTCACTGGGTCATTATGCCGGTCAGCAGCAGCACAGAGGTACCAGATGCCAAATGCTGTTGTAAACACTGTCAAGGTACTATAATAATACTACCGTTTGCACGGGCGAAACGTACATATCGAATAGTATAGCGTTAAGCGAGTTATATAGGAGTTATAAAATGATTATAGAGTTGCCCGCGTGTAATTATTCGTATAGAGTAGATAACCGCAGAGGCCTATGATCTATTAATCTGCGTACGTGCACGATAACACACACGTCCACGTACGCGGAACGCGATGATTATTGGGGTTTTTTCGTCCATCGTCCGCGAGCCGACCAACTGTTGCGTGGCGAGAGGTCGTGAAATCGCTTGTCGCCGTATGTGTTTGTTTATGCGTTACTCGCCGTATTTCACACCGCGTCCGCACGCAGTTGGTCGCGGTTTGGCCCCGGGCGGCGGCGGCAAGAGTGTGTACCATTAGGCCGTCGCGGCCGTTCTTGCGGACGGTTAACACCCGAAAAAATATAAATTATAACTATTACCGTTAGTAGCTGATAATTACCGTAATGATAAACGATGCATCAGCATAAAGATATTATAATAATAATATGTTCTCTTCGCCCGGTGTATTTATATAATATATACAGAGCGGTCGTCAAAGAGAACGTTTGCCAAAATGCGCCGTTTGCCGCTTCTCGTCCTCGTATAAATTCAAAAAAAAAATATATAAAATTTACGAATGAACATACTTACCGTCATGGATGGGCCACTATTGAAGGTGGGGACTTGGTAAGGTAGGATGTATAGGATAATTTAGTTTGCTTACGCAATGATGAATCATTGCATATGAAAAATGATTTTGAACGAAGTTTAGTTAAATCTTTTTGATAAATTATAATTAATATAATAATATAATTGTCAAATTTAATTAAATACCAAATAAATTACAATCACATAAATCAGAAAATACGCTAAATACCGTGATGTATACGATTTTTCATTAAAATTTGAACTTTAAACGCTTAAAAAAAAATAATCGTGGTGACGGATTTTCGAATGTTTATAAGTACCACCTTATGACGAACATCAAATTGTTGAGAAGTTTTGAGAAGTCAAATAAATTTTATTCACATAAAACCAAATTTAAAAAAAAAAAAAATAGAAAAATAGAAAAATAGAAAATTGCTATAAATCGATTTGAAAATTGTACTATATTTTTAATGGGCTATTAGAATTATTAGATGAAAATTTCAGGTCTCGACAATTACTTTCAACTTTTTAATTATACGTGTAACAAAATGATAAAAAAAATTGAAATTAACAGAAACCGTTATGAAACCTTAAATATTTCTGGTTTTTTCCAATTGTTAAGAATACTACAAAAAAAATCAATATGACCTTTCCAATAAAGATTTCCTCTTGTCGTTTTTCGATAGGAAGTTTCGGAGCAATTTTTCCCTATCACTGCGAATGTATTCCAAACTTGGAAGAAACGGTTTAATAATCATCTGTTCTTTGCAATAAAGAAAACAACAATTTTAACTAAATCATTTATTTTTCCATGGTTTTTATTTGTTTATTCCAAGTCTGGGGCGTGTTCCAATGCCTGTTTATTTAGCTGATACATTCCACGCTATGCACTCAGAATTTAAAAAAATTATTATAAAAATAATTTTAATTGTGTTTAATTATTTGTTCTTTTTATCTATCATTTATTTTCGAACGGTGTTATCCTTAGACGGTATATTGCTGTCAAACTTATTAATTGATAAGTATTTTTCAATGTTGGGAAGTAACTAATTAAAAAGTTAAAAGTTAAGTTCTAAGTTACTTTTTTAATAACTTTTAACTTAACTGTAGTTATAAAAAAACAATGTTAGAAAATAATTCTTTTAAAAGCTACTATTAACTTAACTCGGGTTATTTGTTAGAACTGAAATTGGTTCTAAATAGTTAATTACGAATTTTGTGTAAAAAAAAAAAAAACTTTGTACCTTTTTTTTCGCATATATTTTTCGACGAAAATTACGTATTATTACTTGAATATCATCAATGCATAACGAGATGCGGAAACAAAAAGGGTATGGGATACCCACATGAGTTTTATTTAGTAAGCCTATATAAGTTTTAATTTTAGAGTACAAAATACGTGATTAAGGGGAGTTAAGGGAAATGTTTATAAAGTAATTTTTAACTTTTAACGTAAGTCATTATTTTCTAGAAAATTTGTAACTTGACTTGGTTACTCGAATTTATCCCCATTTCAAAATTAACTTTAAAACTTAGCTTATAGTTATTTGTATTATTTGTTTATTATAACTCTTGACTAGTTAAACAAATTGGTCAATTCGCCCAACTTTGGAACACTTTCTCGTACGTTTTCGCAAATAAATCGTACTCGATGTTCGCTTTATATTTAATAGTTTTCGCATAATATACCTACGTATATATTATAATAAAATGTAAAAATAATCGTTTTAACTATATTCTTGACGAGGATCGCCGAGTAGTGTTTAAAAAGAATAAAATATAAAGCAATATTTTATTTCGTTAACACTCGCCGTCACCGGCATTCTTTGACCATAATAATTAATTTTAAAACTCAAAGCAAACGCGCTCGCTAATATACGCGTATGCTGCTGTGCAAGTACACCGTGCGCGTGTATATATCTCGAATTATTATTATTATTTTTTTCATTTTTTTTTTTTATATTTTTTTTCCGGGCCAGAGGAAATATTAAACACAGTCGCCAAATTGGCTCGGGCTCCGCGCGCAGGATTAATCCGCCGTATTATTCACTATTATAATATACGCTCGTCCCCGATGATACGATAATATTTACGACTACTATAACTAGGTATATAACCCGGAAACGCGGGGGACCGATCTATTTTTTTTTTTTTTTAGATTCTGAGCGAACCGAAAAACGTATTGGTTTCACCGTCACAATGTGTGTGTGTTTTTTTTCGGTTCGTAAACATTTTGTCAACCAAAAATCTTGGTCCGATGTTCCGAAAACGTTTTTTAGATCGTTATTTGTCATTATTAGGCGTTTGAAGATGCCGAGTTTTTTTTAATTAGATTTTTTGTGGTTTTATGCGGTTAAAATTGTTTTAACAGGGCCGAAAAACCTGAAAGTACCCGGGAAACCTAGAAAAGTCAGAAAACACCTGGAATAATCGGGGAATTTTAATTTCAAACTTCAGTATCTATTTTCTTAAATATCAATTATTCAAATTCGAAATATACGAGAGTATATCATAGATAATATTATTATTAATTTTTTTTATAATAAGTAATTTGGTGACACTGTTTAAACTATATTTAACGCCAAATTGATCATATCTGTATCTTTTGTACTATTGTTTTACGGAATGTTAAATTCAAAAAAAAAAAAAAAAATAAGTAACAGTCATATTATTTATTAACTATGGTTTTTACTACACTGGAAAAACCATGGAAAAGTCGGGGGAAATTCAAAATGGCATTTTGTGGCAACCATGACGGGCATATAACAGAGTTGCTTCGGTCGATATTCGAATGCAATAATTGTATGTCAATTGCGCTAACTGAAATATGTAAAAATATGTATATAATATTATTGCCATATAGATTATCCGTATTGCACTTTCGGTTAGGTTAACAATTTACAAATTATACGTCTAGTGACTAGGTTTCGATCTAACTACAAATCTGTTATTACGTTTTGGATTTCTTATAGTTTTATCTAAAGTTAAGTTATCTAATATCTCTAAGAATATGTTTATTCACGGCTAATCATACAACAATATTGATTGAAATGTACTCTCGTAGTTAGGTTCGGAAAACTATTATTTTTATCATTATATTATTTGAAGATGAAACAAAATTGTTGTATTATTATTTTTTTAACGGCGCAATTGACGAACACCGACCACGACCGACGTTAATCGAATGTTGTATTTAATGGTTAAAAAAAAAAAAAATTGATAAGAAAGATCGATCGTAATGTAATGTTGTTTTTCCACTTCTTTTTAAGCCTTTCAAGTTTCAATTTCGAAAAAAAAAAAAAAAACGCGGCGTTCCGAAACACGTTTAACCGAACAACGCTCGGGGTCCGCGTGTTTCGTTAACGGGGCGCGTACAAATTAAATTCCTCCGTGTATCCGGTACGTTCCAAACTTGTTCCCGCCCGTAGAACGGTGGCGAACAGCGTTCGGCAGACTTTCCACCCCATTTTTCGTATAAATCGTTCGGAACGATATAAAAATCGCGTCCGCGTGAATATTGACGGTTTTAACGGTGTCGCGGTATACGTAACGTTTTTCCGCATCAATCGTCGGAGGATTCGGCGGGCTGTCGGCACCGCGCGATGGCACGCCGCGGCCGCCGTCGCCGCGCATCCGCCCGCCGATCGGCGCGTGGGACGTTTCATTCAACTGTTGAGTATAATAGACGCGCGCGCGCGCCCGCCCGCGGTTAAAAAATCCGCGACCGCGGTCGTCATCTCGGGCCGCCGGTTTTTATATCGTAGCGGGTTTCGTCGTATATATTATCAACGCCGGGTGCCGATGACGACTTTCTCCTATGGACGCCGAAAAGCCGCCGCGCTACGATAAATCGTCGTCGCGATATATATTTATTATTATTGTTATTATTACTACTATATGTGCGTATAGTATAACCGCTGTCGTCCTTTTATCCTTCGCGGTCGTCGTCGTCGTCGTCGCCGTCGTCGTCGTTGTCGTCGTCGTCGTAGCCGTCGCTGTCGCCGTCGTATATTCAGCGTCCTTGACACAGAGCGGGTCCGCCGGGTGCGGGCGAGTCCAGAAATACAACTGCCGCCGCCACGCCACCGCCGCCGCTGCAACCGTGACGCCACTTGTATCTATACACTCTGTACGATGCGCGCCGCACGGGGGGATAACCCTACGGCCGTCTTTTATGCGCACCTGAACCGCCGCTGTGTGTGACCCAGTTAGCGTCATAAATAGACGTATACGTATAATCTCGCGCGCGCGCGAGCGAGCGAATGATCGCGAGAAAAAAAAAAAAAAACTCACGTTAATTCCCCACCACCCCACCCCAATTATATCGTGATCGTGATGCCAATTTTGAATATCGAATTTTTGGATATCGATCGATAAGCAGGGGTTTCGTTTCGAAAACGTCGGTAAGCCGGAGTGAGGAGCGGACCGGATTAGTTTCTAATTGTTCGATTCAAAATGTCCCTTAAATGGTTCCTTACCGTACAGAACCGACCGGACCGGGCCCTGACTTAAAGAATTATTAAAAAGAAAAATTGAATTTATGAAAATACATGTAATTATGTAGATTAAGTGTACCTGGCGATTAAGTGCTCCTGCAAACTGTTTTCCAAATTTGTAAAAATTTAAAATTGTTTTCTACCTTTTAATGATCACTCTAATCATAAGAGATTATTAACGTAAAGTAGCTATATGCCTGACAAAAATTGTGGTACTTACAGTAGTTGGCTTTTAAAAATGAATATAATTTTACATTCATTACTAAGTTTACTTTGTATAGGTCGAAAAACTTTTTCATATGTATTAAATTATTTACGGTAATTAATTAAATAAAAACATTTTAATATGAAAAATTCCCTCTGACCTATGAAAAGTATACTTGTTTATAAACTCATGTTTCTACATTGTAAAAATCGAACCACAGCAAGTACCTCAATTTTTGTCAGGCGGTCACTTTGACAAAAATTTCATGGCGTTTGCATAGGTTTTAAATGTTTAACTATTTATTATTTACCACCTATGTATTATACATCGAAGCTATTTATATAGATTTTCAAAAAAAGAAAGGACCCTTAATGTTGTCAGCACCCTTAGACTTTCCGTCTTAGTCTCAATGTATTAACGCGGTGTCGCGTATGGGCATAATGTTATTGGGTTCGAACCCCCCCGACGACTGTCGATCAAATTTTTTGTCTTTTTTTTTTTTCACTGTTTTATCTAAACCCGCCGTGGTTTTTCATCGACTAGAGGTAATGGTTTTAAGTTTACACTTAGGGCATTATAACTTGGAGCAGTATTCGATTTGATAGACGCTGATACATGCACGTGCCTAACGGAGTCGCAATAATAATCTCGTAATTTGGCGGCAAATTTGAATCGATCAATCAGAAAAGGTATAGCAATGATTTTGATTCCAACAGTGTAATTTGTTTGGGTTTTTTTTTTATTTTTTAGTTGCATTTACCATTCCCCCTCTGGTGTGTATTTAAATCGGTCGTAATTTTTCATCGACTAGATCGTAGGTTTTTTTTGGTATACAATAATATCGTCTGGTTCGGGCAACCGTCAAGTAGGTTAGGTTTTCGTATCCGGCGAAGTTATTTTTCCTACAACGAAGCAGTCGTACTTATTTGTCGATACGTGCATATCGGGCGTAGGCATGACGAGTGACGGATTTATTTTGTGTGCGTAAAAATCGGCCGGAAATTATAATACGGGTTTTATTAAAACGATTAAAAACATAAACAAAAAAAAAAAAAACTGCTCGTCATGAACCTCTCTCCTCGGCTGCAACGGGCTCGAAAGTCTACGCACCGTTGACGAGCATTGGTAGGTGGTATTTCACATTTGGTTACCAGTATATCCGTTGTATTCACAGCTTATCACATTTTAGCGATATTTTTATCAGCGGTACCCGTACAATTATTATTACCCATACTGGTTTATATATAACGACGAGGACTGCCGTGTTTATACCGCGGTGATATGCCGGGGAACCTTTACCAGTAGAAACGATATTTTCGTTTGGTATTTCCACTGATATAAAACTATAGCCGTCGTATATTATCAATACAAGACTATAAGAGTGAAATCGTCTGCTATTTACAAAGTGGCCAACGTTAATAAACAAACCACTGTTTCGTACCTGTACTCGGACATTGTGGCCTAGGTGTTTCCTATTATAATCAGTGGAAAAATTACCCGGGATACACGTAATACGTTATAAAATATTGTAACGTACAATAATATTATCCTATCAATATTCGTTAAAGTTTCACTAAAATTACGTTTTTAATAATTTTGTTGGACGGTCCTTTTATTGCATAACGCCATTGTAATTTATATTTACCTATTTTTTTTTTTTTTTCATATGGAAAATATACGTATACAGCTTGTTTAGCGTGCATGACCGTTAGCAATTTAAATTAAATTAAATTGGAGAAAAATTAGTTAGGACACTGCCCACTGTTGTAAGTCGAAAGTTAGGAAAGTAGAATATAGAGATAATTTAATTGATATCTGTACGCAGTGATAAGCCATCGCTAACGAAAAACGATTCCGTGCGAAGTTCAACTAAAATATGTTTTGATCAATTTAAATTGAAAATCATATTAAATTTGTAGCTATTTGTTTCGTCTCTATATAAAATTGTATTCACATAAATCAAACAATTTGTACTCGGAATACTGTGATTTTTACTGTGATTTTTCATGAAAACTTGCATTTTAAACTGGTGGTGAGCCGATATGACTTTTCCCCGATATTTCGATATTTGAAATAGAAAACCGTGAGCCTATGTTGAAATTAACCGTTATGTCAGTTGAAAACCACATTTTTTTTTATAACCGCTTTTTTTTCATATTCCAGTGATATTATTGATGTTTTTTCTCCAAAAATATCGGGTCAAACACCGGTTTGACCCGGCAACACCCGATCGTAAAATGCATCCGTTAATCGGAGCCGGCCGCGATGATCTAGTCGTTGAACACGATTGGCCGGAATCGGCCAATCGGTATTGGATCTGTCTCGTATACCCGCGCGTGTTTTGATTTAGAACAATATTTACAAACGGCGGCGGTGACGGTCGGGGCCGTTTGGCGATTATTTTGACGTTCGTCCTGGAGACGACAAGGTGATCGCGCAGCAGCATCAACGTTTTGTAATGGGGTTACAGACGGACCTATTTAGAGCGTATATCGGTGGTTATTGGCACACGCGCCAGCGCGGTACGGTCGTGCGCGATGGCGTTTTGTTGGCACCGGGCGTCCGGGCGGAATGAACGCTATTTTCGGTTCTAAAACATATATAAACGCGGCGGCGGCCCGGAGAGAAGCGACGTGTATGTGTCTATGTGTGTGTGTGTATATGTGTGTATATGTGTGTTATGTGTGTGTGTGTGTGTAAGTGTGTAATAAGTTTTCCGTACGCTGTTGTTTGCTATGCGTGCCCGGCCGCCGCCGCCGTCGTTTAGGCAGCGGATTTACGGCCGCCGTCGTCGTCGTCGCCGCCGCCGTTCGGCATTCGCGCTATAATATATACACCACTATATTATAATCTATAGCCGAGTCCCACATTGCCGTTTGCCAACGAATGCCGATGCGCGAATTTGTCACGACGAAATAGAGTGACGACTACTACGTCAATCGCGCACACTTCGTGCCGTGGGCTTCTCTTTTGTTGCCGTTGCTGCCCGCTGCCGCGTCGCCGGACGGCGGGTGCGCGGAATTGCGGTGGTCCGGGTCGGGGGACCGACGCGGAGGCGCGGGCGTAAATAATAAATCCGTCGGTATTCAATCGGCGGATAATCGTATTCGAACGACGATTGCGTCAGAAATAATATCGATCGAGCGTTTGCAACCCGTTAGACGCTGCATGGGCGTCACCCCCTAGACGGTGGGTATTACTGGTGTTTTTTCTTCTTTTTAAGGTTACGCGGAGACCTAAGGTCTGCTCCCGAAGGTGTTTGGCATGAAGATAGTCTTGCGGACTTTGACAGCCGGAGCTAAGTTCGATTTGGCATTACTCTGACGGAAACACGGGACTTCGCGGGGGGTCGATGAGTTTTCTCGTAAAGTGGTTACATTGGTCGCGTATTGATACGGTATTATATATGTGATACAGAAATAAATGAGATTGTATGCACAACAAGCGGTGGGAAATTGGACGTTCTACCTAATGTCCAAATATTTTTGGTTATTTAGTAAATCTATTTTCAGTTTTGAAGAAATAAAAAAAATAAATCAAACATATTGAACATACTTTGAAAAAATCGCTAGATCGTGATAAAATAATAGCCCATTATGGAATTTTGTGTTTAATTTTGATGAATCAATTACAATACAAGTAAACCACTCAATTGGAATTCTCGTATTTTGGTGTTTTCAACGATATTCGAGGAAATGTCTAAGACTTTCGGAATTTATTTTATCAAAACATTCAGCAAATTATAATAAATCAACATGCGATTAATATATATATATATATGTATAGAATATCGTAAATAATATGTGCAGTAGGCAGTACATGCGGTCGATGTTGAGTGCATGTATTATTTATGCGTGTCTACGAGTTTTAAAATAAACATTAAACGAACGAAAGGAAAAAAAAAAAAGGTAAACCATAGTACATTATAAATGTAAATAAACGCTGTCTTGTGCTTATACATAAAATGTAATATTGCTGGTACCTATGGCAATAAAATGGATAAATAAATAATTAATAACAACTTTAAAGAAAAATACCACAAAAACGGTTTTATTGCCATAGATAATAAAGAAATGGGGTACTACTTTTTCTTCCATAGTTAAGATATTGATTTTTCCATGCCTAATAAATCATAGTAATAATAACATAATAATTTACTACTAATGTTATTATGTAGAGTATTATTTATGTATATTATTATCTATCGTAGAAAAGTAAACAATCACGCGTTTTTTTTTTTAAGTAAAAAATGTTGCGCATGAACAATACATATACTATAGGTGGTATATAAAGTGCTGTTGTGAAAAAAATTACATAACCTCAAAAAGTACCCCGATCTGTTAAAAAGAACATGATTAAAATTCCCTTATAAATACTGATACAGACGCGTCCCATCCGGTTTTTTTTTATTATAAATATGTAAACCGCGGTAACCGATGTAAATAAGTAGTTGAGTGCCATTTTAATACAATTATATACCTACTTAAAAAAACCGAAACGATGTATGAAATGAGAATGGAAAAAAAAAAAAAAAAGAGTATGTAATTGCTTCTATAATAGAACGAGAAAACGACTATAGTTTGACCGGAGGAAAAAAAAAACAAACCGCGTAAAAAAAAAAAAAAAAAAAAATAAGAAATCCTAAAAATTCGAATCTACGTTATCGCGGCGCTATAGTGCGCGGATAATAATAGAATCTCCCGGCGTTTTCTTAGCCGTTTAAACTGGCGTGTCGTTGCCATCGTGTATTATAATATATAAAAGATCGTTAAGTTTTTACGAGGCGATATTCTTAATATTATCAAACGATACTGCTTGGACTCTAAAACCAATATCAAGCGAGTTCCGTGCAGTCTTCGTAAGCATGTTTTTGCCATTTAGTTGGACCGAGAGAGCAAATTCGGGTATCACGTATTCACGTACATGTGAATTTATTTTTTAGGTTTTTTCTGTTTCGTAATATAAACTTATTTTGATTATACATTAGCTGCGTGTATTACAATAGTTTATATAATACAGGTAGTTGGTAAGTGCGGTAAAATGTTAATTATTTTATAATAACACTATTTTTAGTCTATGTACATTAGACTTTTTTAATTGAAACTGCGTACGAAAATTCCCCAATTATCCTGTACCTTAAAACGCAATTGTATGCACATTATATTATATTTTATATAAAGAGGGAAATATATTTTTATAAAAAGTGGTCTTCACTACTAATCATTTCGTAGCAATCATATTGATAAAATAATATTATGAATTATTATTTATTAACTTTCGAAAATCTCTTTAAATCATAATAGTATAGTAAGTACCCACCTACTCGATTATTTAAATATATATTTAATAACTACGTGTATACAGGTAGGTACCACTTATATAATATTATGTCAATAGTATTAATTCATCATGGACAACAGTGACATTAGTTTATGGCATAGGTATGTGCTATACAAACACTTACTGAATAAACAATGGGATACATCTTCTTTTCCAATCTCGTCTTTACCCCACGCAAATGGGTTCAGCTATTTGTATTATTATTTTCATCCACATTATCTATGGAACAATTCTACAGGTACTGCAATATTAACCAAATACCATATGGGATTACGTATTATTTGAAATACGCTTGTACTAGTTGTACGTGTTAATATTAAGAAAAATCACATTGAATTTATTTTCATAAAAATAATTAAATTAAATCTTACAAATAATATTATATACAACTACTTATCATTAATACAATATAAATACAATACTACAATTATTTGAATTATAATTACTATGCAATTTTCAGGATGTTAGTAACGAAGTGACGAAAATGGGAAGGCAAGGTGGCGGGGCACCTCTGAAAACTTCATCCGGAAAGATGAAAAATTTTCGGATCGAAGATCCTCAACTTAGGTTTCAATTTCACGCTCCCGATAGAAACATGGTTGAAAACGACATAAGATACAGAATGCCAATAAAAGACCAAAGAGCGTATAAAATGGAACTAGGTAAGAATTCGATATATTGCGGGATATGTATGTTACACCTGTAAGTACTTTTATATTGTAATTAATTGTTTATCACAAAACGTTAAGTTCTGAGCGAGTTATGAATGATAATTATAAACTTGCATATTTTCCAGATGAATTGGTCAGAGAAAAACAAGAAATAGTCGAAGAGAATCGCAGAAAAGAGTTAATTAAAGATAAGCAATTGGTAAGCTTGATATAGTATAATTATTTAAAAATACACATATTTAATTGTACATGTTAATTGATCGGGTTAGTTATATAAATTATTATTAGAATTCGATCGCAGATCCCTGGGGTACACCGTGTCCAGGGGGTGTTATTTGGAGAGATCCAAAAAGTATTGGAAAAAACTTCTTTCAATCGTTGGTAAAAATATTTCTAAATATTGAATAATTACATTATACTTAATGCATTTCAAGCAATTCAATATTTATGCTTTATCAAACTTTGATTCTGTTAAGCTTTTTTGCTATTTACAAATTATTTTTTTATTTTTTTTTTAATATTCTTTATTCTTCCATATATTGAAATACTATAATACGTATAAGCTTGAGCTATTGGCTTTAATAATTATGTTTTACCGTTTTGGACTTGGTATAAACAAACATCTTATAATATATTATTTGCATGTTAACTATGAGCGTATTGCTTACATATAACTTTAAACGTTATTTATAAAATAATAAAATAATTTAATTTGATTTTTAGGGATACGTGGATGGCAAGATATTAAAACTGGGATCGCATCCGAATGATATTGTAATACTTTAAAATATTAATATTAGAGTAACTACAGTTAATTCAATCAACTTTTATTATTATTATTATTGTATATTAATATACTAATGGTTATCAGAAATCAGGATAACAAATTAAAAAATTTGAAAAATGATCTTCTTAAAATGTCATCTGTGTCAACGTTACTCGAATGTTGCAAAAGAACATTTTTTTATTGCATTTAAAAGCATAGCTTGAAAAATTTATAAGTTGGATGTAATTAAGATTATTTCCAACTCAATAGTATTTATCAATTTGTAATGAACCGTTGAAATTGATCGGAACCACATATACAATTGTAATAAATTTTCGTAATAAAATTCAACGTTTTATGTTTTTGTAGGAAACTGTGACCGGTGGCATGGAATTAGCTCCAATGCTAGCAGCGAAGAGAATGGAAAATACGAGATGGCCTTTGCACACGAGTGATGTGACGAAAATATACGATCCAAAATCTAAGTAACGTACTTAGATTACTTATTTTTAATATGCATATTATATTTAGTAACTTAAAAACTAAATCTGTAATTATTATTATTATTTTTTTGTTAATGATGCATATAAATATATAAATTCTAGTCTTTACTGTGAATGTATACTGCATACATATACTATATATATTTTAAAACATATTGTATACGTTTTTTTTCAGTTTCTTGATTGACGAAAAAGAATATCACAATTTTCTCGAAGGGCAGATAAGTGGACGCGAAGAACGCAAACAAGTAAATATATCACATTAGAGTGACGTAGTATACAATTTCAAAAACATGATAAAGATAAAAAATAATTTTCAAACCTACTAGGTATACTCGTACTGTACATTGTACATGTTCGTTTGAACTACCTACATGATTTGTTTAGATTTCTAAATATTATTCACAAATATGTCTTCTATGTATAATTATGTATACGACTTGCATGTATTATAAAATATTTTATTAAATTCGATCAAATTAATTTTTGAACAATACTCAAAGTTTTTAATAATGTATCTATTAATTAAAAAAAAAAATTTAAAAAAATATATGAGATGTATTGAAATTAGAGCGAATCAGATTTGTGTTACACAATAAACGATCAACCAAATGGTTGTGCAACTTATTAACAAGTACACCTAGTTTTTTATTATTATTTTTAGAATGAACACGATGAAGATATAATAGAAGGCCAAAAACATCATGCGAATTGGAACGAATTTTGGGGTAGACCTGGCGGCGGAGCACCGAAAGGAACGAAAAGACAAAAAGAGAATCTCGAATATATTCTCTACCAGCTGCCGGTAATTAACAGATTGAAAGAAAAAGAAGATAGTAAAAAACCGGAAAAATAAAAACAAATGTTCGATACACACAATGTATACATAGTTGATCGTTGTTACTATATAGTAAGTAACTGTGGCGAATAGTTTCACAAACATTTTATGAATAATATAAAATAGTAGGTATATAAATTAATCAATAGAATAATATTTTAGGACATTTTCGATTTCGTTTAGATTTATTTAAACTAAAATGCATCGTTAAAAAAAAAAATAATAATTAAATTGACTTAATAAATTCAATACAAAAATAATAATCAATGTCAAAAACCCGTTAATTAGTTTCAATCAACTATTAAAACTAATTACGCTCAATATGTTTTTTAAATATATTTTCACTTGATATAAATCCTTTAAATTGTCGAATGCAATATATAATTATATCGACATGAGCAAACAACATTATTATTATTATTATTTTTTTTTTTATGATTTCTCTTTTCTTATTTACTTGCAATGACAATTTTCCATATAAAATTAATTATTTAATTAAAAAAAAAAATATGTTATCATTATTAATAAGTATGTACTAACTTCTTGATATTTATTTTAGGGAGGTAACTTCAAATAAAAATGCCAATACCGTAATACTAATTTTCTAGTAAAAAAATAAAATACCGCTAGCTATAATGTCTGTTATTCATGTACGTACCTAAACAAAATTGCTAGCAACCAAAAAAATAATAATTCATATCGACACTGCAACTAACGACATCACGAAATCCTGTTTCATTTAAAATAATTGAATGTTACTACGTACGACGTCATAAATAGTCATTTTACGAAAAACGAATTGCTATTTGTTGTAAAAGTAGAGTTTAAACTAATCTTATTAATTCGTGGTTTGCCGTTTATATAAAATATATATATATATATATAATAGTGATTAATTATTACCAGGGGCGAATGCAGGAAAAAATTTAAGGAGGGGGTTTGATATCACTGTAAATTAATATAGTATAATATTTACTACTATTTTTTTTTTATTGTTTTAAAAATTATAGGGTACTATATTATATTACAGTATATACTCAGAGGGGTCACCACTCTAAAACTTCTATGTGTTTGCCACTGATTATTATTGTTTTTCAAGTAGGTTAAATCAAATAATATCTTAACAAAAATGTTTATTAAAACCTTTGACAATATTATTTCAGTATAAAATAGTTAAAATATTCAAGTTTTATATATGCATGTATACCTACTTGTTGTTTTATGATAACGTAAATGTTAATATTATTCAAATTTATGGTTTTTTATTACAGAGTTTATTAATTGTTGTGTTTTTTATGTTCTATTTTTATGGATTAACAATATAATAATATACAATATAGATACTTGGATGTTTAATAAAATGATTTAAATACGAATTATTGTTGTCTTGATTCATTTTAGATTTTGTATATAACGAAAAAACTATTAGTTTTACTATTGATTATAACCAATAGTTATATTAAAATGTATTTTTTTCTCCACCGAAAACACCTTTTTGGTTAGTAAAAATGCTTAAATTTTTTAATGTAGCGTATTTTAAATGATTCCCCGGATTCATGCCGGTGGTACTTTATTTGAGACATTTTTCAAAATTCCCGATAGTTATTCTAAAAAATGAAAGAAAGACGACTTGTACAATACCAGTTTACCGAGCTACGTTATGAGTAGTTTTTTTTTATTGCATTGATGTACCATTGCTATCGGTATATTTAAACTATATCCAATACCTTCCAAACTTTCCACGTACAAGTGTATAACTCACGGTGCGATGTACGTTCGGCTATTTAAAAATTAATTTATACGACGGTAAAGTATTTAATATCTTTTTAGAATGTGAATCGGACGCGACCAAGTAGAAACCATTGCATAATAATAACATATTGATCATTCTTAAATATCCCAAAGGGTTATTTATGCAATTATAAAAAAAAATAAAAAAAAATATGTATTTCTATATCTCGCGCCGTGCGGGACATACCTACATCATAGTTCAGCGATTCGCTCATTAAAAAAAATTAACCGGAAGCGTTATACTATCTAATAATCGTATATCATAATATTTTGTGAGGGATTTAATTTGTTTAATACGGCGCGAGTATTTATATATATATATATATATATATATATATATATTCATATTGTTCGTACGCCGAGATCATCAATCGCTGTGACCTTAAAAAGTGAAATTTTCGCCCCCCCCGGAGGCTCTTAAGTTTTTCGATGGGACCGGTTATAGGAACCACCGCGGTACGATCTGCTGCAGCAGCAGCTCATCGTCGTCATGACATTGTCTTTACTGCGGGTTTAGTCGCTATCCAGAACGTCTACCAACAACATCTGCACAATGTTACTACAGGTCAGTGAACGTCTGTTTATTCGTTTATTTTTTTTGAATATTATAATCGAATTATATTATTTATATATGTATATAGGTATATTGCATATTGTATAATATAGATTATAGGTTTGAAACCGAATACAAGTACCGATAATAGTTATTGGTTTTAAAAAAATATTGCTGAATTATCGAAATTATTATGAACGAAATCGGCAAATA
This sequence comes from Tuberolachnus salignus, assembly GCA_956483605.1. Classification (NCBI taxonomy): domain Eukaryota; kingdom Metazoa; phylum Arthropoda; class Insecta; order Hemiptera; family Aphididae; genus Tuberolachnus; species Tuberolachnus salignus. The sequence continues at coordinate 13,590,955 of OY101433.1, forward strand.
CGTAAATAATTTGTTCAAGTTAATTTCTATATATATTATAAAGTAACAATAATAACGTTGAACTGATGTTTCACTAAATAAACAGATTGATTTTATCTCCAATAATTTATAAAATTTATGTGCAATTTTTAATTAGGCAATAATAGTATAATATTACGATAAAATATATAATTTCTTTAATTTAATTTATTTTTGTAGGTTTTTTTTGTAGTTACTTATTTATTTATTTAATTGTAGTAAACCGAATATACGAAATTCGAAATCATCCTGTGTTTTTTTTAAATAATATGTATGTTATTATGATTGTAATTATTATTTTCCGATTCTCATTCTATTAGTCTTTTAGACATAAATTATAATAATTATCAAGTAAATTAATTTTAACCTAAGTTTATGCGCTGGGTACAATCATTTTACTTGTTCATGTATGAAATAATTTATTCATGAGAAGTCCTGAGGTATCACTGTTCGTGATACGAAAAATGTAATATTTTACATCCATCCTTAAAAGCGTTTTGAATATAATAATTAATGGAATGTAATATAATATAGTATGTGTAATATAGTTAAATAGCTGAGAAATGTGAATGTATAAAACGGAAATTACCGTAGCGAATTTTTTTATAAAAAAAAAAAAAAATAAATACTGTTCACAGTCTATACCCGTAAACACTTTTCCCTGACCCAAACATCCAACGTTGACTCGTGATCTTTTTAATTCAACTATATATTAAAACGAGATAAAAATGACGAACCCGATTTTTAAATTTCAATTGCTATGTGCTCACTACTCACTATAGACCACCTAGCTACTAATTATTAGATCTACGCTGCAAGGACTTGAGTTTTGGGCAGTAAAATTGTTTAATGTTTTCTGGCTTTCTCGGTCACTGTGTGACGAAAGTATATGATTTATGATTTTTTTTTTTGTGATTTATTTATTACTGAAACCATTATACTGATACACGACCAGTCTGTGTGTGACAAAAATGTTCTTAAGCCGCTGATCGCCAGCGGCCATCGATTGATGCCTTTTTACTTTCTACTTTACTTTTTTTTAACAATAATTTATGCGTTAGGTAAATATTTTCTTGTACAATCGGAATTATATACACCCACTGATGTCTATTTGGAAAACAAATTTACCAACTAACATCGTATTTCGGTTTACAATTGTTAAGCAGGTATTTACTATTTTGATTATAGAGATTATAGGTTTGAAACAATTTAATTCCCCTTCATTTTGTTTACAATTTGTATACTAGGTAACCTATAATATAATAATAGAGTGCGAAGCAATCGATATGGTTAATAATGCAATATCGAACGTACATTAGAATTTGTTTCATTCCGTAATTACATAGCTATATTACGTAGATACAATACTTTAAATTCACGAATTGTAACTTAAAATATTATATTTTTCGTGTAATTTATTTTCGATGTATTGGCCAACGGTTGATTATACATCTAGCATAGATACAGAGAGGTCTTTATTTGATTATCAAACTTGACATAATAGAAATGATTCAAATTCGAAACTATAGTTTTGGGTAACAAAGAATATTCAAGTTCGCTGTACAAAACACAATTCTCAACCCGTTATACAATAATCGTTTTTAATTTATATAATATTATATTGTTTTTGTTGTAGTATAGTATTAGAACTTAAAAATTCGAGACTCAAGACTTTTTTTTTTATTGATGAAAGTTTTTTTGCTATACCTATCGAGGTATAATTTCTATTGTAACATTACTGTTATTATTATTATTTTTTTCTTATTGACAATAAACTATGTTATGTAAAATACCGCGGAATCTTACGTCTGAAGTATTTATTAATAGTCAATGCATAGGTAACCTACCTACGCAATGAGTTGAAAACGAATATATTGGATGAAATTATTTATAAGTCATTTTCTTGATTATTATAAACTAAAAAAAATATTGGTACCCGTATTATGCTGTAAGGAATCCGCTATCGATATTAATAAAAAAAAATGACGTGTATCAAAAAAAAAAATCATTATTGCTATATATAAAGGGAATTAATAAAGTAATAGGTGCATAATCTATGATGAAAACAATCAAACACTGGCAATACCGAATATTTAATACAATAAAAAATTCATACGTTATCAGATCATATAATAATATATACTTACTAATTTTTACAAAATATGTAAGTATTTGTTGTGTATATTTTTTTTTTTTATTCAACGACTCTTGTTAACCTTTTATGAAATTGTCGACATTATTACTCATACATTATTCATGGATGAGAACCGCAATTACATAATTATTTAAGTTTTTGTACATACGGATAAATTTGTTAATATTATATATTTAATAATTAATTTGTTTTCTATAATGGTTATACCTTATTCAAATTTTTATTATAATATTATTGAATTCGTTACATAAAAAAAAAAAATAAATAAATTCATAAAGTATTCGATAATCACAATCAACTGATTCTTTGTTCTCAAATACATTCGAATTTTTTTCGTTGTAATATAATACACCTTTTTCTTTACGTATTTGTCATCGACATAATGTGCAGTTATTTTATCAAATTATTAAAATTTTACGTTATTTTACGTATTTGAAAATGTCGTGAACGTATAGATACACGATATCAATAAAAAATGTATGAGAATTGCGATTATTATAATGATATCTAAAAATATAGGTGAACATTTTGTGATATGATACACACATACAAACCGGAAGGCCATAAGAAAGGCTATTTATATTTTTAGATTAGTCGTACCGTTTTTCCTAAGTAATAAAAGGAAAACTATATATTATTATTACAAACATTATGTGGAATGTGTCTTTCATTTTCTTTTTAATTATAAAGTAAATGCCGTAACATTAAATATACGACGTGTGGTCCGAAAAAATGTGTAATTTTCAAAACCTTGTAATTTGTATGTAATCCCGATGTGATTATTACTATATATTTCAGCACTCAATGCAACTTGGATCTCATGTTCATCGAGATCCGAGTGTATAATATTAATAAAAAAAAAAAAAAAAAAAAATGTTACGTTTCACAATCGTAAATCACACGCTACATACGTATGTCGTCGGTATATAAGACGTGAAAACACGACGTGACCGCGTGCGTATCTATCGGTAGGGCTGGTAAAACTTTTTTCAACGTTTATTGGTTTCTCGTCGGATATATACAGTGGCGTACCCAGAATTTTACAATGCGGGTGCGGGAGGCTAAACATATAGTAAATAGATATTATATATGAACATAATGATGCGAGCAAAAATATAATTTACATTTCTTATATAACGCCTATTTTTTATTTTTTTTTTCGTGTCGATGAGATTATTTTATTAGATATACATCATTGTAGTGCAAAATGTTCAATATGTTTATTATTTTATTTGTAATTGAATATAGTTTGAATTATTATTATTTTTTAATTTTGTATATTAACACGGCCTAAACCTTGCCCACCCCACCCTATCTTGGGTACGCCACTGGGTATATAATACGTATATATTCGTATATTGTTGCGCAATAATATGTGAACCGTCGAGAAGTCTATGGGCCCGTCGCCAATATCGCGGAATAATGCATTTACAACAACCGTCGTCGTAAATTATTATATTTAATAATTCCGATTTGAAAATCAAAATCACGAGGTCGTTTCGGCACGACGGCAGTACGATCAAAGTCTCGATAATTGCAATTCGAAACGCGTCCATCGGGGATAGGCAATAAAAAATGTTTGACGATAATAACGGCACAATAAGATACAACTACCAACAAGATACCTACCAATAATTTTTATGATATAACGTACAGTCGTGCGACATCTGCATTTATAAACCTATGTAATGCTGGTTATTTTATGTGAAAGCGATACCAAATAACGAGTAATAAAATATATGAGAACCTATATTTTTGGGGAATTTTTTTAAAAAAAATAAAAAATTTCGCTTATAGCAGGTTTATTTTTCAATCGGTTTACCTTATTAAAATGCAAAAAAACTGACGGAACCCGATTTTTATACTGATTCTTATGTTTTAATTGTGTATAATTATTCATTTTTTTTTTTTTTTTTTTATTGATTTCTGATTTCCTCGCAACCGTGTTGCAAAAGTAAGCGTACGATTGATTATATTATATTTTGTATACGATTATACGCGTTTTACGATTTATTTATAATGTCAAAACGCAAAGTGAATTTTCTGATGTTTTATATTAAAGGTTTTGTGTAGTTCATATAACAGCAATGTAGTGTCTACATAAAATCATTATTTTAAGACATATTATTCTTATATCAATTTCAATCGTCTTAGTTTATGTTGAATCCCAGGGTTGTAACGTATTATACAAATACAGTAAAAAATACTTTTACTTTGTAGGAATTATATTTACGCAAATTCCACCCTATATACAGTAATTTCTAATTACTATTATTAATATTCAAATATTAATTGGTAAAGAAAACGGTTGTTAATTTATTATATTGTTATACACTTATACGTTTATACATACTTAATATCAGTGACGTAGGACCCCCCCTAAAAAAGTCATGAAAAGATATTTCACCCCATTTATACCCGCCAACCAAAAGTGGTATTGAATAATTTCTCCTTTCCCTGGCTCTGTCACTTTGGAATTTCAATACCAAACCTTGTGACAGTATTGTATATTTTTCCTGTACAACTCCGTAGAAAAAAAATTGTTGTATTTCCTTCCTGAATACAAAACAAGTACCTACATAATATTATTGTATCAATGGAAATTGTATTTGATCAAAATTTCGGCAATGCGAGTGCCGGGGGAAACGAATGAAAAAACACATATTATGTTATAAATTATACACCACGGTTATGCACATTTTGCTCATAAAACCGTGTTTAAGATACGCGATATAAGTTTATAGTATACACATGGTACATTGCTCGTGATATACAATTACTTAATTATAAATCTATTTACTACTTAACATTTAATAATAAATACCATACCACTCGCATCTTAAAAAAGGCGTGGCCGTTATCACACCTTTATTATATCATATTCGACGCAACTGCCAAACATAAATTATAATTTACTTAATTATTCCAAATATTTTCTTTTTACTTGTACACGTGCATTATTTTATATTTAATTCGTAGGAAAAATACAATTGAAAATCGCATGCACTTTAAATTAATATTTATATCAATCGATTTTATCTAAAAAAGAAAACATTGTCCGAGACAGAACTGTTGATCATTAAATTGTATATGTTTAATACATTATACAGGTACGTTTTACATCACATGTCATGTTATAAATCGTTTTATATGTGTATATTATCGTCCCTGGATAAATCTACACGGTTTTCGATATTTTTGGTCCTATACAAATCACTCGTTTAAAACAAACACAATTGTTTAGTTTGATAAATTAACAAAAAATTTTACGATATGCAAATGCCGTGTAAAATGGCATGTAATGGCACTTTTGAGTGTTAAACATATCGACAATCGATTTCTATACGTGCGTGAAACGCGGTCGGTCTGTGTGAAAAAAAAAAGTAAAAGACGACGTTCATCGCCATCGTCGACGACTTTTTACACGCTTTGCTGAAATATTCGTCATATGTATTATATTGTTTCGCCTCGATTTTACCGGTTCGACAACACCACGTTTTTATACAACTGCACCAGTTGTGCAACTTTTTATTCACACGACACAATAAAATAATAATACGAAAATGTTTCGGTGTGTATAACACTAAGATGCATCGCATAATACCGTTGCTCGAGCATAACATTAATAATAATAATAATAATAATAATACAACATACACGTATCAATTAATTAAAAATAAAAAAATACGGTAAGTGGCTGCAATACCACGTGTTAATAATATAAAAAACGAGGGCACTTGTAAAAATAGTCCAATATTCCTCCATAATAATAAATAGGTATACGCTTTAAAGTGTAGGACCGGGTTTTCGACCCGTAACATTTTTTTTTTTTAAGGTCAATCGACTAGATTTTTACGAAATTCCGTCAAAATCTTTTATTTTTTACATTCCGAGTACTCTGGTATTACTGTGATGTGTGCGTATTTTTTTTTTTTTGTTCTGTCTGTAATCAACTTTTTTACCAGAAATTTCGCATCGTTTTCAAGCATAGCGCCTTTTCCGAAAGAATTTTTGATCCGATTGGTGCATTTTTTGATTTTCTAAAATAATTGGGAAAGGCGGGAAAATCTACGCGGCAAATCGGTTTATTTATTTTCGATTTTGTTTTTGTCGGCTAAAAACAATCGTGTAGAGACATGAAATCGTCACTCGATATAAATATCGGCCTGTTCAAATTTTCGGAATCATGCTGCCCTACGTTTAAAAGCATTCGAAATTGTCGGGTATTTTCGGTTTTTATTTGGTTTTACGGGGATACAAAATGACGGTGCCGAGGAGTAATGCCTGGAAACTGTACACGGGGTTCGTCACAAGTGGCGTATAAAATAATATAGGAGTGTACGGCGAAACGCGGACCGCCGCGGTAATACGAACAACTGAATGTACTCTGCGCAACTCGTAAACACTGTCGTCGTATATAATGTGTCTAGTGACGAGACGATAAAAATAATAAAATCTGACGTGAAATTCCTTCGCGGTCGATTAGTATTGGCGATTTTATACCTATGTGTGTACAATACATATACGGGCAAATATAATATAATAATCGGAGGCGAACGTGCCGCGGGCGGACCGCTTGCGTCGCGGTCGGCGTTTCGGCGACCCTCGAAAGACCTGACGAGGTGCCGCCGCCGCCGCCGCCGAATGATAACGCGTACATACATTAAAAGGACGACGGTCGTCGTATTATATAATACGGATCCCCAGGCCCGGAGAAGATGATCGATATCGGATGAAAGTAAACGGGATGCCGAGATAATACAATATTATTTTATGGGTATACGTTTTTATAACCGTGTGCGGGGGGGCGTGAGCTTACTAGCGAACTTTCTCCGATTATGCGTAATATACTCACGCGTATGTACATATAAATATATATTTATATATATATATATATAATACTATACACAATAGTATAAGTGTATACGACTACATCGATAAGTACACGGTCGTACATTATGATTGTGAACACTCGTGCTGTAATAACATATATCTATATATATATATATACACACACCGTATAAAATCCGAACGCACGAGAAACGTTTTTTTTTTTTCCTTCTAAATAACCGTCGTCGTATAACAAACGGCGTTTAGAACAACATTAAAATACGACAATAATACCCGTGCGATAAAAATGCAAGGTGTTATACTGTTACAGAGTGAGGGACGGATGGCGATTTGTTGAATACAAGACCGTCGTGAAGGTCCGGGTCGGACCAAAATCCGTGTGTATTTATTTAGTAATTTTTTACTATCGATACCCGAAATTTGAAATCGAAAACCACGTGCATTGATATTGAATTATTAACCGGTTTATCGATTAAAACCCAATTTTCGTTGTCAACGAGCTATTCATATTCCAGACACCTTATAAAGATTTTTCTCCGAATATATCGGTTTATGTATCGACCAAACCCTAGACTAGTTCTAAAACTAAATCCGGAAAACCTTGATTTGTTTGAATAAAAGTCGACTTTTAACTTCTTCTTCTTCTTCTTCTTCTTCTTCTCCAGTTTTTAAAGGCTATTAAGGCCCATAACCGCAACACAAATTTGCTTTCACCTGTCTCTATCCTGAGCTACTACTTCCATATTTTGTGCTCCAAATTCTTCCAAAGTCATTTTTACTTTGTCTATCCATCTTTGTTTTGGTCTTCCTAGTGGTCTTTTTCCAAGGGGTTTCCATTTTAATACCGCTTTCATTAGGCTATTTGACCTCCATACGTGGCCGGCCCATCCGATTCTTCTATATTGTAGTACTGCTACTGCTACTATGTTCGGTTCTTTATATAGTTGTTGTAATTCTATGTTGTTTCTACTTTCATATTAGACTTTTAACTACGGTTGTTATTTATTACATCCACTCACCTCGCAGCACTCCTATCGAAAATTCGATGAGATGGTCGCCAAGTGGCGTCATAGGCGAAATAAGTGCGAAAATGTCCTGGAACCCGGGGAAGAGGCGGACCGAAGAAAAAAAATTGCCAAGAGGTGGCAGATTAAGGGCGATAAAGGGAGCGTGCGGGGGACGAAATACGAGTGGCCGAGAGTTCGCGGATAGCCGTATAGCTAGACGAAAAGACTGACTAGGGCCAAAGAAAAAGGGCGCGAAATCGGGATATAATAAAGATAATATAAAATTTGAACGAGCCGGAAATAGCGGTAATTTCGTGTGGCCAGAGGCGGCGAAAAGTCGTGTTGCGGTTCCGGTCGCTCGACACGTGAGATCAAAGCGTATAATAATAATAATAGATGTTTATTAACGTTTATAAATTATTATCTGCCATAATATGATTATTAAACGGAGACGAGAGCCGTCGTCGTAGTCGTCGTCGCGGGGGCGAGGTTACGTGATGGGATTTCGGTCGTCGCGGTAGCGTGCGAACGACGACCGGGTTACGGCCGGTGCGAGACCGCGGCCGCCGCAGAATGGCGCCGGGAGTAAGGAAGAACACGACCGGTTTCTCGTCTTTACCGTCGGGTCCGATGGCGTTGAAAAGAACCCGTGGTAAATTACGGGCGTTAGGTGTATTTTTTTTTTCTTCTTGTTGTTATTGTGTTTCGCATTTTCCGTGTAGGTGCATTAGCCACAGACGAGCGCCGCGGCGACCGCAAAACGTACCCGCGTATTATAATATAATAATATTACAAAAAGATAAATATTACGACGCTAAACACTGCGCCAGCGTCCGCGGCGGCGTCATTACTATTATTATAAATCCCGTGTTACATCGGAAATTCGAAGTAGTGTATAATATAATAGGTGCGTGGTCGTAGGTGTGCCCGAGAACGCCGGGCCCCGCCGACTCGAACGCGCGGCACCACTTTCACTCCCGACGCTTTCGGCGGCCGCCGCGCGGTTCGGATTTATGACGGAGTCCCGGGGGTCAACGGTTCACGACTTGATATTTCGCAAACCATCTCCGGGTAAACAAAAAAAAAAAAAAAACGAAAAGCGTATAAGAAAACCGCATATAATGGATTTCTCCGTAGGCACGCGGAAAAAAAAAAATTTAATAATAATAATAATAAATAAATAAACTACAACAATGACCGGGAGGGGGGAGTGATGGAAAGGACTTCGGGCGCGGCTCCCAGCGACAGTCGGTTTGGCGGTCGTCGCACTTTGAATCAGTAAGCAAAACGCCATCCGTCATTATTTATCGTACGTCTCACTTTGTGCCACATCTATCTTTGTACCCTATCTAGAAAGGCTGTTTTGGGTGTTAAATAACACCTTCACCCCTTGGCCGTATTTAAGTCAAAAATAAATTAGTTATATACGAACTAATGTCTCGGGGGTTTTTATAAAATGCGCAGTCAGACGATTCTACTGTATATTTGAATATATTATTATTTATTATAAAAATTGAAGATATTGAAATATATATATATTAGTGTAATACTTTATAAAATATTTGATAATGGTTATCGGTTATCTTCTATACAGTATACCGTGATGGTAACCTATGGAAACACCGGCTGCTGTTGGAAATTTGTATCGATAAACGGCGTCGCGGAACATTTCGAAGAAGAGAAGTCACTGTCCGCCATTTTAATCGAATGGCTGATGGAGATTTTCTCTTATCATATTGTTAAGCGTGATTTTGTTGAGTGAAAATATAGAATGATACTAAAACAAGAAATTCTGTTATACGAGAACGTCCAAACGTCCAAACGTCCAAACGTGCGTTTGTATTTTTTTTTTTTTTTTTTTTTTATAGTTAATTGTTAATTATTTTATATTTTATATTATATCCGTGGACCGTGAGATAAATAGTGTTTGATTTTATTTCCACTAGTTCCCCCTTATCACTCAATGTTTATGATAAGGATCGCGGGATTTCGAATTAAAATGACTGCCGTTCGCTTCAATCTAACACACATAATATGAGTATTGAGTAGGATATATAACAATTGGCTATCCAATTTATTGTACGTATATTATATATCTCATAATAGTCATAATATAGTCATTTCCGTGTATATGTTATATATAGGCACCCGATAAAAAAAAATAAAAAAAAAATAAAAACAGTATAAACGAAAGTGAATCGTAATGAAAATATTCATTACCCTATAATACTATATAATTACGTGCACGTATTGGTGTATCATGCATACACACCGTTTAAAGAATTAACATGGCATTAATTCTTATACGTATTCGGCTCACGATTTAACGGTTTAACGACGTACACCACGGAATTGCGATATGCGCGCGGATCGTCGAATGAATTACAGCCGATAAAACATACGTTTCGACAATGACTAATAAAAAAAAAAAAAAAATTTTTTTATAATTGATGCACGCTATAAACGACGACTACTGTACGGGCCACATGACGCGTCGTCGCCATTTTGTGAAATCGATCTTTCCTCGGAAAGTTGCGAGTTTCACGAAATATTCTGGCGTAACCCCTTCTAATTTTTCATAACGGACATATTACGAAAACGTCGTTTAAATCTTCAGCTTCTGCGCTATAATATCTTTTTAAACATTCTAATTTATTTTCTACTTTGAGCACTCGGTGGAGTTCTCGGGAACTTATGTTTATGCATCAAAATTGATTGAATATATTATATCAATTATTTTTTAAAACAAATTTAGTTGTCTATAATATTATGTCTATTTTTCCACCCAGCCGTATCGTAGAAACGACCATAATATTATATTTATGACAATGGTCACGCGCGTTTATGTATGTTTATCCGTTGGGCATAACCGCATAGATTACGGACAAACTGATTACCGCGGTATTTATGGTTAGGTTAGGTTACCTAACAAATAATACAAATTTGATGATATTATCGGTCATCTTCGGCCATTGCTATTGAAATCGTAAAAACAACAATAATATTATTATTAATCAAACGTGAACGTTTGAAAATGAATTGTTGATTTTTGACAATTTCACGGTGTTGATATTAATATCCCAGTGATATAAGAGTAAATATAGGTTTACACAATTGTTTTGTCGTACTGCACAAATCAGGCACGTAGCCAGAATTTGTAAGGGGGGGGGTATTTTAATTTTTTTATTTAAATACAACTTGTGGGAGTAGCCGGGGTTCATGCTTTCTAATCACTTATCACTTAACAAAGTCTAGAATTTTCAGTCTCTACCTATCACCAATTGGCAATCTAGTTCGTGGTACATATCCGTGAATTATCGTATATTAATACGACGAGTGTACAGTAACAACATTTTATTAATCCATCATCTACCCCACGAACAGTGGGGCAACCAAAGGGGGTTGTCTTGGGTGTCTGGACATCCCCCTCGAAACATATTTATGGAAATTTAATTTTTTTTTTTTTTCAAGCTTATTATATACAAAAATAATTATGACACAACATTTTTTACATTTATGTAATCATAAATTATATGAGATCTATCAATACATCGGCGCGAACATCAGTGGTGTATTCAGAAATAAGTAAAATAGCCAAATACAATCTATTTTTTTTATCACTTTTATAACATTTAACCAAAACTTGGGAATCTCCACTATATTTTTTTTTTATCAAGATAGTTATTTGAAATGAATTACATTTTTTATCTTAGTAAATATATTCTTAAAACTCTCACATAGTTCGTCCGTCCTAAGACGGCAGTGATCACCCAGTAATTTTTGTCTGGGACACTTGTTCCAAAAAATCTCAGTCATGTCGCCGCCGGTTCAAAGTACTGAATCGTAAAATCAAATTCCATTTTTAATTATTTTTACCTCTGACTATAATAACTTATTGTTAAACAAAAAAAAAAAATTATTTCGAATGCATAAGCAAAAATTAAATGCATAATACGAAATGTATTAATTAGGAGTATATATATTGTTAAATTTCTACGATCAATTTATATGTATGAATACAAATAGTTAATTATTGATTTGAAATATACTAATTGATTTATTATTATACAGCTGTATTCGGTTTGTTGATCAATAATAACGATACGCTCTCCGATTGGTTTTCTAAATTAAAACCACAGTGTATGAAAAAAAAAAAATCAAATATATTTTACGTTTATCGAACAAAGTTGGAATTCTTAAAACATCGTTGTTTATTTTGTTTACAGGTATCATCGGTATGCGTGATTTTTTTAATCGTTGGTTCTTGTTGGGGGGACCAACAACCACAGGTTGGGACGCCTCTGCTAGACGCTGGGTCCATCAACGATCTGGCCAAAAGACCGGTAAAACTCGATCCAAAATTACGGAAAGCTCTGCTTAAAGTACTCACTCGTCTAGAAGAAGAAGACAAAGTGACCGAAGTAAAATTCGCTGATGTTGAATTGCGCCAACAGCAACAACTACTGCAAGAACAGCAGCAGGAAATACATGAAAAGCAACAACAAATACAGCAGCAAGAACAACAGCAGCAAGAACAACAGAAGCAAGAACAACAGCAGCAAGAACAACAGAAGCAAGAACAACAGCAACAAGAACAACAACAGCATCAACAGCAACAACAAATACAAGAACAGCAACAACTACAGCAAGAGCAAAAACAGCAGATACAGACAGAGCAATTACAACAGCAACAACAACTACAGGAACAACAACAACAGCATCGATCACAACAGGAGCAATTAAAACAACAGCAGCAGCAAGAAAAACAACAGAACCAACAAAAAATACAGCAACTAGAACAACAACGCCAGCTACAATTAGAACAACAAGAACAACAACGCCAGCTACAATTAGAACAACAAGAACAACAACGCCAGCTACAATTAAAACAACAAGAACAACAAGAAAGTATTGCACCGATATTGCCAACACCGACTTCGCCTGCACAAGTGGGGAAATTCGATACCACAGAAAATTCAGTGGCACCCACTTCAGTATTTTTGCCGACTCAAAGTTCACCTGAACCATTAGTGGTAAATAAACCCGCAGTAATCGTTAACGAGACCACGTCCCGAACGACCAATTCTTCTTCTTTGGAAACTGGAACTGAAGTGGACTTTTTTGAAGCACCGCTGTTGACGGCGTTTACGGTGCAACAGGACTCGGCTGGTGTAGCCCGACGTGTAATTCCCATTTACACAGAGCCGAGTCAACTCGAAAGACAGAAAATTTTGGCACTGGAAACCAAGGCGGAATCTGCAGACGTTGGTGACCGAAATATAGTTAAACCGGACAAAAAAGAGTTGGAGTTCCTCAAGAATGTTGAGTTGTCACAGCAGCTCAGGTCACAGCAAATACCGTTGGATGGACTGCAGAAAGAGTCATTTGCCCTGCAAGAACAATTGAGGTTTCAACAAAAATTACAAGAACAACTACAGCAGCGAACATTTATACAACAGCAACAACAACAACAACAGCAACGGCAGCTGCAGCAGCAACAGCAGCAACAGCAACAGCAGCAACAGCACCAACAGCAGCAGCAGCAACAGCAGCAGCAGCAACAGCAGCAGCAACAGCAGCAGCAACAACAACAGCAACAACAGCAACAGCAGCAGCAGCATAGAGGACTACAACAACAACAGCAACAACAGCAGCAACAACAAAAGCAGCAGCAGCAACAACAGCAGCAGCAGCAACAACAGCAGCAGCAGCAGCAGCAACAATATCAACGACAGCAGCAACATAGGGGTCTACAACAACAACAACAACAACAACAACAACAACAGCAACAACAAATTCAAAAGCAACCTATAATTCAACTGCAACCAATACAGCAAGTACGATCAGCCCAATTGCAACAACAACCTATCCAATTGCGACCAATCCAATTTCAACAACAAGCACTGTCGCCACCGTTCACGCCAATTGAATCGCATTTCGGCGGGTCATTCGCCCCAGTTGAACCACAGTTTAATGGGCGTTTCACCCCGGTTGAACAGCAGTTCGGCGGGCCGTTCGCCCCAATTGAACAGCAGTTCGGTGGGCCGTTTTCCCCAATTGAACAGCAATTCGTCCCACAGCTACAGGCGCGGGTACTCAGGCAGCCACAACAAGTTTTCGGTTACGGACTGCCCATTCCCATTTTGCCGGACGATCTGGACGTCGTCTACAAGGTACTGGCGCTAAACCACGAAGGCAGAGACACGCAGCACGTCATCAGACCACAGCTGCAGCATCCTCTTTTTTGAGTAATTATTTTTAGTACTTATAGTACACGCAATGTATTGTTATTTGTTAATTATTATTATTTTCGTCCGACTACTGTTTACACACGCCTACTGAAACGAAACCGCACAACATAATAGCTGACCGAGTATAATGAATTAATACATTTCGTATTCGTTCTCAACAGCAGAATAATATTATAACTTTAATTGTCGACAAACTTCCGCAACGAAATTTCCGTAAACACTTACAATACATAGACGTAAATAGAGTCAGGAAATACATAGGGCTCAAGTCCAATAGATTTTAGAGGAAAAAAATCTGATAAGGGTAGCACTCACCCCTCTTTCTTGTACATATCGTTTTATCAATGTCAGAATATAATACATCGAGAGTGTGGCCGCTTCGCACGAATATCAATGCTGAATGACAAAAACACCTAATATCTGTCATTACCGCTATTTTTTAGTCACTTGTGGCAGCACACAGTTTTAATTTTAAAACGATAAAAGAAGTACGTAATCAGCATTGATTAAATTAATTACAAATTTAACGTAGTGATGTACAATATAATATTTTTACAATTAATACAATATAAATATTAAAGACTAAATTAATTCAAATAGTTTTTTTGAAGTAGGGCTTGAGATGGCTCGGGACCCCCATAAGCCCTCTCCCCCTGTTTACGACTATGACAACACACACATTGTTTTGCTATCAGTTGCTATTCGATACTCTGTACCCGACTTAAAATAAAAAAACCTATATTTTTATCATTAATTTCATTTAGACAATCAGCAACGCGTCTGTTGGGCGGGGGGAAGACATGCAAATTACCCACAACCTAATTGCCTCTTAGTTTAGTCGACAAATTTTATACGGGCATTACCAAAGTATTTTTTTTTCTTGTTTCTCTTCACCTTATCACCAGCAAGGGAGGTCGTAGATTAGAGCTATAGTCAGCTCTATATATTCTCGTCCTTATCCCATACAATTATTTCAATTTCGATATAATACAATAATATTATCTTATTAACAACAATTTATAGTATTACAGATCGTAAAAAAATGTTCTATTCGTGTTTTTATTGTTTTTAAGCGTTTTCCCGTGTGTGTGTGTGTGTGTGTATATTTTTTTTTATCTATTCGTTAAGGTAATTTTATTGTTATTTTCCGTGTGCATTATTATTCATTCTTCGTCGATCTGCGAGTAAAACCTTAAAAAATACATAACATTACAAATTTTTAATATTATGTTTACTTATTATTATTTCGATAAAATAATACTTAAAACATTATAATTGTTAGATGACTTTTTTTCATCTTTTTCAACTTATAATCAAGCACTATAATATCTAGGTTATTATTATTAATTAGGTTCATATATACATATATAAGACATGAAGTAAAACAAAAAACCAAATATTGAATATTCACCGTTATCTAATATTTATTACGTATTCGTATTTAAGTGATGTAATGTAATAATATTTTTATTTTTGTTTTTATACTGTTTTAGTGCCATTAAAAGAAATGCGTTGTACATATAAATCAAATAATAATGGTATATTTTTTTATACATTTTATTCATAATTAAATGTGCGTTTTTATAATTTTATTAAATTTTGTTATTAAAATAATATTGCGTTTTCCCTCATTATTGTTAGAACAGTGTATTCGTTTACAACAATGATCTAATTGTAACAGTTGAAGAAACGTACACGTGTGCTTATATAGTTATAGTGTTATTTTCACATTTTTAACAGACGTCATTGGTGAAATAATTACCTATTATTATTCCTTGCTATAAACACTAAAATCGAGTTTTCAAAATTTGGATTAGAACGGTTTAATACGTTTTGATTAATAAATGTAAGACAACTCCACTGGCTCACCGAACCCAATCGCCCTCGATAATAAGATCAAATTGGATAAAACTTAGATAAAATTTACCAAAAAATACAATAAAATATAAACATTTATATATTATTTATTTTGCTTCGTCATATTTTAGATTCTGAGCATATCGAAAAATGTAATGGTTTTACTCAATAATGAGTGTTTTTTTTTTTTTTTTGGGACTGTAAACCACTTTTTGTTCAAAAATTTTGCTTCGCGATCAAAAACATTAAAGGAAATTATTTCTAGTAGAAAATTATGTTTAGTTGGTGCATTGAGGAGGTTATTTTTTTATTATTTTCCTTGTAGTTTTGGGAAAATTGAATAGGGAAAAATAACGGTTTTTAAATTATTTATAGCTTTTAGAAATTTTCTAGTTTGGTTTTTATCTGCGTTTATTTAGGTTTGGATTTTTGTGAAAATTCGAAATATAAATTTTCGGAATTTAAAATCATAAATCCAGATATTTGGAATCTGAATTAATTGGATTTTTTAATAATCTGGATTTATGTCACATCACTAGCTCAATACATTAATGAAGTTATCTCGGGTTTATAATAACAAAACGATAGAACCTAACCTAATTTAAACTCAGTGTATTTGCATGTCAAATCTGTGGTAGGTACATACATATGTCGAAAAATGTCAACATATAAACGTATAATAACAGATGTGGTGGGTCCCACAATACTTCGAAAATGGGTTTATCTATGTGCGGTGACACTGGTAACGCTTGAGTTTTGTACGAATGCGAAAATGTAATGTCTTTTTTAATTTAATTTTATATTATTATTATTGATTTCCAATTTATTGTGGTTACACGGATAAAAAAAAATATTATTACGGGCCCTATATTTATTGTATATTTCCTATAATAACTTCCGGTTCTCCCTGTCAATTTGCACGCACCTTGTACGCACGAATTATTATCGTTATTCGAATACATCTATTTATGATAATATAATAATCTATACCTGCTCTAATAGCGCACGTTGTGAAACTAGTCAATTTTGATTAGAGAACTGAATCATTAATTGTATTGCATGACTTATAATACGTTATTAGAAAACGTATACCTATGCGAACAATCAACATAGTGAACGTCATGACCACTGTGATATAATAGATTATTAGTTTTATTATGAGAACCCCATCCATATTGGTCGACTACGTGCAGTCGTTAACCACACAATCAAAATAAATAATAATCGATTTAATACATTTATTCTAAAATTAATTCTTGAAAATGTTATAAATGAAAATTAATTTTAGTCTTAATGTTGGTAGGTCTGGATTATCATTAATCGATTTAATTAGTCGTTTAATAAAAACTACACGAATACTTGAATTTAGTTTAGAATTTACAATAAGTTTAAATTAAACTTGTCGACAGAACTGGGCAGCATAAAAACAAATACTCTTAGAAAAACAAATTTACAACTGTTGGGTTGGATTTTTTTTTTTATGCCATAAAAGAAATCATAAAATTCCAAAATAATAACGTTTGCTCATAGTTGCATGGTTTATTATATATTTGCAGTGTTGCTGGTAACGTCCAAATTATTATTTTTAAAATAATACTTGTTGTTAATTTTGAATTCTTTTTCGTACAACAATGTTTTGATATATATTTTTTTTTGTAGACGTAAAACAAAATAATTGTAAAAATGTGCCGAAAACATAAATATTATATTACACTACATAGGATATCGCCAAAATAAACCCAGTCATTAGAAATAACGAAAATAGTCTCGTGATTTTCTCATGGTATTACTTTCTAGTGGGTAATTTAATGACTGAACACAATTTCATTACGATTTACACAAATCATCCACGTTATTATTCCCTGGTATGCCTTTGATAAATTACCATAATCTTTATTATCTACGTAAATCAAAATATCAATTTCAGATAGTCATTGATCTACACCTTATACCTAATGGAAAAATGTAGACATTTAAGTTTTACTAAATATTCGATTTTTATATTAAATATATACATGGGTACAGAGCCAGTACAGGTACCCGCCCAGTGGCGTGCCAGGGAATTTTCAATGGGAGTTGATGTAGTGACTGGATATCTGAATAAAAACCACGAATAAATTGTAGAATCTTCTTCTATCCTAACCAGACAATGTAAATTTTAAAATCGGATCCAAAAATGCCAATTTTTTATTTAACAAATTAAGCTTTTCCTTATAAAGTTATGACTTTATGGCTGAATTATATACATTTCAAGATTAAATTACTAAATAAATACTCATAAATGTTGTGTATTTAAGCCAATGGAGAGGGAAATATAAACGTATCGGGAAAATATTCATAATAAATATAATTGGAGATAGTATCCAATCACGTGTTAATATTTTTAATCTGTTAAAGACGTATACTTTTAATGTGTCTGTCGCTTATGATTTTTTTTAAAATGGTTCAAAAGTTCAAAAATAATTATTAAATTAGATCGACAAATAACGGACAAGAAAACTTGCTGGCGAGTGTAATATTTCTTATGGATCCAACTGGTCAAACGGTTAACTAGACTTATTACAAAGAATTTTTTTTTTCTCGTAAATCAAAAAAAAGAATTAAAAAGAAAAATGTTCTGAACAGTTCCGTGCTCGAACGTGTAGATCACTCTAAAAATCGTTTGTACAATTTAAATGATTTAGATCGGCTGATCGTTTCATTAATACGTTTATTTTTAACGTGTATATAAATTTTAATCTCGGTATTTTTGATCCCATCATCTATTTATGTTAATAAAACATTTAAAAATAAAAATAATCAAAAAACGTTTTTTATTAATTATTTAATAATAGTACATCATGCTCAACTAATGGAATACATAATTTTGACAAAATATTTAAGTATAACCTACAATATTTTCTGTGCGATCTCAGAGAGTTATTTTTAATAACATAGAACGTTTAAATATCATTGTCATTAAAACGTTAATGTTTTATGTCAGTTTTCGAAAAAAAAAAAAAAAAAAATTTATAAACAACCGGAATCAGATACACGTGTGAAATTAAAAATGTATTGTGTTGAAATCCAGTGCCATCGGAAGTGTTCAGTTGCGAAAAAATTAATTTTAGGTAAACGTTTGAATTTGTTTTAATACAATTTACAATCATAGTTATTATGCTTATCTACCTTTATGTAATAATTACGCAAACTTTAAGTAGTATATCTATTCCAAAGGATAAATAGAATAAAAGAATACAGAGCATTAAAAAAAAAAAAAAAAAAAAACAAAATTAATTATAATTTTCGTAATTTGTTTCAAAATAAAGTTCAGATAAAGTATATGTTTTCATCGGGTATATTCATCGTCATATTTAAAAGTTAATAATCGGACGAACCAGTCGGATCGACACACACATTTTTGTTGTGGAATATAAACAATAAAAAAAATTTAAAAAAATCATAATCCATGAGAACTGGAATGGCGAATTATGTAAGCGAAAACTAATGATGGAAAAACTGTCCGGAAGCCAAATTTAATCTTAAATTTCGTCGGAAACTACACATAATAATGCGGGTTGACGAGATCGTTAAAGCGATATTATATCTACTGCTAATTGTAATTTACTGTTAAAGTAAGATTATTACAGCATAATAATATACGTGTATTTGATTTTTATAAGTAAATTATTCCACGTGGTATTTTTTTAATTGGTAAAGTATATTTTTTAGGTTAGTCGGCTATTGTAAAATCATTTTTTTAGTGTTTCGTAAAATAAAATAAAAAAATCACATTTGTCCATGGGTGTTTCATTAATATTATCCAACGCCGCGTTGTATATATTTCTACGGGTTTGTTATATTTTACGGCCAACGGATCTGGTTCATAAATAATTTATAATACAATTAAAAAACGTAATATACAGATTGCGATTGGTATGCGCAGTCACTTTTGATGCGTTTGTCGATTATTGTTAGTAAAAAAAAAAAAAATTGAAAACTTAAAATGCCTACAAATACGCAGTTAAAAAATTGCTGGAATTTTTTGAACATTTTTCCTCGTCTAGAAAGGCCTAACATTAATATTATGTGAAAATTGTAGGTTTTTATGATTATTTTTAACAGAGTTATAACACCAAAAAAATAAACAAATCGAATATAATAGAATGCCGTAATTTGTTCCATTTTTCTTGCGTTTTTTCCCAGGTTTTCACCACTATTAAGAAAATTACAATGAAAATTAAAATACACGCCGACCAGATCTAAAATGCTTTCAGTAAAGGTACGTGGAAATCGGAGTTGTCCTCAAACGGTAAAGAAAAAAAAAAATACACATTATTCCCTTCGATTAGAATCGAGAAATTCAAATGTTCAAATAAAATATATATTTTTTATATCGTTCGGCTAATGCCTCCTCCTATTGTCTAGTAGTAGATTAATGATTATTTTAATTATACCGATTTCGCTAGGTTCCACGGTATTGCGGTCATCTATGAATAGTTAAAAAAAAAAAATAATAAAAAAATTTGTCGATTTTAAATAACTATAACAAATTGATAAAAAAAATAAAACCGGAAATTACACGCCGCGTTTAGAAAATGCTAATCGGTTATACGGCCATAATTATCGCGATATTGTTTACGGCCAGATAGGTATCGCCCGCACGCTCTGTGGACGCTCCGCTGAAGCGTCGTCGGCCGACGGAGTTACAGTGACGCAACTTGTACGTTTCTTGTACACTTTGGGTCTAGAGCGGTACATAATCGAGTACTGTTGTATAATCGGGGTGTCTCCTACGTGCCTAGTCACGGGGCCAAGGGCAGGATATCCGGGTACGAATGATAGAAATCGTATCCCCGAGCATGGTGTGGTGGCCACAGTCAACAACCACGGGCATCAACAACGCCACAATAGGAAACAGGTTCATAATTGTCACGTCGGACATACATTCCCAGAAAAATGTTTATTCCGTCATGTTTAAAAATTATTTATGATTTAGATTTTTATAAATATTTTTTAACAAAATCGACAGAGGAAAATAACACGCCTGTGACGCACTGGTGGACGTTCTTATTACGTTTTAACCGTATGATAATAAGTATATATTATAAAAATTATATATTCAATAAAATTTGACTTTTAAGAAGATAACAAAAAAGTAAATCTAACGACAATATAACCGGTGAATTTATAATAAGGAAGAATTAACTAAAATAGTATCAGAAAATGATTTTAAAAATATGGCTATTTTTAAGAGGTATTATCCTGGAGCTTCATCGTCTAGATTTTACATACACAATTTAGACATAAGCTATGTTGGATAGTGATTTAAAATATCTATACACAATTCATCAATCTTGGTGATCTCAAACAGAGTTCTATGTAAGTAAAATAGTTTTATATTCCATTTTAAATTATTATAATAATGTAATGAATTTTGTAGGTTTGATGTATGATTGCCATAATAAGGACATATTAAAGGTTACCATGTGGAAATTGCCTAACAGGAATTGGAAAGAACTAATGGTTTTATATTAAAAGATCTGCCAAGACTAAAGAAAATAAACTTTTTATTATTATAAAATATTTGTACATTTGTTAACTTTAATCTATGTCATCAAGCATAGAACTTTTAGTTCCTTCTTCGCACTCTGGAAATTCTCCATGAATTTGGTTCTTCATATTTATTATAAAGTGGTTCCAGGCGTTGGTTCTTTTTGAACTTGCTCAATTTGGTTGGATCAGAAAATTTGAAGAAGGCTGGTGCAAATTCTACAAGCCATTTCGGATCAATTGTAGTTACTTCACGCATGTACTCTTTGGTAGTTTGAACCAACTCATGATACATCACCCTGATAATTTATAATTTGTATTATTGTGTATGTAATATTATAATGTTTATCAATACAAACCATTCAGGTTGTCTGTTAAATAATGCACTGCTTGGATGTATGTAAACTGCCTGTCCATCAACAAGAGTACGGTATCCTTCTTGTGGATCTTTTTTAGATGCATTGCGGAAAAATCCAGAGCAAATGGCTTTTTGTATGCGGGCTGTGTTTTTACCAGCTGATACAATATCCAATTTATGCCTAAAAGTTTAAAAGTAAAATATAATGACAGATCCAAGTATAAGATATTGAAATATGATACATTACCTGTCCATTATACCAAGTAATTGTTTACGCACATCTTGAGCTCGTTTTAGAGTACGTACTTGGACAAAATTCTCATAACACCAGGCATTACTAAATTTATTGTTTTTCCAAGAATTAAATACAGCAAGAAGTGTTAAATGATCTCCTTCGACTTGATTGAACTTTGCTTTCTTTTGGTCGGCCAATGCTTGTTTGTCTTTTGGTCTATAGAAGACATTCTGAACAGAAAGCATAGACACAATAGTCAATATTTCTTCAGAGCATTGAAGATGAACAGACATTATCAACATTTTTGAAAGGTTAGGTTCCAATGGAAATTCTGCCATCTAAAGCAATACATAAATTGTAAATTGTATTAGTGTTCTGATGGTTAAATTTATTAAATTTGTGTACATACCCGTCTTCCTAATCGAGTGAGTAAACCTTCATCATCTAATGCACTCAAAGAGTGCAACGATTCCAAAGCCATGATTAAACTTTCAACAGGTGGAGCATCCATGAAGTCGAAATGAAGTAAATCGTTAATACCCATAGTTTTCAGTTGCAATACCTATTTGAAAAAAAAAAAAAAAAAATTACATTAAAATTGTATTAAATAAATAAAATGTGATATTCAATAACATACTGTGGTTGCCAAGTTTGTACGTTGGATTTCAGGCACAGGTGTGGGTAACATTTCATCTCTATATGCTCTCTCTGTGTAAAGTCTATAACATTTACCTGGCCCGGTACGACCAGCACGTCCTGCTCTCTGTTTAGCTTGAGCCTAGAATACAATACCACACTTTAACCAATGAAAACACATACCATATAGTAGACATACTTGTGAAATGGGTGTTACAACCAAAGAGTCCATACCAGTTTTTGAATTATATACTTTTTGTTTTACAAATCCAGGATCAACGACATAATAAATACCATCGATTGTTAATGAAGTTTCAGCAATATTTGTAGCAATTACAACCTAAAGTAAACAGATTATTATTATCAATTTTTTTTTTTTTACAAAATATTTTAAAAACTAGATTCAAATAATAAGTTTAAATAAATATTACTAAATTAGATTTTATACTTTTCTAGATCCAGGAGGGGCAGCTTCAAAAATTCGAGTTTGCATTTCACTAGGAAGAGCAGAATAAACTGGTAAAATAATCAGCTCGGGTATATCGGGTCCTAAAGACTTCATTCGCTCGTACAAAATTTCACAAGCAGTATCAATTTCTTCTTGACCCGTCAAGAAAAGAAGTACATCACCGGGTGGTTCTCGTAAATGTATTTGCATAACTGTAATAAGCGACGCATCTAAGTAATCAGTCTCAGGTTCTTTAGTATATAAAACTTCTACAGGGAATGTACGTCCTGGAATTGTGAATATCGGAGCTTCGAAAAAGTACTGTGAAAATTTCACAGCATCTAAAGTTGCAGAAGTTACAATCAGTTTCAGTTCTTTTCTTTTGGTAACTGCCTGTTTTAATAAACCAAATAAAACATCAGTATGTATTGTTCTCTCGTGAGCTTCATCCAACATAACCACAGAATAGTTTTTCAGGTCAAAATCTACTAGACATTCTCGTAGTAACATACCATCTGTCATGTATCTATTAACAATAAAACATATTATGTAAAAATCATTTAATCATATTACTGATTTTAATATTATACTTTATTGCAGTCTCTGGACTAGTGCAATCTTCAAAACGAATTGTGTAACCGACTTCTTGACCTAATCTGCATCCAAATTCTTCAGCTACTCTTTTTGCCACAGACATGGCTGCCACTCTTCTAGGTTGAGTACATCCAATTTTACCTCTTGATGTAAATCCAGCTTCTGCTAAATACTGAGTGATCTGGGTAGTTTTTCCTGAACCAGTTTCTCCAATAACAATTAGAATTTGATTATCAGTCACAGCCTAAAAGAAAGAAATATTATATAATTCTACATTTCTAGAAGTCATGAACAATTAAGGCTATATTAAAAAAAAAAACAATATAAGAAATATAGGTATCTATGATTTAAAAAGTAAAATTTTAATAACTATAGTTATTACTTTGATGAGCTCATCTTTGAGTTTATAAATTGGTAAACTTTGTCTCTGCTCCAATAGAGTCAAGTTGGTTTTCATTCCAAATGAACTTTTTTTGCCACCAATAACATGTTTTTTCCATTCCGGGACATCTTGGGTAGTTATACCAATTCCTCGCATGTTTGAAGCCAACTGTCTGCCCTCATCTATACATTTTAATATGAATTAATTTAAACAAATAAAAAGTTATATAACTTACTATCTGGTAGAGGGTCAATCCAGTTTTTAGTAATATTTTTCGGCACAGAGTCCATTTCTTGTTCACGTTGTAACATTTTCACTTCTCGTCGTTCCTTTGACAATGCACTTTGCATCATGGCTGCTTGAGCAAGAGAACCGTCTGGATTTTTAACAATACGAACCTAAACAACAAAAATAAATAAATAAATAGAACATTTAATCCAAATTCCTAAAATAAAGCGATATTAACATTTTAAAATTAGCTTATTCATAAATCTACAATTTATATGGATATAAGTTTATTGAAATAGTGGTAATTTTAAGTGTTACTAAAGTTCTGTTTATACAGAAAAACCATGCTAAGACAAAAAATGTTTTTGTCCTGTTTCAATTACATAATTAATTTACCACACCAAGCCGGAAACAGACACGTTTCTATATTAAAATTTTATGAAAACTCTTGCTAAGACAGAAAATAATAACATGGAAAACCACACTTAGATTATGGCTAATATATCTATTTAAAGTAACATGTTGGCAGGCGGTCGATTTTATTATTGTCGTCGTATTGCCAATACCCATAGCAATGATCAATATATAAGTACATTATAAGTTCGATGACATTAAAAACTAAAAATAAGAAAATCCTAAGCGATTCTGTCTTAGCAAGATTTTATTGTATTTGAATTACTTACTGGACTAAGATCATGAAGATTTCTTCCATGACCATGTAAAAATGGAGGTTCATCTTCAACAATTTCTATTTCAATATCTTGTTCTTCTTCTGTATTATCTTTGGGTAAAATACCAGTTTCTTCATCAAAATCAGGCAGTTCACTTTTGTCAATACAATTAGCTGACAACATCTACAATTAAAAAACTTAATAAAAACTTAATTTTTAAAAATATTTTTTAAATGTATATGCACTTGTTTTATTTCCCAACGCTCTGGAGATGATATTTTATTCATTCGTTTTAAATTTGTCATTTCATCTGCATCAGCAATTGTTTGTAGTTCTAATAAGGAAGTAGGTCTGTCAGGGTTACGACCACCCGTCATATCATCATCACTAAAATAATACATTTTGTTTATAAAATGTTTTTATAACATTATATATTTTCTTTTACTTTAAATCACCAGGACGGATTATTGGGTTTAAGTCTTCTCCAGATTCTTGATCAACATCTTTTATGGATAACGATATTTTTTGGTTATTTCCTATTGATAACACTTTTACCTTTAAATTTAAAATAAATTTAAGTTTGTTAATTTATTAATGTTAAAACACTAAAGATTACCATAACTTTATCGCCTCTAGAAACAACATCTGTTACAGAAGACACTCTTCCTTTTTGTCGTAACTGTGATATGTGCACAAGTCCCTGAGATTGTCGAAATTGATCCAACTGTACAAAACACCCAAAATCTACAATATTCAATACTTTGCCAGAATATATATTGCCCACTTCAGGGAATTTGCTTTTTGGTACAATTCTACTCAAAATATTAATAAATGATTAAGAAGTTAATTTTAAATCAACAAATAACGTATATTGCATATTACTTTCAAAAAAAAAAAAAATAGTTTAAAATAACAAATTGTGATTAAAAAATATATGAAAAATATATACTCTTTATTGTTCTTTTCTCTCCTTGATTCATCTATGCTTCTGCTTCTTCTAGAAGTATGATGGTCATGTCTATCGCGGTTTCTACTATGATCATTACTCCGATCCCTTCGTCTTTCTCTACTTCTATTTCTGTGACGATCTCGACTTCTATCTCGATATGACTTATCTTTATGGTATCTATCACGAGTCTTATCTTTATATCTATCATTACTCCTATCTCTACGATTTTTTTCTCGACTTCTACTTCTGTTTTTAGAATTGTGTCTTCTTTGATGTCGATTACGACTTTTAGAACGACTTCTGGATAAATGTTTACCATTTAAAGTTTTTAACTCAGCAGTTTTATATCTATTATCACTATAAATATTTATTTTACATTAATATTATTATATATATAAAAAACAATTAAAAAAAAAAATAATAATATACCATACTTGGTGATATTATTTGGGGCAAAAGCCTCCAATTCAGCCATAACATCACTGATGGGGTCTTTTACTTCACTAACAATTGCTTCATTAGGAATAGCTAAGCCTGGAAATTTACACGCCAGTGTATCACCTTTATTTGATTTTTTTGCCAATTGTTTAGATGCTTTAGGTTGCATATGTTGTATAATACGCAAGAGGTTGGCAATAAATGAATCCTTGAAAAAATTAAAATAACTAAGTTATATCTAAGCAATAATAATAGTGTTAATAAAGAATTTACTGAAAATTCTGCACCATTTTGCAAGAGTGCTTTCTTGAATGTTTCCAATGTATCATTTTTGTAAGCTAAATCAATGATAAATTCGGCTGTTAAACAATAAACAATTGAAATTAAATTAATTTGTACAGAATAAAATATTATTACATTTAATTGAAATTAGTTAAATAACAATAATTACACTAAGTAGGTATTAGAAAGATGACTTTACCCAAATCTTTGTCGTTTAGTCCCAGATGATTTTCTAACTCTGTACATATTTTTGAAACTAATGACAAGTGTTCTAATTTTGGTAATTCTTCCATCGTGTATTGAGTATGAGAAATATTTAAAAAAATTCAATCATTGTGAAAAATGTTTATGATATTTGCTTTTATCAATTATCATGTTATAAGCACGATAATCTAAGACCGTGATAATAATCGTTTATTTTGAAAACAGTAACGACATGATTTAGGTACACCAACATGATAATATTTTTCATTTTGATTACGTTAGGTTGTCGTGCTGCTTATCATTGAAACGAGAGACTTATACAATTTTCTGTCAATTACCTATACATAATATAATATTTTAATTTTCGAATAAACGAGTCAATGTTATCTATTTGTAGTGTAAGTTTAGTTTTATTTGTGTATAATGTAAAATATCCTACTAGTGTCAATGTTTTTATTTAAATTGCGAGGAGTAGATGTAGACATGTTGAAGAAAAAATGAAATGATTATCAGTGAAGATAATACACCCATCGGAATTCGTCTGTAAATGTTGTGTGAGTGTAATTGTTTTACTAAAATTACTTATTAATGTTAAAAACTGAATATATTTTAAAACGACGTGTACAACAATGCATGTAAATATCGATTTTTATAGCCGTTCGACATTTTTTTGTTGTACTCTCCTAATATATTTTAATTTGTTATTTTGCCATTTTGGTTATGAATTATTTTGGAAAGAATGCAAGAATCCTGAATACATAAGTTAGTAAATTTATGAAAATATGATTATGATACCAATTTACTCATTAGATGCACAATCTGTATAATGTATATTTGAATTTTGTACAAAGTTCTAAATAATGATATATAATCTTTTTAATACATTTTGATGATGTATATTAATATTAGGTAGTCATCATCAAGGTGCCTGGGTGTAAGTATTAATCTAATAAAGCTATGTAGATAGATAATATAGATAAATAGATAAATAATTATTTTATTATCTATGCATAATGTATATAAGTAGGTGTAGAATTGTATCATAACAGTTTGTTTATCAGTATTGAACTGATGATAACCTAGTGAAACATTGTATACCTACCTATATACGTTTTCATCGAAGTATCTACCTATCAATACAATTTTTAATTTGATTTTGACATTTTCATTTTATCAATTTGTCTAACATTTTTTAATTAATATTGAAACTGCCTAGACTTATAATATTGTACGTGGGTATTGAGCAAATTATTGACCTTGTGTATTACAAATAAAATGTTAAATCATAATTTTTAAATACTTCCAATATTTACCTGTATTTAAATATACATATATTGAGATACTTAAATATACTACAATAACAATGATTGAGCATTTATCTATATCCTATGTTATAATATATGATAAAGTTAACCTTGACCTACATAAATAATACATAAGTTATAAACATTTCATTTTCATTTGTTATGAACTACCTATGTGCAAAAGTGAAATTTTGCATGAAAAGTTTACATGATTCGGCTCATTATGTTTCCACTTAATCATTGATTATTTCATTAAATTAGGTAACTAGTTTAATTAGGTACCTACCTATATGTTTATGCCTACATTTAATTATTGTGTTCATAGCTTTATGATTGATACTTCACCTTGATAGGTGTTAACATTTAAAATTGTACCAATACCTAACATATTTTTGGACAAGAATACAAATAATGAATCTACCTATGGATAAATACATTTTGAGTGTAGTTTTTGTTTTTTTTGATATTTTTTCCTACCCACTATTGCAGTTTTTACTCTTAGTTTTGTAATAGAAAGTTTTTTTTTCAGTTAACATTGTTATTTCTTTGAAAAATAATATAATACACCCTAATACGGTTAATCATTCATTTTTTAGAAAAGTAATGGAACACAGACCATAGTTTAAATTATTATAATTTTTTTTTTTAAATTTGTAGTTTAATGAACAAAAATGATAAAAGTAAATGTAGGTACTTATTAAAATATTAAATTTGCTTGTTTGAGCTATACTTAAAATATTTTGTCTTTTAATCATAACCAGCGTTTAAATTAAAAATAGTATACACTATTATTCTGCATTAAGGTGTTTATTTAATTTTTAATATTTTGATTTTTGTTTTGTACCTGTGATAACAGTTTATAATTGTTTTTATATTTATATTCAATAATCTTTAAGCTAGACAAATTTACTCTAAAAGTAAATGTCAATCGATCGGGAGCTGGTTGGAGATTCTTACAGGGTATTGAGATTATCCGTTATATTATAAGTTATTGAAAGTATATATATATGGTTAACAATACTTGATATTATATTATTATTTATTATATACGGGTTGGCAGTTGGATTTTATTTCTTATATTAAATATCAAGTTAGTATTATAAATACAATTATTGTGCAATTTACTTATTGTTATTGCCAAGAAGCACAGATTGTAAATATTATTTACAATTTTTAATTTATAACACATAAATAATCCAAAACTTCACATGTACACAAATAATTACATTAACAAATTTGTTGAGTGGTCTGTACCAGTTTTCAAATGATAACTACAATAATTTTGATGTAAACATTTATTTCACAACCGAATGTGACGTCGTGTACGTTTGAAAATGTAATCTGAGTAAAACCAAGTAAATGTGTCAAAAAGAAAGTATTATTTAATTATAGTAGATGCCTAAAAATAATAACATAATATAAAAAAACAATATTATTGTCGTCGGAAAAAACAAAAATAATAATATTCATGACAACTTATATTATGTTCAAGTGAAATTGCCGTCAAAATGTGTTTATTGTCTCGGTTTCCATGTATTCCTAACAAAAAGTTTTTAATTTTATTCGAATTTTATCGTTAAAAATATGGCGTTTTCAATTTTTTTTTTCTCCACATATGCGCCTCTTAAATTTTGTTGAGCTAAATTCTGTTGTGCTTTTACGATAGGGTACTGACCTATCTATTGTATTATAAAAGTACTTAGTGACGTACATTGCAAATAGAGTCTCGTCGTGATACAATTTTCCTTCAAATATAAATGTAAAAATATTTTTAAAAATTCGTTCGGTCTTTTTCTCCCGGGATTCGTAATCGCTTAGCGTGCCGCGTGTTATGTTGTAGGAGTACAATACATCGATACTTAAACAGGTGTCGTATTTTAGGAAATACGTAAAAAACCTATAATGGCGGTGTGTCGGGGAAACTGTGAAATACCTACTGGACCGTGTAGTTTTCAGGCGCGCATCCAGGGAGGGAGCAGGGACCTCCGATATACCCGTGACCGGAATCAGCGACTTTTTTTTTTTTAAATATTATTGTAACGAGACGTATATAAATTGTACGGAAATTCCGGTGGTTGTTTTTTTTAAAAAACCTATTAAAATCCGTCTCTTTCCCGACGTTTGCCCTCTACGGACAGTCGAACAATTACTGAGCCACGCTGAGATAGGCGTCTTGTCGTTATCAAGTGAAACGTAGTCGGCCGTATGCCAAGTGGGGCTCACGTCGATGAACAAACCTTATCAGTCTTTAAATACATTCCGGTAGATTAATCGCAACGCTTAATTGAGTAATCGGTAAAACTATTATAACTTATATTTTTTAAATGTAAAAAATTACCCCCCTCGTGTTCAATTTCTATTTTTCCAATTGATTACCAGAATTTCAATTCGAAGTAAAACCCAAAGCGTTTGACCCAAAAACGAAAATGAAAAACACGTCTATCTCTCAGTGTTCGTTTTTTCCGTACTGTACCTAGATTACTATCTTTTATTTTTAAATTTAATTAACCTTTTTTTAAAATCATAATGTGAATTAATTGTAACCGTTTACTTACAAATACAGACAAATTAATGGTACGTAAGTAATAAATTAACGACAATTTATGGAACGCAACAAATCATTAACATTAACATTTTTTGGTTATTGAAAAAACAATAGTTTTTGTCATTTTTTGTAGCAGGGTTTAATAAGTCTGATGGAAACTGTTTTACCATACAATAACGTAAACGAAAACCGAACAATTTTTAAACACGTAATGTAGTTACGTTTTCATAATGTTTTATACCAATTGATAAAATAGGTTTGGTTATCGACACGGGCCACATAGTAAACGGGGCTGGTGATTTCACTCTTATGTTCATTGATAATATGACGATATTAATATGTCTGTGGTATTATATGAATGCGGTTTGAGTTTTTACGAATTTTTAATTCGATTATCGTCTTTCCCCCCTCCGCAGAGAAATTGCCGACGGGGTCCACAAGGGATTTGAACGATCTTTGTATGCGGATCAATAGAAAAAAAAAAAAAAAAAACACCCATTAATCTCCGCGCCGCCGTCGTACAGACGACGATCGACCGTCACAGTAAATATTCCTATTTAATTAATTTTGAATAAGACGGTTTTTCAAATTTATTTATTTTTTTACTATGGTGACTACGGTACGCCTAGACGTTCACGTTTGGCCGCAAAAATCCCGTGGTAAATCGCGTGTGCGCACGTACACTACACGGTAGTTGACCATTTTTTTTTTCCTTCTCATCAGCCAGCGAAACTCCTCCGCCTATAAATAGCCCCACCGGACGGACCCATACAGTCCCGCCCCCGCCTTCACCCATTTCTCGGCGGGTACCACCGGCAGAGCGGCTCGGAGCTTTTTTGTGTCATACGAAAACAAATGACTCATTTCGCGTTTGGCGTTGGCACATGGTTTATGGCCTTATTTTATATTATTATTTGGCCCAACTGGAACGCAAACCGTACGCGCGTGCCCGCAATATCGGTACTCGTACGCGTCCGAGTGGAATAAATTGGTCATTATAAACACTGACCGGTCATTGTTCACCGCGCTGAAACTGGTGGCGGCTCAACTTCACCAACACATCAAACGCCGTATATACAATTTATAATGTATACTAAACGTACACAAGTTCGTTTTAGTATACCAGCTATACCTATATGTGGTGGAAAAAATCCGGATTTGTCGACGCTGGATAATCCGGATATTCGGATTTTGGAATCCGAAATCCGGATGTTCTAAGAAGAATGGTTAAATAATGCTAAAATTTAGGTAAACGAATAGTGGCCGTACGAAAATATGTTATAAACATTTTTTTTTTTTTTTATAAAAATCATTTATTACATATTTTTTAATATAGAAAATACAAAAATATAATATATTATATTAAAATAGATTTTTTTTTTTAAAAAAAACCTCGAATATTGAAATCTAAAATTGGAATTCTCGTATTTTGGAATCCAAAATCCGGATTTTTTAATTATCCGGATTTACAATCACATCACCAATACTTATAGTGTCATTTTCTACCAGAAATGTTGTTCCGGTTTTCATGTGTTTTTTATGATTTTTCGAAAGCATTTAGCATCAAGTTGGTGCGTTTTAATTTTCATAATAATTTGGGGAAAAACGGGTAAACGTATCGCAATAACGATGTTTGTTTACGATTTACGATTTTGTTTTTTTCTTTTTAATCTAATTCGGTTGAAAATAATCTTAAAGACTTGCAATTTTCGCAGAATATTAACATAAGGAGGACAAGTTTCAAAACATTCTGGCGATTTTTGAGCTATTTATTGGCATTAGGCTGATTATATGCGGATACGGCTAATAACCCCGTATTGATAATAATTATTATAATTATTTTAACTATATTACTATTCAAAACCAATAATTTATTTTGCGATTAAACGATTTTGATGATATAAACCATGTATATATACCGTGGCGGGAATGTCGAGTTTTATACGTATTTTTTTAAATTTTTTTTGGTTACCTAGTACCTATACTATACACATTTTGAGACGTATAAGACTACGAGGAGGAATACGCTCCGGGTTTACGATCTGTGGGATGTTGCGTTTTTGTTTCTCGGGGGTTATAACATTACGCGGTTGGACGAATCTCCGGGGATGTAATTAAAAAAATAATTAAAAAAAAAAACTTAGATTTTTGGATTGTTCCGCGGAAAAAATTCCTCTCCGGGTCTACAGCGCGCGTGAAATGTGCGTACACTGTTCGGCCGTTACGTGGGTGGAAAAATGGCTTTTGGTCGGGTATCCGACGAAAAGTAAACGGCCCGCGAATATTTTTAGACCAGAAAACAGCATTCTTCACGGGATACTAATAATTCGAGTTGCATATTTGCTAAATGACGAGATTATATTATATACAATGGCGGCGGTCGTAAAGTCGTAATGCGTTGTTGTCACACGCGCGTATATACATTGTCGCAGTATAATATTAAATTATTAACCAGTTAAAAAGTTAATTTTTTTTATCGTTAGCTTATTATTAACATAACTAGTTTAAGTTTTAAAATTTTTATAAACATCCAGTGAACTTAACGAGTTGAAGACGAATAATTTTTTTCGAAATTTAATATTTATTGGCTGTCGGTACTGCGATTTATGTATTCCATAAATAATACTATTTCCATATTTATTCCTTTAAATTAATGATAATGTTTTGTTTTTTGCTTTATGCATATATATATATATATATATATAAAACACGTAATATTATATTATTATAATATTATAGTATTAAATTATATATATAGGAGGTAATAATAATTGTATCAGAAATATAAAAAAAAAAATTAACTATCCAGTACTGTGTACTTAATATTGAATCATTTTAATGTCTATTTCGAATAGCAAAAATATGAAATTAACTTTTTATTAACCGAGTTTAGTTAATTTTGTTTTGCATTTTAACTTTTGACTAGTTCAATTTATATTTCGTTAACTTTTTAACTTTTAACTAATGACATTTTTGTATATATAACTTGATTTTATCAAGGTAGTTATTTCCATTAACTCGCCCAACTTCGAGTGAATATATTGTAAAACGTTATACTCGTTGTATTTGCGAAT
Organism: Tuberolachnus salignus; assembly: GCA_956483605.1. NCBI lineage: Eukaryota > Metazoa > Arthropoda > Insecta > Hemiptera > Aphididae > Tuberolachnus > Tuberolachnus salignus. Next base: position 13,624,974 of record OY101433.1, read on the forward strand.
TAACGATTAAATCGCGTGCCTCTGGTGTACAATAATAATAATAAAAATAATAATAATAATAGTAATAACCGACGCTTTTGGCGTCTCGAGTGGTTGTAGTTGTAGTGTGATTATTTTCTTTATCACGCTGCAGCAACACGGTGACAAAACACAGCCCGCCGCTGCCGCCGATTGAAATTCGTCATTGCACGCGTGCTGGCATGTCGTGCAATCGCAAGTCGCCACCGTTTTCGAACATTATAAAAGACCCCGTCCTATATACGGCCAATATTTTATATATATTATATATATATATATATATACACATACGTATATATAGATATTTTATAGGCGTTTCGAGTACCTATATAGTACCACATGCGCGTGGTGGACTGTCGTAAAATTTATCGCGGGCAAACAGAGGCGTGCCGGGAATTTTCAACCGGAGCAGATGTAGTACTTGGACACTTGAATCGTAGGTTAATTATTTGGTCGTGTATCCAATTAGTGCCTTTGTGTTTAAACGACAATCGCGAATAAATCGTAGAATCTCCATCCGTCCTAACTCGACAATGTGAATTTTAAAACCGGATCCAAAAATGTCTGTTTTTATTCGAAAAATCATTATTTTCCTTATGACTCGGCCGAATCATATACATTTCGAGATTAATAAAACTAAATAAATACTCATAAAGATTGTATTTTTAAGCCAATATTGGGGAGGGGGACATAACCTCTAAGCACCTCTTTGCATCAGGACTGTAGGTTATTATTAACCAGTGCCACATTTTGGGGATGAAAGGAGCCATTGTCCCGGGCGGTAAAAGTAAAACGAGTTTAGGTGGCAATTTTTTTTTACAAAAGTTTATCGGGGAAGTTGGTTTATATTAGCGATAAGTAATATTTCTATATGAAAAGAATGACACGTAAAATCGATAAAAAAATAAAAAAATTGAAATACTGACTGTATTATAATTATGTTAATATTATTATTATTATTAGGTTGTAGAATTACAGAAAATACGTTGTTTTATTAAACAGTCTGTATAGGACATCTTAAAGTTTTGTTTGTTATTGCTAACGTATTAACGATTTCGGGCGCATATAAACTACAGTGTAACATGCATATGATTAAATAATAATAAATTAGAAGATTCATAATAATCGTATTTATTTTAAATATGGACAATAATGGTAATTATATTAGGATGTAGAAGAAGCAACAAGGTTGGAGCAGGGGAAATAAAGAAAATGTTTAAGAATGGGCGTACAAATCGTTAATGTGCAACTGATTATAACGTAATATCCGTTTTCGTTAATAATAACAGCAATATAATATTATCGTGCGTATACGATTTGCGAAATGATATCCATAGTGTATACAACATTTGTTTGTATAATAACGTCATAAAATATAATTATTATATACAATCGAAAAATTCGCATACGTGACATTTGCACTTATTAACATATATGCGTAGATAAGCATATGGGTGCAAAAAAAAAAAAAAAAAATAAAAAAAATACCATATGCTGTGTAATAACACAACGATTTTTGGCTTAGGTTTGTTTAAGTGCCGACTTGTTGGTGGTACAATAATCGACCGGGAATGTGCAGTAAGTAATTGATTTGTTAAAAAAAAAAAAAAATATCTACGTTTGTTTGTTTTATCGTAATATTGGGTCTAACAATATATGATTATATGACTAATCGCGGGTAAAAAAAGTTTTTTTTTTTTAACATTTAAAAACAAAATACAACATTACACGATATTATATAAGTTTTCGTCGGTTTAATTATTGGTATACAGATGAAACATAAAATTATGGTATATCCATAAAGTGTTCGTAATATTATTCTAATTATTAGGAATTATAAAAAATATATATTGTAATATTGCGTAGTGAAATATTCAAATATTTTTAATATTTTTCTTCTGTACTATACGACTGTTATGCACATATACTGTACTTATACTATACTATACTTATACTCAGTAGTGTATTTAAGATTTTGTTTGAGAGGTCACTGGCTGAAATCTCTTTAACACCAATATATTTTCCTAAATTATAATCACCATTTTCTTAAATATAAAATACGTTACCGAAATTCATCCATTTTTATTATATTAAATTATAAGCATCCAAAAAAAAAAAAAATCCTGTGTAGATTACTGAAACTATGAATGTGATATATTTGCTTGAGATGCTAAACTGTAAAAAAGAAAAAACCTCATGAGGATATCCATCTCCCATTATTCTGCCACGGTTCGTACTATAATTGTCATATTATAGTTCTTCTGTGTATTATACGACCACTAAATGTCGAACATTATTTCCCGCCATTTTACACTCTCCATCTACAAATCGTGTCAATCGGTTCCCGGTTTCACTCTTTCCAAATCCATCGCTTTCTACCCGGTCTTCTTATCTCATCCGTGGACGTCCCGAGGGCCACTCTTTTCTTGGTATACTACATTGTAACATGTCCACTAGAGCTCCTTCTACTCCTTCTTTCCTCCACCAGCCCACTGTAATCGTTTCTTCTTATAACTTCCACGTTAGTAACTGGCAGTTTGCCTTATTTTACTATTTCAAATTTTTCGTTCTACTGTAGTATTTGCATCCTGTCAACGCCCGAAGATTCATCTTACTATTTTTTTTTTTCAAAAATAAGTTTTACATCCGTACGTTACCCTTCCCCCTCACCGGTGGAATAAGTGTTCGGCAAATATCGTTACTGATATATTTTCAACTAGTTTTATACTATTGTGTTCCGTAAAATGCATTTGATCCAAAACTAATTACAAATTAGGTACGCGCGTTCCGCATTATACAGTTTTGAATCACTATATTTGAATTTATTCATGAAGAAATAACTTTTAAATTATTTAGCCACGCGCGTATGAATTACAAATCAGTACATTTTACCACGGGTCTTGAATAGTTTTAGAACTTGGTTCGAATTTACTGGGTAACGCGATTAGATTTTTTCATCTAGAAATTGGTGCGTCATATATGAAGGGACATGGATAATTGTGAAAATTTGATTATATTTTAGATATGCCATTTTCGAACGATATCGAATCGATATCATGGATTAATGAGAGACTTTGTGACTCATCACTGAGCAATAATATTATAAACTAGTAGATTTTCGGTGTGACCTTTGTCGAATTAACTCAATTTTACGTCTAGATGCGGTTTGAGGAGATTTCCGAGAAAAATAACTTATGAGGTCATTAGATTTAATGATATTCGATATTATTGCATGGCTATAACTTTACAGTCAATGATTCTGTTATGATTTGGTCGGCTAAGTCCGCCTAGGTTATGACGTTTTCGAGGTTAATCTCGTAAAACTATATAATACTAGTTATAAAATTTACTTTATTTTTATGGAAGATTAATGAATTTCAAATAGAAAGAAAATACCTTTTAATACATTGGTATGCAATTCGGTTTTAAGGGTTTGAAAATTCAATTAATTTATGGCAATCCTAATTTTATGGTAATTTAATTGCGCATTTTAATATGTTTAGTATTACGTTGGTTCTGAAATCATTTCAAATTAATTATATAAAAACATGGTTTTTCTTCTTGTATATTTTATGCATAGTTTATTCTGTAAGACCTTTTTTATGTCTTTACAGTTGACTAAGAGCACAGGTTATTTGTGTCCTTTTATATTTATTCCAGTTGGTTATTTTTTTTCTTCATTAATTCATCATACGGAGCAGCATATGCCATTAAAATTACCAACGAGGAGTATTGTATGTTATGCCAAAACCCTAACCTAAAAACAAATAGTTTTAAATTATTAATTTAAATACCGTCTATATAAAACTAGAGATTCGGTGGAATATTTATAGTATTACTTGAAGGAGGAAAAACGCGATGGCGTGAAATAAATTATAATTAAACAATAATATTAGATACTACATTAATTGTATTTTAAACATTTTTTACTAGTTGTGTTGCTAGGTATGTTATTGTATTTATTTTTTATGTTATTAAAATAGTACATTTAAATTTCTTGATTAAATTTACACGATCCAAGCTCAAAAACGAAATAAATGTAAAGAGATCATTGTATTGTATTGTATACATACATATTTAGTTCATCGTAATTTTTAATATTTCATAATAGCTGAATTACGGTTATAAAAATATTTGTGGATTTCCATGAATAATATTTTTGATTATATAAATGTAATGTGTTCATTAGAGGATTATTTGAGTATATTATTATGTTGTATAATTGTATAGTTTTATCCGAATTCAACTTAGGTATCGAAAATATTTATTGAAGTATATATATAAATTTTTTTTTTATAAAATGTCATTGCATTTTTCGATGCGTGTATCATAGTAATATTGTATTTATATATTTCTTAATAAATAAGAATACTCTATACTGAACATTGAAATTACAGTTTTAAAACCTCGTTAAATAATAATTATTTCTGACAATAACAAATAACGAGAAATACTATTATAAAATATATTGTATACATATATTACATTTGTACACATTTACAATGTATACTTAAAATGGCAATCGATAAATGTGCGGTTTTAGCAAACATTAATTTTTAAGTTGTAAAATAAAACGAAATAATATTCATGACTTAGCGATATTGTAAACGGGTGTTTCTTTATTTCCCCTTAATAATTACATTGCGTAATATAACTGTAACCGTGTACATTTGTAGTTTTGTTTTTGTGAATCTTACGCGAATTCAAGGTGAAATAACTAACGTATTCTTACATTGACATTCGTTTTAACCGTTGTCTTGTACCATAATGGCAACCAATTACAATTTTTTTTTTTTAAATTCTTTTCTAAATCGTCTATTTTCTCGACAGCTTTAAGCGTGTGTTCCTGCAACGGCCGAACAATCGTTTTTCTCATATATATATATATAATTGTATTATTATAAAATGTGCGTTTGTGCGTGTGTAGTTGTGTACGTTTGGTTGTATGCATGTATACGACACAAGGCAAAACTGGAACACGAACATTTTTAATATTATTTGCCTTATGTTTTTAATGGGTTGTCTTTTATTTTAATTATTATTTTTTTCGTCTCGTCCCGTCTCTTATATACGTACACCGCACACTCTCACTCACTGTAAACCGTCGGCATTATAATTCGGTGTGCGAGTGTGCGTCCACGGCGCGTAGAGCGTTGCATCTGGGGCGTAAAGAAGTAAACATTGGCGGCGTACGATGTCTGTGGTTTTTTTTTTTTTTTTTTTTAAATATCTCTTCACCACTACCAGTATTGAGTTTTTGTGTTCAAAAAAAAAAAAAAAAAAATCCGGTTACTAAAATTATAAAATTATCCGATTTTTTCGTCATTATAACCTTCCTTCCTATCCGTCCGTCCGGATCACCACTGTCGTCAGCGGATCTGGAACAACTTTTAGTGAGGAGGATTACTTCAGAGTTGGCAGTTGGCACTCGGGCTCAATTCGTTTTTCCTTACTGCGTTTATACCGCCTAAATTTAGAACGGTCGTTTCCTTGTCGAGCCTATATTTTCCCTCAAAATTTCATTACATTTTTTTTTTTTAATGATCGTGGGCGGTATTCGAAACGTCTGAATTTGGAATTTAAATCGTATGACATAAATCCGTGGACGATGCTTGTAAACCAGCCATTAAAAAAAAATTTAAAAAAAGATACATGTATATCCCGGCCTGCCTAATTGGCTAATATTGTTGTATGGAAGTGAACATATGTAGGTCAATAGTGAGTAAAAGTAATCTCACCCTACCGCGGTACTCTTCTGTTATTAATAATTATCAATGTCATATATAATTTCTATACTTCCGATATTGACATCCGTATGAATGATTGGGATTATCCGTGTGTTATTATGTTTATATTGCGCAAGGTGTAATTAGAATAAAAATCATCTATTGACTAAAAATTGTTTGACCTTACAGGAACAAGGAAAAAGTTCCTGAAAGTATATATTTCGGAGCGCGGTCTTATATGTTTGCGAAACTTGGATAGTTGTTATAGAAATTATAAGAAAAATAGAGGTTTTTGAAATGTGGTGCTATTGAATAATGTTCAAGACTTAATGGACAGACAGGATAACATACCATTAAGTACTACTATACATATAATAAAGGGAAAATTAAAACTTAGGCACAAAGTATTAATGCCAGAAAGGTTAAAATGATAGGGCATCTATTGTACCATGATAGTTTTGAAGGGCTATATTGGAAAAGGTGAACATGCGTGGACGAAACAAATTATAGTAGACACGGATACGGATAGTTACAATGATTTAAAGGAATTGAGTTACGAAAGAGAGACTGAAGAGAGATTGAATACCAGAAGAAAAAGAATCTAATACTACGTAGGTACTTATAATACTGTTATAGTAGTAATGTATTAATAATTATAATCGCCATTGTTAATGTGCACACACATATGCACTCAATGTACGTTAAATATATAGTTAATCCAATTTGTCGGATAAAATTAAATCTTTACTCTGGTAATAAAGCATATTATAAATTATTAAATCATGCACGTAAACCTGGTGCGAGGAAGTACAACGCGCGCACTTCTATTTTAATTAATAATACCCACTGCGTATTGAATTAGGTAATTCGAATTAATAAAACGATATAAATATAAAACGTATAGTCAAGTCATAGTTTTTTCACCGACTACGTGATCTTGATTTTATATGATTTGTTCTACTGTTGTTATGTTCACGATTGGTCACCATGATAAGTCGGCGTGTAAATATAAAACAAATTTAAAAATCTGAACGAATAATTTCTTCAATTATTAAATTGAGCATTTATTTTATTATTAGGTACGTTTAAAAATAATAACAAAATGTATTTTATGCATACTGTGTAGTTATGTGTATCGAATCCAATGGAAAAATGTCCACGGTTAAATGCGATCGATTGCTTTTTTTTACGGTCTTTTACAAACACGTTTTACTAAATTATTTTTTTCGGATTTTTGATCTCCGAACGTTTTACCGTAATATGTTCATTTCCTTGTTGGCCGTCCTATTTTCGCGATCAAATATTTTGGAATACAATCGAATCTAATAATGTCGACAATAATAATGTACGGTTACCCACCTGTAAATTTAGAACAAATAAATGATGCAATGGCGGCACTTTAGTTGCATAATGCCATAATGACATACATTTTAAATATAGTACATATAGGAGTTCATTTTTACGCTTCTTTATTTTTAACGATTTCATTTTATAAAAATAGATTTATTTGTGTATTTATAAAATTATGACTTATACCTTAAAGCACACGAGTACCAATGCTAAATAATATTTACATTTTTATTGAATTTGTTTAGTACGTATTTTTATTATTGCTCGGTATATTAATATTATATTCCATTTTTTTTTTTTCAAACAATTTAATTCTGTTGGCCGATATTTAATTGAGTTCGGTTTGAAAAATAATATTTGGGATTTCGTTTACGGAGAACAAAAAAAAAAAAAAAAAATATATAATCATCAATGTTCCGCTTTAGTACAACGTCATACATTAAAGGAACAGGATGTTGTTGGTCCCCTTAGATACACGATGGGTTTAAAATAGAAATTCAAAGCATTTATTTTTTTGCGCTCGGTGTCTTTTTGCTCGCATCAAAGCTATATCAGCTGTTTGTAAATACTTCTTGACAGCGAGTTAAAGAACTTCAAAATCGTATTTATTCACCTTAAATTATTTTATACTTTTATTCGTGTATTTACTCGAATATCTAAAGTCGACCACACACGTTCCGATAGGCCTATGCGGTAATACTCTTGCACAAGTCATCACACTTTAGATTCACACTTTTGGACGAACTCGCCCGTTCGATCCTTCGGCTTTAACAGAGACGGCGGCGATTAACGGGGGATTTACCCAAACACGTTTTTTTTTTTGCCAGATGGTTTTCTATTATTTACTTTATAATTTTTAAATTGTCTTTTGTGTCATTTTCAAGACGAAGTGGTCTTCCGATGCGACCGAATACAATTGATATTCATGTTATATTACATTAAGAATTACTTCTATATTTATCTACATAACTGATATTATTATAATGCATTGATAAATTACAGTTTTTTGACAAATTATATTAAAAGTTAAAATAGAATATAAAACCGTTATGAGATATTATGTATTAAATATATTTTTAAAATCTCTACCCCTGCTGTATTAACACTTTTAATTAGTTAATACAATTATTTAAATTACCAACATTTTGTTCTTCTTTGTTTATTTTTCAACACCAGTTATTTGAATTAAACCGTTTATTATATTCAATAATACCTTAACCATTTCAAAATTGCAGTGTTTAATGTAATAATCTTCTACTAATCTGTTGTAGGCTGTATAAAATGTTTAAGACAATGACGAACGATAAATTATTATCGTCTTTGTCTAGATCTTTTCGAACGAATCAACCTATAGTTGTTTTACATTTTATGAGCACAGCGAGTTATTATTGGTTTTACAATGGTTTATTGTAAAACCAATAATGATTTATTTGTTTATTTATTTTGGAAAAAAACCGTTTTGGCAGTAATACGCGTTTCAAAAAGTTTTGATTACCTATATCGAAATTACATAATAAACGTGTTTTAAATTTGATTTCCAATAAAACTGTTAAAATGTTTTATTAACATATTTATGTGTATATTTTCTACATTTTATTAATATAATATTTAGGTAGGACGTATTACATTGCAAAAGGCAATTGGTCTTAAAACTATAACTTTCGAGTATCAGTCGTTTATTGTCTATTAGTTGTCTATTTCTCATGTTTGTAAATAATATTTTTAATATGTAGGAAAAGTTAGTGACGTAATAAAACTCCAAACTATAATATTTATATCAATATTATGGTGATTCAAAAAATCTAAATAATATAAAGTTTTCAATAAATAATTTTTATCTATTAATTTCTATTAATTGCATATTACTGTATAATAATATTATGAAATTAATAGGACGTGAATAATTAGATTACGGAGATAGAAAGCAGGCTGTTAAAGTAGATTGAGCATTCTACGCGAAACGGACAGAGTCAAAATTGTTCACAGCAGTAAGACTTATGGATGACGGACAAATAAATTGAACAGAGATTAATCTTAATTGAAAACAAATAATATTGAGATAAACGGTTTTTGATGTTGAAAAGGGTGTAGTAGGTACAGAGACTGCAATGGTTTTGACATGCAGTGCGCACGGGAAATGAGGAAAACAGAGCAGCACAATGGAACCAGAGCAGTTTTATAGTGTAGAGACCAAATGGTGAAAGGCTAAGGGAGAGAGAGAGAGAGAGAGAGAGAATAATAAGAAATCATTTTCAAATTAACTATAACAATTTATTTTAAACTTTAAAACGTTTCGTTTAATTTGGAATTTATTTTTAATTATAAACTGAGAAAAATTGGTATTCGTTTTCCAGACATTTTGTAATTCGCGTATCAAACGACTCATATTAACAGTATAACGGTGTAATTTTTTTTATATTTAGAGAAACTTGTAACAATTAAACAATGTTTACAATAATGACAACATTATACTTCATCTTCATAGTATAGAAGTTTTATAACGGTCTAAACTAAACGTAGGTTGTTGAATAATATTATTAATAAAAAATTCGTCAGACATCAAGTTTATTGTTGAAAAATATCCTGAATGCTTTTTTTAATTTGCCTGATAGTTGTTTTTTCGCTTTAGATTCGTTCTTAATTATTATTTAACATTTAACTTGTACGTACGTATATAAATAATTTCTGCGACTGCGCTAAAACGTTGTTTATGTTTTTGGCTTGGAAAACTCTTATCGTTTTGTCTATGATTGCCGCAGATTTCCCTTTCTACTGCAGGATTTATTTAACATATTATATTAACGTGTTATAAACCTCACACGTGTAATACATAAGCCCTGCATCAACAACGATGACGGTCGTCGCACAGTAATTATTATTTTTTATTTATTTTTTTCTTTACTCCTTCCAGCAATAACAATAATAATAAAAAAAATAAATAAAACAGAGGAAAACGCTCGCCAATATAATATACGTCTGCCTCAGCGATATTTCAAATTTACCAGTAAAAATAGCATTTTACACACATCGTTATCATCGTCACTGACGTCTTACAAATGTGTCTCGGCGTTAAGACTTTTTCGATAAATTTTTGTTTAAATGTAAAAAATATTATATAATTGTAATATTTTTGCGATTTTATTGTTAATGTGGGGTGGAAAAAATGATGTGCTGCTACTAGTATATATAAATATGTGGTAAACTGGTATTGCAAATCCTCTTTTTTTGCTGCTATCGAATCAATCTGACCTTTTTTTTTTTTCTAGATTATTACTATTATTTTTACCAAGATGTATTTTATTATCTCAACAAATGCTTTTTCGGTTAGTAAAAGTGCTCCAAATTGTTTACGTCATGCCTTAAAAGATGCGAATACGTTACTCGGGAGTATTTTCTTTGAAACATTTTTCTACAGTTCCAACGGTTTATATATCTTTAAAAATCAATAAACCTGATTGTTAATGACAATATATAATATCGGTTTTTTTTTTTTTTTTTTTTAACAGTTGTTTTTATTTTCCGTATACTATAACATTGCGACGTCTATAACATCGTGTCAAAACATTTTAAAATTATTATTTTAATAATAACTTTATTAAGTTATAAAGCTTTAATATACGTACGCGCATAACGTACATAAATAATAATAATAAAACACGAAATAAGAAAACAAATTTAAAGGCTTGATCGCGGGCGTCAAAATAAATTACTCTTGTACGTACGTCCGTGTATACGAGAGGCGTCCCGGCAGACCAGCTGCTGGGAAATATTTGTATACGGTGTGCTGCAAGCGTACGTGTTACGATGTAGATGCCAGCAAAAATATGATTTGTTAGCCCGTAGAATTGTTGTCACGTTAAACGCCCTATAGTCTGATTTTTTTTTACATATTATGTACCACCCCGTGTATACGTATTTTATATAAAAATAAACGCGTGTGTTGTCGAACATCCCATATACATATTTATATATATATGTTCGCCCTAAAAAGAACTATAGTAACTATAAAATATTACAAAATAAATGTGCGTGATTTTTTTTACTCTTTACGTAATGTAGAACGTATTATTGATCGGATTTTACCTTAAGCCTTGGCTGTATACAGAACGAGAGAGAGAGAGAGAGACTCCCGGAGGCCATAAAAAATATAAGACCATCTTTACCCATTAATTGGGGGAGGGGGTAGAGAAGTATAAAAATGTTTAGAAATAACGACTATTTCCATATTTTTTAAAATTACTGTAATTTTTTAAACAATTAATTTAAATATTAAACGCATTGTCATTATGCCAAATTTCTCATCTAAAATAGTCGCAAATACAATACTATTATTATTATTATTATTCGCTGATTTTAAATAGTACCGTATTTTGTATAAGATTTGGTTTTTATTCAAATATATATTTACGGCTATAAAAATAATTTAACGTGAAATAATCGCATTTCGTTTTTCATATGGTATCTATTCAATATTTTTTTCCTACGGATATTTTAATTGCTTTTATAATATTTATACAGTTTTTACATAAATGAGACGTTTTCATTATTTTCTTCAATACGTTAGATAGGTAGGTATACGATAATCTTTAATGACAAAAACAAATTTAAATAATATTTTATAATTGGTTTTTTTTCTTAACGTCACGTGTTTTTACGAATTAATTATTCACTCCACGTAACTCGATTTTATGCCAATCTGATGAATTATAAAATACCTACGTTTAAATTTTTTATAAAAAATTTCTGATGGAACGTAACTTAATTTCATACTTAATTAGGTACGTAATAATGCAAATGTCATTTATATCGATTTTTCACAAATATTTAAAACGTGTATCATGATGTACACAAATTTACAACACTTATTGATACTAAACACGTTTAAACTTTTAAAACTAATAGCAACCATAAATTATTATTGGTAATCGATTCAAAAACTGAGACCAGTATTCAAATTGTCTTCTCCTGGTCTTCAGTCTTTCGTTTGGTTGGTTGCAGCTTTCCACGTTTTCTGTCACAATTCAAATACTTTTATTCTCGATAACTTTTAATTTCCACGTCCTTCAGAATTTTCGGTATATATTCTATCCTTGATCTTCGTATTCCAATTTTATCTTTTAGGTAACTTTTAATAACCGACTTCAACAAACGATTTTGACGTAATATGTGACTAATTTGGTATTAATTTGTCAGAGTTTTCCTTTTTCCCTTAATTCCTCTTAAAATGTCTTCATTTGTTACTCTGTCACTCCATGAAATCTTGGTATTTTGCGGTTACATTGCGTTTCATATGCTCCTGGCTTTCTTTTCACGATTGTACTCACTATCCAGGTTTCACATCCATATAATTTAACATAGACACACTCCATACTATTAAATTTTTAAGAAGTTTTTCAGGATAGTTCGAGGATAGTACGTCTATATTGTACGGTCGCTCCGAGTTCTATTTTCTTAAAATGAACATCCTATTATAATTATAATTTGTGAAAATTCGATTTCTCCTAGAGATTTTTGTCGTGTTTAATGTTTGATTAATATGCCGGAATACTAAAATCTAAAAATTCGTATGCCAAACATTTCGTCTGCCCGTCAACCGAAATTTATGTTTAACGAGGTTTTGCCAAATAACCACTGCTGACTTTAACCGTAAATAACCGCGAAGAAACCAATAAAAACCCTGTCCGTCCATAGCTCTTTACACCCACGGCCGTTAGGTTGAATGATAATTTCTTTTCAACTGGATCGTTCGTGGCCAAAGGTCTTGTAGATCAGTTAGTGTTTCTGTGTTTTATGAACATCATATTATTTTTAATAATACTTCTGTGTCTTTAAACGCGAACGCGTGAATACAGCACATCACGACAATTCGGCGTTGATTATCTCAGAAAACAATTTTATCATGGAAATAAAAGAATTCATATAGTCGTGAAACATTTTTATTGAAATCATTTTTGATGGGTTTAAAAAATAAATAAATAAATAATACCTAGTCGTTTTTCTATACTCGCGCGTATATACAGGATGTGTTTATCCCGAAGACTCTTTAATATTTAAAGCGTTAAAGTTTGCATTTACTTCTACCGATGAAAAAAAAAAAAAAAAAACTATATAGTAATTCTTCACTTTGTGTGTATATATTTTTTAAATTATTTATTGGCAACGTACACAGCCGGTAATCGTATTGAATCTTATTCCGGTAATCTTTCGCGTACAGTCTGTTGCACATGTATATACAGGGTCTTTCAAAATCGTACGTCACAGTAGATTGGGAAATCTGAGGGGATAACTTATAAAATACAAATGGGAACTATATAGTTTTGAAATATTTATCAAGTAGTACGGTTTAATTTTTAATGAGTTTTCAACCGAGGTTGTATTTGCATACAACGTGCACTTTGTAAATAATGTTCATGAAGCTAATACAGATATATTTGAATTTTATAAACGTCCATTTAGAACACACACGATTTAGTAATACGTTTTCGCATAGGTTAATAAAAAAAAAAAAAAAAGAGGAATATATTTTTATTTATAGTGAAATCGCTAAAATCTACTTTAATGCGGAGTTTGGACGACTCTGATGGTTGTACGTATCCAACCTGATGGTTGGAAATATCGTTTAAAAACGATATTTTTTACCATTTATACGTTTATGGATAAATATTTATATTCGATGAGATTTAACGACATTAATATATATACATATTTATACACCGTGGTTGTAGTATAGTCCATTGTCAACTCGCTCGGCTCGAGTTGTTTAAGTTTTGAGATATTTTTTTGTTACCGTGTACAATAATATATCGTCTACTGGGTGTGTGCGGCGGACCCAGCAAGAACAACTGCGTATTATATAATTGTATGGTCTGCGTACGATGGAAATCCGAAGATATTATGTGGGTTTGGCGGAAAACGACGATGAGAGACGCGTTGTCAGGACGAGATGATGGTGGAGGTGGTGGAAGAGGTGGACGGAAAGACGGGAACATGTCGTCGCGGAAAATTTCGTCGCGCGCGCGTTCCGCTACCGCCGCCCGACCCGTCGCCGCGGACCGTCGTTGTTGTCCGGAGGCGTCTGGAATATTATTGTTGCGTGCGTCGGTTGCTCTCGGCTAGTTTCAAAAATAAAAATCGCAATAATCGCCGGTTGCCGCCGGGTCGTGTTTTTTTCGGTGGCTGTGCGGCGAAAAAAAAAAAAAAATGTCCGTAACACGTGCCAATTCACGTGGGCGAATAGACCGTAAATGCACAGTAATTTGTTGTGAATGTGTGTACTATAGTTGTTGTCACAAACAACGTCCGGCGGCCATTCCGTCGTCGGTCCGATTATTATAATATTAGGGTTTTTTTTTTTTTAAATTTTTTTTCTATATTTTTTGATTTCTCGTCGTAGAACGAGTGTATAATATATACAGCAAGTTATGGACCGTTTATCCCACGTGGCCTACCCGAGTTCATAAAGCTCCCAGCGGAGACGACATGTGCCCGTTATCGTTATTATTATTCATTAAGATTCATAACATAACTCAGCTCCGGCGGCGGTGGCGGTGACGACGACGACGAAGGTCATGACCAGGGCTCGTGTAAGTTCTTGCACTAAAATAACGCGTACATAAGCGCGCGCTCATACGCTAAAAACTGAAAAACTGACAAAATATGCACATGAAGGTTCGGAAACGTGCAGTAGTTATATGTGCGAAAAAAATAAATGGTTTTTGTCTTGAAAAAAAATGCAATTTATCGAAAAATTAATTTTTAAAAGTAATATTTTTAATCCGTTTGATATTTATATTAATTAGTATAATTGTTTTACTAGTCTTTAAAGCTTTATTGTCTTTACTAAACTTGATTTTTCTTTGCAAACCGTAAAACTCATAAAACCCCCGTACGCAGTCATATTATACAAGAATAAAAATAAACCGAAACAAATACTAAGTGTTTCGTCTACATGTTCGGCAAAGTAAATAAAAAATAATAATTTTTTCGATTTATATAACTCCGAAGAATTTTTTTATACGCCCAAATACGGCAAAACACCCTCAAAACTATTAAAAAAAACTTTGCCTTTTTTTTTTTCTTACTAGTGTTGCGAAACGGATATCGACCGTACTTGGTGTGGTCTCCTATGTAGCAAAAAAAAAAAAAAAAAAAAACAAAAAACAAAAAGAAAAGAAAACCATGCAAACGCAAACGAACTTACGAGCCCCGGTCACGATCGTCATAAACGTCTCGCCGCCGCTGCCGTCATGACCCTCGGGACGCTCGGCGCGCGTGGCTCTTGCGCGAAATACTCCGATCTGCATTTGGATCGCATTATAATACCACTCTGCTGCAGCGTTAGGTTATTATTAATGTTGTTCATTTCGGACACACGCGATAATTCGCTTCCCAGTTAATAACATTCCCTCGCGAACATTGTGCGCAACCACTATAATAAAAAATATTCTGACGTTTACTACAACGGGACCGTGTTAAACCGCAATGATTAATACTTCTATATGTATAATCTTATAATTTTAATGTCAGCCACATTTTCGCTTTCGTTCGTGTACCGAAATTGTCCAACAGCTGTCGTACGCCCAATAACGAGATTTCCTTATTATTATTATTATTATTTTTTTTTTTTATTTCCCCAATCGTTAGTTTTATTGCCTCTCCTTCCTCGTGATGGGTTTAACAATTTTGAGGAAATCGGCGATTCGTGTAACACAAAATTACTCAAAAGTATAAACTATTCGCAAGTGCCCATAGTATTTATCGTAGATAAGTGAAATGTCGAATTTTTTTTAGTTTTATATGGTTTTATGTAGATACAATTGTTTTAGCCAAGTCAAAATGCTTGAAAATTTTACACGACGTTTATAATAAGTTGTACTTGGTGGTTAAAAAAAATAAAAAATTGTAATAACTAATGTAATAGTTTTTTATTTTATATTATAAACGTTTTAAATTCAATTTGTGATGGAAATTGTAAACAATCACGGTATTTCATGTTTAGCCGAACTTCACTCAGAATCGTATTTCGTTATCGTTGCGTACAGATATAAATTAAATTGCTTTATGTATCCCACCTATAACATCGGCATACAAGCGTACAGTATCTGCGAATTTTTTTAATTAATTTTTAAATATTTAGTTTTTAATATATTACATTATTATTATTATTATTTAATCGTTCTCAGTCCTTTGTACCTTCTCTATCTATATTCTCGTATCTACATTTTTGAACACGATTTTTTATTGACCGCTGGTGAAATGTATGCACAAAACATAAATTCAAATTTTATTTTATTTTCCATATAAGTATCTATAATTTGTCAATTTGTATTTTTTCTAGATTCGTCGAAAAGTAACACTTTAGTACTGAAGAGGTGTATTCAAACTGCCAGATTATCACAAACAATATTATGCTAATAGCCGAACAGTAAGTATAAACTTAATTTTTGAATATATTCATCGTAATATGAATCATAATTCACGGGAAATATTATCGTATTATATGTATTTATATCTCGAAATCATAATATAATAATATAGTCATAACTATTACTTATTATAAATTATATAGTTATTATTAAATGTATTTTAATTCATTACTAATTTAGAATATTAAATATTACATAAATTAACGCGATATTCAGCATTAGTCTTACCTGTTAAAATTACTTACGATCATTAGGTATATATTTAACAATATAATATTACTAATTTTTAATTTTATACATAGGTATAGAACGTAAAACTATTATAATAATTTGATACAGTATTATTCAAAACTGTCATACCACACAATGTATTAGTAGTTTTTAAATTTACATTATTCGTAGAGTAGGTGTAATATTTATTAGATACCTAATTATAATTTTTAAGTTTCCCAGACTTCTTTATTAATACTGAAAAAAAATTAATTGTTTTAGATTCTTGTTTCGTTTCGGGGTTTACTGTTGGGTTTGCTTTGTTTTTCTTGATGGTTGTTAACAATTTTTCTACCAGAAATATTACTCCGATCATTAACTTCAGCGGAAGATGGTTTCTGGTAGCAAATTTTATTTTGTTGATGCATCGGGGTGGTAGTTATTTGATTTCCCTGGTAATTTTCTTAATAATGACATAAAACCGGGATTATTAACGCAATAACCGAACACAATTTTTTAAATATTCTGGTGTTTTTATAGGTATTTATAGCTGTTTGCCATTTTCGAGATTTTTTTTGTTGTAATTCATTTTGATCAGCGTTTTTATTTCAAATTTATGTTCAAATTCGTTGAGAGAACACTACACCGGGATTTGCCGTCTCTGTATATCTAACGGACAATTTAGCGAGTGTTCAATATTTTTTTAAATAACTAACTTGTCCAATATTAATTTTGTTTAAAAAAAAAAAAACCATTGAGGTGCTCTCCAGAATATTGTTCTCTTTTTATTTTATAATGGGTGATTTTATTCTAAAATTAAAATACAGCAAGTTCTATGCAGTCTACGTAAGGATGATTTTGTTTTGTCGCCTGTTAGATGCACATGGATGGTAAATGCCGGGTGTGACGTCGAAAGAAAAACGTTATTTATTTTGAAGTTACAAATTAATAACATTTCTAATTTAATTTTACTAAAACATGTTTAACCGAACTTTGCTCAGAATCGTTTTTTTGTCGTTAAGTAAAGAGAAACAATTTTTTTTTAGTTTTTTCAGTTTTTTTTAATTTTCTTTATATGTGTATAGAATATGTTTGGTAACCCATTTTTATAATATTGTAATATGAGGTATTAGCTTCAATTTATATTATTAATGTTTTATATTTTTATATTTTGTAAATATATCAATATATCATTTGGTTAGGTATGGATATCAGTTGGTTTATTTTCCAGTGTTAAGAACGGTTGTGTCAATACTGATTTTAACAAGCTGTCTCTTATTTTAAAAAGAAATTGGTACGTCTATGTTGGAGAATGCACTTTTATTTGAGAGAATACGCGGCGTTAGAAAAAAAATAATCGGTTAAGCTAATCAACGGGTTAATTGTAAATATAATATTTTTTTTTATTCACAAATAAACACATTTACATGAAATTAAATTTTTTCAAGCGGTCGTTAAAATATAATTTTACTGTTTTATCATATTTAACTTACGAGAGGAAAAAACAACAGCAGGTTGTTATAATAAAAATAATCGAGAAAGTCTTAGTGGTCTAAGTTGGCAGCATTTTTTTTTTTCGTTTAAATTTATAGATTTTACAGAATAAAAACTGTGCGCGGCGTTATTATAAAGTGCAGTGGGCGTCTTTTCCGTTCTTATTTTGTCTTCGTAATTCGGATATTATTGCATTATTACGCCCATCACAGTCGCCCACCTTGATAAAAAAAAAAAAAAAATATATATATATATATATATTATATTATATTGTTGCTTTAGCGAACCAGTATACTATTTTTCTCTTATTCGTTCGGCATCGCGAAATAGTCGTGTTAAACCTGTTGATCAGCTGGGTCCAATTCGTAATAATAATAATGTACACTTGTCGAGGAGCGCCCACAAACATTTGCACCCATTCGCCTTCCTATTCCTGTATGTGATTACACATAACCGTCGTTGTCGGGGCTAAACGCAAGGCAATTATTATTTGATCAGTTTAAAAAAAAAAAAAAAAAATATTATTATCTTTATACACGGTGGTCGGGTGAAATCGGGTGTTACAATTATGTTAGAACGTGTTTGACGGTGTTTTCGAAGAATATTCATTTTTCGTGTTCCAAAAGTTCACCTTGTAATATCTATACGTAAACAACTGTACAGTTGTCGAACTCTTATTCGAAAAAAATGTCTACGCGATGAAGTATTTTTATGGAACCGCAAAATTATTAATTAAAACCTTTCTCATTTAACGGATGAATTGTATTATACGTATTATTCTATAATAAACTTTAAAAATTCTTCAACACGTTTTAAATTGCTAATTATAATTTATAAAGTGCACCCACTCGTCAATTCCGGCGACCATTGGACGGATTTTTAAGAGTGGATTATAAAGACGTTGTTACCGATTATCAAACAGATGTTGTAATTCTGTGTTTGATAAAAACAAAAGATGTCAAGAGCGGAGATGATGTTTTTAGGTTTGTTTAGGTTAGGTTAGATGTAATAAGTAAAATAACATAATAAAATAGGGGAGAGGAGAATGAAGGTGAAATACGTAATCCCCACTGATCATATAAATTACTTATTACCTTCTACACGTGTAGGAAAAGATTTGTATGAAATATATATATTAATATTACCTTTTCAACATAGGACTTCCTCAGCTATGGAGTTGAAGTGGAAGGGGAGTATAAGTTGTTAAGGTATTAAAGGTATAAAATTAGTAAATAATTAACACTCTTTTTTTTATATTTGAAAACATATGCAATAGACGTGAAACGAGAGCAACCACGAGGAATATGACAAAATCGCCGAGGGAACTAGTTTCCGTCAGTAAGAATGAATAAGTGAGAGAGCCCCGAGGAAGAAATCGGACGTGTATATATAGGGGAAAAAGTGGATGATAGTGTGTGTATTCTCGTCCGGTCGATCAATATTAATTTTAATATATGGTGACAGATAAATTTTATAAATGGCTAATAAAATACAATATAGATATTATACGAGTAATAAAATCCAATACTAAGAATGATATAATATCATTATATAGGTGATGAAGAAGATGATTTAGACGCCGTATCTCTTGCTCTACCACAAACGAAGTTATGGCTGCTTTCGGCACTATTTGTCAAAGAATTTAAATTTGACTCGAAATAGAAGGAATTTACAATTAAAAAAAAAAAAAAAAAATTAATATGATGGACAAATACGTATAGGTTAGGTTAGGTAAATGAAAATAATTAAGGTTAAGTTAAATAAACAAAAAAAACCTTCAATTTAATTGTTAAACAATCTCGTTATGTTAAAAATTAAAATGCAATATGCAAAAAAATTAAATAAGTCGAGTAAAAAAAAAATTGATGTTAATAATATTTAATTTACCTTTTCCTATATTTTCGTTACATAACTATTTGTAATATATAATTTCGAAAAAAAGGTGAGTTTACATGTAATAGAAATTAAACTAGTTAATTGGCCAACTACAAAAATAATTGGCTAGTTAAGTTTAAAAGTGTTTTTTCTCTATACAAATTTAACTTTTTACACCACCATTGCTTATATAGGCTAGCGTAATTTTGTCGTCTTACGTGAATTCGTTGTCTGTATAATTATATTAAATAATTAGCTGCATACATTGAATCGCTTTATTTGCAGCCTATTCGTAGGATTTCCAATTGACGCGTAGCCAATAATAGTGATGCTTTTAGTTATATTGTTTCTTTGTTTCTTATTCTTTATTATTATATACGTATATAGTGCCACCTATCTAGTTGTATACATATTATTATCATATAAATGTCAAAAATTAAACGTTGGACATAATTTTAAATTATAGTTTATTTTTGATATAATATATTGTATTACATTAATCCTATGTAGTTTTTTGGTAGATTTACTAAAATAATCGATTGACCGTTTAGGTACATTGCCTAGCATGGTCTCTCCTTGTTCTCAGCTGCAGTCTCTGTCGTCCGCCACGCCCGGTAGTCTTAAATCTCCTCTCGGTATCTATTTCGTTATTGGTCCAGTGCCTTCAAGGCTTATATTATTCTCGCTACGCCATACTACGCCATTTCCTCGTTTGTTCTAATCGCCATTCGTTTGCCGTATTATCGTTTATAATAATAAAATATTGTCATTTTGTTCAAGCGTTGAACATATTTAATAATAAATAAGGTTTTTAATAATTAAATATTTAAATAAGGTGTTTAATAATATTTATGGATATCAATCCATAATTTCCGATAGTTAATTACTTTTTTTATTAGTTAATTATAAGTGCTATCACGGATTAAAGTTTCATCATATGGAAATCGTGCCAGAAATTCTGAACATAATATAATGATGTTATTGAGAAGTTTCAGGGAAATTCATTTTGACGTTAAACATTTTTCAAAAAAATTCATAGGACACAATATATATTTGAAAAAAATAATAAAACGTTGTATTTGCGATTTGTAGAACCCGAATACATTTATTTTCGTTCGTTTCGTATCGTCGAATCCGTTCCGAACGCGTTAAAATACTTTTGATCACAAATATCGTGATTTTTTCAGATTAAACTGTGAACGAGTTAATCAATTAATTTTAAATTTTCTTCGTTTCGTTTATTTCGGGTCCTCTTAGTTGCTATCGTTGTTCCCGCTATGTCCGTCCATGCATCCTTGTCCACAACGATTTTCCATTACTCGTACCTTGCTTGGGCCTTCCCCGAATCGAGCACTCCACACGTTGTCCCTGTCGTCCTCTAGGCCTCAGATTTCTCAGTTTTGGGAAATTAAACTAGGAAATATATTGACATTTAAAAACTCCTTCATCTATATCCGGCTCGTTAAACATTGTCTTCACTCTGCCTCATTCGTGCCCTCCGTTGAACGCGTCATTCCTCCCCTTTGTTTATTTTGGGACCGTGCATTTTACGCAAGGTTCTCCACTCAAATATTATTATCAATCGATGTTTAATATTGTCAATCGACGTGTTTACCGGTAGTCCATCGGTTCGTTGCAGATTCCCAATTTTTTATGCTAACGTAGTAGATTTCGCGTATAGTTTTTCCCATAATACTAGTATAATACGTGTATGCTTGGTATATAATAGTGATGTGACATTAATCCAGATTAACCGAAAATTTATGTTTCAAATTTAAAAATTCCGAAATTTTGTATTTTTGTGAGTAAAACAACGTTTTCCGGGTCAGCTAGTAATATATATATTATATAAATTACAGTGTAATATTTATGATTTTTTTTGTTTTTCTTGTTTTTAAATACATTTTTATTTGTGATATTTTTTGAACTGTAAAAACGTATTTACTGTTTTACACTTTTAAAGGTATTAACAATAAAATAATAACATTAGTTTTATGAGAAATGAATTAAAGAATATAGAATCATAATTTTAGAATCCGAAACCTTAAATTACAATAAATGTTTGATTTCAAATTTCGGAATCCAAAAATCCGAAAATTTTCGAACTTTGGCAAATCTGGATTTTTCCCATCACTAGTATATTATAAACTAGTGCGTTATTTTTTTGTTATTATTGCGTGTGTTCGGTTATGATTGCATTTCGAATCGAAACGAAATGTAATAATTTCAAGGGCACGTACCTATAACACTATGATATAAATATATGTGTTTTTTTTTTTTTTTTTAAAGACATTTTACACTCGCGCAATAGTGAAGTTTTATTAATACGTTTACTGTTTATTATAGCCGCAGATACAGGTGAAATAGTTCCATTAAGTTTTTTTGCAATATTAATGAGTTGTATTATTATCGGATCAATATATAATAATGTCTAAATATCGAGGTCGTGTTATATACGTGCGCAGTTATTATAACGTTCTGTCGCGATTTAAGGTATCTGCAGCAGGAACACGCCAAGAATGCAAAATTAATAGTATACAGAGTGGAAAGAAAATTTCGTACAGTTTAGAATATGTCACACGATCTAGTGAGTCAAATAAAAGAATTTTTCTTTTTTTTTGTTACTGCTTGTGTTATTAAATACGGTTAAGAAAATAATCGAATAATATCGCCAGCACCGGATTTCGCTCAGAATTCTCGTACGAATCAATAACGTGCGCTATACACGATTTCTACCATTCTATTTTCACACCGATCTGTATATTATATTTTTTAATCGTGCTGTCTTACCGTAAAATGTCACGTTAACTATTTTTGTCCGTTTTTATATAGTATTTTTTTTTGTTTTTTTTTTTCTTTTGTATAGTTTAGAAATCAATTAGAACACCATCAACTGCTTTGTTAGAAGAAACAATAAAACCAAAAACACCGAATCGTTTTATATTCACACCGCTGAATACGAATTTCGTGTTTAACCATGATTTTCTTTCAATCCTGCATATATTATTATATGCGTATAATTGACCACTATTGTATAAACCCAAACTGTGGCCCTCGGTACCCCTAGACACACATTTCAGAAAATGTGTTTTCACCCAAACGAAAAAATTTTTTTATATTTTCATAATAACCTAACCTAAGTAAATAATGTATTGGTTTTACTATGATGTGTGCTTTTTGTTTCCTGTCTTAAGGTTAGGTTTTGGATCAGAAATCTGGCTCTAATTATCAACATCATCTATAAGGTGCTTTCTGGTAATTTTTATCTACGAGGCCAGTTTTTGAATTTTTTTTTCTTACACTTTTCTTTATAATTAAAAAGACTTGGGTATAGAGAGAACACAAAACGAAAACGTAACGGTTTCTGTTAATTTCAGTACTTTTACGTTTAAAATTGCATAATTTTGAAAATATTCGAAATGTACGAGTTTTTTTGGTTTTATGTGCCTGCCGTAAAAATGAACAAAAATTTGACCCAAGGTTCATCATAAGTTGTACCGAAAATTGAGCGATTAAAAAATGTACTTCTTACAAACTTTTAAGTTTAAATTTCCTAGTGGTTTTCACAAGAGGGCGTGCACCGCCGTCTTAATTGATTGGAAACCTTTGGCATAAAGAAACGAACGGTTTTCCTTCGGGGGCATGCGCAGAACAGTTTCGCTGGGGATGCAGAAACCCCAAATCATGTAAGACCAGAATCGTAGCTTAAGGGGGGAGTGTGGCAAAAAGGCAATGTAATCTCATATCATACTATAACGTGGCCTGATAAAAAAAAATATTAATAGACGCAAAATATCTTATTAATTAAGTAATTTATTATAGGTAGTTCAAATAGACTATAGGCTCACGCCGGGTGGTGCATTTGCTTGCCTCCGTCGGCGTATGAGTATTTTATCACGGTAAATATAATTGGACCAAGACCGTGTACATCGGCGAGGCATTTTCATAGCATATTTTCTGCGCCGTGTTTGCCCTTGGATTATTGTCGTCGTCGTGCTTACTCGCCGCTCCGTTGGTTTTGACGGTGGCATTTTTTTTATCTTCATTTTTTTTTCCCCGCCACTGTCCACTACTACTCCCCCGTAACTAACGCTTTTTTGACCCCGTCCGGTGTGTCGAGCAATAGAAGTACACGAGGAAAAAGTGCATCGTTAACCGCGGGCCGCTGCCCACACCGGACCATAAATCCGCCGCCGGGGTTTCATCCAGTTCTATATATATCCCGGCTCTCTAGCCGCATTTTTTTACGCGATTAATTATAATATAAATTCCTAGTCTCATCGCATGAAACTAATTCTTAACGTATTATAATATAAATATATATATACACGTACCTCTGTTGCCGCAACGTCCTCGGGTATTGAAAAAAAAAAAAAAAATAAAAAAATAATTTAAAGAAATTGCGATAAAATTTCGAAATAATAAGTGACTTTCGAAATATCTTTGTTTAATATTACAGAAAAATAGAATTTCATATTGAAGTTACAGGTAACACGTTTGTTATAGTTTCGCGACATTAAATATAATATTTTCAACGAATCACAATTAATAACAATCGTATTACATTTTTCTATTTACGTTTATCGATATTATCAATACTTTTCACTTCCAAGTCAAGGATTATTTTAAATAATACTTGAACTATTATATATTCGATGAAAAAAAAATGATAAAATATGATTACATCAGTGGCGTATTTAGTATTTTTTTCTAGGGGCCGGATACAACAAATTTTTATTTATAGACTCGTGGGAGACTACGCCCCCCCCTGCGTGTGTATTTTACCACGGTGACCGGGCATTTACATTACTATCATAGAACTATGAAATATATATATTTTAATTCAAAACTATCAATTAATAGGTAATACCAATACATTATAATAATTTAATAATATAAACGTATGTAAAAAAATAAAATAAAAATACGCTGTTGCGGATCTATTGTTAAATCCGTCCCGCGGATAACGCACCCCTTACCGGGGGACCAAACCTAACATTGCTAGTGTATTTCTTGTGTTTTCCGGCGGATGGCCTGACCTAACCCGACCGCGGGAAAGTCCGAAGTTATATACGCTCGCGCGTTTCCGGCAAGAGGGTTGTTTGTGGTCTATCCGTCACTGCAATACGACAGTGGTCATCGTCACAGGGGTTCCTCGCGGTAGAAGTCGTCGTCCGAGTCCGCGTCGTCGCTGTCGTCACATGAGTCACGCACACGGGGGATCTTGAACGGGCGCCAAGGAATTCCGCGTCCGACTGGTGCCGAGCGCGCTCGACGTCCCCGGGACCACGTTCCTCGCGCATACGGCCCGCAGACGCCGAAACGCCAGCCTATACCCCGCGCACAGTGCGAACGATACAATTTTTTTTTACACACACACACACAATATAACACAGATAATCCGCTCGTGCATCGCGAGTAATTCGCGTAAGGAAATCGATCGAGCAGTCGGTGTCGGTGTCGTGCGTTCGTTCGTCTGTTCGTCTATGATAACAATAATAACATTGTCGCCGTGTCATCGTAACCGGTCATTGCCGTTGTCGCGGCTCCGCCACCCGTGCCACGCTTTCCGCCCGATCCGCCACGCTGATGAATACGGACCCTCGGCCGGCAGCGGTGGCGCCCTGAACCGGAGGCTTCTACACACCGTCATCGTCATCGTCGGAGGTACGGCGGCGGCGGCGGTCCGGGCGTCTGACGACGGTAATGCGCGTGTCGTCGAGGGGCGCGTGTTATGGGAGGAACGGAGAGCGCGGAGGTCGTCTCCCGTAGAGTCACTGGGTCATTATGCCGGTCAGCAGCAGCACAGAGGTACCAGATGCCAAATGCTGTTGTAAACACTGTCAAGGTACTATAATAATACTACCGTTTGCACGGGCGAAACGTACATATCGAATAGTATAGCGTTAAGCGAGTTATATAGGAGTTATAAAATGATTATAGAGTTGCCCGCGTGTAATTATTCGTATAGAGTAGATAACCGCAGAGGCCTATGATCTATTAATCTGCGTACGTGCACGATAACACACACGTCCACGTACGCGGAACGCGATGATTATTGGGGTTTTTTCGTCCATCGTCCGCGAGCCGACCAACTGTTGCGTGGCGAGAGGTCGTGAAATCGCTTGTCGCCGTATGTGTTTGTTTATGCGTTACTCGCCGTATTTCACACCGCGTCCGCACGCAGTTGGTCGCGGTTTGGCCCCGGGCGGCGGCGGCAAGAGTGTGTACCATTAGGCCGTCGCGGCCGTTCTTGCGGACGGTTAACACCCGAAAAAATATAAATTATAACTATTACCGTTAGTAGCTGATAATTACCGTAATGATAAACGATGCATCAGCATAAAGATATTATAATAATAATATGTTCTCTTCGCCCGGTGTATTTATATAATATATACAGAGCGGTCGTCAAAGAGAACGTTTGCCAAAATGCGCCGTTTGCCGCTTCTCGTCCTCGTATAAATTCAAAAAAAAAATATATAAAATTTACGAATGAACATACTTACCGTCATGGATGGGCCACTATTGAAGGTGGGGACTTGGTAAGGTAGGATGTATAGGATAATTTAGTTTGCTTACGCAATGATGAATCATTGCATATGAAAAATGATTTTGAACGAAGTTTAGTTAAATCTTTTTGATAAATTATAATTAATATAATAATATAATTGTCAAATTTAATTAAATACCAAATAAATTACAATCACATAAATCAGAAAATACGCTAAATACCGTGATGTATACGATTTTTCATTAAAATTTGAACTTTAAACGCTTAAAAAAAAATAATCGTGGTGACGGATTTTCGAATGTTTATAAGTACCACCTTATGACGAACATCAAATTGTTGAGAAGTTTTGAGAAGTCAAATAAATTTTATTCACATAAAACCAAATTTAAAAAAAAAAAAAATAGAAAAATAGAAAAATAGAAAATTGCTATAAATCGATTTGAAAATTGTACTATATTTTTAATGGGCTATTAGAATTATTAGATGAAAATTTCAGGTCTCGACAATTACTTTCAACTTTTTAATTATACGTGTAACAAAATGATAAAAAAAATTGAAATTAACAGAAACCGTTATGAAACCTTAAATATTTCTGGTTTTTTCCAATTGTTAAGAATACTACAAAAAAAATCAATATGACCTTTCCAATAAAGATTTCCTCTTGTCGTTTTTCGATAGGAAGTTTCGGAGCAATTTTTCCCTATCACTGCGAATGTATTCCAAACTTGGAAGAAACGGTTTAATAATCATCTGTTCTTTGCAATAAAGAAAACAACAATTTTAACTAAATCATTTATTTTTCCATGGTTTTTATTTGTTTATTCCAAGTCTGGGGCGTGTTCCAATGCCTGTTTATTTAGCTGATACATTCCACGCTATGCACTCAGAATTTAAAAAAATTATTATAAAAATAATTTTAATTGTGTTTAATTATTTGTTCTTTTTATCTATCATTTATTTTCGAACGGTGTTATCCTTAGACGGTATATTGCTGTCAAACTTATTAATTGATAAGTATTTTTCAATGTTGGGAAGTAACTAATTAAAAAGTTAAAAGTTAAGTTCTAAGTTACTTTTTTAATAACTTTTAACTTAACTGTAGTTATAAAAAAACAATGTTAGAAAATAATTCTTTTAAAAGCTACTATTAACTTAACTCGGGTTATTTGTTAGAACTGAAATTGGTTCTAAATAGTTAATTACGAATTTTGTGTAAAAAAAAAAAAAACTTTGTACCTTTTTTTTCGCATATATTTTTCGACGAAAATTACGTATTATTACTTGAATATCATCAATGCATAACGAGATGCGGAAACAAAAAGGGTATGGGATACCCACATGAGTTTTATTTAGTAAGCCTATATAAGTTTTAATTTTAGAGTACAAAATACGTGATTAAGGGGAGTTAAGGGAAATGTTTATAAAGTAATTTTTAACTTTTAACGTAAGTCATTATTTTCTAGAAAATTTGTAACTTGACTTGGTTACTCGAATTTATCCCCATTTCAAAATTAACTTTAAAACTTAGCTTATAGTTATTTGTATTATTTGTTTATTATAACTCTTGACTAGTTAAACAAATTGGTCAATTCGCCCAACTTTGGAACACTTTCTCGTACGTTTTCGCAAATAAATCGTACTCGATGTTCGCTTTATATTTAATAGTTTTCGCATAATATACCTACGTATATATTATAATAAAATGTAAAAATAATCGTTTTAACTATATTCTTGACGAGGATCGCCGAGTAGTGTTTAAAAAGAATAAAATATAAAGCAATATTTTATTTCGTTAACACTCGCCGTCACCGGCATTCTTTGACCATAATAATTAATTTTAAAACTCAAAGCAAACGCGCTCGCTAATATACGCGTATGCTGCTGTGCAAGTACACCGTGCGCGTGTATATATCTCGAATTATTATTATTATTTTTTTCATTTTTTTTTTTTATATTTTTTTTCCGGGCCAGAGGAAATATTAAACACAGTCGCCAAATTGGCTCGGGCTCCGCGCGCAGGATTAATCCGCCGTATTATTCACTATTATAATATACGCTCGTCCCCGATGATACGATAATATTTACGACTACTATAACTAGGTATATAACCCGGAAACGCGGGGGACCGATCTATTTTTTTTTTTTTTTAGATTCTGAGCGAACCGAAAAACGTATTGGTTTCACCGTCACAATGTGTGTGTGTTTTTTTTCGGTTCGTAAACATTTTGTCAACCAAAAATCTTGGTCCGATGTTCCGAAAACGTTTTTTAGATCGTTATTTGTCATTATTAGGCGTTTGAAGATGCCGAGTTTTTTTTAATTAGATTTTTTGTGGTTTTATGCGGTTAAAATTGTTTTAACAGGGCCGAAAAACCTGAAAGTACCCGGGAAACCTAGAAAAGTCAGAAAACACCTGGAATAATCGGGGAATTTTAATTTCAAACTTCAGTATCTATTTTCTTAAATATCAATTATTCAAATTCGAAATATACGAGAGTATATCATAGATAATATTATTATTAATTTTTTTTATAATAAGTAATTTGGTGACACTGTTTAAACTATATTTAACGCCAAATTGATCATATCTGTATCTTTTGTACTATTGTTTTACGGAATGTTAAATTCAAAAAAAAAAAAAAAAATAAGTAACAGTCATATTATTTATTAACTATGGTTTTTACTACACTGGAAAAACCATGGAAAAGTCGGGGGAAATTCAAAATGGCATTTTGTGGCAACCATGACGGGCATATAACAGAGTTGCTTCGGTCGATATTCGAATGCAATAATTGTATGTCAATTGCGCTAACTGAAATATGTAAAAATATGTATATAATATTATTGCCATATAGATTATCCGTATTGCACTTTCGGTTAGGTTAACAATTTACAAATTATACGTCTAGTGACTAGGTTTCGATCTAACTACAAATCTGTTATTACGTTTTGGATTTCTTATAGTTTTATCTAAAGTTAAGTTATCTAATATCTCTAAGAATATGTTTATTCACGGCTAATCATACAACAATATTGATTGAAATGTACTCTCGTAGTTAGGTTCGGAAAACTATTATTTTTATCATTATATTATTTGAAGATGAAACAAAATTGTTGTATTATTATTTTTTTAACGGCGCAATTGACGAACACCGACCACGACCGACGTTAATCGAATGTTGTATTTAATGGTTAAAAAAAAAAAAAATTGATAAGAAAGATCGATCGTAATGTAATGTTGTTTTTCCACTTCTTTTTAAGCCTTTCAAGTTTCAATTTCGAAAAAAAAAAAAAAAACGCGGCGTTCCGAAACACGTTTAACCGAACAACGCTCGGGGTCCGCGTGTTTCGTTAACGGGGCGCGTACAAATTAAATTCCTCCGTGTATCCGGTACGTTCCAAACTTGTTCCCGCCCGTAGAACGGTGGCGAACAGCGTTCGGCAGACTTTCCACCCCATTTTTCGTATAAATCGTTCGGAACGATATAAAAATCGCGTCCGCGTGAATATTGACGGTTTTAACGGTGTCGCGGTATACGTAACGTTTTTCCGCATCAATCGTCGGAGGATTCGGCGGGCTGTCGGCACCGCGCGATGGCACGCCGCGGCCGCCGTCGCCGCGCATCCGCCCGCCGATCGGCGCGTGGGACGTTTCATTCAACTGTTGAGTATAATAGACGCGCGCGCGCGCCCGCCCGCGGTTAAAAAATCCGCGACCGCGGTCGTCATCTCGGGCCGCCGGTTTTTATATCGTAGCGGGTTTCGTCGTATATATTATCAACGCCGGGTGCCGATGACGACTTTCTCCTATGGACGCCGAAAAGCCGCCGCGCTACGATAAATCGTCGTCGCGATATATATTTATTATTATTGTTATTATTACTACTATATGTGCGTATAGTATAACCGCTGTCGTCCTTTTATCCTTCGCGGTCGTCGTCGTCGTCGTCGCCGTCGTCGTCGTTGTCGTCGTCGTCGTAGCCGTCGCTGTCGCCGTCGTATATTCAGCGTCCTTGACACAGAGCGGGTCCGCCGGGTGCGGGCGAGTCCAGAAATACAACTGCCGCCGCCACGCCACCGCCGCCGCTGCAACCGTGACGCCACTTGTATCTATACACTCTGTACGATGCGCGCCGCACGGGGGGATAACCCTACGGCCGTCTTTTATGCGCACCTGAACCGCCGCTGTGTGTGACCCAGTTAGCGTCATAAATAGACGTATACGTATAATCTCGCGCGCGCGCGAGCGAGCGAATGATCGCGAGAAAAAAAAAAAAAAACTCACGTTAATTCCCCACCACCCCACCCCAATTATATCGTGATCGTGATGCCAATTTTGAATATCGAATTTTTGGATATCGATCGATAAGCAGGGGTTTCGTTTCGAAAACGTCGGTAAGCCGGAGTGAGGAGCGGACCGGATTAGTTTCTAATTGTTCGATTCAAAATGTCCCTTAAATGGTTCCTTACCGTACAGAACCGACCGGACCGGGCCCTGACTTAAAGAATTATTAAAAAGAAAAATTGAATTTATGAAAATACATGTAATTATGTAGATTAAGTGTACCTGGCGATTAAGTGCTCCTGCAAACTGTTTTCCAAATTTGTAAAAATTTAAAATTGTTTTCTACCTTTTAATGATCACTCTAATCATAAGAGATTATTAACGTAAAGTAGCTATATGCCTGACAAAAATTGTGGTACTTACAGTAGTTGGCTTTTAAAAATGAATATAATTTTACATTCATTACTAAGTTTACTTTGTATAGGTCGAAAAACTTTTTCATATGTATTAAATTATTTACGGTAATTAATTAAATAAAAACATTTTAATATGAAAAATTCCCTCTGACCTATGAAAAGTATACTTGTTTATAAACTCATGTTTCTACATTGTAAAAATCGAACCACAGCAAGTACCTCAATTTTTGTCAGGCGGTCACTTTGACAAAAATTTCATGGCGTTTGCATAGGTTTTAAATGTTTAACTATTTATTATTTACCACCTATGTATTATACATCGAAGCTATTTATATAGATTTTCAAAAAAAGAAAGGACCCTTAATGTTGTCAGCACCCTTAGACTTTCCGTCTTAGTCTCAATGTATTAACGCGGTGTCGCGTATGGGCATAATGTTATTGGGTTCGAACCCCCCCGACGACTGTCGATCAAATTTTTTGTCTTTTTTTTTTTTCACTGTTTTATCTAAACCCGCCGTGGTTTTTCATCGACTAGAGGTAATGGTTTTAAGTTTACACTTAGGGCATTATAACTTGGAGCAGTATTCGATTTGATAGACGCTGATACATGCACGTGCCTAACGGAGTCGCAATAATAATCTCGTAATTTGGCGGCAAATTTGAATCGATCAATCAGAAAAGGTATAGCAATGATTTTGATTCCAACAGTGTAATTTGTTTGGGTTTTTTTTTTATTTTTTAGTTGCATTTACCATTCCCCCTCTGGTGTGTATTTAAATCGGTCGTAATTTTTCATCGACTAGATCGTAGGTTTTTTTTGGTATACAATAATATCGTCTGGTTCGGGCAACCGTCAAGTAGGTTAGGTTTTCGTATCCGGCGAAGTTATTTTTCCTACAACGAAGCAGTCGTACTTATTTGTCGATACGTGCATATCGGGCGTAGGCATGACGAGTGACGGATTTATTTTGTGTGCGTAAAAATCGGCCGGAAATTATAATACGGGTTTTATTAAAACGATTAAAAACATAAACAAAAAAAAAAAAAACTGCTCGTCATGAACCTCTCTCCTCGGCTGCAACGGGCTCGAAAGTCTACGCACCGTTGACGAGCATTGGTAGGTGGTATTTCACATTTGGTTACCAGTATATCCGTTGTATTCACAGCTTATCACATTTTAGCGATATTTTTATCAGCGGTACCCGTACAATTATTATTACCCATACTGGTTTATATATAACGACGAGGACTGCCGTGTTTATACCGCGGTGATATGCCGGGGAACCTTTACCAGTAGAAACGATATTTTCGTTTGGTATTTCCACTGATATAAAACTATAGCCGTCGTATATTATCAATACAAGACTATAAGAGTGAAATCGTCTGCTATTTACAAAGTGGCCAACGTTAATAAACAAACCACTGTTTCGTACCTGTACTCGGACATTGTGGCCTAGGTGTTTCCTATTATAATCAGTGGAAAAATTACCCGGGATACACGTAATACGTTATAAAATATTGTAACGTACAATAATATTATCCTATCAATATTCGTTAAAGTTTCACTAAAATTACGTTTTTAATAATTTTGTTGGACGGTCCTTTTATTGCATAACGCCATTGTAATTTATATTTACCTATTTTTTTTTTTTTTTCATATGGAAAATATACGTATACAGCTTGTTTAGCGTGCATGACCGTTAGCAATTTAAATTAAATTAAATTGGAGAAAAATTAGTTAGGACACTGCCCACTGTTGTAAGTCGAAAGTTAGGAAAGTAGAATATAGAGATAATTTAATTGATATCTGTACGCAGTGATAAGCCATCGCTAACGAAAAACGATTCCGTGCGAAGTTCAACTAAAATATGTTTTGATCAATTTAAATTGAAAATCATATTAAATTTGTAGCTATTTGTTTCGTCTCTATATAAAATTGTATTCACATAAATCAAACAATTTGTACTCGGAATACTGTGATTTTTACTGTGATTTTTCATGAAAACTTGCATTTTAAACTGGTGGTGAGCCGATATGACTTTTCCCCGATATTTCGATATTTGAAATAGAAAACCGTGAGCCTATGTTGAAATTAACCGTTATGTCAGTTGAAAACCACATTTTTTTTTATAACCGCTTTTTTTTCATATTCCAGTGATATTATTGATGTTTTTTCTCCAAAAATATCGGGTCAAACACCGGTTTGACCCGGCAACACCCGATCGTAAAATGCATCCGTTAATCGGAGCCGGCCGCGATGATCTAGTCGTTGAACACGATTGGCCGGAATCGGCCAATCGGTATTGGATCTGTCTCGTATACCCGCGCGTGTTTTGATTTAGAACAATATTTACAAACGGCGGCGGTGACGGTCGGGGCCGTTTGGCGATTATTTTGACGTTCGTCCTGGAGACGACAAGGTGATCGCGCAGCAGCATCAACGTTTTGTAATGGGGTTACAGACGGACCTATTTAGAGCGTATATCGGTGGTTATTGGCACACGCGCCAGCGCGGTACGGTCGTGCGCGATGGCGTTTTGTTGGCACCGGGCGTCCGGGCGGAATGAACGCTATTTTCGGTTCTAAAACATATATAAACGCGGCGGCGGCCCGGAGAGAAGCGACGTGTATGTGTCTATGTGTGTGTGTGTATATGTGTGTATATGTGTGTTATGTGTGTGTGTGTGTGTAAGTGTGTAATAAGTTTTCCGTACGCTGTTGTTTGCTATGCGTGCCCGGCCGCCGCCGCCGTCGTTTAGGCAGCGGATTTACGGCCGCCGTCGTCGTCGTCGCCGCCGCCGTTCGGCATTCGCGCTATAATATATACACCACTATATTATAATCTATAGCCGAGTCCCACATTGCCGTTTGCCAACGAATGCCGATGCGCGAATTTGTCACGACGAAATAGAGTGACGACTACTACGTCAATCGCGCACACTTCGTGCCGTGGGCTTCTCTTTTGTTGCCGTTGCTGCCCGCTGCCGCGTCGCCGGACGGCGGGTGCGCGGAATTGCGGTGGTCCGGGTCGGGGGACCGACGCGGAGGCGCGGGCGTAAATAATAAATCCGTCGGTATTCAATCGGCGGATAATCGTATTCGAACGACGATTGCGTCAGAAATAATATCGATCGAGCGTTTGCAACCCGTTAGACGCTGCATGGGCGTCACCCCCTAGACGGTGGGTATTACTGGTGTTTTTTCTTCTTTTTAAGGTTACGCGGAGACCTAAGGTCTGCTCCCGAAGGTGTTTGGCATGAAGATAGTCTTGCGGACTTTGACAGCCGGAGCTAAGTTCGATTTGGCATTACTCTGACGGAAACACGGGACTTCGCGGGGGGTCGATGAGTTTTCTCGTAAAGTGGTTACATTGGTCGCGTATTGATACGGTATTATATATGTGATACAGAAATAAATGAGATTGTATGCACAACAAGCGGTGGGAAATTGGACGTTCTACCTAATGTCCAAATATTTTTGGTTATTTAGTAAATCTATTTTCAGTTTTGAAGAAATAAAAAAAATAAATCAAACATATTGAACATACTTTGAAAAAATCGCTAGATCGTGATAAAATAATAGCCCATTATGGAATTTTGTGTTTAATTTTGATGAATCAATTACAATACAAGTAAACCACTCAATTGGAATTCTCGTATTTTGGTGTTTTCAACGATATTCGAGGAAATGTCTAAGACTTTCGGAATTTATTTTATCAAAACATTCAGCAAATTATAATAAATCAACATGCGATTAATATATATATATATATGTATAGAATATCGTAAATAATATGTGCAGTAGGCAGTACATGCGGTCGATGTTGAGTGCATGTATTATTTATGCGTGTCTACGAGTTTTAAAATAAACATTAAACGAACGAAAGGAAAAAAAAAAAAGGTAAACCATAGTACATTATAAATGTAAATAAACGCTGTCTTGTGCTTATACATAAAATGTAATATTGCTGGTACCTATGGCAATAAAATGGATAAATAAATAATTAATAACAACTTTAAAGAAAAATACCACAAAAACGGTTTTATTGCCATAGATAATAAAGAAATGGGGTACTACTTTTTCTTCCATAGTTAAGATATTGATTTTTCCATGCCTAATAAATCATAGTAATAATAACATAATAATTTACTACTAATGTTATTATGTAGAGTATTATTTATGTATATTATTATCTATCGTAGAAAAGTAAACAATCACGCGTTTTTTTTTTTAAGTAAAAAATGTTGCGCATGAACAATACATATACTATAGGTGGTATATAAAGTGCTGTTGTGAAAAAAATTACATAACCTCAAAAAGTACCCCGATCTGTTAAAAAGAACATGATTAAAATTCCCTTATAAATACTGATACAGACGCGTCCCATCCGGTTTTTTTTTATTATAAATATGTAAACCGCGGTAACCGATGTAAATAAGTAGTTGAGTGCCATTTTAATACAATTATATACCTACTTAAAAAAACCGAAACGATGTATGAAATGAGAATGGAAAAAAAAAAAAAAAAGAGTATGTAATTGCTTCTATAATAGAACGAGAAAACGACTATAGTTTGACCGGAGGAAAAAAAAAACAAACCGCGTAAAAAAAAAAAAAAAAAAAAATAAGAAATCCTAAAAATTCGAATCTACGTTATCGCGGCGCTATAGTGCGCGGATAATAATAGAATCTCCCGGCGTTTTCTTAGCCGTTTAAACTGGCGTGTCGTTGCCATCGTGTATTATAATATATAAAAGATCGTTAAGTTTTTACGAGGCGATATTCTTAATATTATCAAACGACGGAAATTTCGTGATTTTATATCGACCCGTTGAACCTTTTCAAATAGTAATAATAATAATAATAATTAAAAAAAAAACCAATTTCGAAACTTTCTATTTTTCCCATTTATAGACCTCGACAACACGGGCACTTCTCACTTTTGTTTTCTACATCGGGAAGCCATTATGCAATTAAGTAAAACGAACGGATATTGATTTTGAAAAATTTTCCGAAAAAATTACTACTTTTTTTAATTATTTAACTTTTTTAACTATCGAAGTCGTATCGATTGCTAAAGACGATTTTTATTTTATTTTTTTTGTGTGTGATAAAAATGACCTTTAACGGTTTTTTTTAAAAAAAATAATATTGTTTATTCCTGTCAGTGCTCATATGGAAAAAACGTCAAAAATCATTTTAAACAAATGACATACTCGACTTATTTTTAAATTGAATAATAATTTATTTTAAATTTATAACTATTTGAGGGAAAATATTTGACAAACTTATGAATACCCATAATATAATATTTGTTCGATTTGTTGAAATGTATTATTACCTTATACCTGCTCGATTGGCAACAATCTCATTCTTATCGGTGTTTATTAGTGTCACAAATAAATAAGTTAAATAATTATGCGCTGTATAAACGGTACCTGTTTAATTCTACCTGATCATCACAACGATACTCAAATTTGTTTTAATAAAGTTTTTGCGATAGTCTGGATCATTTTTCAGACAATTAATGTCAATACTATTGGAAGTCTAACAAATATTTGGAAAAACGACCGACATGAATCGGATCTAATAATTAGGCAATGAGAACAAAATAACAATTGTTGTACGATTTTAGCGGCGTGAACGAATTCGTATAGTTTTGGATTTTCGTATGCTTTACAAAGTCGCCACATCTCTGCGCCGTCGTTAGTAATTCCACACCGTTCCGGCCGTCTAGACGTTTCGATTAGACTTTCCGAATCAGCGACGTATAGGCATATAATAAATAATATGATAATAGTATAACAGGATGATTGTGTATCGGTGTACCCATGCGATACGCGGGCGCAATATAATAATTGTATGATTGATTCGATTTTAAAATGCGAATTAATCAAACGGTAGTTGGCAAACGTTCGGCCCGACACCGCCGCTGCGCCAGCCATCGGTTGATTAATTTATTGCCACCGCCAAACACTGATGGCTGGCCCCGCCGTCGACAGTAACGATTTGTAGGAAAGCCATTAGACAAAATAACAATGTGTAATACCGGCCGGGTGCGGTGGTCGGCGGGAATGAGATTGGTACCTATGCGGTGTATGACGATTTAGAACGATATTATTTAAACCCGTTTACGTAATATATATTAAGGTGGATTTTATTTTTTGTTTTTTTGTTCTTCGCGTGATATCATGTTCGGCTGGGTAAAAACAAAACAAAAAGATTTCCCTTCAGTATTTAAGACCTTTAAAATAACCACCGTCTTCTTCGCAATCGTATAATTTATCAACAAATATATTTTATTTTTTTACAGTCTAAAAACTCAACTCATTAAAAAAAAAAAAAAAAAAAAAAAAAAAAAAACACACTGATATTTTTTCAAAAGATAAATAATCGACCCCTAATTAGCTCGTAGAAATTAAATGTTTCACATATTTAATGAATACCCTTCAAAACTATCCTTGATATTTCAGCAATTAAATTGTCTACGAGCTCAACAGGTGGACATTTTTTTGTTTTTATTTATTTTTCAAAGACAAGGTTGCCGACCCCGTCGGCTTTATTTTAATATTATTTGTTTAAAAAGTTTAAAAAGTTTAAGTGATTTAAAAAAAAAAAGAAAAACAAATGTATTATACGATTTTTCGTATTTTTGAGAACGTATTGAATATTTAGAGAATTGTAAATCGTGGTTGTCTTCAGTTTGAATTAAATTTGATTTCTAAAAAAGAATTGCTGAATTTATTTTATTGATAGGCGACTTTTTACTAAATAAAAGTCATCTTATTCATTCTTCTAACCAACCCGGACCGCACGAAAGGGAAAACCCCTTTTGAACGGCCAAATATATTTTACTTTAATAGACTTTTTTTTTTTTTTTATATTTTTGTCCATCCTTGATATAATATAGTAGAAACAATTTCGTTTACAAATACAAATATACCTACCAAATTAGTTATTTGTAAAAATATAATCTTTTCTCTCTTTTAAATCGATTTAGAAACTCTAGTCATCTATATAGGTTTTTACAGCGGTCCGGTCGGTGTTTTCGCCTATTTTATCTCGAGGAAAACACGTCAATATATTACACGGCAGTGTACGCGCTCCGATTTATGATTGTAATATATTGTTTGTCCGTCGACTTTTACACGTACGATAAGATCGTTTTAAAATGCACAATTGAATAATTGAACACCTGGTTTCTCGTCTATAGACAGGTAGACGAGGTACTCTGCACTTATGACATGGCGTGGATTGCACGATTTAAGATGTTCGACAGCCGATAATAATATAATATTTTACCGTATGGCTATTATTAGTAGAATGTAATATATTTCTTCATGCGCACGAAGCGCGACTAAGTCGAGTTTTTCAGATACGGTTCGATAGATATCTCTCATCAACGGTTTGCATAGGTCAGAAGTAATATATAGATTAATATCATTTATAGAATAATACATTGATTGAAAATGAATAAAATATATTTTTTTTAATTTTTTTTATATTAGATTCCGATTGGGTTTGTATTAGTTTCTACTTGTTCGGTCAGTGTAAAAATCCTTCGAAAATTTCACACCGTACTTTTTAAGAGCGGGGTGAATTTTCTGGTCGGTGGTACTATATATTTGAAACATTTTTCTAGATTCCCAATTGTCGTTATTAAAAATTAAATAGAACTAACAACAAATACATTGGATATATTGGTTTTATTTCTTACTTTGGCTATAAGGGGAAAATACAATTAATAATATAATTTAACCAATTAACCGAGCTAAGCTTAGAATCGTTTATTTATTTTTTATTTGGTTGCATTTATTGATCGTTATTTTCTGTATATAAATACTTTTCGGCTACAATAGTAATCTATCCATGGTTTGGCAAATATCCGTTTTTTTTTTTTTTTTTTTTGTATATTTCCATCTCTTTACGTACTTTTGTTCGATAGTATTCACATATTATTATTTTTCTGAATACAATATTAATTAATTTATTAATGGTTTTTCTTTTTGTTCGTATGATCATCAATATAAATCTAAAAAATATTGAACCATAATCATTATGGCTTGCTTTGCTACATCGTCTTAAATAGGGATGGTCAGTTGTCCATTACACGTATCAAAGTTACGTAATTTTGGCACTTTTGTAACTCGTAGTGATTAATCAGTCACAACGTCTTCAATTTGTAGTTTGTAATAAAATTTACACGTAGCTTAAGTAACAAAAATCTATCTATTTTATCAATTACAAATTATTATTTTAACTAACTATTGGAATAATTTCCGATATAATTTCTGTTCGACTGTTCGAGATAATTTCAATTGATGATAAGAAAGGAATTATTTTAAATATTGACTTTGATCAGTTAAATAAATATTATTTATTTTTAACCACAGTTTAAGATGATAATAATATTAGTTTAAACCGTGGTTTCAACTTGTAACTTTTATCGACTGATATATATATGTATGTATGTATGTATTTTTTTAAATTTTTTTTTTATATAAATATGTAATAATTTGTATGTACGACTTGTACCTTAGTTATGTAACCGTGCCGTGTAATCATTAACTCGGAATATATGTGTAACCTGTCACTTGTAACCAGTTACACTGTGCACTGTAACTACTCGGCCATCCCTGATCGTAAATCGCGCGGTATACTCGCGGACGCATGTCACAGAAGCGCAATATGTTTAAAAAAAAAAAAAAATGTTCATATTCCAAAGACATTGTAGACGTATTCCATCGAAAATATCACGTCGAAATATAAATAGGGAGTGGTGGGGTGGTGAAACCGATACCGCCGATTTCGAGTATCGGGTTTGCGCGTCGGCGTCCCACCCCTAATCTAAACGCCCGTGTAGCCGGACGAAACTCGGCTACGTCGTCGCGTCGTTCTCAGCTTCTCTTTCGCGTCGTGGCATTGATTTATCGTAATAAACCGTTTATTACGTACGCGTACGTGTACAAAATAATAATAATCATAATAATACAACTGTGGCCGATAAACGTCTTAAACTTTCACATTATTTTGACGGCGGCTGTGCAAAGAAAGAGAGAGAGAGAGAGAGAGAGAGAGAGAGAGAGTGAGAGAGAGTGAGAGAGTGATTGAGAGAGAGGAGAACGCACCACATGTTTGTCTGCCGTGTCGTCTGATGCACACCGCCGCGGCAGATCCGTGACGTGACGATTGACAATAATTATTATTATTATTTAATAACATACACACGTTTAGTGTCTAAAGTACGTCATGCTCCTCTTATCAGTCTGTTATCAGTAACAATTGGATCGTATGGATCCAAACGGTCCTCCGAACAGTCTTCCGTTAAAAACTCACATATCATTTTTTTTTTTTTTTTTGAAATGCTTATATTGTATTAAAACTAGTGATGGGAAAAATCATTATCAATTATTTGCCGAAGTTTGAGAATCCAGAGTTTTGGATTCCAAAATTCGAAATCCTACATTTATTGTCAATCCGGATTTTGAATTTGAAAATCCGGAATTTTATCAGAATCCAAATTTCGGTTTTTAAAATAATGATTTTATATAGTATAAATAATTTATCATAAAATTATTATTATTATCTTATCGTTAATACCGTTAAATGTGTAAAACAATTTTAAAAATATCACAAATAGAAATGTATTTAAAAAATGTACAAACATTTTTTATACATATTACAGTTTAATTTCTATAATATATTACTAACTGACCCGGAAAACGTTGTTATACTCATAAAAATACAAAATTTCGAATTTCGGAAATCGAAACATAAATTTTCGGATTTTAAAATCCTAAATCCGGATTTGTATCTCATCACTAATTAAAACACGAGTACTCACAAACTAAGAACTTGACTATTATTAAATAAGAGTTACTCGAATGAGGTGGTTTTTAGCAATAAAAATAAATATCTAAGTAGTACTTAAAATGTAGAATATAAGAATTTTTAATTTACTTAATTTATTTTATTTGTGTTTGGATCTAATCGTCCTTGATAAAGATTTTTATCATATAATATGTCGTCACATTAATCGAACGTATCGTATGCGGTTTACTAGGTAATCACGTATACGTTTACGAAGGGAGGGGGATAATAAAAACCAAACACTCTTATATTTATTTAACCAAACAAACGTTTTTTCTTTCTTATACAAATCACGGGTTCGGAACGTTCGTATTTATGTAGGTACCTATATTATTATTTTTGTTTTGGAGTTACCGAAACTTTCGTAAAGTCGGGAAAATATATTATACAAACGTCATGGTGACGAAAGAGAGAGAGAGTGTCAGAGAGAGAGAGAGAGAGAGAGAGAGAGAGAGAGAGAGAGAGAGAGAGAGAGAGAGAGAGAGAGAGAGAGTGAGTGAGAAAGAGAGAGAAAGACGCTGAAGTAATAAAAAAAAAAAAAAAATTAAAAATTAATCTGTGTTACCGTTGGCACGAGAAGTCTGTTTTGGTTTTTAATTCTTTTTTATAACTAGCCGGGCTACATTTAATATTTAATTAATTTGTTTTCGCGTGCGAATGATGAAAAACAGTTTTTTTAATCGTTTTATTCACGATCTCTAATATTATTATTGTTACTATTATAATAAGTTCTCGTATTTTCGTATACACGCCGTGTAAACAAACGTTGGGGGCCGTGATTGTGTTTACATAGTGTGCGTTACACGTTCGATCGGAAACACGAAACATTTCAGCTGGACTCGGATTGAAACGGAGATGATTGTTTTTTTCTGAAAGATCCGGGGCATCAAAATACACATTTCGAGCCAATTTTCAAAATAAACGAATCGCTTAGGCAATACGATTTTTCAAATACAAAAAATTTGAAAGATATATTGTGTTAATTTACGATTATTTTTACTTATAATATGTTTGCCCCGGTATAGTCGAATGTCATCGTTTTGAACGTTTCTGTTAAATCGTATTTTTTAATGGACATCTTAAAACGTCTCGGCGGTCATCTCGGACGGTTTTCGTAGACAGAAAAATTGTTCGGGAAAAAAAAAAAAAAATAGCACTACAAAATTTCGAAAATAGGCTCATATACGCGTTTTGACGTATATATTTTCAATACTACGGGTCTTCCTGTAAAAGGAACCACCCCGACACCTTTCTCATTTAATTTTGCATCCGTCTGGCCGAAATATTTCGCGTTAAGGTTCGAGTGAAACCTATGCAAACGCCGCGCACCGGAAGATTTTTATTTTTTATTATTTTTTTTCCTCAAACACACGCCGCTCATATTTCATCTCCGTTCTATACGACACTCATATACTTACGTGTCTTCACGTCATGATGTTTTTTAAACGTTTTTAATAAACCGCGCGCCCGATATAGAGGAACTTCATTGACCTATTAAACAACGATGGTATATGGTGGCGTATAATATATACTTATACATTATATACACACACGAGTCGTAGTATTTTTTATTTATTTTTTTTTTTGTAAAAAAAAAAAAAAAAACCGCTAACGGTGAAAGTCAATACTATTGTTGTTGTGCAGTTTAAAACGTTTACGGGTTTTTAAATTTGTATTTATTTATTTATTTATTTATTTATTTTTTTTTACTTCTCGTGCGATGACAATAAAAATCGACGATATTGCCACCGGTTTCCATAAATATATGTGCGTGCGTACGGTCGATAATAATAATTATCGTATTCCATAATAATTTTACGTCGTCGTCGTCATATATTTGTCTCTTGTTTATCTCAAAGTGGTTTATTTTTTTCCCCATACAAACGTATTTAATTACATAAACTGTTTAGGATTTGTTGTAATTATTATACTTGTGCAAAAGTGTAATAGAGATACGTAGTAGGTAAAAAACTTAATTATGTGTATATATATATGTTAGGTTAATGTTAACATTCGGATAATGTTAAAATCAGCTGGATCATGCAGTGACGTTCGGACAATGCATTCTGGATCGAATGTCATAAAAAAAAAAAAAAAAAACCTATTATATTATTATAAGTGACTATTTTTTTGTTTAATAACAAAAACGATATTTAATTGTAACAATTATAATAAAATGTAAATAAAACAAATACAATTATTATTTATTGTTACTCCAGGGACTTTGAATTGCAACAAAACGTTAGGTGATTGCATCTATATATTACTATTGCATTTAGCTTTACGTATTGCATAATAACTCGTTAAATTTAACATTATCTATAGTCAACAGGACAATGTTAATACTGTGCAGTTATATAAACCAACGATTAAACATTATCCGGCCAATATCGACATTATCCAAATGTTAACATTACCCGTGCCTTATGTATATATCTACACTTAACCGCGTAAAATTCATGTTTTGTATATACAAGTTTTGTGTTTCTAAACGCGAATGGCATGACATTTTTTTTATTTTACGGATCAGTTCTTATTTTTTTTTTTTTTTTATACCTACGCGGTCTTACACGTCTTTTTTTGGCGAATTCATAGTTATATATTGTTATATGTGACATAACAGTTGCATTTTAATCAATTTACGTAATCCTATAAACGTATTGTGGAATTAATTTCGGTGACGATTGTCTGGATATATTTTAATAGTAGT
This sequence comes from Tuberolachnus salignus, assembly GCA_956483605.1. Lineage (NCBI taxonomy): Eukaryota > Metazoa > Arthropoda > Insecta > Hemiptera > Aphididae > Tuberolachnus > Tuberolachnus salignus. The sequence goes on from OY101433.1 coordinate 13,668,866, forward strand.
AGTATATAATTACTAGGGTTGTGAATTTTGTAGCGAATGTATTGTTTTGTGTTTAGCTCGATTAGTAATAATGTACGAATTATGTAACAGCATAGAAACTTTTGATTTGAATTTTTCTATAGGAATTATACGTATCTACGTATAATTCCGAGCGGTTTGGATAAACCGGACGAACAAAAGTAAATACAATTTATAACAATTATTACTGGATTAGTTCAATGAAAACAATTCGCAATACGTTTTGGACGAGACTTATGTAATTTCCTATTAAATAAATTGAATTTGATTATAATCCGGATCGATGGTCGGATTAGTCGTTGTAAATCCGGACTAGTATTTCCCCCCCCCCCCAATAATTACGTTTTGTGAACTTACCGTGTTCGTTACAATACAAATATTTTGTTTTTGACAACTCCCATTCCCGACCGAGTACAACGCAATTTTGGTAATCATTGCCGTTCGACTGTTATTTATTATTTATTATTACTTGCATTATGCGAAACGCAAAACCGCTCGTTAGCACCGCACGGTGCAGTGTATACATTCTACGCACGCGGCCCGTCCTCGTAATAGTTATGACGTCATCCGGCCGGGTGGCCGGACCATATGGTGCGGCTCCAGCCGGTCGCCGGTCCACCCGGTCGGCCACACCCTGGGGCCGTGGCCGTTGTCCGCGTATCCCGGCCACGATCGTCGTGCCGAGGACCGGGACACGGTGCCCGGCGTCGGTCCCGCGGACGGGACCATGTGCGCATCCGGTTGCAACACCATTATGCATTATACCCATTGGCCGTGGATCCCGGTGGCGTATGCGATACACCGACGGCGGTGGCCGCGACAAAAACGCCGAAAAATAAAACAAATTAAAACGTGTGATGATAAAATATGAAAATTAAAAAAAAAAAAAAAAAAATAGCTGTACTTGGCCTTTAACGCTTTAGTTTTGTGCTCCGCGAATACGCACGGAAAAATATTGGCTCGGGCGGGCGTTTTTTTTTTTTTTTGTAAATCGTTTTCGGTCTAGCAGTTTCCCGGCACACACCATCGCCCAACTCTCGGCTCTTTTGAAGTGCGATGTATAACACACGGTTTTCTCGGCGCCTCGCCTGTTTTATTTTTTATTTTGTATTTTTTTTTGATATTATAAAAAAAAAAAACACTCACAAAATGAAATTCATTACCGTTGACCGTGAAACGCCGCCGCTCGCCATGGTTGGATTTGGTACGTATACGCGCGGGCTGCGAGCCATCGAAATATTTTAGGGTAATTTTTTTTATCCACCGCGCGCCCAACACACCCACATGCGCGTATGTGCGCGCTCGCACAGTGTACCGCGTACAAATTTACAACGTACCGTTATTTTATTACGACACGCCGCCAGAGCACCGTGCCGTGCAAATTGGGTTAATGCGATCGAACGCTTGCTCAAAGGTGCTGCGGGCGGGCCAGTGTAGGTCGTTCCGTTTTTCGCGCGCGACCTTTTTGCACTGTGCGGATTTGATGGCGCGCAATCGGTACGCGCGAACGTTGTCCGGGATCGTGTTCAGGGTCTTTTCCCGACGCGCACAATTACGGGTTCTAGTGGTCACTAGTGCAGTGCTCAATTGTAAACGATGAAATTGTTATCACGTCCTATAGAAAAAATAAAAAAAATGTCTGTTGTGTTTTTAAAATTATTTTTAGTGTACAGCTTATATTCGTCCAGTTTTTTTCTTTGTGAATACGGCCACCCTAACCTAACCTAACCGGTAACCGCGCGTACTTATTACCCTCCTACTCATGCAGAAAAAAAAAGACCCCGCGGATTCGACTCAGCCGAAAATCGGGTTTTCGCACTCAGACGCGTCCTGTCCGCCCGGTGACCCCGCTCCCCCCTTCCTTCCGGATTGCGCCAAACCGGTGGTGCGTACGTGTGCCGGACTCTCGCGCGCCGCGGTTGTCCTCATCATGGGCGCCGTCGTTGTTCGATTAGAGTGGGATTCGCCCACAGTTTTGCACGCACACCGCACCGCGCGCGGGTGAACTTGCACACTCGAATCGATACGCGCGCGAACCGGTCGTCGCGTGATCCCGTCTCCGCCGCAGTCGCGTGTTCCCGTGTGTTGCCGCGTGCCGAAAACGCGATTCCCCGTGATCGCCGTGCGACGTCTTCTCCCCAGACCGCCCCGCCAGCATCCCTGCCGAGACCGTGTCCCGTTCGGTCGTCGCCCGTCGCCAAACTGACCGGCAAACGTCATTATCGCTCCGGTTACCCTTCGCCCGCGATACGTCTGCCAAGGCGCCGCCACCGCAGCCGCCGACTCCGCCATGACGTGCGCTTCGGGCAGTCGAAAAGTATGCCCGATATTATAAAAATTCTATAACCGTACAATATAGTTATAATTATTTTAGTCGAAATTTATATGTATTTTCTCTCCCCCCCCCTGCCGGTAATAGGTTCTAAGGGATAATATGCCTCGGATATCCCAGGACCGGGGCTCGGCGAGCAGGCACTCGCGCGGACGCGGCACTGTACAGCCAGCAACGCTACGGACTTGTTAGAGTAAGGGCGACCCGCCCGGCTGTCCCTTTTCCCGTTTCTCGGCGAACAGGTGTCTCGGTCGTTTGTGCGTATGTTACGTGTATACAGCGTACGCGTATTGTTGTTTTTTCATAAATAGCGGAGAAGCCGCTTTCACCCGCGCGTATAGTCGTCTCGCACGGTCCAAGGCTACCGTCGGGTTGTCTGTCATCCGGGCAAGGCTATTTATCTATCGCTGCGTGTATCGTATATAAAAACCCAATTGTAGTAGTCGTGTAGTATATATGGTAATAATACTAATAGGTTATATAGGTATAGCGGTTGTCGGAGGTGTTTTGTAAAAATAAAAATAAAAAAAAATAAAAAAAAAAAAATTAACGTTTGGCCGCGTATGTTCTAAATTTATACCGCACGCCGCTGTGCGAAAATAAGATGGAACATTTTTTTTTTCTAATTATTTTTTTTTTCTTTCTACTTTTATATATTTATACCGCGTTTACAGCGTTGCGCCGCGACGGGGATTATTTCTTTTTTTTTCTTTTCCTATTTTTCGTAGTTATATTATAACATAATATACACATAAAACGTTTTTCCCGTGGGCGGCGGCTATAATTGCGGCAACGTACCGGGACCGTGAATTTCCCTACGATTTCAGCTTGCCGCGCAGCCATGTGGGAAGTACCGGTCTACCGTACGGCCGCCGCCACTGACGCCGCCGACACCTGTGCTCCTGCGTTGGCGTCGTCCGCCACTTTTCGAGGGGCGTTTTTATATTATAATAATATATACCAACAATAACAATATCGTTACGTACTAAATATTCCAACGTAATTTTGTTTCACCGATATCTGATATTTGAAATCGAAAATCATGAGTTGTGATATTGAAATCAGTCAATTAAAATAAAAACTCGATATTTTAAACTTTTTTTTCTTTTTATATTCCAGACACATATAATAGATATTTTTCTACTATATCGAGGATCGGGTCTGTCTTATATATATATATATATATATATATGTACCGTCATTATCATTTTGTTGTTATCATTGTTATCTTTTCGACCGAGACTTCGAAAATGGTGAAAATGATAGGTGGGGGGGGGTATTCATATAATTAAATAATACTTGGTTTCCGACGAAAGTTGAGAACTTCAGAAGTTTTGACGATCGGAACAAGTACAAGTTGAAATACTTGTAATAATAATAGTAATAATTTATCGGCCATCTGGTGATACATTTACATACATTTACAATAAATATAACCAGTATAACGGCCCAACTCACCACTGCCGATAACTTTATAAATACTCTTTTATAAGAGTACTAAGGTAAAAAAATAATAATTATGGTAATATAAAAAAAAAAAAAAAATTAATTAGTTAATTCGATTCACATCGTATTATACACTTAACTCGTGCATTGTTTGGGCCATGGCTTAATTATATTTTAACGGGCTTTTCGCAATATATATTCGTATGTTGTCGTACAGAGAAAATATACTTCGTACAAAATAATTATTTTAATTATGGGTTTTTTTGAGCGATCAAAAGTTCCTATTGGCCTCTACGATACCTAAACTACACCGAACGGCTCATAACGTATAAGTTAAAACAGTTACATCCGTTGTTCATCGTTCGAATTTCATGCAAAAATTAAAAAAAGAAAATAAAAAGTAATTTTATAAATCGTTATGTTTATATTCGTAACCGAGAGAATTTCGCTGTCGGCTCTAATCGACCATCATTTATTGACAGACGATTGTCGTTGATTAATAAAATAATTATTATAGCTTTATTGAGCCGATATGACTTTTTTTCGTACCGATAATTGAAATAGAAAACCGTGAGCCGATATTGAAATTAACCGATACGTCGGTTGAAAACTGTATTTTTTTTTCTACAATTTTTTTTTCACACTTTAGAGATTTTATTGACGTTTTTTTTCTACCACTTTCATAACACAAATATTGCCATTATTTTTTATTTTTTTTTTTTTTACACGCACGCTGATCCGATATATAATAATAGTGAACAATAAGACAATCGTCGATTTAAATTGTATAATCGGGGGGGGAGGGAAAGAATCGACCAAAATAATATTAATAAATTTATATAAAACGTTGTTATCGTCTCGGTGACGGGGCGTGGGCGATTTCGCTCTGCGGCCGGTTTACACGTCGTCGTCGTCGTCGTGTATCGGATCGATCGCCGTGTAATTATTACGATATTATAAAATATAACGCGCTAGAGACGTTAAAAAAAAAAAAAATAGACGAGGATAAAGAAGAATAAAAAAAATAAAACCATCGCCATATGTGCGGCAGATACGTCGATATTATTATTTTGTTTATGCGAAATGGACAATTCGTCTTTATGGCCGTAATACAGTCAACACGATAAGTTGCCAACTGTTTGCGATATTATTATGTACGCGTACACTCGTCGTCTCGGGTTGTACATCGATTACTTTTTATCGTGTAATTGCAATAATGATAATAATAATAATAATAATAATAATAATAATACGATCTGGTGCATTATTGTGCGCGTACATCATCCGATAATATAACTGTAATAATTCGACAAAAAAAAAAAAAAAATGAACGTGCATTGCGAAACGCGTCGGAGCGCATCGTAAAAAAAAAAAAAAGAAGAAATTATCGAATAAAAAGAATTTTTTTTTTTTTTAAAAGCACACCCTCGCAAAATAATGTTTTATATATATATGTATATATATTACCTATATACATTTTATGCCGTTATATATACTGCCGACTTGTACGAATGTTTGCACATCACTTGATCTTTTTTTCTTTCTTTTAAGCGGTTTATTATATACACGTATAAAATGTCGTCGGGACACACATATATTTTTTATCGAATCGAAAACAAACGATAGGTTTTTTTTTTTATTTCAAACGATAATAATTTATTGCCAGGTCTACCCCGCACGGAAAATAAAAATAAAATATCCGAACATGACGCATTCGACTGGACATCGACGACGACGAGTAACAGTCGTGTATATGATGTGCTTACGATGCATAAAACATTAAATACTATTGTTTTTTTTTATTTTTTTTTTTTATACCGTCGTCCTTGTTTTTTCGACGTACGGCTCACGTACGCGTCTTTTTATTTTATTATATTATACGATTTTCATAAAATATTTATGCTTCTCTGTGCGTACCGGCCTTATAATAAACGAAAATAGTATATTCCCCCTCCCCCCCCCCTTATTTCTATATACAGATATAATAATATATTTATAATATTGTTTTTTTCGTCAATATATTTCAAATAGCGGCGTATACGTGGTTTTTTAAAAGAGGAGGGGTGGTGCCAAGAAATGGTGCCAAGGGGGATGAAGATGGGCGGTAGCTCAGTTTGATGACAAAATATTCTCCATGTTTTCTCGCACTACCCTCCCCAGATAATTTGGCGGTTTTTATTCGCAATAATTATAAGTTTCAGCAATTTTTTTCAATCGATCTATTATCAAACTGTCAAGAAAAATATTTACCGTGTTCGATATTTTCTTATTTAAGTAAGATAATATTGTGAGCATGTGAAATATCACAACTTAAAAATGGTCGTTTAACAATTACTCGAATGTAAAAATATCGAATGAAAAACCAACTGACGTATCAACACCAGACGGTAATACCTTTATGTGTGTTAATAGATAAATTCACATTAATATTAAATCTATTCAACTGGTTGTTCTGAACGCAAATTGGACATGTCGTGCACGTGCAAGATGGAGACAGCCTACGCGGATATCAAGCCTTTTTAATTAAATTTAATATTTAATTATATGTTTAATTTTTACAAGAACGATTCGAAAAAAAGTTTAAAAAAAAAAGGAATCATACAAAAAAACGGTGAGGGTGGAAGCACCGCAAGATCTGGGCCCCGGTCTTCCATGCTCCTAAATCTGGCACCGTGTGTTGGTTTTTCATCGACCAAGTGTTTTATACATTAAAGAGTTACACTAAATTCCTCGCAGCAGGACCAACGGTGTTTTTCGTCGACTAGGCTACCTTTTTTGCTTAATATTCAACCTCCCGGGGCACCCGAAGGGATGATTACCAAACTTCACTAAAATAACATTCTTATGATAACGAACAACATTGTGGGTTAAGAAATATTAAAAAATAGCGAACTTTTTTTTCTATTTTTCCTATACTTTAGGGCCACCCTGGGTGCCCCCTCCTCCCGTTTAAAAACGGTTTGAGAGCACCTAAAAAACAATTAAAATTTCGCCGCCGCCTCCGCATTATAATATATTTTATGCCGTTTGCGTTTCCGATTTTTTTTTTTTTTTGCGGGGCGGTCCACTTTTATAACACACACGCCGTCCTTGGTCGTGAAAATACGACCACGGTTTATTTTTTTTTATATCCGAAACTGATGTTTTCGCCGCGATATTATGTATTTGTATCTTGCGCACTATATAATATACTCGTATAACTGTACGGCTTTGTTTATTTATTTCGCGTCTGTTACGTACGAAACACTCGGAGCACGGGTAAACAAACAAGCCGCGAGTTTAAAAACCGTCGGTTAAAAATAATAATAATAATAATAAATTGCGTATTTTTAATATAGTTCTAAACGAAAAATCTCGTCGAGAAATTTACCGGGAATCGCGGGCGCGGTCGATTAATGCGTGTAATCAAAATTCCATTTAGATTCTAAGCGAATCGATTGATGAGCGTATTGGTTTTACTATGACTGGCGTGCGTTTTTTTTTTTTTTTTTTTTTTTTTTTTTTTTTTTTTTTTTATTTCTTTTTTGTTTCCGTCCGCGGACAATTTTTTATTACCAGACATCCTGTTCCGATTTACAATCATAACATCGCTTCCGAAAGCATTTTCGATCTAACCGATGCATCAGAAAGGTCATTTTTTTTTTTTATTGATTTTCATTATAGTTATACTGTCAACAATTGGGAAAATACGTTGGAAAAACGTAGGCAAATTTACGGCAATGGTTTCGTTATTTATTTTCGATCGGTTCTTTTTCTGGTAAATCGGTTAAAAATATTTGTAGGACCCTGATATATTGACAGAATATTTATATTAGACTTTTCTCGGCATGAACAAATGTTCAAAATATTCTGATAATTGTTTAACTATTTATAGGCATCTTAACGTTTATTACAAATTAATTGAAAAAAATAAAACCGTTTTGGCCGAAAATAAATGCACGGAAATTTCGCACATGGTTCGTCATAAGTTGTACTTAACGGCGTAAAATGTTGAATTCTGAAACAACGAAGAAACCAATATAATTGGAGATTTTTTTTCATGCCTTTGTAAGATTTGCGGTATTTTCGGATTGGTTTTTTTTTTTTAAGTATAATAAAATATATCATATCGTAAAACAATTATTATCTCGGAAAATATTAACTTTTTTCGAAATTTATTTATTTTTTCAGAAAATTTAAGAAACAAGCAGCTCAAAAAATGGTACATTACCGTTTTTTTTTATAAGCTTTTTTTTGGTGTTAGTTTCACCATCACTGTCCACTTTTGATTTGCAAATATCAACCTATAATACAATTTCCATAAATATTTAAAGTTTTAGTCGAAATAAATTTTAGTGTTGAAATGTTTACATTTTCATCAAGACGTCGACGGGATATTCCATTTTTAAATTTGTCGTTTTGTCGGCAAAGACAGAGTTGTGGAGCCACTCTACCGCCACACAAATGATGATCTACTATCCTCTTCCTACCCCACCCACCAATAAAACGATAATATTAAACGTGAAATATCTCGTCACCGAAAACAATAAGAGTGTCGAAAAATAATGGTATTGTGACATTTTAGAGCCGCTTGCTGCTTGAATTTACTCGATGGAAAATTTAAAAAAAAAAAAAATGCAATATTCTCCCAGACATTAACGTGTGCCTAATAACGCCATGCCGATCACACTGTGTATAATATGGCGACGCATACGCATACGCATATGCGTGTGTTTACACGACGTTATCTGTTGGAATTATATTTTTGCAAAACAATATACAATAATATTATTTGGCATTTTTTCGGGTAATTTGTACCTATTTACCCGATATCTGACGTATACGACACGACTTCCCGATTCACTGCCACAATATTGTACGCGGTCATTCGTAACCCGAGTGTGTGTGCGTGTGTGTTTCGCAAAACTATAACGTATTATTAATATGTAAATGCGATTTTTTCCCAGTTCAATTTACGCGTGTCGTACGTGTATTGTCGGTTGTTATCATACAGTTATAATATTAAAAAATTGTATAGTCGTCGTGCGAAAGAGACGAGGATAGACCGTTCGGCTTTTCTATTTAATTATATAACCCCCGACCGCCGATAACATAATCGTAATCGTTTACTTTTTCAAACAATTGATAACATTTTACGACGATTTAAAATAAATAAATACAATCAGATTTAAGTTTAACGGCTGACTTTTATCGCCGATCAATGACACTCGATTGATAAAAGCTCATGCGCGGTTTCAATTATGATGTTTTTTTAACGATTTTTCGTTGAACGTCTCACGTCTGTTATCAGTTTAAATTTTAAAAGACAACTTTACAGACTAGTTAGTTATTCAGTAGCATTCATGGCGAAAAAAATTAGTATTTTACTACTGTGCTGTGCACGTTTGTAATTATTTCTCCCCTCCCCGTACAAATTCCTAATTACTCCATTGTTTCTAAAACCTAGAGATGAATGAGATACTTGTATCATAACAGTAGTCGCGGAATAATATTGTTAGGTGGTGTCATACAGAGCGGAGACTTTGAGTTACTGAAGGTCAGCAGAGCCAAACTAGAAGCTTTCGAAGTATAATTGGTGGAGAAGAACATTACGAATTGGGCGGACAGGAAAAGTTAGGAATGATGAGGTTTTTACGGAAAACAAACACTCTAAAAACAGTATGAAATATGCGCTGAAATTGAGACGAAAATCGCGGATACGACACCTTCTATTAAGGAATAGTCCTCGGATGACGTAATAACATAAGCAAATATAGAACCGGGAAAACGGAAATGGGGAACGCCTAGAACAGTGCTTTCGCGAAGTAAAAAGCGACGGAATAAAAACATACGGATTATATAAGTGACAGGGGAATACGGATAGAGACATTAAAATCGTCGTTTATAAATCGGTATTATAGGACTGTATGAAAACAAAAAAAATATAAAATAATAATACCAATACTACATTCTATACGAACCCCCGCGCGCTTTGCCGGGTGGGAAGACTTTCGGAAACGGGTTTGGCACCGGAAATTCGTCCGGGCTGAATTCGACCGTCGTCGTGCCGGACGTTTGGATTTTTTTTATTTTTTTTTTTTTGTTTTTTCGAATCGCAACCGAGCGAACGGCTAATATTTAAAATAATGGGACGCGTAGGCGACCGAGACGCTCACGTGGGCAGCTCCGGTCGCCCACCGGGTATATACCGACGACCGTACCCGCGACAATGGAACGGGTTGTATAGGTATATCTGTGCGTGTGCTTACGATATTATAATATTATTATATATACCGTATTACCATAATTTCCATTATAACATTATTGTAATAATATCGGCAGACACTTTGCGCCGCCGACTGCTCTCGTTTGTTTATTGTTGTGCACGTCCCGGGCAGTTCTGCCGGCGACCTTCCTCCAAATAATTGCGAAACCGAACAAAAAAAAAAAAAAAATATATATTATTTTTTTAAAATAAGTCTATGACGGACTCTCCACTCACACACTGGTAGTTGAGCGCGTCCGCGATTCAATATCGTCGTAGGCCATTTGAGCGCGTTTGTATAGTACAGTGGTTCTCAACCTTTTTGTCGATTCATGTCACCCTATCGTATTAACATATGTACAACGAATTGGAATCCTATAGGATTATATATGTTAATGTTGGAGGAAAAAAATGATCGATTTTAATTTTATTAGAAAATCAAAATATATAATAAACATACATTCTATTTTATAATAAGTTATGAAAAAGCCGAAAAATTAATGCGAAATTTGAGCCCGGTTGTTTTTCCGAATTCGGAGGATTCGTGGTGGAAGATGGTGGAGAGAACAAGTTACGTATCTTCTTCTACTGATGTTTTCGTCAGGCGTTGGCGGGGTTTTGCCTTAATATTTGTCAGATCACAAAATCCGTACTCACATAGACGTTAAAAACTGAAAAAGGGTACTATATGTGGTTCTCAACCGGAGTATTAATATCGTATAGGATACTTTGGTTGAGAACCACTGTTATAGTCCAGCAAGACACGAGAATCAAACGAATTATTATCCGGTTCCCGCAGTGTCGTTCGTCCTACCTGACGTAGTTTTTCAACAGCCATTAAGTTTTTACTCTAGGACTCGGATTTTTTCGGGGTTGGGTTTGTTAGGTTTTTGTACCGAGCGGACTGTCCGGATAAAACGCGCTCAAATGACCTACGGTAATTTTAGTACGGAACTGTTTGGGGTAAAACAAAAAAAAAATCTGATTACACTCCCCTCACACCAATATTATTATTTTTCGGCAGGTTAACATATCTGAAGCAAATCTTTATATCCAGTGCGTTTACTATTATTGTACACGAGTAGTTTTGTTAATTTATTTATAAGTTAACAATAAGAGTAGTGTATTATTTTTTGTTTTTTTACCGTTAATACCTGCCCGACGACGGTTTTTCGAATTCGAAACTGGTCGTGAATACAAAACAAACTTTTTTTTTTTGATTTCGTTTATTAATTTATTCCTTTTTTCCCGGGACAGATCGCGGCCGCGGTGAGCTGTTTTGGAAAATTCAGCTGGACCAAGACCTGGTGGACACCATTTCGTCCATTTATCCCGAGTGGTTCCGCCAACAGCAGCAGCAGCAACAGCAGCAGTTGCAACAGCAGCAGCAGCAGCAACAGCAGCAGCCACAGATGCAGCAGCAGCATCATCAGCAGCAGCAGCAGCAACAGCTGCAGCAGCTACAGCACGCCAATAATCCGTTGACCATGCAGAACAGTATTTCGCAGCCGTCTCCGCCTTCAGCCGAGGTGGACGAATCCCCGTTGCAAAAGTCTATGGACAAGAACAAAGAGTGTGAGTACCCGTTTAAAGTTATTTATTTAAGTATAAATCGGGGGCCGTCAATTTCAGCGGTCGTGCACCCTATACTTTTAAAATCGTTCCGATTGGCCAGCCGAAATAATGTATTTGTTGATTATTAGTTTGTATTTCTTTCAATCGCTAGCAATTTGATAAGTACATTAGACGATATGAATAATAATAATTGCAATTGCAATTATAAAGGAAAAGGAGACAATGGCGAAATTTTAATGATGAGCAAAAAACAAAAAAAAATAAATAAAATCTCCCCTGAGATACTGTGAATCTCATACGACAAATTCGAAAGACGGATCTACATATTGCCAGACATTAGAAAAATCAATATTCGCGAATAAAACGAGGGTTGGTGTATTTATGAGACCGGGGTTTGTACATTAATAGGGATACTTTTCTATCCTCGGGCAGTGCATCTTAGAGGCTTTATTATCGGTTCTGACAAAATTATATTTTAACTCAACCTCTGATTTTAAGGGAGCGGGCAAAATGACTATCATTGGATGTAGATAACGGCTGATAACCAACCAGCGCAAATTATGCGGTCAACGATTTTCTTAGTACACACTTATACATGCTCTATCTATAGAGCGGATTATTACTTTTAAATTCAAAATTTTCTTCGGACAGACTCGCCGAGTCAAAAAAATTACGATTTAACCGTATAATAAACCTTCCTTTTTCGCTATAGTCGTCTTGAATTCTTCACCAAGTCACGGATGTTGTGTATAAATGCATAAACCGCGAGACGGGGAGCGTCAATATTCGTGGTCCGGTCATATATTACTGTGCGGGGGCGCCGGAAATTCCCCCGTACCTTCAAGTACACGTAACCCGTATCGCGAAATATGACGTAAGGTTCGAAGCGATAGTGCAAAATACAATATTGTGTTTATATCGGCAGTACTTTGGGTATTATTATTTCGGGCATATTTTTAATGTTCGCATATTTTTATTTTGCGCGAAGAACGTTTGAATACGTTACTTTTTTTTTTTTTTTGTACTCTGTTCAAATATCTTTATTGCACAGTATTGCGGGGGATGGACACTGTGGTTTGTTATAATATTATTATTAATATTTTCTTCGCAAAGTCTTACTCGCCGTATTGTTCGAGTTCACATTGACGACTATATGACGTACTCTGTCAAACCGTCTATTCTATTCGTATACTTAAAAACGCCACTCGACTAAAATATTATTTTTACGACGAACAGAACGATACGTTTTTAAAATAATTATAAATTGGTATACGTTTTTTTTCTTCTGAATTTTTAGCGTAGCGAGGAATGTATTGGTTTTAGTATATGTGCATTTTTTTTTTTTTTTTAAATAACTTTTCGAACCGTGCTTATCAATTTAATACAGTTTTTAATTTAAAGCTATCTAACCATGTTTATTCGAACTTCGCTCAGAATCGTTTTTCATTTACAATAATGGATGTTACGAATACGTCATATTATTGCGAACAGATATAAATTAAAATGTTTTAATTTAAGTTCTTTTGGGGTATTTAAAATCTTCGAGTTCTAAATTCAAAGCAAAGCGTATTAGTTTTATTATGATGCGTTTTTTCCTTTAGGATTTTGTTGGTGGCATTGATATGGTAAGTTTTTGATTTTCCTTGTAGATTCCTTAATAATAGGGGAAAACAGGAATATTTACGCAATAACTGTTCTATGTTATTTTCGAGTTTGTTTTAATTCAGTTAAAAATAATCATAGAGACTTGACATTTTCACCGAATACTATAATTATTCTTTTCTAGGGGTAGTAAAATTATCAAATATTCCGTCAATTTTTGAGCTATTTATTTGGATTTAATTTTTTGATTTAATCTTTTCAAAAACCCTCGACAATTTGACAATAGGTTCATATTAAGTTTTTCTCTTGGCTATATGAAATATTGAAAATCCATAGGCTCATTTTATTCATATCGAATTAAAATATTGTCGTGAATTTTTTTTTTTTTTTTTTTTTTTTTTTTTTTTACGAGTACTATTTACGCGTGTCCTATCGAATGTGTGAACTGAATGTGAATATGACGTCAGAATCGCGTCGAAAACTATATTTATTATATAAATAGTGACTTAAAAAAAAAAAAAAAAAAAAAAACTTCTACGTTTTCGTATTGCGTACGACATATTATTTTGAACTGCGAAAACGAATCGTATATTTTTGGTTTTCTCGGCTACATTATTACTCGTATTATGTCGTATTTAAATCGTGGACCCTGTTTTGCTGGGCTACCGCGTGACCGGATATAAGAACAAGAGACCGAAAGTGTGATACGACGGTTTAGGCGAGTAATGATAATAATAACTTAACCTAACCTAACCTAAAAAAACAACATGTTTAGCTGGGAAGGATGAGGGGGCAATAAGGGAAATACATTTATATATATATAAAAAAAAAAATGATTCTGTCGTTTCGATCCCGAGAAGCGGTTGTTTACCTCGCGCACCAGTGTTGTCGTAAACACTTTTACGTTATAATATATTGATACAAAATAATATGTTATCGTTGTCGTGACCCGTATTATCGTTATTTTTTCATCCCAAAGTCCGTTTATAAATAAATAAATAACACGGGAACGGTAGATGGTGGGAGGACACTCCAAAACGTAGGCCCGCGGTACCGTATTTTTTTAATTTTTTTTTTGACAGATTCTCTTGTTGCTGGACCATTTGTTATATTACCGAAGGAAAAAAACCGCCAAGACGGCGTCGTTCCGACGTCTCCGACCCCGCACGCATGCATTTCACTATTATATTACTCGTATCGCGGTGTCATAATTTATATATAGTAGGCCGGACGACACGGAGCGCGTGTATAATAGTTAAAATAATTATTATCGTGTTGTTGTTTTTTTTTTTTTTTTGATACGTTTGTTTTATTAGCCGACGCGTGACAAATTACATTGTTGTTGTCACGTTCTCTCTGCGCCCGCCCCCCCTAGAAAATCGACCGGAAAAAATAACTTGTAAAATAATATATACGAAAATACTGGAATATTTGGCCTGTCGTCCGGCTGTAAGAAAGAATGCCAATGGGCTACGTGACGGTGGCGCCGTCGTCGTCGTCGCGATTTAAGATTAAGACGAAGAAGAACACGACGTACCAGGATGATAGGTATCATGGTCTTAGAAGATATAAGGGCAGCATTATCAGCGTTTCGCTTAATTGGAGATACGTGTTTAAAATGTCGCCGTTGTAAAATCGAGCGCCACTAGTTGTACGTTTTTAAGGTTAGGTTAAAATAGTACTAAATAACGATGATCCGAGGGACCGCGGAGTTCGTATTAATAAAGAAAATGTGAGCAAAATAAATTAAGATTCTAAACCGAACGTTTACTTTTTCACATAAAATAAATTGATGTCTGTATGAAGTATGGATTTTCATGGACGTTACTTTATTAGTTACATTTATTAAATGCCACCGACTCATGTTTATGGAGGGAATACCGATCTCTGCTGCTAATATTTTTACCCAAAATGATACATGTGAGTTTTATTTAAGTCTCGATCGAGTTTATAATAACAATTATAATAAACAATATCACAATATCGTTGCTGTTGAAATCTCTACAACACTTGGCGGTAATTCGATAACTCTTTATCACGTATACAATTCCTAACCTCAGAAACGACCGACCAGCAGCGTCCATTAAGGAAGCGGTAGAAATTTTAATCGTATATTCGCCCAAGTATAAGCGGGACGTTGCCTGCAAGGTTGGTGTCGCGGGTAGGAGAGGGTGGAGCCCTTATCCTCCAAGACCGCGCGATAGGTGTCAATAATAGTCGGACTCGCGGAATCGTTCCGCATTATTATTAATATTTAAACTGATATCGATAAATCGCGGCGACGGTTATTATAGAATAAAATATCATATCGATGAAAACGATGGCTCGAATAATTGTCTTGCCAGCTATTTGAACAATAATATTACAGTCGGGAAACACGGTCCCGACGGTAACCGGTGAAGGGTGTCGCCGCCCGAGGTCAAATAAACACGCGCGACCGGCACGCGATCGTCCGCTGGATAAAACAAAATATAAAACCCCCTTTACCAGTAAAAACCTGGGAACGATGACGATTTCCGACGTAATTCTCCGACTGTTTATCGCGTTCAAAAATACGATTTTTTTTCGCCATATACACTTTTCCAACGGTCTTTAGAACTCTTGGAGATATTGAAATTGCGTTTACGAATTCATAGACGTTCCTAATAAATGAGATCAATCTACTCGTTATTGTGAATCCACTATTTTTTGTAAGCACGCGACCGCTGAAATAAAAACCTATCGGTTTTCATAATGCGTTGTCTTTGTAAAGTATAAAATATGTGTTGTTGCAGTAATTTTTTTTAATATTCTTGATAAAAATGCACTTTGTTTACATTGTACTTAATACCTCGTAAATTATTCGTCGTATAATATAGTACTGCACTTTGCTCTACCGAAGTATAATACCGATATTTTATGGTATCTATCCAACTCATTTATGACCCATCGATATTTACGGTTATAATTGTTATTTGTTTTTATTTTCTTAGGTTTTTTATTTAAAATGTCAAACAATGATCGTTTCTTCGTCGTCTTGTAATTATACTTAAACGGGTAACTCGGTAAATACCAAACGCATGATAGTTATCGACCGACAATAGAAAAAAATTTCATATTTAACTATAAATAAACTCGACGAAATAGCACCGCGAAACTACGAAATTAATAAATACCAAATGTTTTACGTATATATTTGTAGCCACTTTTGGAATTTATACGATATTGCTGCAGTTTGACGCCACCCGAGAGATAATCTCGCTTATTAAAATTGCTCCTCCCGAGTCCCGGACATAATAAAATGAACCAAATAAATGAACCATAATTTTATTTTGTAAGTAATATATGTAGTTTAATATTGTCTTTTTCTATCGAATTTTGGTTTTTTAAAAGCAAATTTACTATATTAAAACGCAACATATTGAAAATGGATCCGGGAGGATGGAGCGATGGACGATAACACACCCATATGGCTGTATAATTGATGTGGTGGCTCAACGAGATCGTTTTAATCGACGAGGGTCGGCTGTTTATAAAAAAAAAAAAAATATAAAAATATCCGTAAACTATATTAATAATTTAATTACGAATATTATTATTGAAGGCAATCCGCGGGGTCCATTCGCTGAATTTCGTAGCCTTGATAATAAAATATATTATATGCGATAACGCAGTATGTTAGCGCGCGTGTGTGTGTTTGTGCAAAAAACTGGCTGGCCAATGTAAAAAAAAAAAACTCCGTACAGTTTCGATTAGTCGTGTAATAATAATGAACGAGTGATTGTAACGAGAAACGTATTTATATATATATACATATGAGAGTTTGACGTTCGCATAATTTAAAACCGTCACCGCCGCCACCGTAGGACACTGGTGAAACGGACAAAAATTCGTTATAGATTCTCAGATAGCCGACCATATGTAAGAGGTATGCATATTAGCAGCCGTATACTATGAGTACAAATTAAGATATTATCCTATGAGATATTTGTTTACGCCATCATTTATGCGACGCAATTGTGGATTCGAGAGGGAAGAGCGGTGACGTGGTAATTGTTGGATTTTATTTTTAAAATATATACTTGAATTAATTTGTATAATAAATATATAAAGCAACATTTCGGCGAGAAGATAATTGCAAACTTATTATATTCAAATTTGTATCCCTTCATTTCGAGATGTAAAGAACCCTTGGATCATATAGGTGTACACAATGTGTTAATTGGATGGGGTCCCGTAGTCTGGGTCCCTCTCTCTCTCTCTCTCTCTCCTCAAAATTATTCAAAAAGTAGGAAAAACGTACATTTTAACACACAAATGTATGAGTGTATTATACTGTATATAGTAGGTATATTAAACTAATTTGGAACCTCCTCTTAAATTGTTTTAACCTTGAATAAGTTTCAGATCCGCCACTGATGTGATAATACCGAAACGATTTGTTGTAATTAATTTCAAATATTTTTCTTTATATTATCGCGTTATATTTATCGCACAGTTTATGGCAAAAACAATTAATATTTCATGGATTAATCAATACAGTTCAATCCGTGTATGGTTACTGTGGAGGTATACAAAAAGTCAGCTATCTATATTTTTTTTGTATATCTGTGACTTTGATCGAGTCCGGTACATTTTTCGTCTCCAGAAATTTAGTATTATTTCCAGTCGTTTATTTTATACGTGCATCGTATCATATGATAATTACGATTATTTCCAGCGAATAACGCGAATTTCGTATTATTGGTTTTTCATTATTTTTTTAAAATTAGATTTCAACGTTTATTATCGGAAATTTACGTTTAAAACGCATGATTGTAATTGTAATACAAAAATTAATGAATAAAAGTTCAACGACGATGATAATCTGTAGTAAAACATATATATTGTTGGTCTTAATATATTCGTATTGTATCTAAATTTAAAAAAAAAAAATGTGCTTATTATCCTCACGTTTATATTTCTTTGAAATAGTTTACGATATATTATATCATTCAACTTTTTCTATATTTCACAGGCGTCTATATTATATGTTAAAATATCGAACAATTGATATTTTTTGATACAGATATATGTATTATATGTATATATTATTTTATGTTTTATCGTGGTACCTGCAGACGTTAAATTGTCGAGATTGAAGAATTCCTAAACCGTATATTAGATAAATGATTATTGCAACTATCTAAACTACCTGATAAGAAAAACCACACCCAACGGTATAAATTTGAATAACTTTTTTAGGTAAACAGGGTACTCGCTAACACTTTGCCCTGTCAAAGTATTATATTATAAAATACAAAAGGTTTGAAACCATTGAAAAAAAGTTAAAGGAAAATAAGAAAAGAAATAAATAGACAGGCCATTTACCAATTCGTATATAATATGAAAATGACTGCAGTAAATTACTTGCAAAAATCATGTTCTTGAGTACAAAAGTTTGTGTTACTCGCCAATAAATTAGGATATGATTATCCTTTTTGTTAGGCCATTTTTTGCATATATACACTGCGTGCCCGTCCATTTTCCCATTTTTTTCAAAGAAAAAATAAAAAAGACCACGAGTAGAATGACCCAATCTCAAAATATACCATAGTAGGTATATCTATATGATTTACCATTTTTTCTAGCGGACACAAAGTAGGCAAATTATTCGTCTATTGAACACGGAAAACCACCTTAAAAAATGACCTGCTTTTCGTCGTCATGTGTGGTAACCTTAACACCATACAATATATCGTGTTCGTGGTATATCGTATATCGGTTATCTCGTTTTGTAACAATCGAACGTTTTTGCCTACGCGCGATAAGGTTTCATTAAAAAAATATATAAATATAACCTTCGTACAGACTTATATTATTATAATATATAACAAATAATTATGCGTAATGCACGTGTATAATAAATACTTGCACGCTATTAGGTTTAGTCGACACCTCTCTCTCTCACTCTCTCTCTCTCTCTCACTGGTTGCACACAGACGGACGGCGGTGACACTGATCCACATACTCGTTATAATAATAATAATAATAATAATAATAAAAAAATTAAAAAAAAAAAAAAACAATCCTCGAAATTGTATACAATACCTACACGACGACGAATTTGTAATGCTCTTAGGTTTTTTTTTCTTTCGTATACGTCAAAAAACAATGGTCGCGATATAAAATTCGATCACTGGGTGGTCCTGTTATAATATATTGTATACTCAAGTACCCATTATTTGTATGTACACAAACGGTTCCTGCAAACCAACTAAATCCACGAAATAGTTTTTATTTTTTTTTTTGGGGGGGAAGGAGGGATTTGTTTACTGTGAGTTACATCTCAGTTTTCCGAGGGATCTTGATTAGAAGTGTGTGAAAAAATGAAAAACCTAATATAACCCCGTCAAATGTTACCAATCGTTCTGAAATTTGAAATTATCGATACGTATTTCATATGACGATTGCTCTCGATCGCCCGTACGAGAAACCACATAGGGGTTTGGTGACGGGAAATTCAATATGGTTTCCGAGTCGGTACGGTTCATTCCCGTTTTGCCGATACAAAAATCTTCCCAATTGTAAGTAATATTATCGGAGTAGTGATACTATTAATATCTACAACAAATGAGTTTTTCTCTGAATAATTGTTTTGTATTATATTTATTATTGACGGATAAATAGTGTTGTAATAATGGGATGGGGGGGAGGTTACGGAAGAAAGGGATGTCGGCAAATCGGGATAGCCACGGTTGGTGCGCCTGATGGATTGCGGTGTGCCGCGGACGTTATCCTTATCGATCACGGCTCCGGTAAACGTGAATACGACCGTCCTTTTTTTCTGCCGTCACGTGTCACTTTTATTTTCTTGTTGTCCGAATAACGAAGATATAACCTCGAAATCGTGTTTTCCAGCTCGGATTTTATATAATTTTGGCACCGTCCTCGAGACCTATATAGCGAAAAATAATAGTAATGTTATGTCAGCAGAATAATATAATAATAATGTGTTTTCTTTTTCACATTTTCAATTTTTGCGCGAGGCGTAGGCATTTAATAATAATACATTATAATAGAATATTAATTCTTCTATAACCTCTACAGTATTATTTTTGTCCAACGTCATCGTTATAATATATACATATATATATATATATATATATATATATATAATAAATATATAATATATATATATATATATTTCAATAATAATATGCAATAATTAAAAAGTTTAAAAAGCACATAATACGTATATTATGTGTTTTTTAAACTTTGTATACGATGCATATACGAGTATTTTAAATTTGGTCCATTTTATTTATTTATTTTTTATTATTATTTTGTCGTTTGTGATACTGGGAACAATAAAATCGGATATATAACCGTCGAGTTGCTATAAAAAAAAAAAAAAAAAAAAAATAATAAAAATAAAAAATAATAATATCTATTCGTGACGTTTGATGAAATCGTTGGTGTGTAAGTCGTAAAACGAGTGTTCACAATTGTTGTTTTTTTTTTTTTTTTTTTATTGTATATGGGTACTAAACGGCAATGTTATTACGCGCGTGTAACTTTTAGTAAAGAGGACGTTACGCGCGGGGCCGAAAACGTTTTTTAAGGTTTATTTATTTTTTTTTTTTCTAGTTTCGTTTGTTCGCAAGTATAGTACATAATATTGTAGTCGCGTCAAGTCGGCTGACGATTTTTTTTTTTTTCGTTTTTTCGTCCGTGCCAAAACCGCGTTTGACAGTTATAAGTGTTTGGCCGATATATATTATTATTCCGTTTGAAGTCCGCAGTACGAGAGACAAACGATTGGAAACCGAAATAATATTCCCGGAAGACCGGCAAAAAACCCAACGAAAATTTGGACGCCATCGTAGTCTTACGTACGGTTTCTGTAATATTCGTCGTGCTGTGTCGATACCGTGTGCGAGTTCCACTCGCCCAACGACACCGGAATTGATGATTAGAAATAACAAAAAAAAAAAAAAAAAACAATTTACGTTTACCTAACAATTACCGGACGGTTTTATTGTTACAAACACGATTCGCCCCTGTATATGCGTATAAAATACGTAGTAACACATGTGAGTATAGTGTACTTGCAGTGGCAACGGGTCCAGAGTTATATGGAGTTGAGGCGGTCGGTTGTTTACGAGAGGCCACTTTTTAGGGCTAAAAGTTTAATGGAAACTTGTTTTGTTACTTCGTTTATTCGTAAGTATAGTACATAATATTGTAGTCGCGTCAAGTCGGCTGATGATTTTTTTTTTTTAATAGTTATTTGTAATTAGCAGGGTTTGGAACTTATATATATATATATACACTCAATTTTTTTAAAATATGCAATTACTTTTTTTTTTTTATATATAAAATATGTATTTATATGGGAATAAACTTTAATAATGGTAATTATTCAAACATGAAACTGTTTATTTTTTTTTTTTTTTATTTATTACAATTGAAATATTATTAGTTAGGAAAAAAAAAATAATTATTAATATTGAATAATGCATTTTATAATATTTTTCGTTTGTAGATCTTGTTGCATTATTCACTGAATCCTAAATATAAACATTTTAAATGTATCAAATAAATCGAATATAATGATTATTGAATAATAATCATTGTATTTTCTATACATTTTATATTGATTTATAAACATAGTACGATGCATTGATATGTTTAAAATCTTTACATATGCAAAAATATACTACATAAATTGTGAAATTTCGATTGTGTGTATTATGAAACGAATGTTCGTCGAATCCGATTTTGAATATGCAGCTTCCTAAGAAACATGCAAATGCACGAAGTTCCGATCCCTGGTAATTATTATTGAAAACGCTGAGCAATGGTTCCTTTTTTTTTTTTTTTTTTTTAATATAGATAAGATAACGTTCAATTGAATGTACTATACGTACGTCCGAACGCCCGGAGATTAATAAGAGGCCAATTGTTACCGACGTCGATTAATCGCGGGTTAGATGACCTTCCGAACCTCTTTTTTTCCCCCCTTTTTTTTTTCCGTTCACGACCCGCGATTTCAATTATTGGATATATAATCATGTAATAATACTTAAACGAAATATAATAAAAAAAAAAAAAAACCCCTCTCCTCCGGCCGAATGTATCCATCTCGCGAGCCGAATGCGTTTCGGGCGTTATAGTCGTCGTTATTATAATATAATAATAATAATAATATACGCGCGTTTGGCTTTGATGCGGCGGCCCGGCCGTTTCGTGACACACTCGATGAAAGTGCTTTCTCGCATTCGCTGCCAACTTTACTATGTTCTGGCGTGATAAAAGATTCTTTAATTATCTTTATATACACGCGTATTTTAATGACCGTCGCCGACCGCTTGCCGCCCACCCTGTACACTCACTACTGTTCACCGTACCAGCGGTGTTGTGCACGGATAACTTTCAAAATTACCTTGATAAGATAGCGGATAACGCGTTGAAAATTCATCTCGATAAGATAACGGATAACGCGTTGAAAATTTATTATCTGGACGAGATAACGGATAACTCTAAAAAAAAAAAAAGGTTATCTTGATAAAATATAAAAATACTAACCTCGTTTTTATCTAGATATAATAAAACGAGTAAGTTTTTATTAGTTTTTAATGACCGTAATAAAATGTAAAACCTGCGAAATAGAAATATACAATTTTTTCTACATCAATACCTATATTGGATTATGATGAATTATGATTTGTTGATTTATGTCACATGAAGTCATCGTAATTTATTTATTGAGCATTGAACATAAATAATTAACAATAATTAACATTGCATTACATCATAAATCATAATAATGCATACGTATAGTGGCGATTAAGTGACTAATCAGATAACAGTTTTATTTATCTAAACAACTAAAAATGATTTTTGTACAAGTGTAGTCTTGGAACGCGGGAATCATGGATTCCATTGTGTATTGTTAAGAATAAAGGAAACTACAGTTTATTTTTTTCAGGAATTTGTTATCGTATCTAAATTCCTTTTTTTTTTTCTTGTATTATATTATGTTATTTAATTATATTTAATTTTTATTTGAACAACTTGTTATTTTAAGTAAAAAAAAAAGCGTATTCAATGTATAGATGGTTTGAAAATTTTAGTTAACCGGGGCAACCCACTCCCATCCACCTCTATACAAATTTGATATTTTACCATATAGAAAATCAGTTAACACTGATTTCTTTTATTCTATTAAGTATTAATATAAATTATTATTTACTCACAAAACGGTAATTAAAGTAAGATAATGAACACAAAGAGAGTTTTTTTTAGGTAATATATAATAGTATATTTTTCCTATTTCAATCTTGTTAACAATATTGACCGTGCCCCCTTGGATTTATACCGGGACAATGTTCGAGTCTTTAGCGCGTTTGAACCGCTTCTAATTCGATATAATAATATTTGATTTATGTTTGAACAACTTTTTATTTAAAAAAAAAAAAAAAATAATATGTGGATGAATTTAACAAATTCTTTTTGAAAAACTGGAACGAGTTCCATTTAAGAACGAAGAATGGAATAAATTATTTTTTATTAGAACGTTAATAGCAGTGCACGTTGTACACACTATAGACATATATTTTTCGAGACCGCAGCCAATCGTGATTACGGGCCATTAATTCGTCTAATTATTTTTAAAAAAGGATTTTAATTATTACATTATTATCATTATCATCGTGCACGAAAGTTGGCGTAAAATCCTCGCGAAAAACGGATGTATAGGAAGTAGAAAAAAAAAAGTCCTAAGCCAACTAAACCTTGAAAACATAGATACATATTATTTATCTCACCGATCTGATGAAAATTCGCTGCAAGATTAACTGTATATTTTTTATTATTATGATATTATTGCGTTATCCGCGGGCGAGTGTCAGTATGACGTCACGAATTCGATGGCTGTCCAAAAAATATCGACTTTTATATTCGGAGTGTAGTGAGATTGGTTTTACAATGGCGTATGTGCGTTTTTTTTTTTTTTGTGAACAACTTATCTTCTAGATATTCTCCATTCAGGAGTGGTTTCTGGTAGAAAATTGCGTCTATTTGATGTATTGAGGTCATTTTTTGATATGCCTTGTAGTTTTCTTAAAAAAAAAATCGTTAAAGCCTTATACTTTAGCCTTTTCTAGACGCGGTACAATTTTAAACATATCCCGGACATTTTGTCGAGCTATTTGTGATTATTTGAAATTTTCGATTTTTTTTTTCTTATTCATTTCGTTTAATGTGAATTTTTTGACTTCTTAAAAAAGCTCAAAAATTGAACACAACGTTCATTATAAGTAGTTGTTCATTCGTCCATATAAAAATATCAAAAATCACACATTTATTTTACATGATTTCCGGAGCTTAGCCCGCGGGTTTTGTCGATTAATATTTTTCACTCCTTTCTGAGGAAAACTTGAGGCTTCAAGAATCGAGCGAGTGCACGTTTGATACGGACATTTCGACACAGAAGTGGGACGGGTATTTTTTCGTATTAAAAGGTGAAAGTGGTGTGCACTCTCGGTTTTATTATTCGTCGGTCGTTTTTTTCGGCGGTTTTTTGTTTTATTTTATTTTTTATTTTTTTTTTTTTTTGGTAAAAAAACGATACGAATCCGTTTATCGCGGCCGTGGGTATATATTTATGAGAGCTCGTAAAACGACAGCAGAACGGACGCCAATCGTTCGGCCGATTCGCGACGGACGACGACACGTGCGCCATATTAATTATATATATACACTCGTTCCCGTGGGCGTTCGCATTGCGTAACTGTACAACACATGTATATAATATTATAGTGCATTGTGGTCGTGTTAGCGTATAATTTAACCAAAGTTAGACGAGTTAGACATTATTCTTTTTTTTTTTTTTTTTTTTTCAAATCTTTCGCGTTCCGACAGATCGGATTTTTTTTCCATCCGCTTCCTCTTCTCTTCGCGGCATTTGCGCCCGATCATGACCGTCCCGCCACGACCGCGTAATCCTTTCCATTCCTCTTGGTACCTCACCGTGGCCGTTCTCCTTCCGATCAGCTCCCCGGGTCAGACAGGACTTTTCGAACTTTAACTTCCCATCCACATCTTGGTCGCATTCCACGGTGAATTCCATCCCGTAACCCGTTGAACTTGAGTGTCTATCTCACTTACGCCATGCACGCCCGTTCCATTTAAATATTTCCCCCGGTCATTTCTTCCAAAAATATTTCGTCTTTAACATGGTCGTATCGTTTCTTATCCTCCGTTCTCTCGTTGTTTCGGCGATGCGCGCACCGGAAATCTTTTTCAAAACTTTCTCTCAAATATCAGAAGAATCCGTTTCACAAAGTGCCCAGGTTTCCGAACCATATACGTACATTACTATTGGGCGTATTCATAGGTTTGGTTTAATTTTTTGACAGCCGAGTTTTGTCGAAAATAGCTTAGATTGCAGTATATTACTCGGCTCATAATATCATGTATTCAATCTCTATTTTATTTGCATTGGTTTATGATTGTTTATAGATATTCAAACTGCTGGACTCTTTTGTGACGTTGTTTCTCTGTAAACTCTGATTTCTTTTCATGAATTTCTAAATCAATATATCCATATATATTTTCGTAGCTTCTATTAAGTTCTCAGCTTGTTCTTTTAGGCCGTCATTACATTCATCTGAAATAGGACGACTGCGGATGTTCTCACTACTAAAATAGGCCAATTTAAAAATGTAATAACCAGTTATTACCTTAATACATTACAAACAAACGAACAAACAGTTACAAATAGAAATAAAAATCGTATTTTTATACTCAATGCATTATGTAAACTAGGGGGATAAAAATACATCGTTCTTAAAACGAACTCGGAATTTTTAACAATTTGTCAGCTATCTCATTATTTGGTCATAAACACGGTTAGAGATAATATAAAACCACTGTCATAAATTATAGTGCACACTATCGAGTGACAATATATCATTGTGTTTTCATTTTTTTTTATTTTGTGATAAATCTAAAATCGTAGATATTAAAATAATAATACGACTTTTTAACATTTATGAAATGAGTGCCGGGACAAACGATAGGGGATATGCATAAAAATCCTCGTTAAAGAGGACGTCTTTTTACCCTAATCTAAAATCTAGGGTAAAACAGTATCGTGGACAGGATACGTTAAGCGTCCGAAAATCGTCTCGCCAAATGCGACTAGGCGGAGGAGGTCTTTCACCTTATCACCGACCGTGAAACTGAAATATTTACTATAATATTATTATCACCGCGTTAGTTGTATGTGCATTATTGTTGTTTTGTCGTACTCGCGGCGGCATAATATAATAACGATAAAGCGATGTTTATTATTATTATTATTATTCTCGTGCGTACCCAATATAATTATTACGGCCGGCGATTATTATTGTTATTCCATATACGACGACGACGACAAACGATTATTGTGCACTTTGTATATTATAATGTATCGGCGCATATATATTATATTATTTATTTCGTATTTGTGCGCACACGACTTTATAAATATATAAAAGGACAGCACGTCATCGTCGTCATAATAATAATAATAATAACAACATAAACTGTATTTCGCCGCAGTGGCGCACAACGCGCTCGAGTGTTAACGTTTCTCCGTGGCGGCGGCGGCTGTGTACCGGTGGCGCCGCGTTAAACTGTCCACGTCAAATTACACACGCACAGTCATGGCCCGGGGCCCCCAAATTTTAAGAGCCCCGGATTTTTCAAAAATTACATTACTTACAAAATACCTACCATAATTTTGCATATTTTTTTTTTCATAACATTTGTTTACAAGGCAGATGATCTAAAAACAATTTAAATTGATAATAAGCTATCGACAGATGTTAAAAATGAGTTACCCATGGGTTTAACATACAATTATTCTCTTTACCGAAGATATGGACAAGTACAAAAATAAAATCTCACTATTGACGCCGGTTTACAATTATTTGATTCACTGGCTGGTTTTCGAAGTGGGATAATAGATGAATTCGATAATAGTGATACTATGGCTAGAGGTATATTTCCAGATTATAAATAATATCAATTTATAAATAATTTATTCGTTAGTGTTTTAATTAATAGGAAAGTATTTTTTTTATACCGTATACATTGAAATTATAATAAACGGTCATGTAACATAGATTCAAACGGAAATTGACTTTTTACCAATAGTGTGTAATATTTAATAGTTAATAATACACAATGCGACGATAAAAATGTATATATCATAATTAAAATATTTAAACATTTATAAAGGCTCCTGAAATATGTTAGGCCACGGGGCCTCGCGCAACCTTAAGATGAACGGTTCTACACACACACGTATACGTTTAGGGTAACGATAATAATTAAAAAAAAAAAAAAAAACCGCCAGTCGTATATTATATTATTGTTATGTCACGCCGTGTCCCCCGAGGCGTGTCGCGACATATGGTACTTCTATATACGCGGGACGGCCTGTCCGCGGGCCGCGAAATTTCCGTCCGCGCGTGCATACCTTATATATTATAATATATCTGGCGCGCCGAGCGAGGACCGGTCGCCGCCGTTGACCTGCTGCAGCGGGAGGCGCTCTATCCGTCGTCGGTTTCTCGGCCGCGTGGAAAGTCCGGTCGCGCGGATTGACCCCGACCGATCACTCCGATCTCTATATAATAACACGACCAGTACGTTTTCACTTATTCCGGCCCGGTCAAATAAACGGCCGACAATTATTTTTAATGACGTTTTCACGCTGTTCGTTTGTTATTTGTCAGGAGTATTCACGTAAGGGTCAAATTGTATATATATATATATATATATATATATATATATATATATATATATATATATATATATACATATACAGGGTGTCCTACGAAGATATCTCTCATAGCAATATCTCCTGTAATAATAAAAATAATCAAATTCTGTTTTTTTTTTTTTTTTAATATATATATGACTCATTGAGATAAGAGCTACAATTTTTATGTTTTAATAAAAAATTAAAGAAAATTAATTTTATTATTTTCATTAACCCTATTAAATTTATAATATATTTTTTTTTTAGTTTACAGACAAATAGATTACAGATAACACTATTTTGTTTAATACACTATTTTTCCGTAAACTAAAACAGATATTTAAAATCATATTTTTCGTCATCCTTATTTATGGTCGCGCTACCATCACAACCCACTTTGATTTTTAATTAGAAACCTATATTAAAAATTCCATAAATATTTGGTAAAGTTTTAGATAAAATAAATTTTGGTGTTGAAATTTAAATTTTTGTTAACCCGTCGACGGAAAATTCCATTTTTAAGTTTAATGTTAATTTTTTAAATAAACTATCAATATTTTTCATGGAAAGAAAAAAAAAACGTAAATATTTTCTCTACCATGGAAACACCTGCATCCGTATTACATAAAAACCGGCCGTAATTTCCGGTTATCTTATAATATTATGTCTACGGTAATAATTTATACTAATATTTTAACCTAGCCAAATTTCGAGGACTTCCGGCAAATAAAACCTATATTTCTGCGGTGTAATAATATTTGGGGGTCGTTACGTTCGGTTTTACGACCGACACTGCTGTAAACGGTATCGGACACGGTAAATCGGCTAAATATATTTATATATATATATATTTTTTTTAATAAAAATAGACGTCAGGAGTATATTATATAGTAGTTGTCAACACAATCTCGCCGTGACGTGATAAACATCACACCCGAGGTATGCCCGGAACGTCTGCAAACGTTTACGTAATATGTAATATATTATTATTATAACAGGGAAAAAAAAAAAAAAAAAATTTAAAACAGACGTTCCATAATAATTCAGCGATGTCGTTGTCGTCGTCATTGTGGTGCCGGGCGAGTTATTTCTATAACTCGAGATATTTTAATATAAAATATTGTACTAGTAAAAATAATATTATGATAGTAGAGTGGATTTCGATAGCTACGCCCGTGAAAGTTTGACACGACAGTTACTGTCGGCCAGTAAAGTAGAACGATCATACCTAGCTACGTGTTCACACGGTGATAGTTACTCATCGTTCTGACAGTCTCGTGTATATAGCAATTACAGTCGCGACAGTATAACTAGGCCTGCGCTATAGTTGTCTGTAATTATCGGTAGTCGATTGTCTTAAAATAATCAATTGTATCTATCGAAAATCGATATTATCGATTATTTTAAGACAATATATTTTTCAGAATAATCGATTATTATTTTAATTCAAAATTGTCCAATGAAGCCATTTTAATCTGGTTACTTTTTAAATGACCAACCTAACTTTTCGGACGACCAACACTGATTATAACTTTTTTATTATTATACAGCGGAAAGTGGAATTTGAACAGGAAACATATAATACTAGGATTGTAGGTACAATGTTGTGTGCAATATTTGCAAATAATAATGTTATCAATGCTATAATTATCAATATCCCACAATCGCCAATCGATACTATCGATTAACCACGCAGGCCTAAGTATAACTTTCGACTATCATGCATTGTGCAGTTACCACGACGACAGTTCATGATGGTGAACTTTGCACGGTAGTGAGTTGTATATAGTAAAGTATTTTCGTGTTAATCGGGCGATATTTGTGGACCGACGAGATTTTATTATATTTATTTTTTCATTACTATTCCGAGCGTTCGTATTATCTTGCATATTATTGTCAAAACTTAAAACTCTAACGAGGTCTTCTTCTCCCGGAGAACAGACGCGAGATATAATAATATTGTTTTTATTATTTTTTTTGTTATTATTATTATTATATTCGTTTTTGCCGTAATAAAAAACGTGTCCCGCGGATGTTTTTTATTATTATTATTTTTACCGCTATTGCCGACGTGCTGTCGGAGAGGCGCCGGCGCGTGGCGCGTGTTTATGTCCCGGGCGTTAGTCTTATACGAGTTACGTATCTATAGCGATTATTCCGTTCACACGGTCAAATAATAATAATATATAGGGCCCAGAACTTGATGCATTTGCATTTTTTTTTTTATCTTTCTTTAACACGTTGCGCTTATATATAGACGTTTGTTCCATAGATCGTAGAAGCTAATATTACCGTTTTTATTTTGCATTTTTTGGTCATTTAATGCATTTTTATATTCCCAAAGAGAATATAATGCATCGTCAATATAAATATTAAAAAGTTCACTTAGTAAAACCCAACATATTTATCGCATTCGACATTATTTTTTGCTCCTAAATGTACGTCATTGTGGCGTATACCTTTTATCACGGTTTATTAGATAATCGATTATTTCATTGGTTAATCGAGGGTAATTTAAAAAAAACCGAAAAATTCAACTAAATTTATCGAGTGTTTCATATGTATAGCGTAATACTTATGTAATATTTATATTTTTTAAATTTAAATTTCCACTCATTTATTTCAATAATTATTAAAATAAAAAATTTTAATGTCATCTTATGCATTTTTTTTGCGTACATTTTTTCAAGTTTTTAAGGTCATCAAGTTCCGGGGCCAAATAATATAAAGGCCAAACATTTCTTTTTGTTGAAATATTCCTAACACGTTCTGATAGATTCGTCATATACCGGATAGATAATACGATTTCGCTATCGGCGTTTATGTGTTATACGTGTGATTGTACATTTTGAAATTTGACAGTTTTGGAGTGGGGTTGGGCACATATATATGCTTAGAGGATCTATCTATAAATCGACAATTATTATTAATTTATTCGATCTGTAATCACTACCGACTTCTAAATATTTTATGCGGTTATTTGGATATATAATACCAGGTGAACCAAGCGTATGCGCATAGTACAAGAGGATGGCCAATCTTTTTCTATACTGTACGAAAAAATATAGGAAAGTGCTATACGAAATTAACACTTGTGTATCATTTACAATAACAAATACAACATACAAAATATTAAAAAATTGAGTATTATCTGTCAAATTATATGTTATTTTATCTGGCGCTAGTGAGCCATTCAATAACATAAAATATGTCGTTAAAGGCAAGCGGGCCGCAGGTTGGCCACCCCTGGCATAATACATTCTGATTGGTTGACCCGTTATTTTGTATATTTATACCTATTATTATTTCACATTGATTCGCACAGTGTTTGCCAATGAGTTAACGTAATTTTTCATAAAAAATAATTAATTTCGTCTCGGCAATATAATATAATGACATTATTAGAATAGAATAATTTTGTCACTGATTAGAAAGCCACCCCGGGGTCGAGTATATGAAACGGTGGTCGATATCGATTGACATATATTAGCTCTCTAATATTTTTTCAAACTGTGAATATTTGAAGTTACGTCAATGCGAAATCGTATTAAGAGAAAAAAAAAATACCCCGTGTTATGTATCGTTGCTGTACGACACGAGAAAAAAAAAACGAAAAAAATGAAGAAAAATCTAAAAATAATCCCAAAGCTTATATTTTTTTTAGGTTTTTAAAACATTAATTATTGTAAACACGTAGTAATAATCCGTTTAGCCGGGATCAACAACCGGCGGCAAGAAGGTTTCAGTTCATTTGGCCCGCGATTTTAAATTTTTATTTATAGAAATATCGGATATTATAATATAATAATAACGTGCACTAGTGTGAAAACTCTACAACCGGCTCGGGTCGCCAAACTGACAGTATTGAAATTTGTTATAAATTCCGAGTGTAGCGGAAATACTATTAGTTTTATAAAGACAAGAATGTCTTTCTCTCGGAAAACACTTTTATTGTAAGTAAAAATATTTGGATTTTCAACACACGGTACCTATACTTACTTAATAGACTGCGGGATTTCCGCCGCGGCGGTACATTTTTACTCGAATAGTTTTTGGAAATTCTCAACGATTCGTCTCTTCGGAACATTTTCCCCTCGGAATAATTCTCTTTTCTGTTAATAAAAATTTTCAATTGTTTACGTCAGTAGTTCTTAACATTTTTTTTGTCCGCGACACTCTTGGATATTTCATAAACTGTCTTATCTGTCCATAGAAAATGACTTAACATAAGCGCAAAGTTCTGAAATTTCGAATATAAGTGGTTTTTGCCTTCTTGTTTGTTGTCTTGTAAACATAATTTTAAAATTTGAAGAAGTTTTTTTTTTTAAATTAATACGTTTCCAGCTATAAAAGCCAATGTCGAGCTCTAACATTTGAAACACAAGTAGTTTTTGTATTCTGATCTTAGTATGTATAAACATAATGATAAAATTTAAATTAGTTTTTTTTTTAAATTTTAAGTAATTTAATGAAATAATTTATAGTTCCATTTGAAATTATAAGTAATGTATTCGCGAAGTGTTGAAAGCTGTACACAATGACCTGTAATATAGCTAGATATTTAATACGATTGTTTTATATTTTTAATAATTTTGTAAATTTCGAAGTTTCCGTGCATCCCGCGCGGTCGGGAGTCACTGGTTTACGTAGGGCCTGATTTACAGATTTTGATCTTCAAATTTATCAATTATACATTTTTTAGTTATGTCATGTTCAACAGTAAGCAATGTAATATTTTTGTCTAACTTATCTCGAGTCAAACCCGATCCCAAACGAATTTAATGCGTCTGTGCGTTGAGAAAGACCGATTGCTGCTATTATAGTTTGTACAAGGCATGGTTATAAATATATTGGTAAAACTGTTTCAACGTTGGGAAATGTATGTTTCATATTCGTCTATCTCAGGTATTTAAGCAGTTTTGGAGGATGAAACATAGTTTTATCGTTAAACATGGACGTTTGTAACTCTCGGAACTGCACCATTTCACCCACAAAAATGTCTTTATCCAAGTCATCGGGAAAATTGTTCAATAAATGCGGAAAAATACAAAAATGCTATGTCCTAAAACGGATGCCAGGCGATTAGTCACCAAGGTACTAGCCTAAATCAGGGCCTGGGTTTACGTACTTTTTATTATTATTATATAGGTGTATTGTTCCGTATAATGTTATACAATTATTATAAATCCCCCCCTCCCCCCGGATCGCTATTTATGTTATATATTATTATATAATACGAGACGGTGATATGTATACGTTTTATAACTTACGTTTTTATTATTATTCGCCATTGCGATAATATAATATACCTATACCACTGTAACGCGACCGATCGCGCCCACGCTTTTACGATAATATACGACGACGGAGTTGTGCGGCCGCGTGTAGGCCGGCGAAAAAAAAAAAAAAAAAAAAATAGAAAAAAAAAATAATAATACAACGACGACGTTGCCTCATGCCGAAGAATTTTAACAAAATAATACGATAATTACGGCCAAGACGCACCGACCGGCCGCACGTCATTGAATTAATCACGCTAATGATGACATATTTAGCGATCGCTCCCGCGCCGGCCGGCCCGACAGTTGTTGACAGGAAAACATTTTTTTTTTTTTCTTTTTAATTTTATTATTCTGTAATATTGTGGCGGCGTCGCCGCCCCCGTTAATATTTTTTTATTCCGTAGTCGTACGGTTGTATTAATCGAAACCGCAAAAATATATTTCACCGCTTGCAAATTGTACGCGATAACCCCGTCGATAATCGACGGGATTATAATTCCGTCGTATCCGGATTGGGTTCAAGACGATTTTCCCGGTGCCTATAGTCGGGCGTGATATTTTAAATTGTTGATGGGGAAGGGATGTTTTAATTTTTATATTTAAATACAATTCCTGAAGGCGGTGGCGAGGTTTATCGATACATAAATGTCCAACATCAGCTGGTGCTCGCATAGGTTACCGTCACGGTATACGGTAGGTATAGAAGATAACCACCAATAACCATCATTATCAAGTATTTGATATATATATATATATATATTAAAATAACTTCAATTTTCATGATAAATAACAATATGAACTATGAAGTAATAATATCAAATCTGACTACACATTTTATAAAAACACATAAAAAAAAAAAAAAAACCGAATCATTATATAGTATATACCTAATTTATTTCTGGCTTGAATACGGTTGGCAAACCAAAACTCCCACCTCAGCTACGCGTCTGCATATAGTAATAATTTTGCATAGTGAAGTTAAGTTTCCATAAAGTCAATAAGTACCCTTAAAATTGCCGTTTTATTTGATTGTTGTTAAGTGTGTATATTCTATATATCGTTTATATGCCTTGGCGTGACAACTTGCTTTCCGTATAAATTTAATATTCATATTCGATATTGCTGTAGATTGATGAAACCGATAAATTACAATAGTATGTGATAATATTGTCAAACCGCGAGGTTCTCATATCTATCGTCAACATTATCATGTTAGTAGGTATTCTAAAAATATTCATAGGTGTTATATGTCTTGAATTGAATTGCTTTCATGCATTAATTTCGTAGGCGTGACTCCATAAGTCCTTTATTTTGTTCAAAATAGGGGACAATTTTTAACAATGTCGGTTGACTTTCTCATCACGAAAGCCCGGTCACGGTCTAATGACGTATGCGTACTTGATATAAAATATCAATGGGTTGGGCATCTGTATGATCGTTAATGATTATCGATACCAGGACTGATACTTTTTTTTTTATTAGATATTATTGATGTGTTACGTGTAGACTCCGCTTTATTATCAATATCGCCGATAATGAGGCAATTTAACTAGTTGTCGGAAATTATTGGTGTATTGGACAGATTAGGCCAATTGGGGGGCAATACGGTAATATACAAATGTAGCCAATATACCTGTAATAATTATTTCTTAACAATTAATTAATTTATAGAATGTTGTATCCATAATACATTATTATGATTATTTTTTATTTTAGTTATCACTTATCATTTCTGCGATATCGTAAAATTGAATACATACTTTAGATCATAATTTATGATCTAAGTTATTAACATAGTGATAAAAGATTCGTGGATTGTTATCTATGTAAATGATACCGCCAAATTACTGATGAAACCTTCGGATAACATTATTTTAAATGTTTTTTTTTATTTTATTTTTAGTTTCTATTACTATCGGTTTAATTAGTTCGTATAAATCATAATATTTAGTTAATATAATATTTTGTACAATTATCTCCGGTCTGTAAACCATGAATATAAGTCTCTATTGCCACCTGTATAAATCAATACAACCTGCGATTACTTGTTACCCAACGTGGTGACGGGGCGGTCGCGGAGGGCGTCCCGTTTCGGCGCGGTCATCAATCACTCCGGCGACGGCGGCGGCGTGTCGCCGATAAAGATTATCGCGGGTTCGCGACCCTGTCGTCGGCGCCCGTCAAATTGACCGCGGCGCCGCAGTCGCAATCGCCACCACCTCTTTTTGCCGGGAACCGCGAGTGACGGGCACAAGCGGAACGTAATTGACGTACATTTGCGTATACGTGTACTACTCACTTTTTACATTACCGACCGCAGTCATCGCCCGGTCAAACTTTGGTTAGATTAGGTTAGGTTATCGAAACCCAAACAGAAATCAATAAAGGCGGGTTCAAGACTAGCCGTGTATTGCAAAACGCTCTCTTCCGATTGGCTTACCAATATCCCGCTGGGAAAACACCGAACACGTTACCACGAATCTACCACCAAGTCGAATATATTCAACTTTTTGTGCCTAAATTCTGGTTAGACTGATTAGACGTTGGTACAACCATATGGTAACGAGACACGGCGAGTTGTGAACCCATCTTAACACGAAATTCAATTTCACTCGTTCTCATCAATTTTAAATTATTCTACGGCACGGCAGATTGGTTTTTAGATGTGATACGTAAACATATTTTCATTTGAATAGTCGGTTGAAATAATCATCATTCGGCAGTTTCCAATACGCCCGACTCAAAAGCGATTTTTGTAACTTAAGTCACGCGTATATTTTATTACAAGTTACAAAACAAATTGTGCCGAGTTAATTTTTTTTTTCAAGTAAATCGAAAATGTCGTAACCGATTGATTTAATTATATTTCAATCAATTCCAAGTACCTACTCATAATTACTATTATAATTTCACACCTACAATACAAATTTGTATTGAATGTTCCACGTCTATTGTATTGTAATTTCGAAATTTTCCAATATTTTCAATTGATTCTGAAACAAATTAAATATACATACTTTTAAGAGAAACTACATTTTCTATTTTTTTAAAACATATACTGTGCAAAACATTAAACTTTTAATTTAATATCATTTGCGGGTTTAAAATTTATATTTTCATCCATTAAATAAGAATAATATTGTTTTTTAGACGAATGATGGACGTTAAAATTATTCGGTGTAATTTGACTATCATTTAAATGATGATTAATGATGAATGGTTTGTGTGATTTAATTGATTACTAGCATTTTGGGTAGGTTGGTGGGATGGAAAAATAAATATTTTTTCTAAATTCAAATTCAAATTTGAAGTAGCAATGACATTATCCGACGTACTTGATATTGAAAAATTAGTATTTACTAAATCTGTTCGAACACGATTTTTTAATTTTTCTGCTACCCGTATTCTCTTGGACTCAAATATACATTTTTTTTTTGACCGAATGGCATGTTAGAATAAGAGCCTTAGATTGAAAAAATAAACACCAAAATGTTTAGAATCAAAGCTTTATATGCATAGGGAACAGTTACATAATTAATTTATATTTGTATACCTACTCGATTACATTATTAATTGACTGTTACACGATATACAAATATTGCGTAGATAATTAAATAAAGCAAACGCGCCTATTTATAATTATTATTATTAAAATAGATACTGTACACCAGACATATATGAGTAGTACAGATGTAAATTTGATACTTACGATTTATGAACATCTGATGTTTGGAACTGTGTATTTTCGAGAATACATAAACCGTAATAGCGGAAACCACAGATGTTAGATCACTAAGCTACACGGTTACAGAATACGAAATAAGAGTCGCAGAGACAAGAGTCGGATAAAACAGTATCAAACCCCCCAACACCCTGAGTACCATCTTGCTATCGATTATAGAAAATATATACGAGAGACCGGTTTATGTTTATGACCGCCGTTCACAAAATTGAAAATCTCCCGATAAAAAACGGAATAGTTAGTAAACATACCTATACCCACCCCTCTAAAAAAAAAAAAAAAAAAAAATTAAATTAATCCTAGTCACGCCACTGATAGAGAAATTTTATTATTTTGGCCGGCGGGGACGCGGAGTTTTCTGTCGGTGTTGTTATCGCAGTTCGACGATGGACGAGGGGGGAGGGGAAAACGAATAAAAAACACGGACATTTTTAAAAAAATTTTTTTTTTTTTTGGCGTCCGACTGATACCCGCTCGAACACCGCACATTGTGTCCACGTAATAATGACACGTATCCCATAATAATTCATTCTGCCGCCGGTAGCCTGTACAAATCTCAACGTTTTATACTTGCTGCTCTTCGCCGCGGTTATGTGCGTGTTATGTAATTTTTTTTTTTCTCCTCCCGCCTCTACGCGCAGTTTTTTCTTCCGCTCGCACGTTCGAATTAATATCCCGCGACAGTCTTAACGTCTTCCTAAAACCAGCGCCGGCCGTCGTCCCGAAATAGAAAAATCCGCTTGTACACTCGTAAAAATAACGGGAGATTACGATTTTTTTTTTTTTTTTTTTTTTAACTACTCGTCCACACACACACACACACACACACACGCGAGCGCGTTATACTATATGTATATTTCGTACGGCCGTTAATTTACGACCCGTACGCGTTTTTATTATTATATCATTTTCCCCGCGCGCGTGCAATAATAATAGTTATTGTATTTTTATTATCTTTTTTTTTTTCAGCTCTCAAAGTCAAATTGATGTTGAGGAGACCCATTAACCAATTGGTCGCCCAAGGAATTATGCCCTGTAAGTATATAATGCGTATCCTTCGTGCGCGACACGCCTCCGACTAGCATTAACGTAAAACGCGACGTTGATTTTGTTTGTTATCCCGACGAAAAAAAAAAATAATAATAATAATAATAATATTAGTGAAACGCTTCGCTCGGCCGTTTACCCGACCGGTAATTTTTTATTATTATTATTATTAGTTTTGCGCAATTTATATTTTTGAAACGATCGATACCGTCCTGCGGGGTTATTTTATACGCGTCAAGACGACAGGCGCCTTCGCGGCTAATCGCGAAACGCGATTAAAATGAAAATAAGTAAAAACAAAAAAAAAAAAATTAAAAAATCAGTAAAATAACCTATTGTATATTATAATATAGTATAACAACCTTCGTAATAAATACGATAATATCTTATCGCAACAACGAAAGTATCGCGGTCGACCGAAAATCGTCGTAAACAGTTAATTCCGAGCTACAGAATGAAAACGATGATAATAATAATGTCTGCGATCGTTTCGATCCACGGAAGACACGATCACGTCTTGCTGGCGGTCGGGGTCAGTTTTCCCTACGCGCCGCGCGCTTTAGTCGCTCCGCCATACTGACCGCCCGCGCTTCTTTACGCGCTTTCGCAGGTCTGAAAAGTCCGCCGGCCTTCCATGAACAACGACAAAAGTTGGAGAGGGCCAAAATGGGCGATCTGCTGAAAGCCAAAATTCAGCAGAGGCCCGACAAACAGCAGCTCGTCAGGCAGCACATTTTGGAGGACGTCGGCGACGTGGACCGATCGCTGGCCGAACGTCAGCGCATGTTGGTCAAGTGCCGGTTGGCCGATTCGCTAAACACCCAACTGGCGCACAGGCCCGGCCCTCTGGAACTGATCAAAAAGAATATACTGCACACGGACGAGCCCATCGAAAGGGCCGTCAAAGGTACGTGTCGTGATATTATTATTTTTTTAGCACTTGTTAATAATCATATCCGAGCGAGAGGTGTTTTTAGCTTCAAGCGATATTACTTTTTTGGGGATAAGCGGGGGGCACAACTTCAGTACG
Source organism: Tuberolachnus salignus (assembly GCA_956483605.1). NCBI lineage: Eukaryota > Metazoa > Arthropoda > Insecta > Hemiptera > Aphididae > Tuberolachnus > Tuberolachnus salignus. The sequence continues at coordinate 13,707,960 of OY101433.1, forward strand.
CCCCCCCTCGTGAGCAGTGTCTAGATGCGGATAAGTAACGTTTATCTATCTATAGCGGCCATTAGAAAAGTATAAAGATATAAAGATAACAATAAATATTCTCGGATAAAATAATAAACGAGTGGAATTTATCTGGATAAAAAAAGGAATTATTTTCGTTTTTAATTTTCTATTGTTAGGAACATTATTATTGAACATACGTAGCGGGGAGATAAAAATTCTACGGTTTTTTTTAACTAAAAATAAAACGTATATAGTTTTTATTATTTATATAGACAAAACATTTTTTTTTCTTATCTAGATTATTATATGTTTATCTTAGAGGAACTCTCAGATAGATTTCAAAATCTTCGTCTGGATTTGATAATAACAAAAAAAATATGTTTATATATATATAATTGGGCACAAGTCTCAACACTGCTCTTGAACCGCGAGAGGGATGTAGTTTCTCTTTTATTTACTCGAGGGGCTACGGATGCTCCGAAAACTTTTTTAGTAGAATTGTTTTTGGTACGAATCCAATATTATCGGCCGGTGTTTGTCGTTGCGTTTGGCGACCGAGTCCGTTACAACGTGTACCTGCAAATAATAATTATAATTATAAATGTCCGTTGCTTTTGTAGAGGGTCAGATCGAGTTCAAAGCCACCAGCGAAGGACAAAAGGTCAAGCCCGAACTTCCCGACCAGTATTTAACGTTGGACGAGGACTCCCAGAGTTCGGGTGGCGCGGGCAGTTCGTGCTCGCCGCCGCCTCCGCCGCCGCCGCTACCGCCACCGCCGCCCCCGTCGTCGGCGCCGCCTCAACCGTTGCCCATCCACAGGCCCGCGTACGACATGATAGAGACGGCCGCCGCGAATGCCGGAATCGTTACCCTGACGCTGCTACCCTCGCCCCTAGGCTCGTCCACGTCCAGCCTGTCGCCGATGAGTTCCGTGGCCTCGCCGCCGCCCCCGGCCCCGCCGCCGATGCCCACGTCGTCGTCGACCCTGTCGCAGCTACATGCGCACCACGGCATGCAGCAGCCTGCGCCCGGCAAGGACAAGAACCGGAAGAAGAGCAAGAGCAAGTCGCAGGCAAAGACTAGGACGATCAAGTTCCACGAGTACAAGGGACCGCCCAGCGCGCACAAGTCGCAGAGCCAAAACGCCAACTCGGCCGAAACTTCGTACGAGCTACTGCTGCAGCAGCAACAGTTGTTCCTGCAGTGGCAACTTGAGTGGCAACAAAAAGTAAGGGGAACCCTCGGGAGAGTTTTTTTTTTTTTTTTGTTGCTTTTTATCCCGTGTGTTTTTCGTTGCTATATATATGTGTATAGGTTTGTACATTTAGCGGTGGTAAACAAATTTGCTGCCGGGGTACGTAATTGTACAGAGTTATAAATAACCTGTTTATCGTACGAATCTAAAATAATATTGTATTAAAAAATAATAATTATTGTTATGGCGAAAATCTATATTTAAAACGACGATTCAATACATATTTGTTATATATTATGTCCCCGAAATAGCTCAGTGATCGGGATAATAAATTGTTCGTATAAAACGTAAATATTTATTTATCCGAGTAGTACTCGTTTTCGCCATGATAATAATTAAAAATATTTTTATACGAGTAAATTTCGTTTTTTGACGTTCTTTTTTTTTTTAAAAAAAGTAAATAAACAATAATAATAATAATAATAATAATAAAAAGACAGGCGTTACAAAGTCGTTGTTATCTCATGGTAAACGATCCCCCGAACTCAATCGCATCGTTTCGCATTTTTGCACGGACATAAGACACTGGGGAAAATAAAACTGCGCATAATTATATTTTAGTGAAGAAGTTAAATCCGGTTACGACGAAGTTCAAATATCCGGATTTTTATAATCCGAAATCTGACACTTATCGTTAATCCGGATTCCGAAACTTTAAATTTAAATAATTATAACTACCGTTTTTTTTTTTTTTCCAAACAATTAAATATATTTATACAATTCAAACACACTAGTCATAAATATTAAAACCGTAACGATATAAACTTGATTTATATATTATAATAATTTATTTATTATACATATACTTTTGGTAGGCTTCGGCCCCCAAGGCCCTACCCAATAAATGAAAACTTGACGCTCCACTTATGACAACTAAAATATAATATATTTATTTTTATAAATAAATATGAGATTTCGTAAATAATTTCGAAGGAGGGAGGGGGAGGGGGAGGGGTATACAAATTTGTTTAATAACCTACGACGAGATCACTCGTAATTTTGTACAAAATATTATAAAAACTCAATATTGTCATTTTGAAAACTGTAAGCGGGTCCGGGAACTTCCACGGATCGTCACTGGGTGCCGCTTAAAGTTCCCAGTGCAAATTACTTTCGGTCATTATTGTATATGTATTATGATTTTATCTACGCTGTAAAACCCGAAATCCGGATTTTTTTCGGAAATTCCGGATTTATGTCATGTTCACATCACCACCGTGCATCACTTGTACATCCGTTTCCGAATATTTATTAACCAATCGGTATATTGATTGGTCGTCTTGAATTTTTCAGTACCCTCAACTCATTTTGCCCGCTCCGCCGCACAAATCGTCTTCTTCTATCGCGGAACAGTCGTCCACCGTATCATCGTCATCGTCGGCGTCTTCGCCCACCTCTGTGTCGTCCGCGCCGTCCGCGCAGATCATCGTCAACCAACCGCAAATCATCGAAACCCGTTCGTTGCGCAATCTCGACGATCTGAAGGGTCAGTATTTATTTATTTATTTATTTATTTTTTTTTTTTTTTTTCGTGATCTGAAGAAATAAAAATGTACAGATACATAGGGATGTGGTTGTACAGTGACTTAAAAGGTCTTATAATTCACATTGACGCGCACTTAGATATTCATTTTATTGCAAATAAAACCTCGTTCGAGTAACTCTTATTTAATAATAGTCAAATTTTCGTGTGTTTAAGTACTCGTATTTTAAATTCGAATAACATTATGAGCGTTTAAACGATTATTTAACGTGTGTGTATTTTTGTTTTGATGCGGGACTAATAAATGACACTAGAAATATTATTCAAAACCAATGGAAATAGTTCTAATACATACGTATTAGAATACAATATGTCAATGCATTATTATTAATAATGTTAAAATTATAGTAATAAAATACTATAATAATTTTTTAGTTTTTGTAACACAACCTACAAAAAGACCACCGATATGGCTCTCGTGTTTCTCTCGTAGAAGATTGATGTTCTCTTATCCCTAAAATTGTCAACTGACGGTTGACGCCGTTCAGTTTTGTTTACGGCAACGGCGATAACATTTTTATATATATTTTTTTTTTTTTTTGTATTTTTGTTCTTTCGATACCATCGCGCAGTGAGCGACTTGAAGGCCGAGCTGAAAAAACGCAACCTGCCCGTGTCCGGACCAAAACCGCAGCTGATCGAAAGGCTGCGATCGTTCGCCGAACACAATTCGGACATGTCCAACGTCATAACGTCTTCGCCCGGCAGCCAATCGAACCCCAACAGTCCGCCGCGGTCATCGTCTTCGCCGCCGCCACCGCCGCCCCCGCCGCCGCCGCCGCCGTTACCCTCGTCCGGGTCCCAAAACTCGCCCGAAGAAGACCGTATCATACGGGAACAGCAGAGGCGCATCGAACAGTTACAAAAACAACTGCTCAACTCGCAACTCCAGCTGCAACAACAACAACAGACCCGGGTACAAACATTCCAGGTATATACGCGGGTTCATATTTTACGTATATATATATATATATATATGTCGTTGCCACTTCGTGAAATGGAAACGCATTTTTTAAACTTTGTGAAATACGAAATTATTTCGCGATACTAACATATTTTAATGGAAATGGTAAAAATAAATTAAATAAATAAATAAATAAATTCACTCGAATTTGATTTGACATCGTGTATTTTTTTTTTCGCGACGTGATCCATCACTTTTACCTACTGAAATAAAATACTCACTCAACTGTTGTTGTCTTACTGTTTTCATTGGGTGTGCGTCATTATTATATTTCAAACGTGTTCTAAATAAATAGCTATTTAAGTCATTTAAAATAAAAAAAATAGAACAAGAAAAGTTCGATTTCACCAAGTGGCTACGACACACAGATTTAACGGTCTGCGCCGGCGGGCTTGTTGATTTATTAACAAATCGGTTTTCGCGTGTCTATATGTAGCCTCATCAGCCGGTCAATGCGAAAGCAAATTTGGCGGCCTTTCTGCAGCAGCAACAGTTGATCCAACAGCAGAAGCAACAGAAACACGTGATATTGACTGCGACCAACAATAACAATTTGACCAACAACAACAACAACAACAACAGTCTAGAAACGTCCAAACGGCGGAGCAATACGATCGTGTTGGACAAGGAACAGGCGGCTTCGATTTTGAACCAGTTGGACAATAACGGGCAACGGTACGTATACAAACAAACAATAAAACATATTGTCACATCGAAAAATACACAACGGTGTTTTATATTTTGTTTGCAGAACGAATTCACTACCGAACTTTTTGGGCACTTTTGTTCAACCCAACCTGACCGTGACCACTACCGCCACCACCTCCACCACCACCACCTCCACCAACAACAACAACAACAACAACAACAACAACAATACCAACAACAATAACAAGCCGACGATCACGGTCGTCCAGACCGTCGACGGGTTCCACAAGGTGGTGGACGACAACGGCGTCGACATTCCCATGGTCGTGGACGACGTAAAACTTCAGCAGCGACAAGCCATCGTGGACAACCTGTCCGCCCAGCTGCAGGCGGAAAAATCGTCGCCGGAAAATTGCCGTCCAGACTCGGCGGATAATAACAACTTGAGTATAAAGGAAGAAGACGACCGGACTTCGCCGTCGCCGTCATCGTCTCCGTTCATTGATATCAACAGTCTGCCAATGGTATTCGAAGACTCGAAACTGTTTCATAACGTAAGTGTGCCGGATGAATAATTTTTCCGAATAAAAAAACCTATATTTGTGTTTGCATTAATGTAAAATGGCTGTGGGAAAATTCCGGATTTGTAAAAGTTCAATAATTCGGATTTTCGGGATCCGTAATCAAAATTTAAAATTCAGATTTTGGATTGTTTTAGGCAGTTTTCATGTAATTAAAATACCAATCGTAATTATACATTTATTAATATATATTTATTTAAATGCAAAACTTGGAAAAACAATAATTAGCGCAAAAATCAATGTAGGGAGTGTTATTCGATAATATAGGTGGTTTTGAATTATCTCAACATAACATTTATTATTATTACACTAAACAAAATCATGTAATACGCAGTTTTTAAATATTTTTATAAGAATTACACAATCTATACTAAAAGCACAATAACCGTATATGAAGAGTGTAAACAGGCAGGATAATACGGAAGTAAGAAGTCTCCAATTATCAACATTTAGCTTGTACACAGATTACGTTAATCTATGGCTTGGTGGAGAGGAAGAGTAATGTGAGTAAGCTAGGGAAAAGATCGTTAGGAGTTTATTAGATTTGGAAGTCCCTGCACCATCTCCTTTTCAAACGACATCGAGGAACTTCGGGCAATGTTACAGTATTTAGATTCCTGATTAGTGGGTTTTTGTGGTTGGCTAGATGTGCAAAGAAACGCTTGTAATAAATACCGATTCTTCTTCAATTGATTTCATGCGCATGCCACTGTGGAGGGTTTGATTGGATACATATGGAGGAGCGTTTGCTATTCTGCGTAGAGTGATGTTTTGGACCGCGTGAACTTTATTGATATTAGTTTTTTTGGCCGATCCCCACAATTGTAATCGATAAGCCCAAATGGGTTTTAGTAATGACTTTAGTAATGAGCAGTTTAGTCTCGAGATTAGAAAATTTATTTTTTGTTAGGAGGTGTTTAAGGGCGCGAGAGCGAGAATTTAAAATTGGTCTTTTGGACCTTATGTGCTGCTTCCAGGTTAATATTTTATCTAGGGTCAAACCCCTAAGTATTTAACGGTGTCAGACGGCCGGTATAGGTATGTTGTACACAAATACAGGTGGACAAATTCCGTGTTTTAGCGTGAAGGTCGTGTGTACTGGCTTGTGGTGATTTAGTTTTATTCTCCATTTGGAGTGCCATTGCGAAATAAGGTCTATGTGTATTTAAAGATTGGCCGTAGGAATTTTTTAAATATAAAAAATACAATAATAGATTTAAAAAGAATTAACAGTTCGATATTTTCAAATCCGAAAATCCGGATTTATGTGATACCGGTACAGTTTACATGCTAAAATCCCGTTTCGATTATTTCCCCCCTTTAGGACAATCTCACGGACACCTGCAGACACAACGTGTCCAAAAGTCAAATGATGGACGACGTTCTGGAGATATTGATCAGGAACGGCGAACTGCCCGCGTCGGCCGCCCACGACCAGCCGTCGTCCGCCGGCGTCGGCGGCGACCATTCGGTGTCCGACTTCGACATACACATGGACGACCCGTTCGCCATGGACGTGGTGTGCAACGACGACCTGATGGACGTGGACACCGACTGGTTGGACTCGCTGGACCTGCCGCCGCCGTCGGCCGAACCGCTGGCCGACTTGTTCAACGGCGAAGCGTCCGACAACGATTTCAAACTTCCCGCCAACATGGACTTCCTGTGGGATCGAATAGACTTTGCGACGTGAACGCGTCCTATATTATGTATACGTGCTTTTTCTTTTTTTTTTTTTCTTTCTTTTTTTGTACGAAAAAATCTATTACTCTCTCCCGATCCCGTCCCCGTGTGCCGCCGCCGACGCCGTCGTCGTCGTCGTCATCGTCATGTTGTCGAAAAGTGTCGAGACTTCTCCACGCCCGTTAGTCATCGTAATATTAACCGACCAATGTGTGTTAAAAAAAAAAAAAAAAAAAATCAATAAAAAATATCACCACCACACCACTACCGCCACAAATATTTGAAACGGTCGAAACAGATAAATCGTTAAAATGTGCTCATAAAATTATTATTATTATTATTACTATCGGTATGGTAATAGTAATAGTAGTAAAACAAATTACCTGCAGGGTTGCGTGTACTTAAGGCAAATTTATTTAGATAAATTATTAATATTATTATTTTTATTATTATTATTAATATTATTATTATTATTATTATTATTATTATAATAAAGGGAAATATTTTTCATTTTGCTCAAATTTTTTTATTATTATTTATTTTTTTAAAACGGAAATGAAATAATAGTAGAAAAACTAAAAACTAAAAAAAAAAAAAAAACTACTAACCCATTGAATATTATCCATTTTATGTGGTTTACATTCCTTATAACTTTTTTTTTGTTTTGTTTTTTAAATAAAAAAAGAATATATATATAAAAAACAATCCGGCATAATTTGCATACCGTTACTACTCGAGTATAGCGTTCGGCGAATAAGTGTAAACCATTATTGTTTTCGATATTAAATTATGTTGCAATAATTATTTGTATTCGTTGTTAAGTGTAGGTATACTTGTCTCTAATTATTGTACATACGATACTTTGTTTATATTAAACTATTAATTTTTTTTATTGAAAAAAAAAAACTTAACCCCCTCCCCTCCCATATATTTGTTAAGTTATACTAATTTCATATTATACTTAGTCGAATTATTATTATATTTTTATTTATTTGTAAAATAGCGAGTAACAAAAAAAAAAAAAAAAAAAAACAATAATAATTACAAGCGACGAAAAACCTGTACCACTTGTATATAAATGCTAAAGAGCTCGCGAAACGGCACGCCTAGTGCCCCACCGTCATTTTATTATTATTATTATTATAATTATAATTTTTGTTTTTTTTTTTTGTACCTCGGACGAGCCGCGTGCCGAAAAACGGAATTATTATCATTATTATTATAATTATTATTATTATTATTGTTATTATTACTTTCTTTTTATTGGAATTCTTAAATGTTTTCATCTCCCCTGACGTGTCGTACATTGTATTTTAATCGATTAACGGTTTTACTTCTATGCATAATATTACTTACGGTATTTACGGTATTTTATCCGTTTTCCTCTTTGCGCTTCCTCTCACACGACACAAACACATTTCTTTCGTAATCCGTTTCTGTTATTATTTACACTTGTTTTTACACTCGTGTGGTTTTCTGTTAATTTTTTTTTTTTTTTTTGATGCTCACCACGTAGTATCTACGATTCATCCGTTACGATAATACGCCTCCCATTGTCATCGTATTGTATTTCCTCTCGGTCGAACCTACCTATATGAAATTATTTCGAACATTCCAAAAAACCAAAAAAAAAAAAAGAAATAAAAAATACTTGAAATATTCTTAACACTAAACAATTTCTTGTCGAACAAAATCGCCAACTGGTTTTGCCTCGGACGTACCTAATAATTAACCGCACGATTTCGCGCCAATCGGGGGGGTGGGGGAGATCGGTCGCTTATATGTGTGTATATTATTATTATTTATTATCGTTTTATCGGAGAAACTTGCGCGATGGCAATAATTTTCTTTTATTGTTTGTAGCTGCAGTTCGTTGTGATGTTTAGAAAGAAATGAAGAAAAATATTAAAGAACAATAAATTAATCGGTATTTTTTAAACATATTTTTTTTTTTTTAGAACAAAATTTTTATTTAAGGTAAACAAATAATCGTAAAATATCGATAATTATGAATACAAACAGAAGATAATAATATTTAAAAAAAAAAAACATTTAAACAAATTCCTATATAACTTTTGACTAAATATAATATTTTACGTGTAGGTGTATTTCTATTATTATAATTAATGCTATATATTATTATAATTTATTTAAGTTCAAATTATTGTTATTTTGTTTCTTATGTACATTTTGCTGAAAAATTATATATATATATATATATATACTTATATATATTTGTGAGTAAACGAAAAAAAAAAATGATTGTTAAGTGTTTTGTATTGTTTGTTTTTTATTCTTTTTATTTCGCTTACTTTATATATTCCTACCACCTTCGGAGCGATTGTAATATATAAATATATATATATATAAAAAAAAAATATCCGCATAAAATATTTCATAAAACAAAATTTAACAAAAAAAAAAAAAAAAAGGTTTCTATTTTTCAACGTATATACACGTCTTATATTTTCTGTGCTTACGGTTTTTAGGACAGCGTCACAAAGCGACGACGGGGACGATGGGGGTGAGAAAGTATTTCTCACCCCGTTTGGTCGTTTATTGTAAGCGATTTTCACGGTACATTTGTCGTCGTCAAAAATGAAAAAGAAGTGTGCATTGTGCATTGTTATCAAACCGTTTGCAGACTTCCGTAAAATTGATACGGTAAAAAGCGCTTCGAAAAAACGGCGACATCGGAGAAAAAATTGCTACTTATACGCACCTAAACGAAAGTGGGCACCAAAAACTAAAGGATAATAATAGGTCGTTCGTATAAAAAAAATACCTATTAATAAATGGCACAGTAGTGTGCCGTTTCGAACGACGCCCCCAATTTCTATATTATCATATTCAACTCTATAAAAAATAGGTTTCAAATCTTTTTTTTACGTTCGTCTTCTGGTGTAGCTACACTCCGAGAGTCTTGGCCGCAAGACACTACAAACCACGCCATCTAATTGTTCGTTCCGATTTACTATATCCGATGTTTCTACATCTTTTCCTGGACCCGCCATTCGGCATTTCCCCTAGGAAGCTGTTCTTAGGGGTTCATTATCGTCGCTTGATATGGCGTGGCCACTGAATTCTTTGACGTATCGATACAGCAAGTGTCCATATCGATCAGCCCCTGTAGCTCAATCCCAGACATCACTGGAAGTCCCAAGGAGCCTCGCATATGCTTTTCCCGCTGAGTGTCCGCTGGAACTGCAGCAGAGTTTTAGGATTTGTTTTATAACTGATTTAGATAAGAATCATATCTTGGAAAAGTCCTAGAATTTAATTCAATAATAACATACATTTGTATTATTTTTTTTTTTTTATGGTTTAATGTTCTAATTTGATAACCAGGTAATCTGGTAATACGATAGTTTTCTTTAGGGTACACCACTAACATCCGCAACTGGCGGTGGAGAGGCTTACATTTCCCATCTGGGATGATAATTACCCCTAGCCCAGGGTTTCTCAATATTTTTGACATTACGGACCGCTATGAGAACATTCGATTGTTCGCGGACCACCTCAATAATGGTACCCGAAATTATAAACGTAAAACCAAGGCCGAAAAGAATGTATTTAACTCGGGCGAAAAGAAAATCGCCCATTTACACGTTCGAGTTATACACATATCCCACTCGGGTATATTTAAAAACGAATAGTTTCGAATACATGTCTTTTGGGGCCTAGGATTGTCGAGGATAATCAAAATAGACGCGGGGCTTCCAAAATTTTAGGTTTTTTTTTTTTTTTTTTAAATATACTATAACGACAATAATATATCACTACTCGTATGTTTGAATTTCCCTTATCTGAACGATAGGTCCGGCATCAAAAACGGAGACGAGCTACGTCTTTCGGGAGCCTAAAATAATCGTCTGCATTAACACACGCTTTTATATGTATATATATACGAGGTCTGTTCAAAAATTACCAGGACAAATGTTATTACGGCTAATCTGCACACGGTAACGTTTTAAATTTTAAATAGATGTAATGCCCGCGAATAAGTGGATATTTTAAACAAAACCCGAAGTCGCTATCTTATCTCGGTTTAATATTACACGAGGTTAAATCCGGTCAGTTTGTGTCGGTCGCCGTTTTCGACATGTCCGAAATTAACGAACAACGCGTGTGCATCGATATTTGCTTAAAACTTGGTAAAAACGATGTGACGGAAATGACTAAAACCGCTTTCGGAGATGTGATCCATTAAGTGAATTCATTGACTTTCGAGTGTTTTAAACGTCTCAAGTACAGTCGGTGATCAACTGAAGACGATCCACGTTCTGGAAGACCGTCGACGTCATCCAGAAACGATGGTGTGGCGACTGTTTGCGGAAAAAAAAAAAAAATGCGAAATGGTCGCCTATTAACCGTTTGTGAGTTAAAAAAGCTAATCTGAGTCTTGAGTCTTGTCAGGCAATTTTACAGAGAAATGTACAGGTGAGAAGGGCTGCCAAATTCGTACCGCGATTGTTCACCACGACAATGCACCGGCACATTTAGCGCCGTCGATTTTTGACTGATAAAATAAAAATCGTTGTGGTTCCCGCAGACTCTCCTTATTATCGACCGATCGGGATCCGTGTGATTTTTTTCTATGCCCAATACTAAAATCTGCGCTTAAATGACAGCGATTGTCAAGGTGTAGAGGACATTAAGGCGAACGCGGCAACAGAACTCGTAGCTTTAACATCGGAACGGTTCAAAAAAAAGGGCTTTTGGAAAACGGCAAGATCGCCGGGATCCACTGCGTATCGTCCGGAGTAGAGTATTCCGAAGGAGATACCTTTAAATAATATTGAAATTCAATTTTGTAATTATTACAAATAAAATCCAGGCACTTTTTGAACAGACCTCGTATATGGAATACCTTGCTCCTCTCCCACCCTATCGTCTAACCCAGTGATGGGCAAAGTACGGCCCGCGAAAGTATTTAATCCGGCCCGCCGAGGGTCCATCGACATGGACAGTATGTGGCCTGTATAGTATAAAAAAATTCCCGAAATATTCTGAAAATTATCGAAGAAAATCGTTTTAAATATATAAATGGATTGCCTCGGACTGTGCGCGGTCTTACCCTCATAGCGTGGTGTAGGTAGATAGTACTATAGTAGGTACTACGATAATAGGTATATAATTTCTATTATGAAAATATTATGGAAAATCAAAAACAATTCCATATATCTCACATGCATGTTATATGATTTAATAAAGCTAAAACACAAAATGCATTTTTTCTATAATTCTGGCCCTCCTCTAGAATTTCTAAAACTTCGTGGGCTCCCATTAAAAAAGTTTGCCCGTCACTGGTCTAACCTAACCTTTGGTTTTACGCGGCGAAATCGAATGTTTACAAAGCGCATAGAAATTCGATTATTTTTTTCTTGTATTTAATCGTAGTCTGAGGGGACGGGGATCTGCGGCTAAACGGACCCAGGCCGGACGGTATTAAATCGAAATCCCGAAATTTCTGCGGCTCGTATCCGCCGACTCGTTTCGACTCGGTCGCGTCGTTTCCGGAACGAAATTTATAAATACTGATTCCATTCGATTCGGTATTGTTATCTGTTTTATCGCCCGACCCCGGGAATTACGACGGTCGGACCGCCGGGTTTTCGGTCGATTGGCCGGCCGGTCGGCCGGCCGCGATTATAGCGCGTCCCCCGGGTACGTAATCCGCTCACGGCCGGCAATCCGCCGGGGGGATTACGCGTCCGCCGCGTCGCCGTAGTCACGTCGCCCAATGGACGTGTCGGTCCCAACCGGGCCCCGTCGGTATTAATTATTCTATTATTATAAACCGTATATCGCAGCGCGTTATTATTTTTTTTTTTTTTTTTTATTAGAAAAATAACATTTACAATCTGTACAATATTGGGCACAATAAGCAAACCCGCAAAAAATAACGTAAATATAAACGTGAAAACTGTGATCCAGTGACGGGACCTCTTTATTAAGTACAATTTTTATTTTATTTTGAGTGCCTAGATCAGGAGACCTTTTGAGACGACGTGGAGTGTCGTTCGGAAGCGTGAGAGAGTATTGACATGAAACGGGTGGGTTGGAATAGAGAAATAATGTGGAGCGGATTTTTTTTTTTGGTAATGTTATCGACTGTCTCGATATTAAGGTTTTTATGAAGAGAGTGCTGGTTGTTGACAAACCGAGGAGCAGAAGTTATTTGGCGTAGGCAAATTGATTGGAATGATTTGGTTTGGTTTGGCGCAACCCCAGATTTGGGCACTATAAGCCCAAACACGGGCCTTATCATAGATTTATATATTAATAATTTATTTTTTAGAGGAAGATTGGAAGCAATAGGCGTAGTCTGGAATTTAATAATTTTCTTTTTGCTTTGAGACGGGCACCCCAGGCAAGTCTTTTGTCTAAAACTATATTTGACGTGTGACTGTGAGGGAATAACAGTTCCTTGAAACGTTAGTGCTGGTGAGTTTTTTTTTTTTTTGTTGAGGGTGAGAGGAACATGTGCGATGACTTATCGGCGTTTATTTCTTATATTCCATTTTAGTGCCCAGTTCTCGATTAGGAGGGTATTAATATTAAAATTTTGTTTCGTACGAATTCATCCGGAATAAACACTGTACGGTGGCCGACAAGCCCGGGACCGGTCGTACATGAATAGCACTTCGATTTACCGGCTCGCCCGTCCGGATGCACGTACTTGGCGTTTGAAATTAAACGATTATTATTCGGTTTAAAAATAATTTTTCATAAACAAGAGTACAACGAAACGGCAAACTAGGGACTGTGGCCTTATTGATTTTATTAGTTCCGGTTCCGGATCGGTTCTTAATAAAAAAAAAAAAACAATATTAAATACAAATTTCAGTTCCGTTACCGGTGACGATTAATGCGAAAGTTTTGGTATATTTGTCGCCAAAGTCAATTTCGCTGTTCGCTAGTAGCGGGACACGGAGGGGAAAAAGTAAAATGTTGACTCCTCCCCCCACCGCAGGTATTACAGCAATACAAATCTCCGAATCTTCTAAAATAAAGAAAAAAAAAAAGTGCAATACAATAATACACTTTTCACGTTCAAAAAATAAAAATATTTTTTCCTCAAATGATTTTATACGTATTTCACGTTCCTTCTGATGTATAACACGTTGACGTATTGTCAACGTTACCGCATTATCTGGGTCACAAAAATAAGAAAACCAACATTAAAATGTATGATGTATTCTTTCGTTTATTTTTTAAGTTTTGTTTAATTAACATTTTAAATTAAGTCTTTGATTATTTTGCATACATAGAATACAAATATATTTTACGCCACTGGTAATACCTAATCCAGTGGTGGCTATAGTTCGTATTCTAGTGGGGGTGGGGACGGGAGGCGAGAGGCAATTTGATTGTCTACTTTAGAATTTTTTTTCCTATTGCTGAAGAATTATTATTATTATTATTATTAATTTGTCTATAATAATAATAAAACGAAATGATTGTGTGTTTGTTTGCATGTCTATGAATCGGAATCCACAGCCAATTCGAACGCACGCGGATGTCCGACAAACACCACACTGCTACCATACAGGTCGCTCATATACGGTTTTAATGTTTTATCCTAATGTTCTAGGAATGTTACAAAAAAAAAAAAAATATAGCATTACGAAATATACATGCTATTGATGATCGGTGCAATATTTCCGGTTGAAACGTTGTCCAGACAGGCGGGAAACAAACGCGTTATGGTGAATTCAATTCGTAATACATTCGTCGTTACGGATAGAACTTAAGAAAAAAATCTAAAAAATAAAATCGATCGGATGGCCTTTGACGGTATTAGGGCCGATAATCAAAAAAAAAAAAAATTCTACCAGGATCGCAGGAATTGCGGTTGATATTTTGGCGCCAAGGAGCTGTAAGGCTGCATATGGGTGCCGAATGGCCCGGCATCGTGCGAGCGTTTCAAACTGCAAAATCATTGAATTCAATTCACACGAATTGGGCTCGGTTAAAAATTGTCCGTTCATAATTATTATTATTTTTTATTTTTTTTTATTTTGTTTCGATTATTTTTGGTTTTTTCATATAATATTACACTGAAGTAGGATATATATATATTTTTTTTAACGAGGCCGTTATTGTTGTATATTTTTTTTTCACCGTTCGTGCGAAATAAAATCAATACTTTATAACGACAGCACGTTTTTTTTTTTTTTTTTTGGAATAATAATCGCGTTTGTGTTAAAATTTCAAAAAAAAAAAAAAAAAAATACGAAAATCGTTATACTTACGGGGAATAATTTTATTCATTCTACTAGAATATATTATATACCATACCGATAATACTATTACCAATAAAAGTGTACCAATTTTTACCATTCCGGTGGAAACTTTTGTTTCCAGCAATAAAAAAAAAAAAAAGAAAGAAAACGAAAGGGTCACCGTTGTGAAAAATGTATTTAATGTACGACTTGATAGCGGAAAAGATAAGAATATATATATATATATATATATATATATATATATATATTGCATTATACGATAGTCTAATAATAATTAGAAAATTCCATACATGTGGAACAGACTCGAGGAAAAAAAAAAAAATACGAGCGTATTTAACATAAAACGGGACGTAATACTTGCTGAATTATGTATCAGGGGTGGCCAACTAGAAGAGACTTACGAGCTGCATAATAAAATGAAAAAATATGTAAGAGCCAAGAGCAAAAAAAACAAAGAAAAAAATGATAATATGATTCTTAACTATTGTAATCCATAAACATAATCCGAACTTCAGACAATTTACAGAGAATCGAACACGCAACAAATACGTTATATTTTAACGATATAAATTCAAAAACACTATATTTTTTTTTCTAATAATCGTATGAATTAAAATTATTTATTAATAATAATTTATAATAATTTAATAAAATATTTTTGTATTTACATGAAAAAAAAAAAAAAAAATATATATATATGTATATATATTTATCGTTTTACGGTAAGGTGTACTAACAAACCCTGAATTTTACCACTCCCATTACATATTTTTTAATTTATCGTTTTCGTTATGATATTTCCGTTGTACGAAAACTGTGGGGTGGGTGGGCGTATTTCATTTTTAAACCAAGAATATAGCCGCGGTGAAATCCGTTGAGTTCGCAAATTCGCTATTTTTCATACGATAGGATCTGTTTAATAGTTATACCAATGGTGGACATTCAGTACGGTTCTGCGTACACAATTTGCTATTTTTGTTTAAATATTTAAACATTTTCAATCGCTTTAATTCCGACAAAAAAAAAAAAAAAAGTCTTATTACTCGATAATATGACTATTTTATATATATTTTTATTATTATAAACGTAAAGATTTGAAGAAACAAGCACTGCAGTAGGGTTGTATAACCCGTCTGCGACAAAACGACAAAACAATTTATCCAAAAACGAAATGAAATAATATTTATTCGAAAAGATCCGGACGGTGCGTTGAGAGAGGTCGAGAAATGTCGAGAAATTTCAACGTATATAATAATTATAATAATATTAATCGTGGACGCCGATCGTCGGTTCTTCTCGAATATATATTATAAAAATATAATATTTTTCTGTTACACGACGGTGTTCGAATGCTGCGATGATTTTTTTGCGGCAAAGGCGGGTAGGCTTATTTCGAAAACGTCATCGTGCCGCGGGGGACAGGGCGCAGAATATGATGACAAGATCTGTTTAAACCGACGTGGGTCGTTACGAAAACCTCTCTCGTTAGACATTTATAGTGTTTAGTTTGTGATTATCATTATTTTATTTATGTTTTTTAATTTTTATTGTTTAATCGCTTTTTCCGTTTAGCCGCTTGTACGCCATCGTCCTATTAAAAAAAAAAAAAAAAAAACCAAACACATTAATTAAAACACAATTATATGATATTTAATTAATATAAACGAAAAAATAATAACGATTTTACAAAAAACAATTACTCAATTCGATTTGATTGTTATTCTTTCTTTTTTTTTTTTTTTAAATTATCGCCTCAATATTACTCTATGTTGGAGTATAATTTATAATACTGCTAGAAAAGCTTCAGACGAGATTTTATAATAGTGTTCTATCAAAAACATAAGTGATGGTTTTTTTTTTTTTTTTTATTGATTAAAACTAGTTTCTATTTTTTTTTCTTTCGGTAAACTTCTTTTGTGTATAATGTAATATGTTAATAATATTTTTATTTTTATTTTTTGTTTTACATAGGACTTAAAACCAAAGAAAATAGTTATTTTATATTGTATAATTTGAAAAACGTCAAACTGTTTTGTTATTTTTATTATGTCTAGAATTCAGTGGTGTATCTAAAATTCAATCAAGATCAGGGGGTGGTTTTAAAAGTGTAATACACCAAAAAATATCGTGAGAGGTTCACCCCTCCCACTAAAAAAGCAATAATTTATTTTAAATTGTTTTTCGCTGTTTGTCAATTACAACAAATAGTTTATATGTATAAATTATAAATATTATTAAAAAAAAAAAAAAATACAATTTTATATATGATACAATTGTATACAAAATGTATAAAAAAAAAATATAATTACAACAATTTTAATGTAATATTAATCTTTTTTTTTTCATATGCAAACCGACAATCCGAGCAATCCGATTAATCATTGCTCGCCCATCTTTGATCTTAGCCGAGTCTTTAGTCTAACAAAACCAAGCTACTCGCAATGGAATTACAGTGAAATTCACCCGGTACGATAAATAATTAACTAAAACGTACAGAATATGAATACATTATTCTATTTCCTTTATGCTTTAACCGTTTGTAAAACCTTTAATTTTCATATGGAAACCGATCTATGACTACTCGGACGTCCACACGTCGATATGTCCACGTATATTGAATTATCCCGAACCTTGTTAATCTTTGCTCGCCCATCTTTGATCTTAGCCGAGTCTTTAGTCTAACAAAACCAAGCAACTCGCAATGGAATTACAGTGAAATTCACCCGTTACGATAAATAAATAACTAAAACGTACAGAATATGAATATACGTATTATTCTATTCCCTTTAACCGTTTCTAAAACGTCACGGTTAAAAAATTCTAAGATGGGCGGACCATCTTTCTCCCCCCCCCACCTCAGAAACACCACGACTATATAGGGCGTTTTTAATTGTTAATAAGACCCCGGAGAACAGTACGACCTACACCGGGGAAATCATTCGGTCGAAACACGTGTGCCCGGGAGTCTAGACGTGTGTTTGCACGACTACTGCGAAGTAGAGACCAATAAATACGCGAGCGTTAACAACCACGACACGGAAACAAAACCAGAATAAACGATTATAAACGATCGTCTAATAATATTATGGCGCTATTGCCGCCATTCTTTTATGTTTCCACTGCAGTAACGGTCGAAAACGAATAAATATTATTTGACCGGACAGTGTAATAATACCGAACAAATACAAAAAAAATAATAATATAAATATCACTAGGCGTCTAGAAGGAAAAACTAATCGTATGCGTTGACTATGTATCATGTTTAGCGACATTTTCGGGACGCAATATTCTCAGTGAAGACTCTGGCCAGAAACGTTTCGATATTAAAATAATATACGGACTGAAAATGGCCGATTTACCGAATTAAAAAAAAAAAAATATTTCTTAATTCTCTCGGTTAGTTCGTACTGGAAATATTTTGTGTTTGCGAGCGATTCGCTGGTAAAAATAACGTCTTCGACAACCGCCCTCCACTTTTTCGACTCGTCAGTATGGTTGCAAATGTCAAGTTTCTCACAATTCGTTAATTATGGCACCGGTGAGTAACGATGAAATTATGTCTTTGGAGAAAAATAATTGTACGGCCTACCGGCCGTTACAGAACCGATAGACGTCGTTTGTGAAATATATGAAAACAAATATATTCGATTTGTAAAACGAAGAATCCGAATGGAATTCGGTTAAACATTCTAAAGTTTAATTGAAAAAATTATTAATTTTAATCGAATAACCTCGAAACGTTGAATTACAAAGGTGGTTCAAAATACATTTTGAAAATGAAAAAAAATGTGTGGTATCACTCTAATCTATGTTCTTTTAGGCGCGGCGTGTGTCACCGGACGAATCTCGCGTTAAATTTTCGAGTTTTTATTTTCGTATGGAACAAAATTTGTTGTCCGGAAAAAATATTGATAAAACAATACGAATGTATCCGATTTTACGACCGTAATACCCAGCGAATCGTAATATTATATTATTGAAGTGAACGTGCTGTAGTAATTGCGTTGTTCGCCGGAGGCTTTTGTGCTCGACTAGGGCCGTGTACATACATATTCAACGGATATCCGTGATCCCGACGAGCGCTTATGAATTTCCATAGTCAAACAACTGGTGTAATATATTATCGCGTTATTATGACGTATTTCCGGTAATTATTAATGGCGCCAAACCAATAGGCGAATAATAATTATTGTATGCAGTCGGAACTTCTCAATTATACCATTAGCTTAGGCCCGAGCCGACCGTTTTGGGAAACTGTCGGTGGTACCTACCAAATTAAGACAATTATCGGAAACATACATATACATTTGGAGCGTACGGAACTTTACGGAAGTGTAGTCTGGCCGACAGATAAAGGAGATGAAAATAGACAGCTGACTAGAGGCGTTCGTAATGTGGTGTTAAACAAAAACGTTAATGTTGGAGTAGGGCCGGAGTGGACAATTACGGTGGAAGAGGTTTAATCTAACCTAAGCTAACCTTCGCGGTAGATTCGCATAAAAAAGACCTACCGGTCGATCATTTTGCAAATGACCAACAAATTCTGAGGAGACGCGGTCCGGTTTGATTTGTAGAAATAATTGTGGCACATTTTTTTTTTTTCTTCAGTTTTTTAAATGTCAATGCGCTGAATACGGCACATAATATATTTTTCGATATGATCTGGATATTTCTGCAGCTCAGATTATAAACGTACATCAGATATGCGTACTGTTTGTTCACTATATCGAACGAAAAGCGTTGAGAACCGTCCGCCCTCGCTGAATACTATTTTATAATAGTTTAGAGACTAGAAGTCTGCACGGTCTGGTCCGGTCCCAGTCTTAAAATCGAAAAATCGTATCGGATCCAGTCCGCCTACACGTTTATGCCCGATCCGATCTGGATACGATTGTTATAATATAGTAAAAAAAAAAAAAAAGGTTCAATTTAAGCAGATCAAGAGTGGTGAACCGCGGCCGTCCAAAAGGAAATTGTGAACGAAATGAATAACGGGGAAATAAATTTCCGCGATTAGGGCAGGGGAAATCAACTCGTTTGTATACGCGAGATAGGCCTAACGCGAGCAGGACCCGGGCGAAAAGTCACGACGGGGGGGGGGGAGGGGCAAAGACTATTCATCCAGCAGGCGGCCATCCGGTGGAATTTCCTTTGGACCCGCTTCGTCGTATCGCCGGCGACGCAAGTGTTTGGGTCCCAAAGGACGCAACCGTACTCCAGGACGCGGCGTACAAGTGAGCAGTAGAGGGATTTGACGGGACCGAGGAGGCGGAAATTTACCCAACACGTAGATAAACTATTATCCGGCTGAACGTTGCCGATTCCCAACGGACCCATTGCCTATTTTACACCAGAACGCGCATTTATGTATAATTTGTATTCGTGGTGTACTATATAAGTTTACACAACACAACACACGTCCGTATATCTTGTCCCAGCACGCTTAAAATTATTTCAATACCATTTGAATACATTGTAAAAAAGTACCAACAATTCGTCATCTATCTTCGCCGTATTGCACAACGATATAATATAATATTTTGGTTTTTGTGTTATTTTTAAATTAACTGAATGCCTACCGTATGATTCGTGCGTGTTGTGCGATTTGCCCCTAAAATATTGTAAAGTTTTTTTATCATGATGGAACCTATTGTGCAGTTTAAATGTTAATTATAATTAACTTTACAGTGTTTTCCAAAACGCGTGCAACATTATAGGCATAATCACTAAAAATATTTGACGTCAAACTCTATTCCTCGTGGTTTCTTCCAAAAAACCGTGTAAAAAAATAGGTTTGTCACAACGTTTTAATGCGTCCTTTTGACTGTTTTAAGATCGG
Organism: Tuberolachnus salignus; assembly: GCA_956483605.1. Taxonomy (NCBI): domain Eukaryota; kingdom Metazoa; phylum Arthropoda; class Insecta; order Hemiptera; family Aphididae; genus Tuberolachnus; species Tuberolachnus salignus. Next base: position 13,728,725 of record OY101433.1, read on the forward strand.
TTATAAATTTGAATAAAACGCACACAGATGTAAGACACAGAACAGATTTTTTTCTAGTAAATCCTAATGGTGTTCTCATCAGTATCGGACGGTTTTTCGTCTATATAACCACACAACGAAAATTAAAATATGTTTACAAACGACTAAAAAAACCATTGTATGGTTATTCACAAGTATAAGCACTACTTACGAACATATGGATTTAACAGGTATTTAACATATTGTTAACTGTTATTTTCCAAAATCCCAAACTAAATATTAAAAATACTTACTACTTTAATTTATTCAATACGGGCAGTTGGTGTAAATAGTGACACTATACACATAGTATTTATGTAAAGGCCCGCGGAAAGTCCGTATGGACTAAATAAAATTGTATAGAAAATAAAAAAAAAATGTTCCCACTGGGGGCCGGCCCAGTCCGGTCATTTTATATATATGTAGTATGCGTGTGTAGTCGTGTAACGTTTTAGCAATCCATTACGGAGACCCGTTTGGTTAGACGAAAATCGATCAAACCCGGAAATCTCGGCGATGGTTTACCACCCGTAAGGCACTTTTTCTACCGGTTCCGAATAGAAATCGAATGGAATAGAAACCGAAGATTTCAACGCGTTTAAAACCGCGTGATCTTTGCTCGGCGTGTACGGCCGGGGAAACCATCGAAACTGTCCGCGCGCGCACGTCGTGTTTCCCATAAATTTCTTACGAATTTCAAAATTAATTTAAGCGATTCGGTGGGCTACACGGCCGAGTATATTATTTAGCGTTACCGGGCAAACATTTATATGTATACGTATATCTATACATAACGACAGAAATTATTCGTCCAAGACCTGCTCCGCTATATATTAAGTATAAACGATGTATTTTTAGTTATTTATTTTTATATATACAGTCGAGTCGTGATAACTCGAAGTTGAAGGGGGATAAAAATTCACCTCGAGATACTTAACTCGAATTTATCGAAATAAAATAAATACTTCGTGTTACCTATGTAATAAAATATAATTTTAAAATTTTACGATAAAAACGTTATGACAAATATAATACATTTATGTTTATACATAAATGCCATACAAAAACTAAATATGTATTATTTATGAGATACAGTAGAAAAATAATTTGTTATTAATTTTTGGTTTTTTGGCTGTTTATTGACAAAATCTTCTAATTTGCCTATGGATTCGAAAATAGAAGTATCCACGCCTTCGACAGATTCAACAAACTGCCTAACAGTTTGCAACGATGACAAATGACGCTTGGTTCGCCGTAATCATATTTAATGTTGTTTCAGGCTCATCATTTTCATTATTATCGGAATCGCTATTTGATATATTTATGCCCGTGATTTCGTTATCAGTTAGCATTCCACTGACTACAACAGTATCATCGATTGTAGCATATGATTGAAATGTAATCTCTTGATCGATATTAAGTTTATCCGCTACAATTTGCCAATCACATCCACCATCATCGTCGTCATTGTTTACTAAACCATCACCGTCACACTGCTCGTCATTAAAATGGAATCCAGCTTTTTTGAAACAATTGGCAATTGTACTTGGTTGTACATTACGCCATGCTTTGGGTTCGAGTTATCGCGACTCGACTGTATATATTGTGCGCCAAAAAGTCGTTTCTTTCAAAGTTTCGATAAACGTAATATATATTGCTACGATATTTTTATAACAAACAGGCACGTGTTTCTGACGTATATCGGGTTACACGGATATGTCGAAGTTATCGCGGTCGAATTTTCGCCAACGCAATTTCACGGTCAGCGTCCGGCCGAGTCTTTCGGGTACGGACGATGTTAATAAATAATAATAATAAAAAAAAGAATATCTCGTTGCCGCACACCGTCATTTACGATGGGTCCGGGGTAAACTCGGCCGAAATCGAAAATTCCATCGATAGAATTGAGCCCAAATCGAATATCTTATTTCCTAGTTTCTAATTTTTATTTTTATTTTTTGTCGTTACCGTAACGCTGTAAACGTCGCGTTGTTCCACGCGTCGGGTAAAAATGAAATTTTGATATTAAATTATATAACTGAATACAACCCTAGTTGTTTTTTTTTTTAATATTTTTTTTGAACGTGTTTTTTCCTACTAGACCACAGAATTAACGAGGTTGAATGGATCCGTTCATCCGTGAAAAGTTCAAAGTGTTTGAACGAAACATGAATTAAATTCATATTTTATTCGAATCATACGTTTTTTTTTTTTTTTTTTTTGTTTTATTAAATTCATATTTTCGATGAACATTGAACTCAAAATCGGGTCGTTTATTTTCGTTTAGATTCCAAATCTTACATTAAAAATATGGACAAATAATATTAAATTATAATCATTTAAATACCAACAATTTAAAATTTTGCTAGCTTTATCGTCAATAAAATGATTAACTTAATCCTATTTAAATATTATTATTGGTGGTGAGCCGATGTGACTTTTCTCCGATACTCGACATTCCGATATTTGCTATCGATACTCGGATATTTGAAATTGAAAATCGTATGTCGATATTGAAATTCACCGATAGGCCAGTTGAAAATATGTTTTTTTTTCTTCATATTCATAATTGACGGTTTTTAATGGTTTTTTTCTATTTATTAAAATTGTATTAATGTTTTAATAGAAACTACCAAATTATCGATTGTCGATTACTAATCAACTTCCAACCACCAACACAATTTAAGGTAACAGGTTAGTCAAACCGATTCGTGTTTATTTTAAATTGTATTATTGTTTTTGTTTGAATTAAATTATTTTTTCCCCCCTCGTTAAAATCATTCGGATTTCATCAATGCCCGTTTGAAATTTTC